>AP028453.1:9552660-10752660 GCA_036509395.1 Antheraea yamamai | reverse complement strand
ACCCAGCAGGATTCACAAACAGTTAATTCCTTTGTTGATATACATGACTAGCTTTTGCCCACAACTTCACCCATGTGAAATAGTTACTTTGGGCTAATGCCAACATGCAGCGGAAGCTCTCAAAAGGAAAAACACACCCTGATTTTGAAACATTCTGCATTGGTGCTCCGCTCCTATTGGTCTTAGCGTGATGATATGGAGCCTAAAGCCTTCCTCAATAAATTACTTATCTAACAGTGAAAGAATTTTTCAAATCGGACCAGTAGTTCCTGAGATTAGTGTGTTCAACCAAACAAACAAACCCTCCAGCTTTATAATCTATACTAATATACAAAGCTAAAGAGTTTGTTTGTTTGTATGGTTGAACATGCTAATCGCAAGAACTACCGGTATGATATGAAAAATTCTTTCAGTGTTAGATAACTCATTTATCGAGGAAGGCTTTAGGCTACATATCATCACGTTAAAACCAATAGGACGGGGCACAAATGAAGAGTGTTTCAAAATCGGGCTATTTCTTCCTTTTGAGAGCTTAGCATTAGTATTATATACGTTGCCATGGTAACGTGATAAGTTTCTATCGCAAACATTTTCAGAGTTTACTTTATGTTCCTATTCAAAAAGTTTATTCTACGTTAGTTTTGTTTCCAATTTTTGATTATATGTTGCTATGGTAAGGTGGTAAGTTTCTATCGCAAACATTTTCTGAGTTTATTTTATGTTCCTAATCAAAAAGTTTATTCTATGTTAGTTTTGTTTCGAATTTTTTATTATATGTTGCTATGGTAACATGGTAAGTTTCTATCGCAAACATTTTCTGAGTTTATTTTGTTCCTATTCAAAAAGTTTATTCTATGTTAGTTTTGTTTCGAATTTTTTATTTAATGTTGCTATGGTAACATGGTAAGTTTCTATCACAAACATTTTCAGAGTTTACTTTATGTTCCTATTCAAAAAGTTTATTCTACGTTAGTTTGCTCCCAATTTTTGATTTGTAATCAATAACTTATTATAAAAATAAAGTGTGTGTATGTAATATTAAAATAAACACTTTTTGGTGAATACATATGGCTACAAATAACAACAAAATATTTTTTTTAATTTTGTCGATATATCTGTCTGTTTGTTTGTTTGTTCGGGTAATTTCCGAAACGGCTGAACCTATTTGGATGGGAATTTTACGGGCAAATAACTAACTAATGAGCTATTTTATTTTAAGCTAGCGGGTTCGGCAGACGTTGCCCGCCCTGATAATAAGACAAATTATACTAAAACCTTTGCCAAGAATCATTTTATATATTGGTGAAAACAGCATGAAAATGCGTTCTGTAGATTTTGAGTTTATCGCGAACAGACATACAGACAGACGTGGCAGAGGACTTTGTTTTACACTATGTAGTGATGAACTGTTACCCGTGCATTCATCCGTGTGAAATTGATCAAAAATAAGTTGTTTACTATAAACATGTACGTGAGACGGGCGCTGTACTGGACTCTAAGAATAAATATAATTGATAGTCATATGTTTGTATATAATATAAATTATAGCAACGGATAATAATAACTTAATTATATCGACAATATGGGCATATTATATCTATATATAATAAAAGACTTAACACATATTGTTCGATAATGTATACCTTAATATTTTTATTTCATTCTTATGTAGTGTAAGTGAGCGCTGAGGGTGATATATAGTAGTTTAAAGTTCCAGGTATTTTGCTGATGATAAATCCCATCCCATTCGATACATTGTTACTATTCACATATCTAATGTACACGTTACATATTACAGTAGATGGCGTGCGTGTCCTACTTACAAATGTTTTTGAAAAAGCATTTCTGTAATGTACAGACCTACTCATAATTTTACATGTCTTTAACGCATTTTAAAAAAGCGCGTGTGGAACCGCGGGTAGCAACTAGATTAGTAAAGATATAATAAACTTGATGTTATTTCAGATATAAATATGATCAGAGGATAGTGCTAGATGTAAACAGTACTACAGTACGTATACTCGACTTTTATGAGGTAAGATTTTTATTATCTTTTATATTTATTTACTTTCTATATATGAATAGGTATAGATAAAACAGTGTAGTTAGTACATTTTTCTCCTCTGTTTGTCATTTTCTTTTTGGTTCAGTAGATATTAATTAGCTTTAGTATTATTGGTAAGAAAAACATTGCATGTATCAGTGTGTAAACGCAGAGGAAGTGAAACTTGTTGAGATTATATGTATTCAATTATATATTTATATGTATATTATATGAGAATGGTTTTAAACTATATACTTAGTTACCAAAGGGGTCCACAGGAGACTCGACGGGGTCTACGTTGACGTGAGAAAAAAATGGGTGTTCACAAAAACTTGTTAGCTTACGATAGTATAGAACTAAAATGTTGGCTTGACTTCACATATCAATGTAGGCAGATAATATTTTAAGAAGCTCAGTGACTGCTACTTGTAAAAAAAAATGTGTGCGTGTACTAGTGTACACACGTAAGAAGTGAAACTTGTTTAAGGCCTTATTTTTCGCAAAATGATCTATATGCAACTTTCCAGAAATTGGTTAAAAAAAAAAAAAAAAAACCCTTTCTTTCTTTATGGCAAACAATTTCATTAATATATTAAAAAATAAAGTTAAATTAGATAAAGTTTAAACAAAAGGATTTTATTATCATAGACATGAATACAAAAAAGATGGCGCGTAACGGAAAAATGTGACGGTAAATTTTTTCCAACGCCGATAAAGAAGTTTCACTTCAAAATTTGCATATTTCATATACTTTCTTGACATCCACTCACAGCATAATCAATTAATTAATTAACCAATCAATTCTCACGTTTTTTCGAAAACTATTAATTCGTTGTTGGAACTCAGCCGCAATTCAAAACACCAATAATATTTTTTTTCACGAAAATCGAAATAGTACAGCCACGTTAGATTTACATTCTTATTATATGTATAGATAGAACATTGTAGTATAGTAGTTTGCATGGGTCATTGTGGTAGGGCTTCTTCTATTTTTGCCTGGCTAGCTAGCACCCTCAAGTTGTAAACCTGTCGCCAAGCACATGTTGGTGTATTCCGGCACACGCACTTGACAGTCAGTCTCCTTCTATGTTTACCGTGTTTACAAACTTGCTCAAATGCTAAAACATATAACAGTGCCTGAAAAACCTTGCCCTTACTACACTAGAACAGCGTAAGCAAAGGGGCAGGTTAATCGAAACATATAAAATCGTCACTGGTTATTATGATGTGCCCAACCTTAAAGATATTAATAAGCTGAATGACAATAAACACTTACGAGGTCATCCCTTAAAACTTTGTGAAACGTTATCATAAAGAAACCCAGTGAAGCACTTCTTGCCTAACAGAGTGGTCGCAGCATGGAATAAACTCCCAGAGATAGTTGTGATGGCTCCCACCATAAACTCTTTTAAGAATAGTTTGGACCAGGAAGATATCTCCAAGTTATTTGATACACACGCGTCAGCTTATTAGCTGCTAGTGTGTTATACCAAATAATAATATAACGTATAAAAAAAAGGTGCCAGCCTTATCACTTAGAAGTCATCTCTCTTTTCGTATGGATTTTGCGATATACAGATATATGTTATCATTATTTTGCACTGAAATTTAATTCGGTTATTTTATAAAATTAATATTTCTGATCCCAGGACTCGGACCAATGGCGCGGT
Organism: Antheraea yamamai; assembly: GCA_036509395.1. Lineage (NCBI taxonomy): Eukaryota > Metazoa > Arthropoda > Insecta > Lepidoptera > Saturniidae > Antheraea > Antheraea yamamai. The sequence goes on along the minus strand of AP028453.1, from coordinate 10,748,946 downwards.
TATCCGACACGCGTTCATGTATGTACAAATGACGGGTTGAATGTTGATCATCCTCTTTTTATTACAGCAGAACAACAGAAGGGTAAGTGTTTTTATAGTTTTATCCCGATATCGTTTATCATTGTGATAGACAAAAAGAAAAACGAAATAAACATAAACTAATCATCACAAATGCTCTAAGTTCAATCAATAAAAGTTTTTTGCGTAATAGTGATAGGTTCCATAGGACCAATTTGTCGGATAGTGATTTCAAATACAATGCAAAGAAGTATTTAGTCTCAAAAGGCATAAATTACTGAGAACAATATGCCCTTGTATTGCTTTATTAAAACAAAACACCTAAATAAAATAAAACCTATCGAATTTTGAATGATTGGGATAATTATATGAAACAGTGGACTTCATAAATGTATTTAAATGCCTTTTCAGCCTTTCTAAATGACGTAATTGTATGAAGATCCGCTATCCTTTACGTTTGTGAAACGATTTATAATTCAGGTATATAATGATTTATGAGCTTTTTCCATCGTCTCAAATGTTTTCGTCCATGTATCGCATGTCGCATTACAGCCGGCGCGTGGACGAGGAGTGGGGTAAAGTGAAGGGCGCTCGGCAAATCAGCCAATGCTAATACGGTGGCGCCCATGGCTCAATTCAAATTATTCATTGGTTTAAATAAATATTGTGCTCAGTTTTTAACATGCGTCTATCATCTGAATTATTAAGTTAATATATTGAAAACGCGATTTTAATACCCTAAACAGAATAACTCTCCGATTTTTTTTTAACTTAATTGCCTACATTCCCAAAAAAAGTTTCACTTGCATCCTGGTTTATCTATTTTTTCTTTTGTACTACAGCTGTTTCGTCATGGGAACTACCCCTAATAATCAGGTCCGAGCCGTGGGCCCTGATATTCAACAACATGGGAAGGACTCTGTGTCCACACGATGCGGGACCTGGTGAGTTTTATTTACAGCATATCCAATATATTTATAAAGGGTCATCTATAAATTACGTGACATTTTAAAGTCACGTCGCGTCACGCGGGTGGGTTTAACAAAGTGTGACACCGGGGAAAGTCGAGTCGCATAAGCTTCGGGACGCCACATATATTAGAAATCAAAATATTTTATTGTTATTAAGTTTTATATTACAACTGTGGTACTATTTTAACAGTATTTTTATGTTCAGAAGTACAAACATAAAAAAATACTATACTTACAAAATTTCTTTTTCTTATCTCCTGCTTATACACTAGATCGCTTGCCCACTTCTCCGTAGCGAAAAAACACATCACTGAACGCTTATGAAAATTGTAGTTTCTTAATATTCTAATAACATTATCATTATATAGTATAAAACAAAGTCCCCTACCGCGTCTGTCTGTCTGTCTGTTCGCGATAAACTCAAAATCTACTGAACGGATTTTCAAGCGGTTTTCACCAGTCATAAAGTGATTCATGAGGAACGTTTTGGTATATAATTTGTCAAGGTTTTTTTTATAATCAGGGCGGGACAACGTCTGCCGGGCCCGCTAGTATAAAATAATTATCCGTGATACTATTTTTTTTCATTAGGATAGAGTGCCTAACAAGTAAAACTAAAAAAAATATGATCGAAATCAATTGAGTAGTTTTTGCATGATGCGCGCACAACAGTAAATCTCTATAGTTAGTCGCAAATGCTTAGTTTAGTTAAATATTATAGTGGACGTTACTTTGCACTTCCGCCTGGAATAGCTTGGCCGCTACCACGTCTCACTTCAACAAAACATTTTATTTGTCCGAGTGTACCTGAAAAATGTATATATGAAACTCGTAACAGAGAAAGAGCGATATATTAGTAACTAAAACAAAAAGTATTAAAAAACACGTCCGTGGTTGGCGGTTGAACCTGACGTCGGTTGACACCGTCGGTATAATGCAACTGTATAACTCAGTGTAATGATGTTTGTCCACGATGAACTCCGAAACTACTCAACCGATCTTCATGAAACGCTGGCATTTATGTATAATTTAGTCCAACTTGAGAGATACGATAGTTTATATTTTGATCAATGCCCTCAATATGTTTTAATTATGATTGTCAATGTTGATTATTGTTATTAACTGTAAGTTTCATTAGTTCTCGAACAGATGGCGCATTAAATTAGTTTGTTGACATTAAACTGTAGGAACGACTGTTATAGATAATCTCATAGACGGTGTTACGTTTTAATTTTTATTTTATTTCAATAACTGAGCCACAGCAACGCCTGTCCGGGTCAGCTAGTATTATGTAAAAAATATATAATTACGCTACTTTATGGGCTGACTAAAACCGAAAACCCCAAATATATGTATGACAAGTTAGGGTGGAGATAAGATAATCACACATATTTTTCATGTTCCCGCACCATGACTAATCCATTATCGATACCTTTCCATAGAACTACCGCCTTCAGAGTGTCTTTCAAATATGCCGCCACTCGTTTTTGGAACAATATCTCACCACCATGTCGATCTAAAAATAGTAAACTTACCTTTAAACACTCATATAAGCATTGTCTATTCCAACTTCAAACTCAGTAATTACATTGACGTACAATCTATTCTCGCAGCTCTATTTTAAACTCTGTTTTATTGGTGTGTATTTGTTCTTCTAATTTTATATTAGCTTGGTCTTGAATTTGTAGTTACAGTAGCTATACCTATACCTATTTAATGTGAACATCTGTATCGTGTTATGTGTCTGTGTTACTTGTTTGTAATTATTAGGCTTGGTCTTTAATTTTTCTATATTAATTATAACCGACTGAACGTCCGTTCATCATCACAAGGGCTCCCATCGAAAATCAGCGCTGCAGTACTTTTGCTGTACTGCACATATTGGCTGAATGGGTTTGCCAATTGTTGGACATTTTTTTCTTCATTTTTCACATGTATTTCATTTGTTTTTGTCTAATTTGTTTGTTCAATTTAAGGTAATTGTATGGTTGGTTCCAATAATAAACAATTTCTTACTTTCTTTCTGATTAAAACATATTGCAAATTAACGTGTAATGACCCCAATCGATTGCTACGTGATTACACTATTATAGCTATATTATGCTTAGTTTGAGATTTAATGGTCGTGTGTGAGATTACGCTCCGGCTATTTATTTATTTAAATTTACATTTTAGATATAAAAAATGAAAGTCGGCCCACAATACAAATCACTACATCGAATCCAAAGAATACGTCCGTCGATATCAAACTGAGGAGAGTCACAGATTTCTATGTGGAACTCGATAAGGTGATTCTTTTATTAATTTATTCTTTACGTCAATATATTCTTTAGAGCCATCTAGCATTGAATGTACTAACTAGAGACTAGATAACTATTAAATTCAGCTATTTTACACCAGATGATACTGATCAACGTAATCGAAGTAAGCCGTACGAATAGTTATTTCTTTGCATTTCCTAGGGGAAAAAGGAAAAGGGATAGCTGCATAAAGGCTTTTTCCGAAGCTGGCCAACTCCTGCACCAGCAACGGAACAGACTAAAGGGAAAACAACTGACAAAGTAATTTTCTTTACAGTGTGCCCACAAAAATAGTGGGAATGTAATTTTTTTAAATTGCAGTTTCAATAACGCTAAGCACATTTAATAAATGGAACAGACAGTTTTATTTGCTACCGAAAACATCGATGTTATTAGGCATATCGATGTTAATTTTACATCGATACTTTTAAATCGATTTTAACATCGATGTTTTTCTAATATCGACCATCCTTATTGGAAACCTTGGGCTTACACATTCTATTTATATCATCGCACTCTTATTTGAATCATGGTGCCATGCAGTTGATCAATACATTTCTTTCCCATAAATATTTGTCCGTTTATTCCGAACACCGATTAAAAAACTATATCAGTTGCGTTACCATTTAGTTCAAATATTTAAAAAACCAAATATTTAAAAAACCAAATATTTAAAAAACAGATAGTGCTAAATTTGCATTAGCAATAATAGTTTGTATCTCTGATATTCTTTATTTATGGCTACCAATGGTGGTGGATATCATATGTGGCGTGAGCTTTTGATAACACCAGGTGTGTTTATTGCTGTGTTACCGCAATAATCTCCATAAATGTAGTTATTATTCGAAATTATCATTGAAAATTTAAGATGTTTTGTTCTAATTTCAAGGTAGATTCCATAAAATTCACTATCAATGTAATGTCAATAAAATTACATTGAAATTAATGTGTGTCTGCAACTAGAATAGATGAGATTAGAAATCAGTATGTCAGAGGAAGTTTGATAATAGCATCAGTGACAGAGAAGTTGAGGAGCAATAGGTTAGCATGGTACGGGCATGTCAAGAGGAGAGATGGGAACCATGTAACTAGAAAAGTTTTGAGTATGAAAGTGGACGGATGTAGAAGTAGACGAAGACCGAAAAGTTGTGGGTGGATTGTGTGAAAAATGATATATGTGTAAAGGGTGTGAATACTGAGATGACATCTGACAGGAGGGAGAGGAAAATATGTTGTGTCGATACTACTTAGATGGGATAAGGATGAGAATATCACGGTGTTTTTGTGTGTCAGTATAATAACTTAAAATACATTTTAATTTCCAGGAGGTGAAAGTCAACATAACTCCAAGCACTCCCAAATATTATTACTTTTCATTCAATCAGAACCCTCCGAATGTAACTGATGTCCATTTGAAAGGTCTAAGCCTTCCCATGTGAGTAAAAGTTTATGGTGTTTTAAAGTTTTTTTTAACCTATCTTCTAGTAGATTATTAATGCCATTGCTGAGTAGGTAATTTAAAAAAGTAAGTAAGAAACTACAAGTGTCTTGTGATAATCCAATGTTTTAATAAGATGGCGACCGACTTGTTAGAACTTCCCAATGAGTTTTTGTGGCAAGTCAGAATCCATGCTCCGTGGTATTACTTCCCATCCACTTCACTTGTGCATAATAACCAAACTATCTTACGTAAAACACCATTAATATTACAAAATATGGAGTCAAATGACACAAGATTCTGAATACATTATAAAACCTTACAAAACTCTAAATTTATTTATATATATATTTTTTTATATATATATGTACATATATAAGCGTGAGCCTTTCTCGATAAATAAGCTATCTAACACTGAAAGAATTTTTCAAATCGACCAGTATTTCCTGAGGTTAGCGCGTTCAAGCAAACATATAAGTTTTATAATATTGGTATACTCATAGATTACTACCTTTATCTCGTACTTAACTCCAGCCGTCAATCAAATTACAATAACTTTTGATAGAGTGGACCGATTTTAATGAAACAAAGACTAAATTACTCTCGAGGATATATATGCTTTATGATTATATTGGTGAGGTTTTATTGAGAACCCAGTACTCTATCAGTGATGCGTGTTCATACAAACAGATAGACAGACATTCCTAAAAATGATTTAAGTGTATATTCTATTACACTTATTCCTAGAAATCTGCAACATTTTTTTTCACGAAAATCGAAAAAGTACAAACACGTTAGATTTACATTCATATTATATGTATAGATAGATGGCAGGTAACAATGTAAAATCGCGTGTATGTTAATAGATGGCGCTGTACGATTTCTTTATATAGCTGTATCGCGGTGCTAAGATTATCGAAAGGAACTCTTTATAATTACCTCAGTATTTGTGTTCAAGTAGCGGGCAGCTAGCATCTAAACAGTCTGAATTATTTAGAACTTCCTGTGTGAATTGCTTAATTAATTATTTAGGACTTCCTGTGTGAACTGTTTAATTTAATTTCAGATTCAACTATACTATACCGAAGAGTGTTATTCTGACTATCGATTCTGATGATGAACTCTGTGCCACCGTCTCGATACAGAATAACTCGGTGAGTTTCATTGTTAGATTTGTTAAAACGAAACGTGGACTTTGGTAATATAATTTAGTAAAAAGGTTGTTTTGGATTTGTATATTATAGTTCACTGTGAGTGACACCAAAGAAAAATCTAAATACTAGAAACTGTAACAAACTGGTTATCCCATGTTTCAGACTCGGTAAAACTGATAATCGTTTTTTTAGGTAATAGTGTTAGGTTTTACAACAAAGTCCCAAAACATATTACCGATTTGCTGAACTGTGAATTTAAGCGCCCTGTCAAGCGGGTTTTGGTGTCAAAAGGATTAGATCTATTATATAGTGGATCAATATGTGAACGATGGTAATGTCTGGAATTGAATGCTTTCTGTGCATCCACTAAAAACGATTGTACAATGTATTGGAAATATATATGTTAAAAAGATATACCCGATCGAGTTTGTTGCAGGTTTTTCTCGATGACCGGGTTGTATTCCGAACCGGTGGTAGTTTTGCCGTTCATAAGTGTCTTATTAGGGCCTAAACTGAATAAAGTATTTTCGATTTGATATAGGACGTAAGTACGACATCTCATACGTCAAAACGACGTGACGTGTGCGTTTTGTTAACTCACAGTGTTTGCGTTTAATTAAATATCTAGCAAAATTTTGAAGTAAAACTTCTTATGGGAGGGTTTTTAAATTATGATCCGCGACCTTTTTGTGTGACGATGCAGCGTTGGGGTTAAACACTGTGTCGGGTAGAGTGAGAGCAGTGTCTTGCTAACCTTCGGGTATTGGACAACGCTGAGACATACACTCTTCTCGCTTTCTTTCTTTCTCGTTGTTCGTGGTTGCGTGTACAATATTCAGGTGGCGTGGCGATAACTGAACACGTAATCTAATGCTATCCAAATTGATGAATAATTAAAATGTTTCCCTGTAATATAAAAGTTTCACTTATATCGTGTGTCTTTACGATACAACCAGTTTTTTATTTAATACTTAATTCTAACATTTAGAAAGATACTGAAAAGTAGCCGATAACCTCAAAATGCGTCTCCGTTGGTTATTATCTGAACAATATATTTTATGTATAGAGGAAAAACATAAGCATCATACCGCTTGCCCCACTTCTCTCCGTCGAGAAAGCAAAACATCGCTTAACACGTGTAATGTTTATAAAATTTGTAGCTTATTAAAACTTTATATTAAATGCAGACATGGTGATATCTTTTTTAGACATGGGTCAAGTGTCCAAAAACTAAAATAAAAAAAATAAGATCGAGATCTGCCGAGTAGTTTTTTCGTGATACACGCATAAAGTCACGCCTGTAATGAATTAATCCCTGAACTGTCCAAAACCATAACGGTGTTATTACAAATAAGTTAAATACGTATTGAATACTTGCTTTAAAAAGGTTTCGAATTAAATGCACCGCGGTCGCTGAATGTTCGCCATCTTGCTCTTTTGTCCCGCTTTGGTTACGTTAGGTTAGACTTGCGAAAAAGGATAACGCGAACTTGTCTCGGCCGAGCGCGGTGCATTTAATTCGAAACCTTTTTAAAGCAAGTATTCAATACATATTTAACTTTTTTGTAATTACATCGCAAGGGTTTAAAAGCTCCATACAAACGAATGTAGACTTCATGAGGCACTCGTCAATAGACTGTTGGCAGCATGAGGTTTAAAAAAAATACCGTATTTATTTCAACATTTGAAAATCTTAATGTAATGTAATGTAAAATTGTAAATAAATAAAAAAATGTCTAGATATTTAAAAGCATATGCCGTTTTGAGATCTGGATCGTAAAAAAACACCCGAGGGGTTAATTGAAGGGTGATTGTTACAGTGCCCAGTGTTTGATAACGAACACGATGTGCTATACAAGGGTTACTTCCTCACAATGACGTCTAAAGGCGGGATCACGCTTACGGTAAGTGTATCTTATCTATATCACGTGATTTTCTATTTGACAATACTAATTTTTATGTATTTAGTTTTGCATTTAAATAACATATTATCAATGATATTATAACTAAAAAGCTGTAGATACGTTACCTACATGATATTTTGACAAAACAAATGGCACGATAACGCACACATACGTAAAATAATATTGTAACGCCACACTGTCTCAGATGAAAAGTAAGGTGGGATATTCTCAATATCGGTAGTGAAAAAGAAATAGTTACATGTTGCAGCTGTCAGAAATAAGCTAGCCAGCCAAGTTTTAACGCGTACTGTCTACTCGTTTTATCTACTGACGGGAAGACTTAACGATAGTCATGTAAGGACCTTTATGCAAACGGCAGAAATACGCCAAGCAAATATATGTGTTGTGAGCCACCTCCGAATGACTCACAACTATAGCGATGATTTGCTGATTCCGAAGTTGAACTTAAAGAACGTTGAGGTTTTCTCGCAATAAAAGATTTGTTACTAGTGAAGAGCAGCGAAGGATGTGCTCGTATACAGACTCGTTCAAAACAGACCATCTATACCGCCCGCGCCGGTTTTTAAGGCCACTCCGGGGCACGTTTTAGGAACAATGAACCGCTTACGCACGTCTGCGGGGGTCCGCCAATCAGGGCGCTTAGTTACGTGCGCAGCGTCAGAGTGCGTCCTAACTAACTACACAGGCCGGACGGTATTGCAATGAGTCATCCTTCGCTTTCTATTTATTTATTTACAAGTGTACTTACAAGTAACAACTTAATACTATTTCAAATATTAAACTATTTTATGCTATATAATATTATATACTAATAAAACTGGTCTATCAAATTATACTATCAAATCTACTTTTAGACAAAACACTATAAATATCTATAATTATAATTTTTTTTTTTTATTGTAGCTCGGCAAAGTGACTGTACTGTGCCTGATGGTAAGCACAGTACAATCCAAAAACAATGGCGACCACCGAAAGACATACTATCCATCGCCGGTCGCCGCTGTCATAAGTGTAAATACTTATAACTGTAATAACTATTTCTAACTATATTATCATAACCCGACATGACATTCTATATGGCAAATAAAACACAGATACACATATCTCTTTAATTTCAGGTAAAATATCTATGAACTATACTAAAAAACATGTAAAGTTTAAAAAAATTAGTTTTAAGATTTGATGTGGAAGTTGCGCTCTCTATTTAAGGAATTATAAAGAAGCAAGATAATTCAAAACAGTCGTGGTGGTGGAAACGATAAAAAGTCTCCGTGGTGTTGTGGTTTGACCTGTGGAATATTATTCCGATGTCCGGAGATTCGAACGCCGGCATGTATATAAGAACGATTTTTGATGTGAAACATCTATAGGCGAGGGTAAACCTGATTGTTGGCGTGGCGATATAGGCTGTGGTGTATGTGTGAGACGTGGCGACGTGATGCAAGCGACTGTGCGCAATCTCTCTTACCGCGGTGAGCTCGCATACCCATAGTGTAATTTGAGAATTCGAGAATTTGAGATTCGTTCGATTCGAACAATTTCGATGTTTCACATCTGACAGGCGTCACGTGACAGCTTTTCTTTTTAAATTCCCGTACATTTACTAATTTAAATTGGTAATATTAGATCTTTACCTATGAAATTTAAACGAAATTTTTTCATGTATTTTTTATTTGTATTAATCGAAGTAATCACCCATGCAATCAATGCATCTTTGCCAACGCAGTGGCAGTTTATTGATGCCCTTCTTAAAGAAATCAGCAGGACGGGAGGCAACAAATTCTTCAAAGGCATTTTGTACTGCCTCTCGGGTATTGAATTTTTTTCCCGCCAAGGAGTTATCCAAATTTTGGAAAAAGTAGTAGTCTGTAGGCGCAAGGTCTGGTGAGTAGGGCGGATGACGGAGAACTTCCAACCCCAGTTCTTGCAACTTGGAGACCGTCTGCTGTGCAGTATGAGGTCGCGCGTTGTCGTGCAGGAGCAGCGGAGACGAGCGATTGACCAATGCTGGTTGGAGATGTGCCAGCTTCTCCATCATTGTGTTCAGTTCTTCACAGTACACATCTGCGGTAATGCTCACCCCGTTTGGTAAGAAGCTGTGATGAATCACACCGGCGCTAGACCACCAAACAGTGACCATCACTTTTCTAGGGGTAAGCTTTCGTTTAGGGCATTGTTTAGGTGCTGAACCAGGATCCAACCAGCTTGCTGAGCGCTTGCGGTTATCAAACAGAATCCATTTTTCATCGCAGGTAACAATGCGATTCAAAATTCCTTCATTTGTGTGTCTGTTGAGCAGTGCAAGGCACGTCTCGACGCGTACTTCGCGCTGGCGATCATTGAGTTCGTGGGGCACCCATTTGTCAAGCTTTTTTACCTTGCCCATTTGACGCAAATGGACCAATATTGTTTTGACGCTAACGTCGAAAGCTGCTGCTAATTCAGCCGTAGATTGTGTATCATCAGCTTCCACGATCGCCTTTAATTTGTCTTTGTCGACCAAAGTCACCGGACGACCGCGAGGTTCATTTTTGAGGTCGAAATTCCCAGTTAACGTTAACGTTAAAAGTTACAGTTAAGAACAGGTGGTGTGTTGGTTTGTAGTGTTAGCTCCGTAAACGTCGTTGATGTTGCGTGCCGTTTGTGCCGCGTTGCTGCCACGACGGTACTCATATTCCATAATTACTCGAATTTTTAACGTATCCATGATGACAAAAAAGATTGAAATGCGATGAAAATGTAACACTAATCAATAAACAAATGACTACTTTTGGAAAAAGAATTCCATGTTTTTAAAATAAAATTAATTTGAAACTAGAATTCTTAGACAACAAAAAATATTTTGATTTGAAATGGCCAGTACTGCAGAACGGCAATTTCATAGGTAAATACCTATTAATATCGGCCGACGGTGAAGGAAAATATCGTGAGGAAACCTGAACCTGAGGAATGTTCTTTTAGTACTATGTATATGTGAGGACAATGTAGGACTGTGGATTTCTTAGAGTTTGGAAATCGTCAATACGTCGTGGGCTGACGTGGTGATTATACCCATAACCTCCTTCGGGAAGAGGCCTATGACCCTACAGTGGGTCTGTAACAGGCTGATGATGATGAAGATAATTAAGGCTTCCGTTTGCCATTTCTTTGGAGAACTACTCTAAAAGTAATCAGTACTCATGTTTTTTTTAATTTCCATTATAGCAATCAATGTTTCCCAACGGTTTCTACGTAGTCTTTGTTGTAAGGGAAAGTGATAGTGCCTGCTCTGGAGAGACCAGTGGCTTGACACAGCCATGGAACGCCGGGAGATTGAAGAATATCACGTAAATACATTTTTGATGTGAATATCTTTTTAGGCGTGTCAAGCGGTATTTTTTTTGGCAGGATAACTCAAAACAGTAAAATTTAAACTGTGTTCTCGAACTTCGAAATTTTAAATTAATTACAATTAATTTAAATTTCATAATTTGTAACGTGAAATTATTATCATTAGTTTTACTTTCACATCTGTTGACACTTCGAACAGTAATTACATACTTTTTTATATAGTTTATTAATTCATCAAATATTTATGACGGGCCAATCTCAATATTAGATGAACACAGGCTTTTATACTCCACGTAGCTAATCGGACGGTCGGTCATGCTTACTAGCGTTTCATGACGCGAAATTAGAAATTTATCTCTTGCTACAAAAATACCGCTCAACGCGCCTAAAGAAGAATTTAAATATGTATTTTAAAATCATGAAGTATATATCAAATCAAGTTTAATATTGGACAATTTAAATAGTGGTCACTGAACTCGATACAATGTTCTTATATGTTACTATGGTTGCTGAGTTATGAAGACGAAAGCCCGAGAAATAAAACAAAATGGCCGCCAGAATGACCGAAAAGACAATATAATTCAAATTACATATATAGATACAGATATATGAATTTCAATTATATTTATTCTTGCAGTCCAGTACAACGCACATCTTGTGCACATGTTTACAGTGAACAATATATTTTTAATAAATTTCATACGAACGAAGTAACGGGTAACAGCTAATCTAAAATAGAATAACCTAAATTACTTCCTATAAGGTCACCTATCTGCCAATGAAAGTCCCGTTAAAATCGGTCAAACCGTTTTGGACATAGCACAGCAGGCGAAACCACGGTTAACAGCTAGTATAAACTAAAATTGCTTGAATTACTTTTTATAAAGTCAGCTAAAATGGAAAGAACATTTTGACGAACGATCAAAAGATAAAGGCATCTGGTATAAAACGCTGCAAAGTGAGCCGTCCCATATACCATGGTTTGATGGTAGTAACTTAAATAGATCACTTATTCTTATTGCAAACAGAGTACGTTCCGGACATATGTCACTCAACAAGTTTGCATTTCTTATGAGGAAAACCGTATCACCCAATTGTATAACGTGTGGATCGATAGAAGACTTGCAATACTTGTTGATGGAATGTGACCGCAATAAAATACAAAGAAAAGCTGTCATCGATGAGTTAAAACTCAATAGATTAGATCAGGGTAGCTTTCATAGAATCTTGTGTGCACCTGCAAGTTAGGAAGACAAGATTCTATGGAAGTTTGTGTTTAAGTATTCTAGGTCTATGTGGACCTAAGTTCCTAAAATAATAAAGATTAAAAAAAATAAAAAATCTGCCAGTAAAAGTTTCGTGTAGATCAGTCCAACCGTTTTGGACATAGCACAGTGGGCGAGGCTAGGGTTAACAGCTAGTATAAATTATAATTGCCTAAATTGCTTTTTATAAGGTCAGCTATCTGACAGTGAAACTCCCGTGGAAATCGGTTTAACCGTTTTAGAGACAGCACTGCAGACGAAGCCGCGGTTAACAGCTAGTCTAAACTAGGGTAGCCTAAGTAATCCGCTGTAATTTTAGCTGCCTCCCAGTGAAATTCCCGTTAAAATCAGTCCAGCCGTTTCGGAGATTACCCGGAACAAACAGACAGACCGAAAAAAAAATTAAAAATTGCATTTTTGTTATCTGTAGCATGTATACTTTCATAACCAATTATCAAAATATTGTTATTCTTATATTACATACAGACACTTCATTTTTATTATATGTATAGACTAGAACACCTCTCCCACTTACGTACCTACCTAAAACATAATAAAAAATATTTTTAACAGATTTCTGTCTGACTCTACTTTTGATAATCACTCATACAAATGCAAAGCTCAACTTATGTCTGTACTCTAACTTACTTGATTTTTTTTGTAACAGAATCGAGAACCTTTTTTTTGTATATTATAGGAGACAAACGAACGGGTGGGTCACCTGATGTTAAGTAATCACCACCTTCCATAGACACTTGCAACACCAGGAGAGTTGCAAGTGCGTTGCCATCCTGTGTAAGTCTGTCTGTCTGTCTGTCTGTTTGTTCCGGGTAATCTCCAAAACGGCTGGACCGATTTTGACGGGAATTCCACTGGCAGATAACTGAAATTACAGCGGGTTACTTAGGATACTCTAAATTAGACTAGCTATTAATCGCGGCTTCGTCTACAATGCTATCTCCAAAACGGTTTGACCTATTTTCACGGAACTTTCACCAGCAGATAGCGGACATCATAGCAAGTAATTTAGTCTATTTTAATTTAGACTAGCTGTTAATCGTGGCTTCGCCCGCAGTGCTATCTCCAAAACGGTTAGACCGGTCTTCACGAAACTTTCATTGACAGATATCTGACCTTATAAAAAGTAATTCAAGCCATTTTAGTTTATACTAGCTGTTAACCGTGGCTTCGCCCGTAATGCTATCTCCAAAACGGTTCAACTGATCTTCACGAAACTTTTACTGGCAGACAGCGGACCTTATAAAAAGTAATTTAATTTACTTTAATTAAGATTAGCTGTTAACTGTGGCTTCGTCCGCTGTGCTATCACCAAAACGGTTAGACCGATTTTTACGGGAATTTCACTGATAGATAGCGAACCTTATAAAAAGTAATTGAGGTTATTCTATTTTAGACTAGCTGTTACCCGCGACTTCGTCTGCGTGAAATTTTGCAAGATTTCAACTCAATCTTTATTTTTAAAAAGAGAAATAATTATCAGCTTATTGTTTACAATTCGACATTATAATTATTAATAACTTTAATGATATAGAGGTCTTCCTAATAAGATCTTAGATTATAAACGTATTACGTAGAGTTCCATAATACAATTTCTTGCGGAACAGACAAGCGTTTATTTTTTTTATAGTCTTAAAATCTTAATTATAATAATGACAATGTATATTAAATGTAATGTAAATCTTTATAATAATATTTTAACTTATTGTTTTATTAGTTCCTTATACAGTGTTAGTGAGCACTGAGGTAGTTATATGGTGGGTTAAGGTTCCAAATATGTTGCTGATGACAAACCTGATTTGGCACGCTGTTAGTATTTATATATCTAATGTACACGTTACATGTTACGTTTAGTGGTGTGCGCGTCGTACTCACAATTGTCTTTAAAGAGCATTTCTATAATTGTACATAGTCTCACAATTTTATAGTACTATAATATGATTTTAAAAAACGCGTGCGGAGCTGCGGATACAGCTAGTATGTAAATATGATTATCTTCTTTGATTAAAGAAAGGGTCCTCGAAACGTCGAAATGTCCCAAGGGGATTTGTTGTGCTTTAGGACCATTCTAAGTTATTAAATCCCACTCTACCCACATTTTTCCATTAGTCCAGGACTAACAGTGGATCTATTGTCGCAGATTTCGTGTCGTCGCAACAATATCTTATAAGGAATATGTCATCGGTGCGTTGGTGTCGCTCGCTTTAGTCGCTGTCGTCCCGATGTTCACACTCGCTGTTCTGATGCCAACCAGCTGTAAATGCACAGGTTTGTATCTTCAGTCAACTGTATTTCCTATCACGTCTAGTTACTCGTGAAGCACTTTTACCGTACAGAGGTAGTGGATTCTAAATCAAAATATCCTTTATTCAATTTATGCCCTGTGGAGGCGCTTATGAACGTCAAACACAATATTGCGGTAAATTTAAACTATAAACGCGGCTCAACCATTTTTTTTAACATGGGGAAATCCCTACGGCAGCTGGGCAGCTGAGGGTGGGGTATGTCCGACTTGCACGGACTAATACCCCATGGTGCCTTCAATCACCTATAGGCCGGGGAGCAGGTACTGCCTAACGGGCACCACGTCTACTCCCCCGACAGGTGTTTGTCCTTCGTAAGGGGTCCGAATGCGGTCTAAGGGGTCAAGATGGTAGACCCCTCAGGGGAGGGCCGGCGCAACCACTGCCATTGTCGAGTAGGTTATGATATCACAAATTATGATCATTTCAATGGTTCTAACAAGATGGTCGAGGTCTTGTTAGAACTTTCCAGGGAATTTTTGGGGTAAATCACAATACATGTCCCGTAGTATTATTTCTCAACCAGTTCACTTGTGCACAATAACCGAACTATATTACGTAAAACACCAGCAATATTAGAAAATATAGAGTCAACACAAGTTTATGAATAAAATATAAACTATATGGCATTTTAAGATCCCACCAAAAGCGCTCTAGATTATAATTATTTGTCAACGACATATCCATGACTCTACACTTGACGGTAACCATAATGAAATATAAAAACAATGGCAACCATTATAGAGAGCTATAGTATTTTACCGGATGGTGCTGAGATACCGACCTGAAAGTTTCTCCACGGCTCATGGCGAGTGTTCTGAAGAGTTATTCAATTTGATCCCTTCCCCTTGTCTTCGGAGCCACAGTTTTACAGTAAATCCTATCTGGACAAGAACTAAAAAGTTCGTAACGTCTTATTTTTGCCGTATCGTGAAGCTGTGGAACAGTATCCCGGCCAGTGTGTTCCCTCCTTCCTATTATATAGGGTCCTTCAAGCGCAACGTGAGGAGGTATTTACGCAGGCCGGCATGACAGTGGCGACCGGCGATGGATAGTGTGTCTCTCGGTGCTCGCCTTTGTTTTTGAATTGTATTGTGCTTACCATCAGGCATAGTGCAGTCATTATGCCGTGCTACAATATAAAAAAAACCTGGACTTTTATTAAATATATTTAAACAAATAGATGTTTATTGTAGCGGCTTCAAAGATGTTTTGATTTTGATAATCAGAAGAGGTCGAGGTGCCTGAGGATGTTGATCACGCTCATGATGGCCCTGCCTCTTCTACTGCTCCTGATGGCCTCACCTCTTCTAACGTCCATGATGGCCCCACAACTTCCAATGTTCGTGATGGTCCCGCTTCTTCGACGTGGCACACGGCCATTGAAGAGGAACCCGGTCCCAGTAGGGTTCCGCCTCATAAAGAAGCCGAGATAAATAATTTATGGTGTAAGTAAAAAATAATAATAATTGCGAAGTTCAAGATAATTTTGTAATTGCAATGTAACAATGATGATATTATATCTTTCATTTCAGGGGAAAGTCAAGATATCTCAGTTAACGAACGGCAACCTCTCGAAACTTACTCCCAAAATAATGAAATAGGTAAGTTAGTTGCTCTTTTGAAAACGCGACGTCATCAAAAATTGAGTGCGTATGTTGTTTGTGTTTCCTCTATCACTCTCTCTAACAACTGCAATTTCCGTATTCACGCCTTTTATACACATATCGTTCCTTAAATGAATTATAAAATTATTAAAATTCTTTACAATGTTACGTGTTATTAGTTAAATCAGGGTTTCTCGAAGTGGGGTACGCGAAGCTCTTGGGGTTTGCCATTAAATGCTAGGGAATTCGCAACAAGATTTACGTAGATCGTCTAAAATTACACCAAAAATTGACTCACTTTGCGACAAGAAACAAGTTCACCCATCACATTAGTATTAAAAAGATATTTCTTTTGGTACTATGTAAAAACCTTATTTTCTTCAATAGTCAATTTTATTATGTTCTTTGTGGGAGGGGATGTAATTAGTTAGTTAAGCGGTTCGCTGTCACCTGGAAACTTTTACAGGGGGTTCGCGGAGCCAAAAGTTTGAGAAACCCTGAGCTAAATTAATCATTGCATATGTATATGTTTTCGCACATTAGTCACGCCGTCATCCCCATCCTTCACTTCCCCTGTTGTTTAACATGCGGAAATCTTCATGGTCACGCCACCCTCCCAAGGGAGAGAGTGAGTAGTGTTAGCCTCATTAAAGACTCACGGTGTACCGTTCACCACTTTTAATAGGGTGGCACGGGGTCGTACATTAAAAACTACCATGTCGCCCTATTTCCCTTCATTACCCCCCTTCCCCTTCCCACTCAGAAATCCCCTGAGTTTTAAATATTGGACTTGGCTTTAATATAACAACTTTACAGAGGAATCCCTATTCGGTGCGCAAGTACTCACAGTGGCAGCACTGACAAAAGCTCCAGCTGCAACTCTCGCCCGGCGTTCCAGTAGGTAAGCTAATTTCCATCAAAAAGCTTATTGATTAACGGATCATTAAAAGTCTTTACACGTTAGCCAGGTAGCTTTTCCAACGCCGATATTTGGTAAGGACCTTCATGTTTTAGAATTTAGGACTCGCTTTTCACAGGACGATTTGTTTGTAATTTTGTTTAACTGGAAAGGTTTGGGGATGGATTGTTGAAGTGTAAAGGTGCTGGTTCAGGTTGGTGGTAAATAAGGGAAATGCGGACTCACCGGTCTTGATGATTCGGTTTGTATGGCGGGCACTTCACTCGCGGCGATTCATATATATATATATATGTATAGTATATATTCTCGACACTATATTGGCTTTAGAGTCTATAAGGTTTTAACACATACGGTGTTATTACAAAAAAGTTAAATACGTATTGAATTAAAAAGGTTTCGAAATAAATGCACCGCGGTCGCTGAATGTTCGCCATCTTGCTCTTTTGTCTCGCTTTGGTTACGTTAGGTTAGACTTGTGAAAAAGGATAACGCGAACTTGCCTACGCCAGTCAAATAAGTAAATACAAAGAAACATGTCACGCTAAGTTAAGGGAAATTCATTTCCCTGCTGAATTTACAGAATGTGCGAGAGGGTTTTGTGAGGATGTTAATCACAAACTAGTATTAGACAACATGTATAAAAACATTGTATATATTCTTAAAGAGGCAGCCCAATGTTCCAGTAAAGCGGTTGCGGGAGTGGGTAGAAGAAGTAAAAGGTTATCGAGTGGAATAGGCATATTAAGCAGGCTCACGCGAACGCCCGATTTGCATTTCAAATCTGGAGTATATCTGGTTTTGTGTATGAGCATATGTATGTAACGAAAAAAGCTTTTAAATCAAAATTACGATGGTGTCAGAATAATCAAAAGCAAATAAAAATGGATATAATAGTTGAAAATCATAAATGTAAAGATATTTCAAGGTTCTGGAAAAATACTAATAAATTAAATCCGAAGTCAGCGTTCCCGTGAACGTAGCAGGTCAACATGAGCCTACTCCTATAGCTAACATTCGTAAAACATTTTAAAGTGGAGTCTCCTCTTGGTTTACCATCCCAGGTGGTTGATAGTAAGCATTGTCGGATGGAGTTAAACGTCAGGTTCTCATCAAAACAGATAACTGATGTTATAAAAAGTATGATAAAGGGTAAATCGCCGGGACATGACTACCTCAGCGTCGAGCACTTACAGTATGCAGGAGTTCACTTGCCTAGGGTGTTGGCAATGTTTTACTCGCTCTGCCTGAGTTATGGTCATTTGCCTAGTGATCTGATGAAAACGGTGGTGGTGCCTGTTGTAAAAGACAAGACTGGGGACATATCAGATCTTTCGAACTACAGGCCCATATCACTTGCTACTGTCATTGCTAAGGTGCTGGATGGTTTGCTTGACAGGCATATGGCAACCCGCATCCAATTACATGATGCGTAGTTTGGGTTCAGACCGGGTCTCTCCACCAAAAGTGCCATATTGTCTCTCAAGCATACTGTTATCGTTATATATATATATATCGTTATAACACCCGTTATCGTGTGTTTTTCTTAGACCTTTCTAAAGCGTCTGACCTCGTGTCATACGATTTATTGTGGCAGAAATTGATAAGATACCTCAGTGGATAGGGAAGTTATATCAATACTACAGTATTGGTATAGCAATCAGACCACCAGTGTTAGATGGGCAGGATCATTATCGGATAATTATAGGCTGGAGTGCAGAGTGAGGCAGGGTGGCCTGACTTCTCGACGCCTCTTTAGTTTGTATATAAACTGAGCTCAGCAATACTTTTCAAGATTGTTATGTATACGGGGTAAGCGTTAACAATATTAATTATGCTGATGATATGGTCTTGATGAGCCCTTCGATCAATGCTATGATGAATCTGCTCACAATTTGTGAAAGATACGCGGAGGCACATGGACTCAAATACAATGTAAAGAAGAGTGAGGTACTAGTCTTTAAGGCAGGCACTAAGACCTATCTAATTACACAACAATTGAGACTGTGCGGATGCCCCTTAAAGCAAGTTACTAATTTCAAGTATCTGGGTCACTGTGAATCCAATGACTTGAAAGATAGCCTGGACATTGAGCGTGAGCATTGTAATATGTTGGCTCGCAGATTTGCTAAATGCTCGACTGAAGTGAAGGCTACGCTGTTTACAGCGTACTGCCAGTCATTTTATACATGCAGTTTGTCGATCAACTATACGCAGAGGGCATACAACGCTCTGCGCGTACAATATAACAACGCATTCAGGGTGTTGATGGGCTTGCTGCGCTACTGCAGCGCCTCAGTCATGGTCGCGGAGGCGAGAATTGATGGCTTTCACGACATGCGCAAGCGATCTGCCTCAATGATGCGTAGGGTACTTGCCAGCATCAACAGTATCCTGAATATTGTAGCAGACAGGTGGGACATTGGGTACGCCTACACACTGTGGCGTTATAATAAATGATTAGTCCATGTTCATTATAGATGTAAGTACTAACAATAGTTGTGTCTATACTATCCAAATCGACTTTTTGTCTGCAATAAAACATTTTGATTTTGATTGATTTCATTATTCTGACATTACTTATTATCCCTATATACCAGGTGTATGTTTAAAGGGTGACATCCTTCTATCGTGTAGTAGTTCATGGTCACATTTAACATATAAAATAATAATATCAAAACAAATACTAATAACAACAAAGAGAACCTTAGCTAAAGTTTGTTTTAAAACTTCTAAAAGTATAGTTTTGAACGTAAAAAAATCACACCTAGCTTCAATGAACATAATTCAAGGGGCGCTTTTCATGGATAATCATTACTCAACTGCTTATTGTCGGAACGTCGCACGGTCGACCGATGGTAAGGGGGCGCGAACCGAGGTGCGGGACGCGGCCTGAACTACGCGACAGGGCGTCGTTCATTTATTACACCAGTTCGTTTCTTCGTAAATCAGCTAATAGTATATAGTATATATCAGTTTTTTGTTTCTCGAAATAATTAGGTCAAATATTAAGCACCTGTTTTTTAAATTGATTTAGAACGAGAAGCAAGTAATGAGTAATCTGTGAGAGTGTTGCAACTCTTTAACCAGTCATGTTGTATATTATATTTAGCAGTTTTTATTAATATTTCAGTTATTACTTACCGTGATTTGTATTGAATTGCAGATAAAAATCAGCGCTGACTGTTTCTTATAACACTTTAGCATATGCTGAGCTGGGCACCGTTTCATAATACTGCGATATGCACATTTTTATCCACTCTTGTATACTTTCTATTGTATAATGCATTCATCATAATTATCCTTATCCCACTTAAGTAGGGTCGGCACAACATGTTTGCTTCTTCCATTCTCTCCTGTCAAATGTCATTTCAGTATTCACACCTTTTACGCACATATAATTTTTCACACAGTTCATCCATACCTTTTTCGGTCATCCTCTACTCGTATATCCGGCCACCATCATACTCAACACTTTTCTAGTTGCATGGTTTTCATCTCTCCTCATGACATGCCCATACCATGATAACCTATTACTCCTCAACTCTTCTGTCACTGGTGCTATTTTCAAACTTCCTCTGATATACTCAATCTTAATCTTATCCATTCTAGTCACCACACGTCCACCTTAACATTAGCATCTCTGCCACGTGTAATTTTTTCTCATCCTTCTCTTTCGTAGCCCAGCACTCAGATGCATACAGCATGACCGGTCTTATCATAGTTTCATAAACCTTCCCCTTGAGTTTCAAAGGCATTCGTGGGTCACAAGCTACCCCATACACATTTCGCCATTTCATCCATCCTGCATTTACCCTATTCCTCACGTCGTTATCAATGCCACCGTCGTTTTGTATCAATGAACCGAGATACCGAGATAATTGTGTAATGCATTATTAATAAAATATTTCTTTCTTTAATTCCCTCGATCCAGTTGCCCAGATGTGGGTTATCTTCAGGCTGTTATTATTAACCAAGGGAAAAATTTTGTTTATAGGTATTTCTGGAGCACGGTGACAGTGGCAGTCGTGTATGCTCTTCCTGTGGTGCAGTTACTGATCACTTACCAAGAGGTAAGTGTGTTTTATTTTTGCAATTTAACGGGCAAGTGTATTCTATTCTTATATATGTACGATATGTGAGCTTCAAATCAGGGGTTGGTGGAGGGGAGTGAAGGGGACTTACTGCTTTCTGTTCCATCGGTTCAGTTTCTGAATCTGCATTATTAATTTAAACCCAATCAACAACGAGTACAGTCCGTAAGCTATAGGTACAGGCGTAAGCTGAGTTTTGAATTTGTGAGAGTAGAGTCAGACAAAAAAGTTTTCAAAATGAATCTTATTATGTTTTAGGTAGGTTCGTAACATACGTGGGAGAGGTATTCTAGTTATTTTAAATAAAACTGAATAAACAAAATTTGTTAAAATAAATGCATCCATAATATGTGTGACTGATAACCATGTGTACATATGTAAGAGTGACTGAGAACTCAGAGATCGATAAATAAGATGTAATAATATAGTGACACTTGATATGCCTTTATCGTTCATGTGCTTAAAATAACTATTAAAATTACTAGAAATTTCTTTTACTTGGCCATTTAAAGGTTTTCGTATTGTTCGTTTATTTGTATTGACAGCCATTTGACTAAAAAATAGAACATAAAAACAAAATATAAATAATGAAACACATGACGCTGCTATCTGTACAAGAGGTGAATTGTGGAAGGCGCGTGTTGCAAAGTTGCGTCGTGTATCTACAAATATGTCATCATCGACCTGTAAGAGACCCACTGCAGGGCCATAGGCCTCTTCCCGAAGGAAGGTATGGGGATAATCAACGCCACAGTACACGACGTATTGGCGATTTCAAACTCTGAGACATCCACAGTTCTATTTTTTCCCACATACAATGGTACTACGAGAACATTTCTCAGGTCTATGTTTCCTTACAATGTTTTTCTTCACCGTCAACGGATATTATGTGCGAGTGCACATACCTGTACATAAGCTGTGGTGGTCTAGTGGTTTCACCGGTGGAATATCAATCCGATGTCCGCAGGTTCGAACCCCGGCATGTACCAAAAGCAAAGGTCAGCTTGGGAAATGTACCGAACACTGAACATGTA
Source organism: Antheraea yamamai (assembly GCA_036509395.1). Taxonomy (NCBI): domain Eukaryota; kingdom Metazoa; phylum Arthropoda; class Insecta; order Lepidoptera; family Saturniidae; genus Antheraea; species Antheraea yamamai. The sequence goes on along the minus strand of AP028453.1, from coordinate 10,726,573 downwards.
TAGAGGGATCGCTTAGTCCAACATGAATCCTTGTATGAACAGATGGTGTTCGACATAGGGGATCAGGACTTATGTTACTACAACTTCCTGTGCGCCCACCCGCTGGGCTACCTCTCAGACTTCAACCACGTCTTCTCCAACATCGGTTACGTTATTCTGGGAATGGTGTTCATGGCTCAAGTCCGGGCGAGGCAATTGAAGAGAAGGTCCCGTCCCCATGTGAGTAATTCTTTTTTTAAATAAAAAACGAGAATTTATTTTAACGCCATCTATTGAGTACTCTTTATTTATTTTGGTTACCAACAGAATCATTACTCATTGCTAATACAATAAAGTGTACTGTTCATCGTTTTAGCTAGATGTGATCCTATTTACAGATACCAACGGCACGAAATATTGTATATTAAATAATTAATTTATTGTTATTTATTTATTAATTCATTGTTTATTTGTTTTTGTATATATAATTTAAATAATGAATACAAGTTAATATATGAAACAAAATAATTATAAACGAACGTGTAAAGTATTAAGTAATTATATGATATTAAATTGTTAAAAATTATTCAGAAATGTGAAAAAAGTGTAAACTCTTACTAGTTACTATATTTTAATTAATGGTTTTATAGACTTAAATGACACTTACATTGTAGACTAGCAGGCACGGCTTGTCCCGGCTTTATAATAAAAAAAACCTTGAAGTTAGACATATGCTGTCGGTGATTTTTAGTAGGTATCATCAAGTTCTACAACTTTTCTCTAGAACTCAATAATATATCTCTCATCGTTAAGGCAACGTTCGTAAAAAACGTTTTCGTTCGACTATTTTTTTCTCTGACTAATTTTGAAAATCGAGTTGCATTTTTCGTACTAATATATAGTCTATGACACTCACAAATAACGTGGCTTTCTATTGGTAAAAGTATTTTCAAAATCGGCTTAGTAGGTCCAGACATAGACCTCTTTATAATATTAGTACAGATAATGAAATTTTTATAACATAAATTAAATAGAAAAAGAACGACTTGTGATAAAAATCAATAAGTCCATCTGTGTCTTGTTTACGCTTTATGTTTGTTAAAAAAATTAAAAACTACATTATTTTTTTACTGATTACGGCAATTCTTGATACTTTTTAGGTTTTAGTCCAACTTTGTAGATTGTAGCCTTTCAGCACAAACTCATCTGATAGTAAAGGACGATATGTTCTAATATGATAAACAAGGTAAACCTAGGAGACTGGCTCTCAAGTGCAGCTGCCGGAACACACCAACGTGTCCTTGGCGACAGGTATTCAACTGGAGAGTGGTAGCTGGCTATACCGCAATAATATGGTTTTATCACGATGGTAAACATCATCTGGCACCCTGACACATTCGCAAGGACTCGAACATAGGTCAATCGACGCGGTATTCGGACACGTTAGCCACTGAACTACCATCGCAATCATTCACACCTCTCGCCAGCTGGATATATACTGTGTGATCCTGAAATTGGATAGACTAGAGTTGCAGCAATCCATTTTGTTGTTGGCGACGCTGTGACAGATGCTGTACCTGGTGTAAGTTGGTTGCAGATAAAATGAGACAGTATTTGGAACACTCGGGTAAATAGCTAAGTGAAAAAGTCTTGGCAATGTAGTTATTTGCCGTCGTCAGAACCGAGTGATTTAATGATGGATGTTCTATAGCGGAACCTTCCATTTTCCACGGTCTGATGAGTGGTATCCCTCGTTCCAGGACCTGGGCATACCCCAGCATTACGGTCTACTGTACGCGATGGGGTTCGCCCTCAGCATGGAAGGTGTGCTCTCAGCCTCCTACCACCTGTGTCCGAATAAAATGAACTTCCAATTTGGTATGTTCTATATTTTTTATTACTATAATTAAAAAATTATTTAGAGTAGAATCATTCATATTTAGAGTAGAATCATTCATATTTAGAGTAGAATCATTCATATTTAGAGTAGAATCATGCATATTTAGAGTAGAATCATTCATATTTATTGTAAACTAGTTTCCGCCCGCAACTTTGTCCTCACGGAATAGTTACTTTGGGCTAACGTTAACATTAACTTGCGACTTCGTTTACGTAGAAGGTGAAAATATTTTATGTAATACATACGTTAACTCCGATTTTGAAACATTCTTCATTGGTCTTCCGCTCCTATTGGTCTTGGTGTTTTCTAAAGATTTACTTTTAGGAAGATGTTAAGTGATACGCATACAGAGAGTGAAATAGTCTTTGTTTCACTAAGTCTTATTATCACATCAGACTAAGAGACCCACTGCTGGGTATTAGATTTCTTCCCGAAGGAAGATTCGGGCGTAATCACCTCACGCCAGCCCACGACATATTAGCGATTTCTAAGTCCTAAGAAATCTAGAGTCCTATATTGTTCCCACATATAGAAGTACTACAAGAACATTTCTCAGGTTCAGGTTTCCTCACGTGGTTTTCCTTCATCGTCAGCCGATACCGTTACCAATTTAATATTAGTAAATGTACTGCTTTGTTGGGTCAAACTAAGACTGGTCTCGACATCCGCAGACTCTTCGTTCATGTACATGATATCGGTCCTCGTGATGATGAAGCTGTACCACAACAGGCACTCAGACATTGTGCCTAGCGCTCAGTCCACCTTCATGCTGCTCGCTTTCATCATGGCCATCGGTGAGCTTTCCTTGTATTATCTATTGCTATATAAATAAAAGCCAATTGCCGAATACCTATTCGACTAGTTTTTGGAGTGGAACTTCGTATGGAAAGGCTTTAGGCGAATGTACTTTTGATCGGTAACGTTTTAGTGCGACGATGCAGTGGTGGGAGTAAACACAGTGTTTCGGGTAGAGTGTTGAAAATACTGGTTCCCGTCCTATCACCGAAGTTAAGCAACATTACGCGCGGTCATTAGTTGGATGGGTGACTGTAATGAAACATCGCGTGTCGTCGGTTTTTTTTATTGTATTTGACTACATATTATAAAACGAAGTCCTCTACTACGTCTGTCTGTCTGTTCGCTATAAACTCAAAAACTACTGAACCGGCCTTCATGCGGTTTTCACCAGTAGATAAAATGATTCATGCGGAAGGTTTAGGTATACAGTTTGTCAAGGATTTTTATTATCAGGACAGGAAACTGCCTGGGCCGCTACTTGTACACAAATGCTAACGTTTAATGAAGATCGGTCGAGTAGTTTCGGAGTTTATCATGAACGAACGTTATGACACTGGATTTTTATATATTTACATATGAATCTACCGGAATAGTTTTTCTAAGTAACAGTGAAAACTTTATCAAAACCTGTTGGGTAATTTCAGACATTACGTCTTCGTTTTGTGGAGACATTCATTGGCACCGATTGGTATTTCAGGTGCACTGGGTATTAAATACCCGAGCGCATGGTTTTCCGCTTTCTTCACCATCTTCCATCTGCTGGTTTGTTTCATATTTACCATGAAGATATATTACACGGGAAAATTTACGCTCGGTGAGTTTGTTTTTTTTTTTTTCACTTAAGTTATCTGTAACCTTTGATAATAAGTTTTGGGTATGTGACGAAATAAACGCCCCAAGATCTCAGTAAAATCGTGGTATGTATTTGTATTTATGTATTATATACTTACAACTAGTACATTGTCCGCGTATAACATTTTCTCAATGTCCAATACGTTTTCGAAATTACACGCTTACGTTAAAACGAGACGGATATATATTATGACGAGGACAACAATATTTACTGGGAACCCATCTTCGGTCTTAATTAACGAAATAGATTTGAATAAATATCAACATTATTTAATTTGTTATAGAAGTACCTAATACTTTACTAAATAATGGTGCTCACAAAAGTTGTTTTTTTTTTAATACTACTTTCTACTAATATTTCTATTCAGATGTATACTTATTAATTTATATTATACTAGCGGGCCGGGCGGACGTTGTCCTGCCTTTAAGTCAACCGCAGCGCCACCTACCGGGTCCAATTGTGAATCTAAACCATTCTCGGATCCACTGGAACACGCACACAAAATTTCATCAAAATCGGTCCAGTCGTTTAGGAGGAGTTCAGTCACATACACACGCACACAAGAAATATATATATTAAGATTTATTTAAATAATATTTACCCTAAATCATACATATATATGTTTAAACAGTACGATACATATGAAATTTGAGTCATTTTAGTACGATATCTGGTAACTAAACCTAAGTAGATTTATCGTACTAAGTAGGCAAGCGCCAGACCTCAACGCAGTACGACATTGTGAACATTGGTCCATCTATCTTCTTAACTGATGCAGTTCCCATTTTAATAGTTTTACTATATTTTATGTTTGTTTTTGCCTTTAGCTACGTTTTGATATTAAAGAGAATTAAAAAACGATCGGTCATGTTACTAAAATTTCGTTTTGAAAATGTTACTTCCGATTTTGTAGATGAAAAATAAAGTTCTTCGGGTTTCATTTTGTTTTTCAAAATAGCAATTAATTTTCTATATAAATCGCTGCGTTTAAAATGTCACATTGTACATTTGTTTAATTTGAAAAATAACTTTCAAGAAAACCGAATTTCAATTATGACTGTTTTTTAGAAGCCCAATACTTGAAGTATGATAGAGAATAAATGGTGTATTCACATCCATAGGTATGAATGTAGAAGGAAAGAAGAAAAAAACTTTTAAAATGGAAGCTGCTTTGGTTAAGAAAATAAATCGACCAATGTACATACGTGTCGCACTGCACTGAGGTCTGGCGTTTGCCTAAGTAGGTTTAGTTGCTAGATATCGTATTAAAATGACTCATTCATATTCTCATTTATTCATCAATTCATTCGTATTCAAATTGATTGGACTTCTAGTACATCCTAGAAGTCTAATCAGGCTGAATATGAATGAATTTCAGAACCTCGCCTTTTTTCCGTTGTATCACGTGAAATGGCCCACCAGTCAAATCGCATTTAATATTTATCTGAGATGTTATGCATTAAATTTATAGAGTGGTCCGTTTTGAAAAGAGCTTGGGATAAAATAAGAGACAACGGCACCAGAGCGTTCATACCGGTTTACACTGCCAGAGCCGTTCTACTCGCGCTCGCGAATGTCGCTAACTGGGCCTTTGCTATAACCACGTATGTTTTTTTTTAAAATATATATTTCATATATTAATTGTCTGATTTTACTTAATATCTAGAGGCTTAGTTCCCAAAGTGGTTCAAGTGGACCATCAGGGGTCCACGGGAGACACGACGGGGGTCTACGTTGGCTTGACAAAAAATAAGGAGTTCACAATTCGTAAGTGGGTGTCCACGAAAATTTATCTGCTTTCAAATAGTGAAGAACTGAAATGACTGTGGTGAGAATAAACCTGAGGCGTGTAAATAGCTCAGACGCGGTTTGAGTGCACGGTCGAGGGGGCTGAGGCGCATAGATACTTATTAAAGTAGAATCATTAGGTTCTAATTAAGAACTATAAAGAACTCGCCAAAGACCGAAAAAAAGCTATTCCTGTTGCGGGGGTGAGGCGGGTCCTCTTCATTAGCGAAGCGATGCGGTAATACAATATTAGGTATTGGTACGCGTTGTATTGCAACCATGACCGACGACACACTCCATGCGGGTGCAGAACTGCGACTGAATGTTTTCATTCACCAAATCGTCAGTGAAAAAGAAGATGGATATTTCGCTGCATCAAGTAGCACTTGAGATTTCGCATCCCTTGCCAGCATAAGAACTCAATAGTCTAAAGCTTCCCAGCTAACCACTTACTCTAACAATGTTTTTGCGCCGAAACAGTTGTCTTGACTTCGCCTATCAATGTAGGCAGATAATATGTTAAGAAGTTGACTGTTACTTGTAAAAACTTGCATACTCCATATTCAGTACAACGTGTCGAGACTTGCTAATTTCCATCGCTAGATCTAATCTTTACATTTTTTGTCGAGTTTTGGGAATATGGTAGAAATGTAGCTACAGGGGGTCCATCGGAATCAGTAGAATTTTGAAAGTGCTGATATTTAATTCCCTCATTCCTCATGTCATCAAAAATAAGCAGATCAAATATCTTGAATAGCACTTAGAGTCTTGGAGAGAATTAGCTTTCAAGTTTAGCTGCTTTAAATAAAACATAAGTCTTCGTAGAAAGTCTTTCATTTGAATGTGGTGGATAGTAAAGCAAGTACATATTAGAAGGTGCTCCATTATAATCCGTATTTACAGAGCGTATGAACACAATGAAGACTTCGCCAGGGAACTCCTGGCAATACTGATGGGTAACGCTATCCTCTACACTATGTTCTATATAGTGATGAAGTGTATACACAAGGAAAGGATATATGCCCATACGTGGGTATACTTGGCGTTCACTATCGCAGCGATGAGCACTGGACTAGCTTTCTTCCGGGATTCAAGGACCAAGTGGTCGGTGAGTGTGTTTCTTTAAATTAACTCTACCTTGTTTCCAAATATAAGCAGTGTTACAAGCTTATTGGGTATGGGAATAGCATTAATTTTTAAAATTCTTATAATAATTCATTGATAAATTTGAAATTTCGTGTCACATAATCTGCCTAGACATTTCTATCATGGGCTACGCCATCTTTTTAAGGTTTATTTCCAATATAAAATAAAAATAGAAGTAATAAAAACTATACACAAATAACATACGCTGTGATATTATTTTATAGTAAGTGTTATATAATGTTGTCAGTTATTCTGCTGTTGAGTTATTTGCTGTTTCATAACGTTGACGTGATAATGCATGGCATGGTGGTAGGGCTTTTTTTGATGGCGGTAGGCTTTTTTTAAGTCGTTGAAAGTCTATCTCCAAGTACTTGTTGGTGTGTTCCGGCACACGCACTTGAGAGCCAGTCCCCTCTAGGTTCAGCGTGCTTACTCTGTGCAACCACTAAATATGAATATAACTATATCTATTGTAGTAAAATATATATCATGAAAAGATAAACCAGATCCAGTTTCGTTGCCGGTTCTTCTCGATGAGTGGGTTGTTTGTACGAACCGGTGGTAGCTTTTACGTCCATAAGCGCCTTCTCAGGGCCTAAATTGAATAAAGTATTTTGGATTTTGATTGATTTTAATAGGTAAAATAACTTATTCCAACAGGAAACCCCGGCACAATCACGCCAGCATAACGCCCCGTGTACTTCCCTTGACTTTTATGACACACATGATCTCTGGCACGCAGCATCTGCCGCTGGGATGTATTTCTCATTTAACATGCTACTTACAGTAGATGACGCACTCTCCGATACCGGAAGACATCTTATTCCCCCCTTTTAAGCTTGGAAGATAGGCCAACCCCAATTTAACTAATAACTTTGACTTCTAAATAAGAGATATCTAAAGGAAAAATTGACAAAATATTGTGGAATATTAATATAATTTAGCTAATAACCTATCAACTGAGTTTTTAGCGGAATCTTGGAATGTTGTGGATTTTATATTGTATTCATAATCTTGTGTTATTTGTTACTGTATTTTGTAGTATCGGTGGTGTTTTACGTAATATAGTTTGGTTATTGTGCATAAGTGAAGTGGATCGGAACTAATACCACGGAGCATGATTTCTGACTTGTCACAAAAACTTTCTAGAATGTTTTAACCAAGGAGCTATCATCTCGTTAGTTCATTGAAATGATCACAATAAACTTGTAATATTATTACCTATACAGTGGCAGTAATAATGTGCTAAAAGATTAGATACCAAAAATATTAAGTAAAAAAAAATTTATGATACAAAATATTTGACCCAAGTCCTAGACTAAATAAGATATTTAGATTGGAATTCTGACTCGATGTTATGTTTGACATGAAAATAATGGATATTTAATTCATTTCATGAAAGAAAAAATGTAATACATATGTAATTACAGGAATAAATAATGGAAAAAAAATCTTATATATTATTGAGGTGAGGATAGTAAGGTTCTCTTAAAATTATAGTTAAGATTTAAAATTCTAGAGTATTTTCATATGAGAGTTAAAAGGAATCTATTTTAAAATGCCCCAGTGTAGTGGTTCTCAAACTTTGTCACGTTACAGCTCTCCTACAAGCTTAGTCATTTGTAACGGCGCCCTACTATAAAAACAATTGTACAAAGGCTCGACGATGTAAAGAAAATATATTTTATATAAACATCATCATCTGACAATTACTTAAGTATATATTAGAATTGTTCAACATTTTGACTGTCTATTGTATTTGTTTGTGTATGTGAAATATATAGATCTAGACCCTTCCTAAAGTATTCCAGGGGTCTGCGGGATACTCGACGGGGGTCTACGTGGCTGTGACAAAAAAATCGGGGTTCACAATTTGTAAACGGGGTTCACGAATATTTACCTGCTTTTGATGCCACTGGCGTACAGTTTGGGATCCACTGCCCTAGAAGCATGTATATAGTCTGATCACAACCGCTGTACCTCGCTATAGGCATGCGAGAGGCAAGACGGGGACGAACGCACATGAGATAAAAGTTGGGTCCTATGTTATGCGTTAAGATATTACACTTCTAAGAATTAAAGATTCATTTAATCTATATTGGTTCTTTATTTGTACTTATCTAAAAATTATATTGGACAAAAATAGGGATTTTATATAATTATACTCGTAAAGGTTCAAAAAATTGTGCTTTGATATCGTAAGATCTGTCTGACACTAGGAATCTCATGTGAGTTCATGCTCTTTCCTTCCCACTCCCCACCTCCCCGCGCATACCTATGGCACGGTACAGCGGTTGCGGTCAGACTGTAAGAATGAGTATTTTTTAAGTTTATACAATAAATTTAACCTTTTTTATAATGGGACTGCGTTTCGAATATATGCACTGTATTATTTAGTATTAAGAATAATAAATTACTTAAATATATTTACTTTATGGTTCTAATTTTTAACTGAAATGTCTATTGAGGCTAAGGGATGATGTGGCTGTAGATAATAATTTACTAATCATTCTTTGTTAAACGAAATGATTTAGAAATATGGCAACCCCGATACAAACTTGTATGAGATGACATAAGATCCCTTGGTCATTGATTGATATAATAACTTTTTATTGTCCATAGACTATATTCAATATTTTATGTCATAGATAATATATATATATATAAATGAAATTAGTGTCTGATGTTTGTCTAAATTGTTTACGTATTATTTAATTATTCTCCAATTCCATAATATAAGGAAGTACAACTTGGAACCAAAACTTATCATGACTTTAAACGACTTGACTGTGGTGCTGATGAGAGTGTAGAATATTGGGTGGCACTGCTCGCACTAATGCAGTTTTGATAAAGAGTAAGCGAGATAAATAAGTTAAGATGATTACTTTTAAGACGTACAAAGCAACTGGTTACCAAAAAAAAAGTATTTTGATTCGACAAGAACAGATGATATATAGAAATATAGTAATGTATGTTTTTATTGCATGATGATTATGAAATATGTAATTTTTTTAATTAAAATTTTATATAATCTGAAGATGTTTTATTTGTGTTTTATGTTAATTCGATTCAGAGTCGTGGAGGATGATAAAGGAAGGGCTCGAGTCTCATTTGAAGGAATAGGCTAACTATGTCTGTGTATACGGGCTTCTCGTCGGCAAACTTATTGACCATTGTAAATATAAAGCATAGCATACAAATTTAGGTATAAATACATATTATATGTATAACATCGAGACCGCTTGAGGATAAATGAATGGCAAAGTTAGGTTTTAGCAAAAAACCCAGAGATTATCTTAAAAAAAAGTATTTGTCAAAATTCATATGACTACCCAGTGTTGGCTCTCAGATCACGTGAGGGCTGTGTCAATTGTAATATTTATAATTAACTAGCGGGCCCGACGGACGTTATCCCGCCTTGATAATAAAAAAAACTTGATAAATTATATACCTAAACCTTCATGAATCACTATGCACTGGTGAAAAACGCATGAAAATCCGTTCAGTTGGTTTTGAGTTTATCGCGAACAGGTAGACGTGGCAGATGACATTGTTTTGTATTGATTATAAAAGTCAGCGCCATCTCGTAAATGTACGTGGTACTTATTCCCATTCGGTGATAGTGTACAGATATTTTGTGAGGTGGCACTATACAGTAAAAGCTCTTTAATCGCGGGGTATGTGTTCCGTAAATATGCTGCGAATACAGAAACTGTGAATAAGGAATGGTAATTTGTATTGGATTATAGGGGATACGTTCCTAGGTGACAATATAAAACAACCAATTCAATTAAAGTTTTTGGCCATTGATCCTGATTATTTAAATAGCAATGTTTGATTATTTACGACTAGGAGAGTCGTTTGCATCTGTACCACGCTCATACAACGTCAAGGAATCAACTGTATAATCGATAAAAAAATTCAAAGATAAAATAAAATGTAGCTTCAACTTCACTGACAGCGAAAATTGTTCGTGATCCAGCAATAGAAAAAATGTAATGTATAATGTAAAAGTAGCGTTGTCATTATGGATCAATGGCCAAAAACTTTAATTGAATTGGTTGTTTTATGTATTTTTAAGCGATAACACTTTTTTTGTATCGAAACTCGTTTTTCAATTATTTTTTATCGAAATTATAAATTAGGAAGACTGCGGTAGAGATGTGTTACTCGATCACAGTTTTTGTAACGAATGGAATGATGAAACAATAAAACATACAAAGCGGTTCTTACCAAAAGACGGAACGTCTAATATGTAGCAGCAATTAACAATATAGTTTATGCTTTGAGTAATAAGGTTGCTTTACTTAAACATTCTGTTTGTTTACATTCTCAAAAACACCGACCGCGACGAAGGCGGCTTATGTCAAAGGAAAAGCCAAACCAATACAGCGGCGATATCATTTAACAACATACTTTAGGCATAGTTGTAATAGGGTCTATTTTACTTTTTTATTGGTTCATTTGAAGACGCGTTTACAAAGGATACTGAATTCATTTTAAATACATACGAATGTACCGTTGTACCGATTAGATCTGCGAATAAAAAAATCTGTAGCCGCGAATATAGGAATTGGGTCACATTTTTAAATCCGCGAATAGTGAAAACGCGAATGAAAAAAGCGCGTATAAGGAGCTTTTACTGTATCTCATAATAATATGTTTGGCTTACATATAATAGGCAAGCCAGTCTTACCCACCCAGGTATTAAGTAATGATATATGTAACAACTAGTAGTGCCCGCGATTCCGTCTGCGTGGAACTTAATACAAGAAGCAGTGATTAATTAAAGCATCTGAATATATTAAGAACATTTACTTACCTACTTTTCTCTCGTACTTAAGTAATTGTGTCGTCATTAAAATTACAATAACTTTTGATAGAGTGAACCGATTGTGAAAGTCGGTGCTAACCGAAATTTCAAATTTGTTCCAGGTAGAAATGTATTACAGAGACGCGAGAGTGGACTTAAACTTTGTACCTATGTAAATGATATGATTTTCGGTTCGCACCGACTTCCAATACATCTCTAGGTAGCACACATATTCATATGTTTTATTTAATTTGGTTAATTTGATAAACTATTTATTTTCCGCTTTTTAGTGCCTTATGGGTTTTTGATTGATATTGAAGTCGGTTAATACTTTTTTTTGAAAATTTACTTTTTTTGAAGTCGGTTAATAAAAGGCACAGTTGTAACAGTTATATTTTTAAAGAAATTCATAATTAAAACTTTACGCCATTACCGGAATTGACGGTAGTATTATGCAAATGATATCAAGACTTTTGGAAATGACATTTAATGACTGGTAATGATTTCATATTACTCCAGGTAAGATGTTCTGGATAAAATTAGTGACTTGGCTGCGTTTTGTCAAAAATGAAGAAAGGAAATGGAAATCTCAGAGTCCATAAGTAAAAAGAAACTTCTTTAATCATGTATGTTCTTTATTAATTAACTACACATAATATATTTATTAGGAAAAATTAATCATAGGAACAAAAGAAATAGAAGAATCTTCTCAGTTTTGTTATCAGGAATTAAAAAGTACCTTAAAATGTATGGTGTAGAATCGAACTTAGTTTATTTACCCGCGTGCACGTGTGTGGAGGTGATATGTGTAATGTTGTTGACTTGTTGTAAAATTTTGTGTGAGTGTATCGCGCGAGTAGCGTACCCAAGGGCTCCACGCCGAGGGAACGGACCTAGGCTTGAGCCGCTGGCGAGGGCGCCTAGTCTGGTGTGCGGGAGCGAAATTTACCCCCAGACCACGTAATCTGATCACGTAAGTGAATCTTTTGTATCAGACGAGAACATAAATTTAAATTAATTCAACAAAAAGCCAACGTCACGCGGTGTTCCCAGGTAGTCACCCATCCAACTACTGTAAGTTGCTTAACTTCGGTGGTCGGGAGATAACCTCTGTTTCCAACATTCTATCCGATACAGTAAGTCAACGTGACGCAGTGTTCCCATGTGGTCACACGTCCAAGTACTGACCGCGCCCGTCGTTGCTGAACTTCGGTGGTCGAACGAGAACCGGTGTTACCAACACTCTATCTGATACAGTGTTTAACCCCACCACTTTTCGTCTCACAAAAAGGCATAGATCTATCATCATCATCAGCCGGTAAGAGGTCCACTGCAGTGTCATAGGCTTCTTCCCGAAGGAGAGTATGAGCATAATCACCACGCCAGCCCAGGACGTATTGGCGATTTCAGACTCCGAGAAATCCATAGTTCTATATTTTCCCACATACAGTAGTACTACAAGAACATCATGCCAGGATTTGTACCTGCGGACATTGGATTGGTATTCCACCGGTCAAACTATTAGATCACCACAACTTTTTTGGATTTTTTCCACAAAAAAAAACAAAAAAGTTTCCGATCAGAATTTAAAAACCCTCCCATAAGGAGTATCAATTTAATTATCTATATTCACACTTTTTTTTTATATCATAGGAGGTAAACGGACAGGTGGGTCACCTGATGTTAAGTGATCACCACCATCCATAGACACTTGCAACACCAGTGGAGTCGCAAGTGCGTTGCCAACCTGTCTTGGGGAGAGGCGGAGTAAGAGAAGGGGGAAGGGGAGGGAACGAAACGTAACAATGCAAACACTGTTACTTCACGTCGGTTTTCTGTGAGAGGGTGATAGTACCACGAGCGAGCCGACCCATTCATGGTGAAACCATTAATAGCCTCAGCGTAGCTCTACCACCTACAAAATTAATATTACAAAATAATAATAAAAAAACATAATTAACATTAATAATTTACAAAATTATTTTAGATATAATTACTATGTCAATATAATACATATGTAGTATCGAACTATGCACGCACGATAACATAAACAGGTCAAATATTGATCTATCGACTAACGAGTTATAAAATTATCAGCAATTAGTACCTACTTACACAATCTATCAAATGCGTCTATACGATTTGTTCACAATATCTGAAACTCACGTTAGTTAACAACTAACTCATTTGTAGTATCTTTCCGTACTTGCTAGATCAATAACGTAATCAGTTCGAGAAAAAAAAACCGTACAATTTTCAAATATTTTCTTTTACACAAACTTTATCCTGATTACGAACACAACAAAATGAGATTTATCCAAATAGGTGCATCTGTTTCTATTATAACGGATTTCCACGCGGTTTTCACCAGTGTATAGAGGGATTCATGAGGAAGGTTTTGGTATACAAATTGTCAAGGATTTTTTTATAATTAGGGCGGGACAACGTCTGGCGGGCCGGCTAGTCTATACATATAATAAAAATGAAGTGTCTGTATGTAATATCAAAATAACACTTTTTTACTGATTGGGTGTGAAAGTATACACGCTACTGATAACAAAAATGCAATTTTTAAAATTTTCGTTGGTCTGTCTGTTTGTTCCGGATGATCTCCGAAACAGCTGGACCGATTTTGACGGGAATTTCACTAGCAGATAGGAAAAATTACAGCGGGTTACTTAGGCTACTCTAATTTAGACTAGCTGTGAACCTTGGCTTTGTCTGCAGTGCTATCTCCAAAACGGTTGAACCGATTTCCACGGGACTTTCACTGGCAGATAGCTGACTATATAAAAAGTAATTTAATCAATTTTAATTTATACTAGCTGTTAACCGTGGCTTCGCCCGCAGTACTATCTTCAAAACGGTTGGACCGATCTTCACGAGACTTTCACTGACAGATAGCTGACCTTATAAAAAGTAATTCAAGCAGTTTTAATTTAAACTAGCTGTTAACCGTGGACTCGCCCGCTGTGCTATCAACAAAACGGTTAGAGAGATTTTCACGGGACTTTCACTGGTAGATAGCGAATCTTATAAAAAGCAATTGAGGTTATTCTATTTTAGACTAGCTGTTACCTGTGACTTTGCATGAAATTTAGTTATTTTAGTTAAACTCATCCTTTATTTTTAATTAGAGAAATAATTATCAGCTTATTGTTTACAATTCGACATTATAATCTATACATATAATAAAAATGAAGTGTCTGTATGTAATATCAAAATAACACTTTTTTACTGATTGGGTGTGAAAGTATACACGCTACTGATAACAAAAATGCAATTTTTAAAATTGTTGTCGGTCTGTCTGTCTTTCTGTTTGTTCCGGGTAATCTTCTAAACGGCTGGATCGATTTTGACGGGAATTTCACAGGCTAATATAAAAATTACAGCGCATTTCTTAGGCTACTTTAAATTAGACTATTTGTTAACCGCGGCTTCGTCTGCCATGCTATCTTCAAAACGGTTGGACCGATTTCCACGGGACTTTCACTGACAGATAGCGGACATTATAAAAAGTAATTGAAGCAATTTTAGTTTATACTAGCTGTTAACCGTGGCTTCGCCCGCAGTGCTATCTTCAAAACGATTCGATCGATCTTCACATAACTTTCACTGGCAGATAGCTGATCTTATAAAAAGTAATTCGAGCAATTTTAGTTTATACTAGCTGTTAACCGTGGCTTCGCCCGCAGTGCTATCTCCAAAACAGTTCGATCGATCTTCACATAACTTTCATTGACAGATAGCTGATCTTATAAAAAGTAATTTAAGCAATTTTAGTTTATACTAGCTATTAACCGTGGCTTCGCCCACAGTGCTATCTCCAAATGATTCGATCAATCTTTACATAACTTTCACTGGCAGATAGCTGATCTTATAAAAATAAAATTCGAGCAATTTTAGTTTATACTAGCTGTTAACCGTGGTTTCGCCCACAATGCTATCTCCAAAACAGTTAGACCAGTTTTCACGAGACTTTCACTGGCAGTTAGCTGACTTTACAAAAAGTAATTGAAGCAATTTTAGTTTATACTGGCTGTTAACCGTGGCTTCGCCCGCAGTGCTATCTCCAAAACGGTTCGATCTATCTTCACATAACTTTCATTGACAGATAGCTGATCTTATAAAAAGTAATTTAAGCAATTTTAGTTTATACTAGTTGTTAACCGTGGCTTCACCCGCAGTGCTATCTTCAAATGATTCGATCGATCTTCACATAACTTTCACTGGCAGATAGCTGATCTTATAAAAAGTAATTCGAGCAATTTTAGTTTATACTAGCTCTTAACCGTGGCTTCGCCCGCAGTGCTATCTTCAAAACGGTTCGATCGATCTTCACATAACTTTCACTGACAGATAGCTAGCTGATTTTATAAAAAGTAATTTAAGCAACTTTAGTTTATACTAGCTGTTAACCGTGGCTTCACCCGCAGTGCTATCTCCAAAACGGTTCGATCTATCTTCACATAACTTTCATTGACAGATAGCTGATCTTATAAAAAGTAATTTAAGCAATTTTAGTGTATACTAGTTGTTAACCGTGGCTTCACCCGCAGTGCTATCTTCAAATGATTCGATCGATCTTCACATAACTTTCGCTGGCAGATAGCTGATCTTATAAAAAGTAATTCGAGCAATTTTAGTTTATACTAGCTCTTAACCGTGGCTTCGCCCGCAGTGCTATCTTCAAATGATTCGATCAATCTTTACATAACTTTCACTGGCAGATAGCTGATCTTATAAAAAGTAATTCGAGCAATTTTAGTTTATACTAGCTGTTAACCGTGGTTTCGCCCACAATGCTATCTCCAAAACAGTTAGACCAGTTTTCACGAGACTTTCACTGGCAGATAGCTGACTTTACAAAAAGTAATTTAAGCAATTTTAGTTTATACTAGCTGTTAACCGTGGCTTCGCCCACTGTGCTATCACCAAAACGGTTACATCGATCGATCGATTTTCACGGGACTTTCATTGGTAGATAGCGAACCTAATAAAAAGTCATTGTGGTTATTCTATTTTAGACTAGCTGTTACACGCAACTTTGTCTGCATGAAATTTAGCAAGATTTCAACTCATTCTTTATTTTTAATAAGAGAAATAATTATCAGCTTATTGTTTACAATTCGACATTATAATTATTAATAACATTAATGATATAGAGGTCTTCCTAATAAGATCTTAGATTATAAACGTATTACGTAAAGAGTTGCATAATACAATTTCTTGCGGAACAGACAAGCGTTTATTTTTTGTATAGTCACAAAATCTTAATAATAATAATGACAATGTATATTAAATGTAATGTAACTGTAAATCTTTATAATAATATTTTAATTTATTGTTTCAATAGTTCTTTATACAGTGTAAGTGAGCACTGAGGTAGTTATATGGTTGGTTAAGGTTCCAAATGTGTTGCTGATGACTAACCTCATTTGGCACGCTTTTTGTATTTATATATCTAATGTACACGTTACATGTTACTTTTAGTGGCGAGCGCGTCGTACTTACAATTGTCTTTAAAGAGCGTTTCTGTAATTGTACATAGTCTCACAATTCTATAATTCTTTAATACGATTTAAAAAAAACGCGTGCGGAGCCGCGGGTACAGCTAGTTATTAATAACTTTAATGATATAGAGGTATTCCTAATAAGATCTTAGATTATAAACGTGTTACGTAGAGTTCCATAATACAATTTCTTGCGGAACAGACAAGCGTTTATTTTTTGTATAGTCACAAAATCTTAATTATAATGGCAATGTATATGAAATGTAATGTAAATGTAAATCTTTATAATAATATTTTAAGTTATTATTTGATTAGTTCCTTATACAGTATAAGTGAGCACTGAGGTAGTTATATTGTGGGTTAAGGATCCAAATATGTAGTTGATGACAAACCTCATTTGGCACGCTGTTAGTATTTATATACCTAATGTACACGTTACATATTACTGTAAGTGGCGTGCGTGTCGTATTTACAATTGCTTTTAAAGAGCATTTCTATAATTGTACATAGTCTCACAATTTTATAATTCTTTAATACGAACAAAAAAAACGCGTGCGGAACTACGGGTACAGCTAGTCTAATTATAAGTATGCTATGACTGGAGACCCAATGCGAGGTATAATTAAATTTTATAAAATTATCCCCAAGTAATGACATTATATAACCTTACTAAGCAATATAAATAGTTCATCAGCTACGTATAATATTTATACATATATTTTTATCGTGAAATACACCACTAGCCATTCAAGTACGTCTCCTTAAAAATTGATCAATATACCGCCACTGCACACGCCCAGGTATGTGTAGATTGACCTAGGAGGCTGTCGGCAGGGCCAGTCGACGCCCTAGTGCCCTAGATTGGTAGGTCATTCATCGCGCATGTGCAATCTAATTCTCAATACAGCTCCAGAATGCTATTCGATACAATAACCGCTCGTGTAATAGTCCTTCATATTACCATAATTTTAGGGAAAAAGTTACATCGTTTAAAAAATGTTAAATATGAACTAAACACTCCTTATTGTTAAGATCGTAAGTGACGTTGAATATATAGTAATGCATATTTACAGTCACCCTGATTGTGATCAATTGCAAAATTGATCTTTAATGCTTGTCTGTTGAAATATAATGTAACAGAACTGTTGTAAGAATTAATTTAAGAGGTTTATTAAAGTAATAATACTATAATACAAAAACAGTTTACTAGGGTGATTAAATATGTAAGTGCTAGCAACATTATTTGCTTTTGTTGTCGCCAGAAAAAAAATGGCCGATTCATCTAATGTCAAAACTTACAGGGCGATAGATTATGACGAGAACGTGTTAAAATTGATGAAAAACGTGAAAAAACTGCTTAATCAGTGCCTGTGACGTGTATCAATGTTTGCTACGTAGCCTTCGTTTCTATTTGCATGGTGAAGCTTTTATTTCACCGAGTTCAGCGACATATAAGTAAATGAACAGTAAGTATATTTTTTTTCTTTTATATTACTACCCCGCCGTAGATCTTTGAAATTATATGCTAAAGATGGTATTTATTATCAGCTTCCAATGTCACGCAACACATTAGGAAGCTCAGGAACATTTGTAGTGAAAAAAATCCAAAAATAAATTCGCAATAAATATTTCCTTGATTTCGATGTTTTAACATTATAAGGTAACTCGAACTATAAAGTACAACCTTGATGATGCTTTTATAACGAGGTCAAAGTAAATAAGAACGAGATAATAATAAAATTCACGTTGAAAAGTGGTCATTTCTGTCCGTATGTGTACTGGGTACGTCCGAATCCGCTGTAACGCGTATGTCAGACCCCATAAATAGATCCAGTCGGTTCTTTATCAATATATTATTGTGGTTGAAAATGATCGCGATGGAATCGTTATCGGTTAATAATAAAACTTTATCGTACTTTGTGTTTTGTTTTTGGTTTCCTTCCTTATAAACAATACTTATGAAGTGTTTGACAACTTTCAATTTTTGTGTAATTTCTCTGACTCATACAAGCATACATTTAGCAAACCCCCGAGTCTAATGAGTAATATCATTGTGTCTCATCTGTACTGCAATAATCAGCCAATAGTTCATCATTCTGTCAGTATCTGTAGAAGAGATCATATCTTACACAAATTGTTTTTCTGTATTATATTTCCCAAATGTCTGGTAGTGCGTTTCTGAAGTCACATCCTGTGTTACTGCTAAGGTATTGAATAATTTTATTTATATTATCACAAAAGAACATGATAGTGATATCTACTTGTTATTGATGTGCTTCTTAGTTTCTATATTCTTTATGTTAAATCTATAAAATCATTAAATATTTAGTTTTATTGAAATTTTATTTACTGTTGGAGCATGCCGTCGTTGTCTATATATATACTTACAGTTAAGTTTAATTACAAAATTGTTATTATTAGTATATGTATATGTGTAGTGTAATGTTGATGACATATCTATATCGGTACATATAATAAGAATGTAAAGTTAATGTGTCTGTACTTTTTAGATTTGTGAAAAAAAATAATTTTGCAGATGTCTTGGATTAAGTAATAAAGTATATTTCAATCATTTTTGGAACGTCTGTCTATCTGTATGTTTGAACATGCACCACTGTTAAATTACTGTGTTCATGAAAACCTTACCAAGAAAAGCATTAAGCATATCTTAGAGTAATATTTAATCTTTGTTTCATTTAAAATTGGTTCAATTCATCAAAAGTTATTCTGCTTTTAATGATGACTGATTTAAATACGAGAGAAAAGTAAATGGACATTCAGATTATTTTGTTAATCACTGTTTTTTTTACATTAACTTTTACAAGGAAGGAGTCGCAGGCATAGTTAATGATAAATAAATAAAAGCTATTCAGTATTTTGCTTAGTTGGTTAACATTTAGAAAACTCTCAAGTAAGTATAAGCAATTTTCTTGAAATAGAGTCCTCTCAGTAATTTAATGATGGGTATATATCTAATGTTGAATTATATTGTATCTGATGATGATCAAGTAGAAGTTTGTAACAACAGAAAATTATTGGAACCTGCAACATATGCATAAGAAGTAAACTTATAATTTACAGAGAGATCACAACAGTCAGTTAAAAATGTATATAAATCAGTTTTTTCTAGTTTTAGAACTTGCTCTTTCATTAACAGACCTCATGGCACACTGGCAGAAAGCCTTACTACTTAGTAGAGAGATTGCTCTTTAGACCCACACAATACTTTGCTTTTATGTTAGTGTGGTAACTCGGTGTTTGGCTATATTGTATATTTTTTCAAATAAAGCTGTGAGGGGTAATAAAATATTTATTACACAAATGTGTGATGAATTATCAGCAGTAAATGTATTATGCATCTTTTATTCAATGTATTTTATTTTATGCTAGCTAATATCCGCAACTTTGTCTGTGTTATTAATTGTTTTGTTATATTACCAAGGATTACACAGCATTTTCGATGAAAGCTCCCAGGTGGCTGGACTCTTTATGACACTTCAAACAATTATCATTATATTTCAAACAATTTACGAAAAATCTTGACAAATTATAAATCTAAACTTTCCTAGTGAATCACTCCGTCTATTAATGACAACCACATGAAAATCCGTTCAATAGTCTTTGAGCTTATCGTGAAGAGACAGACAGATACAGCGGAGGACTTTCTTTTATAATATGTAGTGATATTGAAATATATTTATGAAATCTTTAGATAATATTGTTAAAAAAAATCCATTTCATCTGCTTTGTACCATATATTTTTATTAACTATATACTATTAATCAGGAGCACATATAAGTAATCTTAAGAAATAAAAATAAATACTGTAAGAAGGGAGATTAAGAGCAAGTCAAGAAAATTTTTGAATGCTACAAGGACTATTGCCCACCTAGTACCAGCTCTTCACAACCCTCTCCCAAACTATATATTATTCTGTTTTTGATGGTGTGTTACACCAATAAGGATTTTCCACCGATAACACTCTTTGCCACTTATATGGCATTTAAAGTTGGAAGCAAATAAATAAAATAAGTGTGTTAATAAAATTAATTTTTTTTTTTTAACTTAGCCTTTGGCCTTTGTGGAAAATTCCACAATTCTGCCAGTGTCATGTACATAAAGGTTAACTTCTAGGATAATGGATCTACAAAAGATCTGAAGTTGATTTAGACCACTACCATATGTCTGACAAACATAGAACAAGGACAATACACCATTGGGTTAATAAGTTCCTAAACAAACAAGTTAGTAAATATATATGTATATTATATATGTATATCTTTATATATAAAAATCAATGTTTCTATATTTGTCCTCTATGTACACCGAAACCACTGATCAGATTGTGATAATAATTTAGTAGGGTAATCTGGGGACGCCCAAGATGGTTCCTGTATCAAAAAATCTATATATATAAATGTTTTTTTTTTAATATATTCATGAAATTCTTTGCCTTAAAGAAAGAAAGGGTTTTCGTTCTTATTGGTCCTTTTGAAACTACATTTCAATATTATTTTAACATATTTCACATACCTCAATTAAATATAATTACCCATTTAACCCATCAGCTTCCAAATTAACTACATCAGGTCAAAACGAAAAATGCTATTTAAAAAAAAAAAAAATTATTTCGCGGCATTTGTCAATAACATTTATGTATGTATGCTTTCAATAATATATTTATTTATATGACAATGTGATACATTGTATATGTATATCTGTTTTATCTACATTACTATTATAAAAAGGTAATAAATACTCATCTTTACCCTCCACCTACATAGGTGAAGTAGTTGCTATATTAGAAGCTATCAAATATGTACTATCACATAAATTAGATCAAACTATCATATTGACAGATTCTCTAAGTTGCTTACAAACTATTCAGCTTAGACCAAACTTCTCTAAAGTGAAGTCCCCGGTTATCATAATTATTAAATTCCATTTGTATCAATGTCATTGTTTAGGAATCTATGTAGTTCTGGTATGGATACCAGGACATAGTGGGATCCAGGGTAAAATGAAGCTGTTCATCTTCTTGCTAAAGAAGCTATATAGACTGGATATTTTGATCACTATAAAACCTAGGTTTAGGATTTATCCTCTCTAAACAAAGACTGATTTCTTTGCATCATGGTACTCAAACTGGAATGTATCCAACCAAATTAAAGGCAAATCATATGCTGACGGATATATTCAGAATAACATTCTGGGTAAGCCATGGCTTTATAACTTTCGTGACTCTTACAAACTTACTGTGTATACTCTCTGTAGACTGATGATCTGTCTGTAGAAGTGTGCTCTCAAGTCCATCTCTTAAGAACTAAATTTTACAATAAAAATTTAATACTACCTATAAAGTGACTCTTCCATGACTGACTTGACACTGTTAGAATTTGTATCAATGAAACTCCAATATTAAAAAGTTGAAGTTGAAGTTTTCGATGTTCGGGGTAATCTCTGGTACTACTGATCGGATTTTGAAAATTATTTCACTGTTAGAAAGGTATATTTGACTCCTTTTTATTTTGGTAAATATATATTGTTTTCAATACTTGATCACAATAAATGTAATTCTCATTAACAAATTCTATAACATAGCATGCGTTGCTGGAATGATTTGAAATAAAGGATTTAAATCCCCAGCAAAATTCATTACTGTTAGATGTACAAAAAAATACGAGATACCATATATCTAAGTTCAATATCTCAGCCAAAAAGATTGTTTTTATATGAAAAAGAAAATAAATGTTTCAATTACTAATTACAAATTACTGAGATGATTAGATATAGGCTTCATGTATACTTTACAAATTCTTATTAAAACAAATAGCTAAATACCAAATTGAATATTTAATGGAGATAAAGCTCACTTTTTACACCATGTTAATTGATGAAGTTGGTTACAAGATAATAACATAAAAACTATAAGCCGGTAAAATTATTGCGTTGTTCCGAGGATAGTAAATGGGGCGCAGATGTGAGGGCCACAGGAGCAACTCAGGGGATACCGGGAAGACATTTCTTGCCAATATATATAGGATAGTTTGGATCCACAATTGGACTCGGTAGGTATCGCTACAATCGGGTTTTAGGGATTTTTAAGATTTTTCGTGTTTGGAAATAAAATTGGAACCCATAATAACCGATTTGCCGCAGACAAAGTTGCGTTACATATGTATATATAGTACAAGTAAGTATAATGCAACAAATAATTAGAGCTTAATTTTATTTATATTGATATATTTACACAGAACAGTAATAAAAGGAGTGAAGGAGAGGGAGAGGAGGAATTGCATACAGGTGGAACGGGATATCTCCTGGGCAAGTAAATCATATAGCGAATCGCGCCGATTTGGACAATTAAAGAAAATATGGTCCAGATTCCCTCAACTAGACCACATTCACATAGCGAGTGATCCCGAACTGTAATTTTTGCAAGATGGACAGGAGTGCAGGCATGATTTAAACACATACGGCATATGACCTATATCGTACGCTTGTCTACGTTTCGAACCCATGAAAACCAGAGTTTAGTAGGGATGGTAAGTTATATATGGTCATAGAATTTGGCTTTAAGCCTGTGTGATGTCTACCAGTCATTATTCCACGCTTTAAACAACTGGTGTTTCATGCTTAAACTGAGTTCCCAGGAATGACTTGGAAATGTTCTAGGGAGCCTATGTTAGCAGCTTGCTTAGCACAGGAATCTGCGGTTTCTAAGTTCGACGTAGTAAGACGACTTTAAGTTTTGCTTATACGAATATAAAGTGATTCTTTGAGTTTTCATATTATTGGGGATCTGTATTTAGATTTGAAAGGATTAGCCTGTACGGTTTATAAGCAGTTTTTTGAATCAGTTAAAATAATAGACTTTTTGATATCATGGGATAATACAAATTTTATAGAGTCTAAAATTGCAATGGATTCACCAGTGAACACTGCTAAAACTGAAGGGCATTTAAAACTTAGAATAATTTTGAAAAAGGAGAACCACACGGCGGATCCCATATTGTTATTTTGGGCCAGTTTGGATGTGTCGGAGTAGATTGCTAGCCAGTTCGGAAATTGTGCAGCAAGCTTGTCTTTTAAAATTATATCGGCATTAACTACGTCATTCTGAATGCCCAGATTTAGGAATATATTAGGCTGATGACACAACGCTTCATAAGGGAGAGAGAAAATAAGTTAACATGGAAATTGCAGAATGGGTATAGTTAAACGGGAAATTTTGATATAATTGCGGAGAAGACAAATCAATTCGAATAAAGAGCTGTAACCCTCGTTTTGAATTATACAAGCTAGATGTCTTAGCTTCTGTAGGAGAGTATGTAGGAAATTTTGGAAGAGTTTGAAAAGGAACTCGTCCGAAAGGAATTACCTGCGTAAATAAACAGGCGGATCCACGCATTCCACTTGCAGAGCAATGATGGGCGAGGATTTCATGGCCCCTAGAATAATGCGAAGGCATTTTGATTGGATTTTGGATTTTCTTGAGTTTCTCAGAGGCCCCTTTATTACTGGGATCTAAAAGAAATGCTCCATAGTCTAGATGGCTGGGAATGATAGCGTTATAAAGCATTTTTGGGAAAAAGGGTGAGCTCCCCACTAAAGCTCCATATAATGACCGCAGGATAGTGATGTTCTTCTCGCATTTGCCAGACACATAATCAGCATGCAAAGACCCAGACATTTTAGCATCCAAACAAACGCCTAGAAATTTAATGTTAGTTGTCTGAAGAATAACTTCTTCACCCACTTTGATGTTAACTATAGACATATTTCTCCGCTTGGAGAACACGACTTCTGCATACTTAGGAACTGACAAAGAGAGACCATGATCTAGTAACCATGGTGAAAGATACTGAAGGGCAGAGTTTAATCTGGAAGAAGTATTGCTCGGGTCCGATACTGTAGTGTATAGAACCAGGTCGTCGGCGTACTGTATAATGGAACTGTAAGGGTTCACAACTTGGTCTATGTCATGAGTGTAAAGACTATACAGCAGCGGACTGAGTACAGAGCCGTGGGGTAGACCTTTCCACATAGTACGTGGAGAAGAAAAGAACCCTTGATATTTGATGATGACCTTTCTGTCCATCAAGATGTTGCATATAAAGAAAGCTAGCTTATCCGGGACCCTCAGCTGAATTAGCTTATTCCTGAAGTCGGGAAGCATAACGTTAAAGTAGTTAATCATATTATTTAACTCTTACTTAATCGATATTTAATTTGTTGCAAATTATTTCATGTCCATCAATAAATTTATGTTCATTTAAACATATAATCATGTAAAATATGTAGTTGTGAGAGACTTTTCATCGCTACTGTTCTAATTTTTTTTTAAAAGGTGTACTATATTTATTTAAATATTTTATAGTTTGTTGGAAAATACGTATTGGCAAGCCTGGCTTGGAGACTACAGAATTAATCACAAATTATCAGTTATGTACTTAACCTTCCTGTTGCAAATCTATCCTTGACTTGACATGTCATTACTCTGTTTATATAGAATAGTAGGAAATTGTTAGTTAAATGTAAAACAAACATAAATTAGCACAGGTTGTACTGACTTTTAAATAAAATTGTTAATATAAAATTATTTTAAATCGGATGGTTATTCAAGTATTATCTAAGCACTAAAGGGAGAGGTAGGTCTTTGATTTGCTTATTTTTGATGACATAGGAGACGAGGGGGGCGATCTGGATGTCCTAGGCTTGATATATGAGACGAGCGGTCTTATTCACTGGGCTATATTCCATATTTCTAGACTTGCTAATTTCTTCCCATGAATCAATAACGAAACCAAAAACTATTACTGGCTTTAGCATGAATGGGTCGGCTCGCCCGGAGTAGTACCACCCTCTCTCAGAAAACCGACGTGAAGTAACAGTGATCGCATTGTTGCGTTTCTTTCGGTCAGTGAGAGTGCCGGAGGCCTACCTTTCTCTCCCCCTCCCGCATTCCCACCAAACACAGGCTGGCAACGTAATTGTGACTCCCCTGTTTTTAGTGTCTATGGATGATGGTGATGACTTAACATCAGATGACCCACGTTCTCGTTTGCCTCCTATGACAAAAAAAAAAAAACAAATTAAAAAGTACTTATACTATACATTTTTACGTAAGCAAACGAGAAGGGATAAAAAGCATTGCTTATTTTTGCTGACCAAGGGGAGGGGGCGATCAGAAATTACAAAAAATCTGCTTAGATAATGCTTGAACGGCTCTAGATTGAAAAAAAAAACTTCATTAAGTTGTATGTGGTTATAGATGTGATAAGCCGGCGATGTGGGGCTCATGGGCGGGGTGGTGGTGCGGAGCGCTCGCCGCCGGCGCTCTGCTGCTGCTGGTGCTTGCGCAGCGCTGTCGCCGACGGAAGAAGTCCCGTCACACACTGACGGTTAGTTATCTATTCATATTCAATGAAGAGGCGTGAAGGGTTTATTCTACCCTATTTTATTATTGCAACTACAGATCAACAAATACTAATAATCTCACTTTATATTTGGTTGTGATAATTTTGAAAATAGTAATATGCTGGAACGCTGATTTGTCTTTGCCGTCAGATGTTCTTATAGAAACTGATAATGCAAAGTGGGTAAAGCTAAGTGTTGTATAGAAAATGCACTCGCTACTCTTACGATAATGATATTTTGAATGTTGGTTATTATGCACAAAAGAATATACCCTCTCTATAGGGAGGTATGATCTTTGCAAGTTTGTTAAGAATAATGTAAGGACTAAAAGCCTTATTGAGTCTAGAAATCATTGTTTCAATCCTTACAAAAAATTAAGTTTTTGTCTAATGTCTTGGTGGTGTTGTATGGTTGTTTTAAATGTTTATAGAATCATCATAGTTTAAGATTTTGTTTAGTTCAAATTATAATAGTTGTGTGAGAAAAAAAAAATATTACAAAAATATGTATATTTCAGTTTTCTATACCAATATTATAAAGAGGTAAAGTTTGTTAGTTTGTGACGTTGTAGGGGGTAATATCTGGGTCTACTAAACCGATTTTGCAAATTCTTGTACCAATAGGAAGCCACGTTATTTGTGAGTGTCATAGGCTATATATTAACCCGAAAAATGAAAATACTTTATTGTGGAAATCGGGATTTGCAAAGTAAGTCGGAGGAAAAACGGTCAAATGAAAACATTTCTTACGAACGCTGCCTTAACGATGAGAAACATAAGTTTTAGTTCCAGAGAAAGTTGTAGAGATTGATAATGCCTATAAAAAGCAGTTTTTTATTATTAATGTTTACCGCCTTACGAAGTGAGCATGGGTCAGCTAGTACTTATTAAACTAACGGTGACGGACATCGTCCTGCCTTGATAATAAAAAAAAAATTCAAAAAGTCAACCGCTGCACCACCTATCAGGTCCAATTATGAATTTAAACCATTCTTAACTCCACCTGAACACATAAATAATTTCATCAAATATGTCCAGCTGTTTAACAGTTTAGTCACATACACACGGACAGAAGAATTATATATATAAACCTTTATTTTATTGTTTCTAGGTGCACATCATCCGTGACGCGCTTCCTCCACGCCCTTTACAGCCCCCTCGAGTGACGCATCCCTACCTCCCATTCCCAGTAACTCCCCTACCACCGAAACGAACCCTGGCTACACTCGCTGGAGCGCCTGCAGACGAACCACAAAACATTCCTCCCCAAATCGTCATAGTTCAAAACTCTACTCAAAATACTATAGCCCATAACTCGGGACAAAATTCTCAACCTTCATCGAGCACTCAAAACCCTCAGCAAGAGTATAAAGGCATACCAAAATTACCTCTACCCGAACAGTGGTTACACAAAAGACCTCTCGAATATAAATATTCCACGACGATACCGCGACCGCTCGTTCAAATTGTCGCTGATCTGGGAAGTGATTTGAGTCAAGAATCGCGTGCGAAGAAATACAGCGCGACAAGATCACCTTCTTTAGAGAAAGACGATAAGTCACCTTTTGTTACAAGCGCTCAATCAGATAAAGTTTTCGGATTCGATACTGACATTCTGAAAAAGTTAAACGATTCTATTGAAACTAGTGAAAAGATGGAAGGCGATCGCCAGGACGCGTCTCCGGGCAATTTGAGACGGTTCAGATCAGTCAGCACCAGACTCAACATGTGCACTGTTAATGACGCTTCAACATTTGAAGGCCAACACGAGAGACTGGAGATGCAAAACTCGCCGAGAGTACTAGAATGCAGTTCGGCTAAAGAAAAATCTTCAGCGTCTAAATTCGATTTTTCACCAAAGAAACTAGCCGATTCTCTAACTTCGCCACGATTCTTCACACCTCCCGAGACGGTTTCACCTATGTTCTTCGCTGAACCGTCACCGAAATCTGTATATTACGACACAGTGAGGTCACCGAAATTCTTTCCCGAGACACCGCGAGACAATGAAGTTCCACAATCGCCGAGAAAATTAGGCGATAATTTAAACAGGAATGGATTCAATGAGAAACCAAGTTCGCCGAAGATATTAACATCACGAGTTAGTCCAAAAGTGCACAGTTATAATAAAGAGAATTACTTCAATTTCGATCAGTCGTGTACGCACGAAGAGTTGGCTAGAATGTCACCACGACCTAGGAAATATACAGGACGGAATTCTATAGAGAAAGAAAGGTTTACACCACCTGTTGATAAAGACGTAAGAATATATAGGAGACACAACAGTTGCGATACGAATTATAGAACAATTGAACTAAACATTACGAACGATAATAAAGATATTAAAGATAAAGATGTAGTAGATTGCTGCGTTAAAATGAATACATTGCAAATCGAAAGTAAAACTGAGGAGATATCGAACGAATTAATTCCGAACCCAGCAAATACAGCTCAAGCAAGACGTCAACGACTAAAATCTATATCGCTGGATTCGGATAATGCGAAAATTATCGAACAAAATCTAGGCTTGCCTATTGCGAAACAGATGAAAGATCAAATGAACGAGGCGTACAAAAATCAGGAGATTAGCACTTCTTGCGAAGGTGTGGATAGGTTCCCAAAAACTCCAAGCGATGAGCGACCTATATTCAAATTTGATGTCGATAAAGAACCAGAGGAAGGAAAATCACCAGTGAAACAGAAGAAAAGCCTCAGACAAAGCTCCGACACGCAATCCTTTCTTGATATGCCGAGATTTTCACCAAAAGAATTCGAAATAACTATAACCACGGAAGAAGGGACGACCGCTTCAGCTGAGGCGCAAAGTAAACCGAAAACCAAAAACTTAAGAAACTTAACGATCGATTTAACGAAACGCGACAGCGACCTTGAAAGGGAACTTATTGAGTTCGAAAAGCTTTACACCGATTCTGAGGAGATAAAGGTCAAAACGCCGATTTCTAAAATCAAAGCGTCATCTTTAGACTCTTCGGAGTCCGTTAACCTTTCACTTCCACAGAAAAAGATACTCGATGTACCACAGAATTCCATTTCCGTACCAAATACACCGAAGCGGCAGTTGAAAAGGATACTAGTGCAAAAAACTTTAAAGGGTGATGTTGGTGGTGCTAAATTTGGTTGCAACTCTATACAGTCGAATGCAGATCAGCGTCGTTTATTAATGAAAGCCCAAGATAGTGGAATATACCTCAGAGAGAATCATGCAAGCCTAATGCTCTACCAACCTAGTACGTCACGTTTGACTGCCCGCGCAATGAGATCTTTTGACGAGAACATCACAGATTTCGCTGAAAATGCACCGGAAATTAACGTATCCGGAGTTGATAATAGATTACACGCTGACACAGGGCAAAGTTTGGGATCTAATTTGCTCAACTACAAGCAAAACTTAAGCGTCTCTAGTACCAATTTAAAGACGTTACCAGAAGGTGTACCTTCAGATGATTTTGAACCTGAACCTAGTCTGGAAGATGAAAAAATCATTAAGAAGTTGCATAGAAGAAACTCTAACCAGAGTCTTATGTTGAGTTCGCATAGTTTACAAGGTTCCAATTGTTCCCTAAATAGCTCTGGAGCATCTTGCCATAATTTAGCAACAGTAAGGACTAGCATCTCCAATTTCAGCTTAAGTTCTGATCGACTAAAAAAATTATCTCTAGAAAGGAGAGATTCCAATGCCTCATTTGCGAACGCAGAACACATCACACCTACAACAAGGGTCATATGCTCATCAAATTTCAGTCTATCAGGAGACGGATCAAAGAACTGCCTGTTGCAGCGAAGAGGGTCAAACAATAGTTTAACATTAAACATTCACTCATCAAACAACTTGAGTAGACACTCAAGTAACAGTTCCTTGAATAGAGAAGCTAAACTTGGTCAAAAGAAAGGTTTACTCGAGCGCCGGAGTTCAAATACATCTTTGACACTGAATATAAATACTTCGAACCCGCAGTTGTCAGTCAACAAGGCATTAAGCATCTCAAATTATAACCTCAACGGATCGTCATGCAATTTGAGTATATATAATAGCAATCATAGTATAGATAATGAACAGAGAAAGGGAATCTTAGAGAGACGAAGTTCAAACACATCGTTAACGTTGAACATCCAAGCCCAGGAGCCCAGGGACTTGGAGATCGACGAGGCTGTATTGGAAAATAGCCTTAAAGAATTACCGCACAGGGAAAAACATCGGAAATCTCTCAGCACAGAGAACCTTCTAACCAGATCGTATAAGAATAGGAACAGAGTAAGATCGACAGAACACGGCTTTGGCTCTCATGATAATCTGTGGTCATCCTCTTATGTAGAAGAGGATTACCAGCAGAATTATGGTGTAACCTACGTGTACGGTGACCAGGAAGACGAGCTGGTGTATGCTGTTGCTAGGCAAGACGATCCAAACTTCCAGACAGGTTTTGTCAGGAATATCTCAACAAAACCGTTGAGTCCGCAGACAACATCTGAAGATTTTAGACAGTATTTGGCAAATATGCAGCATTTGCAGAACGCATCAAGTGTCTTAACCCGGAGTCAACTGCGAGATCTGAACGAGGTCTTTCAAAATGGGTACTCCAAAGTGAAATGCCATAATACGGCTGATGGTCAACACTGCTGCTCCGGCAGGGTTGAGGATATTTCAAATGACAATCCTCAAACGGTGATACCGGAGCCGATCGCGTCCCAACCGTGTTCCGAATACCAGAAGAAGTTGCTGAGGAATTTGCATCAGGAGTTTTGGGATATGCCGACGAATTTCCAAGAGAAACCCATAGTTTCGGGGTCCCATCCCAAGAATCGGTATAAATCGATACTTCCCAACGAACATTCCAGGTTCATTTTGAGGTCGTGCGGTGGAATTAACGAGGGTTACATCAACGCCAATTTCATAAAGGTACTTATCCCTTTTTTTAAATACCCTAAAAGTATTGACTTGATTTGGGAGTTTGTGGGGGGACCTTGGAATGTCATGTAGTGTTTTTTATATTTTTTATTCATAACTAACTGTGCCCGCAACTTCGTCCGCGTGGAATCTTCTGTAAAAACAGTGATTAATAAAATCGCCTGGATGTATTAAGTCCATTTACTTATCTACTTTTCTCCCGTATTTACGCCGCGTCGTCATTTAAATTACAATAACTTTTGATAGAGTGGACCGATTTCAATGAAATACAGACGAAGTTATTCTCGAAGATATGCCTTATAATTTTCTAGGTGTGGTTTTATTGTGAATCCAGTACTTTAACAGTGATGCGTGTTCATAGAAGCAGACAGACAGACAGATAGACAAACAGAGAGACATTTCAAAAAATGATTTAAATGTATTTTATTACTTATTCCTGCAATAATTTTTTTCACGAAAAAGCAAAAAGTAAGGACACTATAGGTTTACATTCTTATTATATGTATAGATTATGTGTTATTTTACGTAACATAGTTCGGTCATTGTGCACAAGTGAAGTGAATGGGACACAACACCACGGAGCATGGATTCTGAACACACAAAAACTACCTGGAAAATTTTAAGAAGACGGCCACCATCTTGTTAGTTCATTGTAATGATCGCAAGAAACTCGTAATATCGTTACCTACTCGACAATGGCAGTAATAATCTACTAGAAAATTAGTTGCCAAAAATAAAAGTAAAAAGCTTGATCTGCGTAATTTTATTTTTTTTTGAAATGAAACTTTTTTGTGACGATGTGAACTGGATTTTATGAAAGCAAAATGTGTAACAACAAAGATATAGCTATAAACGTATATATAGGTTTTAGGATGTGAGAGAATGAGATAGTATATTTTTAATAAACTCAACATGTATACAAATAGAGGGAGAAAGAGACAGAGAGAGAAACGTTGCACTCTATAGCATGTTATTTTCTCATGGATCGTAGTGACTATCGCGCACTTTTAAAAATTATTTTGTTGTGTATTATTGACATTGTTAATATATATATTAAAGTATTTCAAAATAATGGAGAAAATTAAGGTTTACCACCATAACGTCATTCATGTCATTCTCATAAAAACTAAAGCAGAATATTAAGTTTCTCTTCTACCGCGTCTCCCTCGGTAGCGGCTCGAGCCTAGGTCCGTTCCCTCGGCGTGGAACCCTCGAGTGCGCTGCCCGCGCGATAGTGACACAAAATCTTACATTACTGCAACAACATTACACATATCACCTCCACACACGCTTACACATGAAAGAGGAAGGGTATAATTTATTTTTTTCCCTTATCAAACTGAAATAGTTAACAAAATTATCCGATACAAAATATATATAAGAGTTCTTGAGGTATGTATGCTTGGTACACATATATGTTTCAACAACTTATGTATGTATGAATAGTTGGCTCAGCTTACGTTAGCTCAGATAGGTCGCGAATTACATGTATAGGTAACAGCCTTTTTTTTTTATTATCGTGGGGAAATCCATTATGGATATGCCACCCTCTCGGGTTATGTCTGACTCGCACGGGCTAAAACCCCACGGTGTACCATCCGACCGCATTGTTGGGGTGGCAAGGGATCGAACTATGCTAGTCCCCTTGCATAGCCGCCCCAACGGTCCGCCCGGCGGAAGGTGACTGCCGGGCTCCTTCCTAATAGGGAGATAGACTTGGTACACTCCAGCTGCCTCCCCTCGTCCTCCAGACCTGTGCAATGAGGAGATGGGCCCCCCGGCCCATCCCCTCAGGTCCGGCTACGGTGGCAGGAGGAGGCGTGCAAATCGCCGCCTCCTCTCTCCGGTCCTCCGTTGGCGGAGAGGGCCGCTCAGAGGGTCATCTTCGCGGGCCCTCTCCGCTGCCTCCTTCTGCGAGATGACGTCATCGCAGAAGGAGACCATCGCCTTCCATACCTCTTCGCTGCCGAGCATAGCCGAAACCACACTCGGCATCGACAAGTTATTCCCTCCTATCGCCGCAGCCAGAATGCGGCGCTATCCCTCCCACGCAGCACACTCGGACAGAGTGTGCTGCGCGGTGTCCTCCGCAGTGCCGCACTCATGGCATGCGGTAGTTGGCTCCCTTCGAGCGATCCAGTGCAGGTACCATCCGAAGCATCCATGTCCGATTAGCACCTGCACTAGTCGGAACGACAGGAAGCCCCAACTCCTCCCTATCCACTCCGGCAGGACAGGGCGGACAGCGTCTATCGTGTAACACCCGAACTGCGCGTCCGCCAGGTCCTGCCTCCATCGCACCATCGCTTCCTCCCTCCCCACCCGTCTTCTTTCCTCTATCTCCTTGGGAGCCAGAGGCTCCCCACTACTCTTCCTTGCCACCGTGAACTCGTACACGGCGGCAAGAACTCCCGCCTCCAGCTCTCAGGGCAGGGAGCCGGCGAGCGCAAAAGCCGCCGTGGAGGCCACAGTGCGGTACCCCCTTAATGCCCCCAGTACCACTATACGCTGCGCAGCGCGCAACACCCGCAATCAGGCAACAGCCCAAGCCGAGGTGTGCCGTGCAACCTTGAGCTAGTTGTCAAATAAAATCGGCCGAGTGCCTTACGCGCTCTCCTTAGTAGTCCGGTGAAGCTGTTAATACCTTGCTATGTCAATAGCGAGTTAATTCGAGAAAAAAAAATCTACCGCGTATGTACTATTCACATTTTTTTTATTCCTACTTTAGCTATCAATTCTCACTATTAAAGATTCATTGCTGGCTTCATCAAATAGGTATTACGTTAACAAAACACTATGTGATAACATATATGTTTTGCAATTCTGTGGCTCTCTCATTACTTTGCATAAAATTTTATAATAAATATTAATATTAAACAATGTAATTTTATCTACACGTCTGGAATATATTTACTAGAACATATTTGCATAGGAAATTAATAAAATTTAAATATTAACAGACTCATTTGTATATACTGCAGCATTAACATAAAGTATTTTTATGATTAAAATTCACAAAGAGACTATTTATTTTTTACCAAGAGTTTTGAGTTGCATATTATGTCTTAGTATGTGTGTCATGTATGGTGTATATGTATGCAATTTTTTATATTATATATGGCACCAAATCTTGCCTTCATATTATCAACTACATATAATAAAACAAAGTTCTCTGCCGCGTCTGTCTGTTTGTTCGTGATAAACTCAAGAACTACTTAACGGACTTTCATGCCGTTTTCATCAGTACCTAGATAAAGTGATTCATGAAAAAGGTTTAGGTATATAATTTGTCAAGGTTTTCTATTATCAGGGTGGGATAACGTTCGCCGGACTCGCTAGTGACCAATAAAAAAGGAATAAATTAGCAATAAAAAACAATTGAGTTCAGAGTTATCAAATATTAAAAAGAAAATACATTCAAAATGAGAATCTCTATTTTTTTTAAGACGGTTAAAAATGGCGTTAATTTAAAAAAACCGGATCGAATGTTCGGTTACGTTAATAGAGAAAGAGGGAACATCAGAGGACTAAGAAATTATTACCGGGACAAGTATTTGACCAAAAACCTGATTAGAGTCCCAGATGTCTATTTTCTGAAAAACTGTCTGCGCGAGCATCGGGTGGAATGATTGAGAAGATTGTACAAACACCTGAATAAAAATTGAGAAAAACATATGAAATACTTTGTAGGCTTAATCATAGTCTTACCTGATACTGAGTAACGATGTGGCCTAAAATTTGAGATGTGGCTCTCAAGTCCAGCTTTCGGAATTTTGCTTATACTTGACAGATTGTCAATTTAGGGGTAGTAGCTAGCCAAAGGAACATTTCAGTTTTGCTTTAATGAGACACTAACACTACCGAGTCAATCTTTAATTAGGATGATTTCTGTTAGCGTTCGAAGCTGAACAAGCTTTGGGTCTTTCATCATCATATTTTTTAGAATTCGTTAATGACTGGTTACAATTAAAACTCAGCTGACGAGTTTTATCATTTAGATATTAATCTAGTGAACGCTTCTTATATCATTGTGTTACTTTCCAGAATCTTCCCAAAGATAATGCCATTGTTAGTACAATAAATTCAATGAAATTGCATGCATTTCATTATGGCCTTTAATAAGTCAAAATCACGATTTAATTCTACAGGTTTTGTCACTAGTAAAATTTCATGTAGATATGAATTCTTTTTTTTTATATAGGTTACAGAGTTGAAACATGGAGACAAAGTTGGTAAACAAATATAAAAATTTTCATATTCATACTCTTAATATATTTAAAACAATTTTGAAAACCAATTTGACATGATTTCGCTGATATCTTTTCATTCTCTGAAGCTTTCTTCATTGTTCTATCTCATTATGTTACAGATATAGACAGGCCATTCTATCCCAATTTCTACATCATAGAAAATTTAATTTTTTTGGACATTAAACTATTTATATCTTATTCTAGGGCCACGAGTATACAAAGAACACCTACATCGCCACTCAAGGACCTCTTCAGAATACGATCTACGACTTCTGGTCGATGGTCTACCAGAACGGCATGGACTACCGGAGTATACAGCCTTCGGACCTTGGACCATCCTCGCTCACCGCTGTACAAAAAGTAGTAATGCTAACGAATTTCATCGAGAACAATCGACAGAAATGCGAAAAATACTTCCCCATGGAGCTTGATGAGGAAGTGATAGTTCAAAATCCGGATGGTGTTGAACAATCAAAATTCTTGGTCAAGAATTGCGGTATGGTGAAGAAATCTGGATATACTATACGGAAATTGGATGTCAGATTCTCTAAAGTGGAAACAGAGACGGTAAGAGTTGAACGGTGTGACCCGAGTGAAACTAAGCTTGAAGGAGATGATAGTTACAAACAGAGTGATATCCTAAGTAATTTTGACGCTGAAAACACTGAAGATTTTGACGGACAATTAGTGCAACTGCGCGATAAGAGACTTGATGAAATAAATCAGGGACACGAAAGAAGTCTCAGTGAAACGGAAACAGACGCTTATCCAAATTATATGACATTTGATAAAGTTAACAATAAAATTAGCCAAATTGTATTTAATTATGAACTTATGGGTCGAAGTGCGAATATTAATAGGGATTTTGTTAGGAAATGTGATTCACAGTTGAAGGACAACGTTAGTCCGAATGTGATAAGTGTTTCAAGCCAAACTGTGTATAGTGATATAGGGAAAATTAGTGCGGTCGGTGAAATGGACGCTTTAAGTGATAGTGCTAGATGTCAGACTGATAAAGAAGATAGAGTTAGTTACGGTGAAACTCAGAAAATAAACAATATAATTGGTGAAAGTTCCAGTGAATATGGACGAAATGTATCAACGCAAACAGATAGGGATTGCGAGGTGGTCACAGAACGAAGAGTCCACGAAGACGTATTCGTAGTCTACCACTATTGGTTTCACAATTGGGCCGATCACAAATGCCCAAAGGATGTGAACGCTCTCCTGAACCTATCTCTGGACGTTTTGAAGACTGGAACGTATGACTTCGAGCAGGCGTCGGATAATTCCGAGGAGTTGTGTAAATGCGAGAGTCCGAAATGCGATTCCAAGTTCGTCTTTCCACCGGTGGAGAGTATAGTGCCCTGCAAAATTAAAGTTAATTTAACTTCGCCAATGGATTTCTCTGATGATGTGCCATCACCACCGACTATAATTCACTGTTCTGCTGGCATCGGCCGTACTGGATGCCTAATAGCCATCCTGAACGGTATAAAGCAGCTCTCCAACGACCAGAAAGTGGACGTCCTCGGCATAGTCTGTAACATGAGGCTGAATAGAGGTGGCATGGTGCAAAATTCAGAACAGTATGAACTGATACACAAAGTGCTGTGTCTATACGAGCAGGCCTGTCTGCCAGAGTTATAGCTGTCCGGAGACCGTTCAGGTTATTGTCTTTAAGATTGGATGAGTCGGGATATCTTCAACTTGCTATTACTTTTAAGGGGTAAGCTAAATTATTGGATAATTAACAATGATATTATAACTAAAGAGCTATAGATGCGTTACCTACATGGTATTTTGACAAAACAAATGGCACGATAACGCACACATACGTAAAGTAATATTGTAACGCCACACTATCTTAGATAAAGTGTGGAAGTAGGATGGCATATTCTCAATGTCGGTGGTGTAAAAGAAATAGTTATTTGTTGCTTAGATACGGTTGGATTAACGGGCAGCCGTCAAAAATAAGCTAGTTATCCAAGTTTTAACAAGGCGCCGTCGAAGCGAATATGACGTATTTACAGGTTTTTAGTTATATCATTGATAATTCATTGTTTATATTTTGAATTATTAATTGTAAGTGGACACTGTGAGGGAGCATTCTTTACATTTTTGAAATATTCTCATCAAAAAGGCGGAATATTTGGTGTTAAAAAGCACTAAATATCAACCAAAAGTATACATCCAACATACTGAAGCGTTACGATTTGTTTGTACTGGATAAGAAAAGGTGATTAATCATTATACACCAGCGTTTGACCATACTTATGAACAATACGGATGATCATTTTTACACCTCGCGTTAAAAAAAAAATGATCTAATGGCGTAGTATTAAAAATGATCTAATGGCGTAGTATTAAAAATGATCTAATGGCGTAGTATTAAAAATGATCTAATGGCGTAGTATTAAAAATGATCTAATGGCGTAGTATTTAAACGTCACTTTTTGTTACAGGGAACTCTCCATTTTTTAATATTGACTATATGACTTAATATGACATATTTGTCTACACATACTAAGGCGAGATTGTATTGATTGTTGGCTATAAACAGTCAGGTTAAAAAATTCGATTGTTCTAGTCAAGAAAAAGCATAAACCAACTTTAAAATTGCGCTCTTAAAGAAGCCTACAAAACCGATAGGAATATTAATAATCTAAAACGAAAACCAGTAAGAGGATTTGGTTTACATTTGCTATTTCTCTTTTTTATTTCAATTTTTCATCCCGTAAATTAAACGGGGCTGATATTCCTTATAAAATCCTCTAAATAGATTTAAAAGGAAAAGAAAAACGTGTTTGTCGATTAAGGAATTGTTCTTCTGAATATTAGTGATAGGGATTAATGTGTTCTTCTGTTTCGTATCTACATTTACTATGGTGTACCAAAAAAAATCGACAATTTTTTTTTTAAATGATTGTGAAATTTTGT
Source organism: Antheraea yamamai (assembly GCA_036509395.1). Lineage (NCBI taxonomy): Eukaryota > Metazoa > Arthropoda > Insecta > Lepidoptera > Saturniidae > Antheraea > Antheraea yamamai. The sequence goes on along the minus strand of AP028453.1, from coordinate 10,688,247 downwards.
CAAATAATAATGAAACAAAAACTGCTCTGTATTTAGAGGTCGCGTGTGGATTTTTTTTCATTTCTCATTTAATTAGCAGAGGAACACTTGTTTTTACTTTGGAATTTTTAACTTTGCCTCGGATTATCGTTCTAAAAAAACTAACTCACATTCTTATAGGAAATTTCCTACATAAGAAGTATCTTATGATTTTTTGATAAATCCAAAATAAAAGTTAGTCAAGGTTAAAGTTAGATGTTTAATAGATTTTGATTTTTTTTGCGGGTAAGTGATTGTAATTTAATGTTAAATATTCATCATCAGCCTTATCATAATTCATTCATCATCAATAACAGATCCACTGCAGAGCCATAAGCCTCTTTCCGAAGGAAGTTATGGGCATAATCACCACACTACGACGTATTGGCGATTTCAAACTCTGAGAAATTTACAGTTCTATGTTTTCCCGTATACAGTGGTAGTACAAGAACCTTTCACAGGTTTAGATTTCCTCACGATGTTTTTCTTCACCGTCAGCCGATACTGTTACCAATTTAAATTAGTAAATGTACGCGAATTCTGAAAAAATCGTTGGTTCCTGCGGGCGTTCGAACCTGCGGACAACGAATTTATATTCAACCGGTCAAACCACTAGACCACTATACCTAAACTTCCTCATGAATTACTTTATCTACTGGTGAAAACAGCATGAAAATTCGTTCAGTAGTTTTTGAGTTCATTTGCGTATATACAGACGTGGCAGAGGACTTAGTTGTCTAATATGTAATGATGATGAATATCTTAATATATATATTTCTTGTGTGCGTGTGTATGTGACTGAACTCCTCCTAAACGACTGGACCGATTTTGATGAAATTTTTTGTGTGTGTTCGTGGAGATTCGAGAATGGTTTAGATTCACAATTGGACCCGGTAGGTGGCGCTGCGGTTGACTTTTGGGATTAAGGCAGGACAACGTCCGCCAGGTCCGCTAGTCTTAAGTATACATTTCTTGTTTGGAAATCTTTCACTGCAGCGAATGCAAAATTCATTAAATGTTTATTTTATCAAAATCAAAATTCATTATAGTAATGAGACACGACGTTATGAAGCAATATACGACCCCATCCGTCTTTCTGCTAATGACTACCGACACATTTAAGACGTAACTCTAAAATTAACATTTGCACGTTAAATGAATTGAATGTCAAGTATTTATTCTCATAACAAACATTATTGTCGAACCAGTTCGAGATAATCTTAATAACGGTTAAAACAATTTTGACGAGGATTTCAGAGTATGTATTATATCTGGGCTACGGGCTACATGCCATTATGATTTTTCTTAGCTCAAGTTAAAAAAAAACCCCACAACAATTCAGTTGAAGCACGTAGTTCTCATTGAGTACTTAAGTGGACGCTACTATGCACTTCCGTCCGGAAGTGATTATCCGTCGCCAATTCTAATTGCAACAAAAAACGTTTGATTTTATTTGCGTGACGTGTACCTGAAATAGTTTAGCCCCTGGACTGTCCAAAGCTCCATACAAACGAATGTAGATCTCATGAGGCACATGTTAACAGATTGTTGGTAGCATGACTTAAAAAAAAAACATAATTCATTTGTACATTTTGAAGTTATACTTCTTTAGGCGCGTAATGAAAAAATGATGAGAGTGAAATTTAAATTTTTGTGACACAAAATTAACAGTATGAAGCTGTCTGCTTAACCGCTCATTAAGTCTCGAAAAAAAAGCTACCAACAAAATAGAAATTGAACCTCGATATTAGTCGTGCATGTTGGTACGCTCGTCGTTTTTTTTTTTTTGCCGTTTTTTTTTTCCGTTTTTTCTACAAACGTAGATTAAGGCGAAAGATAAAATTTTTGAACAGATTGTTATCTTGTTACGCCAAAGAAGTATAACTTCTAACGCGTGTACATAAGTACACACACACTTTTTTTTTTACTAAACCGTGTAATTTACTATGTCCTGGACTTTAAATAATTAAAAACTTGTCGGCCATTTTGCGATCTGGGTTTTAAAAAGTCAGCCGAGGGATTAATCTGGAACTAGAACAACAAAAAACCATTACATTTTTTTTTATTAAAATAGTAAAACAATAAAAACTTTTTGTTGTGTGTCGTTATTTCAGTTACTAATATTTCCTCGTTTCTATTACTAGTTTCAGGTTTAAATTTAACAGGTACAACTCGCGTAAATAAAATCAAACGTTTTTTGTTGCAGTCAGACGTGGCGGGGGCCATTCAATTCCGGGCGGAAGTGTAAAGTCGCGTCCACTTACGTACTTATTGATTGATTTCCGCAAAGTAACGACTTTAACAATCAAACACAGCGTTATTTTCGCGGGAACAAAGTCGAGGACACGATGTATTGAAAGATAAAAATGACTCAAGTATCATATTGGTTTAACATTTAGCACTTACAAAGTGGGGCTGGTAAATTTATGTTCGGATTAGTCGTGGCAGATTTCACAGTTCTTTGATCTATATTAGGGGTGTGCGAATATCGCTCGAAACGAATCGAATATTCGAACTATTCGAATATTTTTAAAATAAGGAAGAATTATTAAAGTAGGGAATGAGACATTTTTGAATATTTTAATAATTAAAAAAATAAATGTTAACGTCGAAAAAATAATTATTATTTGAAAATTAATATTAAAATATACTTTAACACTTTAATTTACTATGTAATTTAATTCTACAATACTAAATTCCTATTACTGATTATATTTATTATAAACTAGCGGGCCTGGCAGACGTTGTCCCGCCCTGATTATAAAAAAATCCTTAACAAATTATATATCAAAACGTTCCTCATGAATCACTCCATTCATTGGTGAAAACCGCTAGCAAATCCGTTCAGTAGTTTTTGAGTTTATCGCGAACAGACAGACAGACGCGGTAGGGGACTTTGTTTTATACTATGTAATGATATGCTTTTTCCATTAGATCTAAATAATTTTATAGCATTTCAATTTTAACATAATTTTAATAGAAATAGCGGAATTATTTTATTTCTAAAAAAGATCAATATGTTCTGTATAATTTCATATTTTAACAGGTGTCTAGAATTTTGTGCTCTATTTCGTCCGCGTGGAATAGTTACTTTGGGCTAACGTTAACACACAGCGGAAGCTCTGAAAAGGGAAAATAAAACGATTTTGAAATATTCTTCATTGGTGTTCCGCTCCTATTAGTCTTAGTGTACGGCCTGAGTGCATCTGCGTCCGGCGGGGCGTTCAGCGTCCAAGAGCGACGCTCGCGCGCCTCTCAGGACACTCACGTGTTAATGCATATGTTTGAAACGAACGTCGGACGCGACGCCAGCTCGACGCTCGACTGTAGCGTCCACTCTGGTCGTAAACTAGTGTGATGATATATAACCTATAGCTTTCCTCGATTAATGAACTATCTAACACGAATAAAGAATTTTTCAAATCGGATCAGTAGTTGAGATTGGCGCGTGCAACCAAACAAACAAACTCTTTACCTTTATAATATTAGTATAGATATAAAAAAATCAAAAATATCAAATCAGATCAGCTCAAAAATCGTTAACAGCTAATAAGGTACACACGTATAGCTTTAACTCTATTTGAATACTTTATGCGACCATTTATAAATTAAGAATTATTATAGGTTATAAAAAACATCAGTGCCTTGGGAAAACAAACAGTTTCAAATAAAAATGAATGACATGTAATTTCTTGAATATGCATTTTTTTTGCATAAAAACTTAAATTTTAAAAGATAAACAGCGTATTTTCTTGTTTATTATAAATTTTCAATCTATTTATTTAACCCTTAAATGGACGATTTTTTTTTTACGTTTTAAAAAAATATATTTGTGTAATAGACATGTATTACTGTCTAGGAAAAATGAGTAAAAAAATCTAGACATGAATTTACTATTTTTTTTTTGCAATAATGTGAGTGTTGTTTATAAACTACATTGCGCATTCAATGACATTTTGCAAGTATGGGTAAAATAAGAGTGGATATTGTTTTTGAAATGTGTTTATTTATTCTAAATTATGATATTTATAAAAACAATTGCTTTTTTTCGTATCACATAAAGATACACGACATTTTTGGCACATTTTGAACGTAAATCCTGAACATTTCGGGAATTTGCACCTCTGCTGCTTATCCAGCCAAACTGCCCAATGACATGTCTGATCCAATCTGACGTCTTTCAAAGGAATTGCTTGAGCTGGTCCTCGGAACTTCTTCATTACAAGTTCTCTTTGTATTGTGCTCCCACTAGGTCGACCACGTTTAGCGCCATTTGCAGGTAGACCCAATTTGCAGAGGGTTTCGGCAAGTTCTAGTCTAAATGTACCCAAATTGAGAAGTTGATCATTTCCTTTTATATTATTTACCTTCTTGAACATAACCCATGAATTTATAACTGCGAGGTCCAGGAAATGATAAAATAAGCGCATGGTCCACTTGCGGCTCTTCATTGTGATGTGATAACGACCTATAAATGAATCTAATAAGTCCACGCCCCCCATGTGAGCATTGTACTCCTTGATGACTTTGGGGCATGGAATAGCAACTCTCTCTTTCTTCGATTTATCAAAGCGCGTGACTGTGGTTGCTGGTTCTGCTCCTACGTAAGTAGAAAGAAGGTTAACGGGCTTGTTATCTTTCCACACAACAGCACTTACGTCAATATCATCCACAGTCGCCACGTTTTCCTCATAGAATCCTCTGGGTACGTTCTTTTTCATTATAGTGTTTTTGTCAGGCAATTTGCAGTTTCTCAATCGGTTTACTCTTACTGTTCCCAGTGAGAAAATTCCTTCCTTAGCTAAATAGGTGACGAGAGGCACAGAAGTATAGAAGTTGTCGAAGTATATAATGTGATTTACATTGCGTGGTACCATTCTAGCTAACCTGACGACTGTATTTCCAGACTCTCCCAAATCTGGCTCACCAGGTAAGATGTTATTTTTGGAGCCGCCTCCACTGTAAACCTCAAATCTATGAGCATATCCTTGTAGACTGCAGATGAGATATAATTTGAACCCCCACTTGTGGGGTTTATTGGGCATGTATTGTTTTATGTAATGGCTCATTTTGGTTGCACACATCTGCTCGTCTATGGAAAGCCTTTGGTCTAAGGGAACCTTTCCAAACTGGCAGTTGAGCATTTCCTCAAGAGGTCTTATTTTGAATAGCCTGTCATAGTCTGGATGATCTTTGGGTAAGCATAGCGTATTGTCGGCAAAATGGAGAGTGGATCTTATTTTTTCAAATTTTTTTAACGGCATCGTATTTTTTATGTGATCATAACCAAATTTATCACTCCAGTAAGCCCTGGTGTTTGGAAATTTTATGACTGAGGTGTAAATCAGAATGCCTAGGAATTTATTTAGGATATTTTCATTTATAATTTCAGGATTGGATATTTGTTTCTGGGCCACGTATAAGTTACTTTGTTCTACAATTTGCTTTTTTAGATCTGATGTAAAATAAAATGAAAAAAAATCATACGGCGTGTTACAAGACATCAATGCTTCCGTTATCTGAGTTTCTCCCCTAAAAATAAGGCTGTCTTCAGCAGTAACAAGATTCCGTTTTCGCCAAACCAGAGGTCGCTTAGAAATCCCTTGTGATCTACTCTGGGGTACTGCTTCTCCGGCTTCCAAAATAGGAGGGTCTGGCATATTTTGATCGTTGTCAATTACGAGAGGAGGATCAGCATCCACTTCATCAGACTGGGCATTCTCACCTTCATCACTATTTTCAAGGTCCCGAAGAACATCTCGAGCTGTTTGATAATAGTGACCTTCATCCTCTACTTCGGAGTCCGAGCCGTCTAAGCCATCTTCTGAATCTTCAAGAGTTTCTAAATACTTTGTAATTTCGCTTTCTAGTAATCGCGGCATGCTGAAAAGCAAAATAAAAAGCCTTCACCAAACATGCATTTATTTAGCAGGCAATGCGCATTGTAGTTTTCCTACAACATACCAGATTTCGCGGAATTCGACAGTAGCATCAAGTAATTTTCAATGTTTTACAACATGAACATGTAATTGAAGATATAATCAAGCAAATAAAAATATGTTATATACTTACATTATATTTTATCAAAGTCCGAACACAGCTTCAAAACTTAGTTTCGCGCCACTAGAAAAGTTTTCTTCAAAGTGACATTTGACATTCATTTATTTTTAATGCATAAAAATATTGGATAGTGCCAACATTAAAAAAAGTACAAAATTCGTTCAGAAATAAGAACTAGTTGTCAAAATTAACAAAAAAATAAAATAAAGATAATTTTATCTGTGATGTTTAGTATGTTGTTTAAAAACAACATTGTCCATTTAAGGGTTAAAATTCCTTTGGTTGACAAATGAATCTATTGAACTAATTGTGTATATTGATAACTATTTAGTATTTCATAAATATCTAATTAGTTAAAATTAGTAAAATAGTTTCGGAATAGTTGGAATCGTTCGAATCGAGTTATTCGGTTTGATTTGTTATTGAATAATACCTTAATTCGAATATTAGCACACCCCTAATCTATATAATTATCGTCGTCTATGACCACACTTTCCAATCTGTGAGGTGCCAAAACTTACTTAGAAAAAAACATTAGTACCATAAACAAATACACAAATGAATACATTTGTAATTTGTAAAAGTATAGTACAATTGTAATTATATCGTAGTTGATTTTTTTAAATGTTCGACTTTACATGGGTGTTGTTGCATCATGGTAATTACAAGTTTTGTTCGGCTTAATTATGAGTTCTCCCTTTTTTAAATTGTAATTTTGTCTTTACCACTTATATCCTGTAATAAAAATCTCGTGTCACGGTGTCAGTGTTTGAACTCCTCGGAAAGGGCTGGACCGTTTTTATGAAATTTTAAATGTGTACTTGGTAGGTATGAGAATAGGTCGTAAAATATATTTTATACCTCAAGGTGATTAGGGTGTCCCTATACAGATTTTTTTCAATTTGCTTGTCAATTTTTTTAATGTTATTTGCCATCAAACGATACCTACACTCAGAAATTTTTACCTTCCTAACCCACCCTCCCATTTTTTATTCGCGATTTTAATATTTTTGTATGGACAATATCCAAATCATTCAACGGTCTTTTGTGTTTAAAACAAAACGAAATAGTTGATGTTGCTGAGTGACAGATGGCGTTACGTCTGTATCATCGAAATTACTAGGTATGTGTTTGAGTGAGTCCCTGAATTGTTTGGTTTCACAGTTGAAAACGGTGGGAGTCACTGTAGGTTCTAGGTTTTTAAAGATTTTTCGAGTTTGGAAATTCAATTGGAACTGGTAGGTAGTCGATTTCACACACGATTTGCGCGAATCAGCTAATATGTTTAACGATTTAACAAGACGCAGAAAAAAAATGTAAAGTCTTTTTAGATGTTATTTATTTTATTATTATTTCGTCATGTCCGCTTTGTTACAAAGTCACTTTCATCTTTCTAGGTAGAATTAACGTGAGCATATATACCGCTTCGGGGCGGGAAAATTCCACTGCCAGGTTATTTTCCCCGTTGTCTCCAGGGAGAGTAAAAATGTCCCGCTTTTGCAAATAGACAAAATATATGGATATATATTTACGTTTTTACAGCTGCGGAAACACATCAACAGATGCTTGGCGGTTAATTTATTTTTGGCTAGTTAGTAAGTGGGCTTAGATGGCGCCCTACCACCAAGCTATGGTTTCATCCCAGTGTTTCCTTCATCGAAAGGCCCGATTCAGTCTCACTTATCCAAATAAAATTAAATATCCATTTAACTTAGTACTCGCTAGGGATAGGTCATATATATGTAGGTATGTCAACCTAAGCGAAGTCGTGGACCAAACCTGCTTTTTAATTTGTCATGTCCTTATATTTGAATAAATAATTGATAAAATTAGTCTATTTACATATATCTTAAAGTCGTCTTGGTCTAGTGGTTTGTGCAGTGGAATATCATTGCGATGTCCGCAGATTCGAATCCCGACGTGTACCAACGAATTTTTTGGAATTTGCGTACATTTACTAATTTAATTTGGTAACGCTATCGGCTGAGGGTGAAGGAAAACATCGCGAGGAAACCTGAACCTGAGAAATATTCTTGTAATACTGCTATACGAGTATGTGGGAAAACATAGAACTGGATCTCACAAAGTTTGAAATCGCCAGTACGTCGTGGACTGGCGTGGTGATTATGCCCTTACCTTCCTTCGGAAAGAGGTCTATGGCCCCGCGGTGGGTCTCTTACACTGACAATCGTCCTTAGAGCCACCTTTCAGTTTCTTGCGACATGAGACCCTGCAGAAGTGCTCACCAATTATGTCGTCTCCTTAACTCTTTAACTCTGGTCAAACGCTTGGTTATAAAACAAAAAAAAAACATACAATGATTGCTGTGAAAAATCTGCTTACACCGAAACACGTTAAGTATGGATGATTATATGTTACTATTTTATTCGTCGAATTGTATGTGATATTTCCTTTGTTTGTGATTCTTCTTACGCTATACAATTACATAAGCATAGGTAAATTGATTATCAGAAATCTGGATTTAAATTTTGACAAGAGTGAGAGAGATAGCACTTGCTCCACGACTTCGAATTATCACATATAATTGTACAATTGTGATTTATAAGTATCGGTCATTCGTAACTTAATTTTAGCCGAGTTAATCTAGTTTGAAAAAGAAACTCAAAGCTTACAAGAACACGATTTCTTTTTTAAATTTTAGTTGTGGCAACCAATCTTCTAGATAGAACTTTCCAAGGGGTTTTTGTGGCATCTCAAAATTCATGCTCCTTGGCATTATTATCCACTCTTGCACAATAAAAGTAGTATATTTTGTAAAATGCCACCAATATTACAAAATATAGAGTGAAGTTTATGAAGAAAATATAAAAGCCACTACATGACAAACTAAGATCCTGCCAAAAACTAATTTTCACACTTATCGAATTCTAGGTTTCCTGAAAAGAAACTTGACACAACTAAAAGTCATACTTTATTGTTGTTAGGGCTGTCATAATGGCGTTTCGTAAGTAGTATAACGCACAGATTATCAACTTACCACACACTTAAAAAAAAGTCGTTTTCTAAAAGGTATAAAAATTTATACGACACGTATTTTGCATTACGTTCAAATATCTTAGTTTTTATGTTAAGTCGACTAAAAACTATTGTCATGACGTCCAAGTGATTATGTTATTATTTATTATCGCATGTACAAAAGCCTTGCCATCATTTTTTTCAATTTAATTTTGTATTTCATATATCCTTGTGTTATATAAGTTAACTCTTTGAACACATAATAATAACCTATTCAAATTTAAAAAAGCCAATTCAAATTACACTATATTACTGGCAATCGGTATGATACAATGCGACAGACAAAACTGTAGTTAAGAAATGAGCGAAATAGGTGTTATCTAAAGTTATTAACATTTTCTAACAGGAGAACAGAAAACAATGGCGATTACCTGATGACATATTTTCAATAAGAAATAACGAGTCATAGAAAGCTATACATTTAGTTAATACAATTACGTGTAGCCCCTTACCACAGATAGCAAAAATATTTTGACATTTGTAAAAAGAGCAAGTTTTAGGAGTACTATTTTATGTTTAATCTGTGTACTTGGAGACAATTCTGAAGTAACGGGACCATTTCGTTAGGTCTATTGAAGTTTTCGTTTAAGATTTTGCCGTTCACTTTAGAATTGTCTTCGATAAACTTTTTTTTTAATTTATTAAGTTGTAATTATTTTAATAAACATACTTGGTTATTTTAAATTATTTATTTGTGTTAAGTAGATCTTATTTTTTTATTTATTTGGTTTTTTAATTGTATAAAATTTTATTTTTTAAAATGAAAATTCCGGGTGCCACATTTTAAGCGTTTTATTGAACTAACGTTTCTGTTCTTCGTCTAAAGACTTATTTATAAAAAATCCTCGATTGTATTTATGTAATTAGTCAGATATCTTTAATTAATAAAATATGGTAATTTCTTCGATGAAAATGGTTTAATAAGGAAAAAACATATCGAGTTCTCTTCAACTTTAACTTTTTTTAAATAATGTCGTCTCGTCGATACGAAGTCTGCCAGTGTCAAGTCTGGAAGAGTCATTTAATAGGTAGTATTAATTTTTTATTATATAATTTAGTTCTTCCAGATCAAGTCCTCTATTTTACTTGTAATTGACAAAATCTTTTATTTATATTATAAATTAATCTATTGGAAAAAGAGCTCTATTGACGCCTATGACGTAATATTCCGATTAATTAGAACTCGCCGCAACAGTATAGAACGAACGACTATAGTTAGACTATAGTGTTAACCATATAATTATGAAAACGCTTACACTTGCAATACTCGCAGGTTTGTTACTTTATGGTGTTAACAAAGCATAAGCAAGGTCGGTGAACGACTGAAAGATTTCTCAAATATTGAACGTGCTTATTCACATTAAGTTTAAATTAAAACTGTCCTCCAATATGTTTAAATTTCAATTAAACAAATCGAAACAAATACGGCTAACGGGAAGCCAAAATAATAAAAAAAACGTAGTCCTTTTGTGAAATGGTACAGTACTTACAATTAGAAAATTAACATACCAACAACATCGTGGATGGAATGATCTAGAACCATATTTACGTTCCATGAAAAACAAAATGGTTGCCGAACCTAATGAATACTATCAAAATACTGTATATGCAAGACATTTTAAACATTTAGCGATTTTTCATTTTCTGTAGTTTCTCTACACACAGATTAAAATAAACTTGACATTTATCCAAGGAATTTATAAGTAAACAACTACAAATTCCTTGCATTTATCTACCTTCTCTATCTGCCAACGAATTGAAAAAACAGCGCGATAAGATGTACGCTTCTCAGTTTTCTCGCAAATATTTTGTACTCATTTATTCCTATATTGTCTGTTAAAAACGAAAAATGACGTCAAGGATCTATAAGTGTTTCACAAAAGCAAAGGGATAGCAGAAAGGGTTAACCCTAAGTTTGTCCAAAACCATTAAGGTTTAAGCTCCATACAAACGAATATAGACCTTATTATTATTACTGATCACTAGACTGTTCGTGTGCTCGTTTTAAAAAACTACCGTATTTATTAAAAAAATTGAAAAACTCGAACAATAACAAATGATGTAATGTAAAATTATAATTTTATTTATTTATTTTTCCGAGAGGTTAGGCAATTTATTCACAATGACAAATACATATTATCATTTCTAACATGTTCACGTGTAGGAAGATTCTGGAATATATATTTTCTCTTTATTGTACTCTTGATCACATAATTGACCATATCATCCCGGTGACTATTACAAAAACAAAGTATGTACTAAACAGAAGTGATGGAATTATTTAAATTGCAACAAGTTATAACGGTTTGTAATAATAGATATTACCACATCCGTGGATGTCGGATAAGCAAAGGCGCTATTATTCTGGAATTATTTATATAGAGGCAGTAATTTCGTTTCTTTACCAGCACTTGGTTATCTGCCTTACGTAAACGGCATTTGCGATCTAAAAATCGAAGTTTATCTATTGCCATCGCTTTGCGTTTGCGAAATACTTAGAGAGGGAGGCGTTTATTTTAAATGGACGTTAAAATGTGGCACTCGGTTTTATATTAGTTTTAATAGTGTACTATATTTTGTAAGTATACGAGTGATAATAATATATTTTATGCTGAAAATATATACAAATAAATATTCAATATGTATTATTTATACTTTGTTTTTTTTTTTGTTTCAGTTTGTATTATACATGCTGCTTACATTTTTATTTTCCCTAGCTGCTACCCATGACTTCGTTTACGTCATGTACAGAGGAAAGGCATAAGCACCACATCGGTTGCCCCACTTGTTCACTGCAAAAAAACACATATAGCTATACACGTAGCGTTATAAAAATCATAGTTCCTTGTGTAATGATTTCTATTTTTGTAATTAATTTAATATAGACTTTATCAACATCATCTACTTCCGGTACCGCTACAACACAACCGAGACGCGACCGGAACATTAACACTAGCGCCACCTTATTAGAGCGTTCGGCATATAAAAGGCAAGATGTCGTTGATCGGACGCTCATCTAGCCCGTTAGTGGTATCCGCCACGAACTACGAAACTGTACCGGACGTACCGCGTTATAAAGACGACCGCGTCACATTTTTACCGATCCTCCCGATGATATAACATCAGCGAACGATCAGTACCAGCCGTCTCTCAAAACAGAGCGTGTTTACGCCCACGCCCGCGTAACCACAGATCACGCCGCCGTGGTCTGGGGGTAAATTTCACTCCCGTACACCAGAGTAGGCCCCCTCGGCAGCGGCTCAAGCCTAGGTCCGTTCCCTCGGCGTGGAGCCCTTGAGTGCGCTGCTCGCGCGATACATTGACACAAATTTACATCACTGCAACAACACTACACATATCACCTCCACGCATGTGCACGCATACACGCTTACACAAAAAAGTGGAAGGGTTTACTTTTTCTTCCCTGATCGAACTGAAATAGTTTAGAAATTTTCCGATACAAAATACACATAAGAGTTGTTGAGATATGTATGCTTGGTACACATATATGTTTCAACAACTCATATATGTATGAATAGTTTAGCATAACTTAGGTTAGCTCAGCTAGGTCGCGTATTGCATCGAACAGGCAACAGCCAAGCCGAGGTGTGCCGTGCACCCTTGAGCTGGTTGCCCAAACAAAAATCGGCTGAGTGCCTTAAGCGCTCGCCTTAGTAGTCCGGTGAAGCTGTTAAGACCTTGCTAGGTCAATAGCGTAGTCAGTTCGGGAAAAAAAAAGATCGGACGCTCACTTCTATGCCGAAGTTATTGTAGAGCGAAGCACTGCTCGGATAAATAGTCACAGTGCTTACTTACAAAGTGTTAATTGGTTTTTCTGACTGACCGACTCTACTATACATTTGTTTATTACACTTAGAAATTTATATTGTGAAGCTATGATGATAAATTTTTGAACTGATTTTTTTTCGTACGGTGTGAATTGGTTTTTATGAAAAGAAAACGTATAACGAAAAATAAATAGCTATAGATGTATTTATAAGTTTTAGGCTGTGAAAGAATGAGATAGAATGCGTTTATATAGTTTCCGTATCGTTCGTCTTGTGCTTATGCGATGGTTCGTAGCGGTCTGCGTCTCCACTATACCGTCGTATACGGGCCCATGCACGGACTCTGCATGCCACGGAGACTAGACTCCATGCTCTATACTATATTCTTAATGTACCCGAAATATATTCAAAGCGAAGGAGAGAGATAGGGAAACGTTGAAATTATTTTCTGTTAGATCGTAGTAATTATCGCGCACTTTTAAAAAATATTCTGTATCGTGTTTTTTTTTATATCACAGACAAATCAATAGGTGGGTCACCTGATTTTAAGTGATCACCACTGTCCATAGACACCAGCAACACCAGGGGAGTCGCAAGTGAATTGCCAGCCTGTGTTTGGTGGAAAAGGGGGAGGTGGGTCTCCAGCGCTCTCACTCACCGAACGAAACGCAACATTGCAAGCACTTACTTCACGCCGGTGTTTCTGTGGGTCGGGTGGTAGTACTCCAGGCGAGCCGACCTATTCATGCTGAAACCGGTAATAGCTTCAGCGTGGCTCTACCACCTACAAAAATTACTAACATTGTTAATATGTATTAAAATATTAACCTCAAAAACTAATGTTTCCCACCTCCATACTGTATTCATCAGAATACTAAGTTCCATTTCTACCGCATATGGACTACACACAATTTTTTTCTAAGGGCCAAGTGCGTAAAAACGAAAAATAAGTGACTCAAAATGTATTGAGTAGTATTTGTGAGATGCGCGCATAATAGTAAACTTCTATGATTTTGCTTATAGATTTACGAGTCTGAAAATGCGCTCATTGCTCAGCAGCCGACCATTTAGCTTTTTCGAAGTGTGTCGAGTCCAGGCCGGATATAGAAGTAGATATTAACAGGGGTTTCAGTCTTGAGACCGCCCATGAAGAGGTGAAATTGCATAAGTTGTTTTTTTACATGTTAAAGATTGTTAATTCTTATAGCACTTCTTCATTACTCCGTAGCCTATAAATCACAACCTATTAATAGGACCTGTATATATGTATTATCTATATATATATATATATATCATTACATAGTATAAAACAAAGTCCCCTACCGCGTCTGTCTGTCTGTCTGTTTGCGATAAACTCAAAAACTACCGAACGGATTTTCATGCGGTTTTATTGGATAGAATAATTGATGAGGAACGTTTTAGTATTAAATTTGTCATGGATATTTTCATAATTAGGGCGGGACAACGTCTGCCGAGTCCGCTAGTATATAGTAAGAATGTAAATCTAACGTGTGTGCAGTTTTTAGATTTTTGAAAAATATGTAACGTGTCTGCAGTTTTCAAATTTTTGCAAAATATGTAAAATATGAAGATCATAAAAAAAAACCTTATAGATAACAAAATTTGAACTTCGTTCTCAGTGTATAATAACTGGAAATCTTAAATAAATTTAAACATTTTATATGTATGAAGGATTAACATTGGATTTAACTCGTTTTGAAATGTAACGACACAATTGTAGATTGAAATTATGCTGTCTTCTTTCAAAGATGATATAAACTAATCTGTTTTGAACTTAGGGTTCCGGACTCTACATACGGGAACGTCGAGTTAATTTTAAACTACTTTGGGAAGAAGCTCAACTTTTAGAAGAATTCGCAAGGGAATTGATCGGACTTTTCAAGATAATGTTTTAATATAACTTTATTATTAAGAGTATATCTTTCTATGTCCCAGGGGTGTTTTAATTGAATATGCAGGTATGATTATTAAGATGATGTTTATATACTATTAGATTTATAAAATATAATTTCTGAGTTAATACAGAGTTATATACAATACTTAAATATAGGTTATAGGAGATCGCATCTTTTTTTATTAGAGGGTTGACGCCAAACGGACTTCAAACCGTTGCACAGACTATATTTAAAATACCATTATTTGTAACGAAAATATGTACTTTATATAAATAAATATGTACATATATAATTTATTAAACTAAAATATATAATTAAAATTAATCATTTTTTCAATTAATAAACAAAAATCTATACATATGCGTCTGAGGTAATGCTTTTCGGTAACGTATACGCAAATATATAGCGTACCTAAATGTTATCTCTCTCTTACTCACGTACAGTGAGTGACAGAGACGTAAAACTTGAAGTAGTAATTGTAATCATTATTATGTAACTAGATGTCTACATAATATATGTAAATTAAAATACAATTTCATTGTAACATAATATGACAAAAGTCTAAATACATTTCAAAAAGTTTTAATGATTTTCTTTCAAATAATGAATTATATATTAGAATTAAAACGTTAGCTTCGTATGTATTGTACATTATTATTTAAATTTGCATGCATAATTCCATTAATTATATTTTATATTATCTGTAGATATTGGATACTAATGTATAAAAATTTCAAAATGTGTTTACTCTGTATTTATAAATAGTATATGTGGAATTTTAATAACAAATAGTGACTTTATGGAGTTTCTGGCAAGATTTTAGTCTGTTAATTAGGAATATAATCTTTGGTTATTTGACCCTGTATCTCTCTCGTTATTTCATTGAAATTATATCAAGAAACTTGTAATATCGATACTCACTTGACAATGGCAGTAATAGTCTACTAGAAGACTGGTTGCCAAAAATAAAGTTAAAAATAAAACTTTGGTTTGCTTAAGTGAAGTGGATGGAAATTAATAACATACAACATGATTTCTGAGATGCCACAAAAACTTCCTGAAAAGTTCTAATAAGCGGGCCGCCATCTTGCCAGAACAATTAAATAATTCTAAGACAGTTTGTAATAATATATCGTTTGGTGATGGTAGTAATTGTCTTAAAGAGGATTACTTGGCAAAATAGAAAGAAGAAGAAAATTTTGTGTATTTGTATTAGAAACGTATGTGAAATGTCTAAGTATCGTATTTAAAGAAAAAAATAAAGTATGTTTAACTAGTTGACTGCAGCAATATTAAATATCCATTATATTTAATAAAATCTAAATAAAACTGAATTATTTTAGTAAGATTTTACATTGTCCTAATAATTAAATAAATATTTATTTTAAGACTATATTATTGTTGTATAATAAAAGGTCTCACTTCAAATTGCATACAGATAATAGATAATTTTCATTGCGTTGCTGCCAACATAAAAATAAAGGAGTTTGCCTCCCTGTGTACCTATAGTATAACTGTATTCTGCCAGTTCTGTGAGTTCGCGCGCTTAAAAACTCATTCTGTTAAAACTTTTTATATTTAAAATATTTGTTAACGAATTCTTATGTGTATGGTAATGTGATAAAGAACTTTTATAACTGATATGTCTGTACGTGTGTTGAGGACGACGCTGTGAAGGATTATTTTCCTCGGGCTACGCGGTTTGGAACCTTGGATTATCGCCAGGTTAAACAATTCTTTCTCTGGTATTGCTGAGAGAAGACCCAGTTATATAAGCTCCGTTGCCACCAGTATCTTTCTGCCTGTCTCCGCTATACAATTACGTCATTATATAACTGGCGAAAATATGAGTTTCAAGTTATCCAATTCCAATTACATATTGCTTAAAATTCTGTCGGAACGAAGGTATTGGACCGGCTGGTCGTTTTTCTACTATATGTACACTATTTTTATAATTCATATTATAAATTGTATATGCATGGAGTCATAATAAAATCACGGTCATGGTTAATTAGTTTAGGCAATCAGAAGCGAGGCAAACAAAAAAGTAAAGAATATAATTTATTAAAAAGCTCTGGTAAATTACGGCGCGTTCAATTACGATATAACGTCTGACAGGGAGTTTTTGGCGGGATCTTGGAATGTCATGTAGTGGACTTTATATTTTATTCATAATCTTGTGTTATTTGGCTCTATATTTTGTAATATTTACGTAATACAGTTTTTATACCACGGAGCATGGATTCGGACTTGCTGCAAAAACTCCCTGGAAAGATTTAACAAGAGGGCCACCATCATGTTTGTTAATTGAAACGATCGCAAGAAACTTGTAATATCCTTACCTAAGCGACAATGGCAGTAATAATCTAATAGAAGAGTGGTTGTCTAAAATAAAAATAATAAAAACATCTGACAGGACTCATCATGCGATTTACTATTGAGACAAGAAGACTTGGTTCGATCCCGCCTCGGATTGACTTACTATATGATGATCATAATTATGTTAATTATCTGTATTGTTGTTATGTCAACTTTTAGTAAATTAATACTAGTTATCCTTAGTAATAAAATACTCATGTTTGTCTGTGGGCTAGAATTTGGTAAACATTTGTCTCCCTTAGAAAATAATAATTGAAAATATTAACTGCGAGTGTATAAATTTTTTTTTGGGTAATTCTTTAATAACACCGGGCGCTACCCGTTTACCTCATACCAATAGTTTAAATAAGTGATTAAAATTATTATTAGATTAAAAAAAAATGTGTGTGATCAGAAGACCCCCGTCGAACGAAGTTCCTTAACTTAAAGTAAAAAATCAAAAAGTTACATTTAAAATTGTAGGTATTGCGTTCCGCAGTATCGAGATGCACGATACTTGTCTGCGTGAATGTCGGTACAATAGAAAGAGATAGAGCGAGAGAAAGTAGCATGGTGAGCGCATAACGCTTTTTCCTTACGTGACGGTTTCTATTAGTCAACTCTTACCGCAAGCGGCGTTAAGGAGCTTCGTTCGAACAGTACAATTTCTAAATATAAACGTTCTAGATTTTAAGAACGTAAGGTGAAGTGAGTAAGAAACTACGTGGGAAAGACATCTGTATGTTGTTAACACAAATATATTATGTAGTTTATGTATTGACAGAACTGTAACCATAACGTTGTAATAACATTGCTTCAAGTCTCATACATGAATAAATATATGGAATTACTACAATAGCGACACGCTATAATGGCCGGTTTGACGTTTGTCCGCTCATGAAGTTTCGTATAAATTAATAACTATATTCGAAGGAGTAAATTTTATTATCACTAGTCACGTGCAGTTAGTCCTATAAAATATCGAATGTTTTTTTTTAATTCATAGGAGGCAAACGAACAGGTGGGTTACCTGATGTTAAGTGATCACCACCGTCCATAGACACTTGCAACACCAGAGAAGTCGCAACTGCGTTGCTATCCTGTTTTTGTGGGGAGTGGGGAGTGGGCAGAGGAAAGGGGAGGGGAGGTGGGTCTTCGGCACTGTATCATTTTAGGACACTAAATGGATATAGTATAGATCTGTAAATTATATATATCATGTATAATTACATAATATGTTTTTATGTAATTGCTACTATACCTATGCTAATATACTATACGATATAGTCCCGAGAACAAATCTTTCCACGTTCTTACTATTAAAAACTAACATTGAAATGATTCCAAGAAACATGTAATATAATTACCTACTCGATAATGGCAGTAATAATATATTAGAAAACCGGCTGCCGAAAATAAATAACTAAATAAGTGATACAAATAACAACAGTTCTTTCTAGGATTGTGATTTCCTTAGAATAACATAAAATTAACTCCTCTAACATCACCTCACCTTATGTAATAAAAATATCATTTAAGATATAGTAATGTTAATTATAATTATATTTATAATGAAAACAAGAACACCAATCTTTTAAATGTAGATTATAATATAGATATATAATGTAGATTATAAGTAATTAAATTATTAAGTATTATTAAAATATATTATGCATATTAATTATTGTCAGTGGTATTAAATTATGAATGTTGTGTAAATGGAATTTACAATTTAAAGAATTATAATATGCATGTCTTAGCCATGATGCAAATAAAATTAAAAAAAAAAACTTGTGTATGTTGTCAGTTTTTGGCGGTAATTTAATTAATTCTACGTTTATATATGTTTATTACTTTCGTACTAATGTTCTACTAATTCATATGTAGTTTGAAATTGATTTTTATGCAATATTTTTACATTCGAAGTTTCCTACATTAGAAAACATAGTTTTTGTTTGATTTGAAACGTCACTTGGAGAGGTTTTGGCGGCATCTTGGAATGACATAATGGATTTTATATTTTATTTATAATCTTGTGTTATTCGACTCTATATTTTGTAACTCAGTAAAAAGTTGTAACAAGACGGCCACCATGTTGTTAATTCTTTGAAATGATTGCGACAAACTTGTAATATTATTACCTACTCGACAATGGCAGTAGATAATTTACTACAAGATTGGTTACCAACAATAAAATATAAAATGTCACTTGGAGTCAATGGCGCGTATGTTTAACCTGTAACATGTGAAAATGCCAACAGTTTTTATCAAAATCACAGACTATGTAAATTCGGTCAAAATGGTCAAGGTTGTCTATTGTTTGATAAACACGCGAAAATACCGTGTAATTTAAATAAATTACTTGCATTATTGATATTAATGTTTGAAGCCACATATTTAATGTGTATATTGTTATGAGATACAAATAGATCGTTCTTGAAGTAAAAGTTCTCATGGGAATGCTTTGAAACTCTGTTCGGCAACCTTTTTGTGTGAAAACACCGGTTCTCGTCCGATCCCCGAAGTTAAGCAACGCCTGGCGCGGTCAGTACTTGGATGGGTGACCGCCTGGAAACATCGTGTCACGTTGGCTTTTCGTTGTATTTTTTAATTAAAACGTTTCTCTGTAATACAAAAGTTTCACTTCTATTTGTGCGTTTTGAATGCAATTTTCACGTCAAACAGAAGTAATATACTATACACGGACTGTGTTACCCGTTTCGAAAAAGAAAAACGGCTTTTAAATATAGTCTACATTTTTCCTTTTATATCAAAATTCCTTTGAACAAAAATGTTGAGCTTACTGCTTCTATATTGTATTTTTTCATGTAATCCATTTTATTATGTTCAGAAACATTTATTTCATCAATTGATTAATTCAGTGGATTAAAAAAATTACATTGTATTAATAAATATGAATAAAAGTACATATATCGTTTTAATATTATTAGGGATACCTTTACTTACTCCTATTGTATTACAAGCAATGATATTTTAACTATATAGATACGTTATAAACCTTCGACAGCGCCTTGTTAAAACTTGGCTAGTTAGCTTATTTTTGATGAGTGCCCCGACAATCCGCCCGTATTTAACCAACACAATGTATGCGTTACCGTACCATTTGTTTTGTCAAAATATCATGTAGGTAACGTATCTTTAGTTATAATATCACTGATTACAAGACAATCAGTCTAAAGCAGTAAATTCTAGGCTTGCGACTGGATTGACACGCGTTATTTTTTTTTCTTTTGGTCTCTCGTTAAAAGTTGAACAAATCTAAGTAGATTGTTGACAAACATGTTGCTATAACTGATCTCTCGGTGCACACGTTTGTCAGCAAAGCATGCTTTATAGTCATTAGAGGCCCTCAGCGCCAGTGGCGTAGCTACTTAGGGGCCAGGCGGGGCAGTGCTCCGGGGCCCTCGAATCCTTACCAGAAATCTCGATCGAACTGAACTTTTGGAAATTTCTTCCATTTTCATAATAAATATGACAGGTTTGTAAAAATTGTAAATATAATTGTTATTTAGTCAGTTGGTAGGCCCGACCTTTATATAATAAACCCTTGAATTTTTCTATTTCGTTTTATTAGCCAAACCTACACCAAGTATTAATTGTAATTTATGTTGTTACTGTTAAATATTTTTATTAACTACCCTGCAGTGCACAAAAAAAAATTTATTACTTACCCTGCAGTGCACAAAACAGAGCTTAAGTAGCTTAGCATTTTTAAAGTATTTGTAAATTTCATATTTTTATTTGATAAACCCTGATCAGTTTACATAGCAGTGGGGCCCCATTTTTTAATTTGCCCCAGGGCCCGTGGTTACCTAGCTACGGCACTGCTCAGCGTGTTGTCCCAATGCGTCCCAACATTTTAATCCGGTCCTGTTGGTATACATTTCTTCCTGATGACTGCCGTTTTCTTCTATCTATGTACATATACATAATAAGAATGTAAATCTAACGTGTCTGTACGTTTTAGATTTATGTGAAAAAAATTGTTGCAGGCGTCGTGGAATAAGTATATAACAATATACATTTCAATCATTTTTAAAAATGTCTGTCTTTCTGTTTTTTTGAACACGCATCACTGCTAAAGTACTGCGTTTACGATAAAACCTCACCAAGTAAATCATAAAGCATATCCTCGAGTAATATTTAGTCTTAGTTTCATTAAAATCGGTTCACTATGTCAAAAGTTATTGATATTATAATGACGACGCGACTTAAGTACAAGAGAAAAGTAGATAAGACTTTATTAAATAATTGTATTCGTTCAGATGATTTTATTAGTCGCTGTATTTTTACATTAGGTTCCATGCGGACGGAATCGCGGGCATAGCTATTACATAATATATATAGATCAATTAGTGGGCAATTTTAGTTTCTTTACATAGAGGCGATAACCATTTAAATAACCAACAAACGGATGAAGTATGATTTGTAGCAACAATGAAATCTTTGAACAATTTACTGTTTCTGTGGATATCTTCAAATATATATTTGGATTTCATTTTATGAGAGAAGAAATTAAAACCACGACTTTGTCGTTATTCAAAATAGTTTTTACGTTATTAATTCTCTAATTCCGTCTGCAGTTCCTTTGTAGTTGTCATGTCATTATGACAAAAAAATTAAAGTTTTGTAATAGTATTAATTCGCTTGACTAGTTGTGTTCATGAGTTTGTTTGAAATTAATTTTTAAATCGTAAACTGGGAGGTTCTGGCGGGATTTTGGAGTGTCATGTAGTGGATTTTATATTTTATTCACAGTCTCGTGTTATTTGACTCTATATTTTGTAATACTGGTGGTGTTTTACGTAATATAGTTCGGTTATTGTGCACAAGTGAAGTGGATGGGAAATAATACCGCGGAGCATTAATTCTGACTTGTCACAAAAACTCCCTGGAAAGTTCTAACAAGTGGGCCACCACTTTATTAGTTCATTGAAATGATTGTAAGAAACGTGTTATAAATATCATTATCTACTCGACAGTGGCAGTAATAATGTATTATAAGAATGGTAGCCACAAATAAAACTAAAAAAAAATATATTATTATAAACCTTCTTTGTGTGCGTTTGAAATAGTTGACAAGTAAGTACACACGAATAAAGAGCTTCTTCGCTTCATTAAAACAACAGTCCTTGTACAGGTAGCTCTGTGAATAGCAGATTATAAGGCATAAAAAGTGCATTTTCGAAAAAAAGTATTAACCGACTTCAATATCAATCAGAAACCCATAAGGCACTAAAAAGCGGAAAATAAATAGTTTATCAAATTAACCAAATTAAATAAAACATATGAATATGTGTGCTACCTAGAGATGTATTGGAAGTCGGTGCCAACCGAAATTTCAAATTTGTTCCAGGTAGAAATGTATTACAGAGACGCGAAAGTGGACTTAAACTTTGTACCTATGTGATGATATGATTTTCGGTTAGCGTGATATTGAGTTATTCGTCTATTTGTCGTGTACATACTTAATGCAAATTTAAAACTTATACGGTTTTGCACTGGATGCCGTTGTCGGAACTGGACCAAATTGAAATGGGACCACACGGGAAGTACCAGCTTTCAAATAAAAAAAGAATAATCAAAATCGGTTCACCCAGTCCAAAGTTATGAGGTAACAAACATAAAAAAAAAAATACAGACGAATTGATAACCTCCTCCTTTTTAACCGACTTCAAAAAACGTGGACGTGAAATGATTAAAACCAACTGTATTTCTTTTTGTTACGTAAGACGAATCGTTATGCCTCCGCCATGCCAGATTCTCTTTCCCTATGTAATCTGTTATTTTGCTTTTTTGGCTGGCTCTTATAGGAAGAAGGTGAAACTGATGTTTCTCTTTTCCTTTTCTCTTGGCTGTTGTTGTTCTCATTAACTATTATCATATTTCAAGTACGCTGTATTGCCCTTTTTTCTTTCTTCTGTTAACTTTGCTTGCAACTCTTTCCTTTTTTCCACCACTTCCTTTGGGTAATCCTCAGTAATGTAGATTGACTTAAGGTTCTTTTTATTTTTAACTAGCGGGCCCGGCAGACGTTGTCTCGCCCTGATTATGAAAAAAATTATACTACTTGACAAATTATATACTAAAACGTTCCTCATCGATCACTCTATCCATCGCTGAAAACCGCATGACAATCCGTTCGGTAGTTTTTGAGTTTATCGCGAACGTGAGTTCGTCCTTTTCCAGCAAAAAAGCAACAAACGTTAAACATTATCAATTCAGGCAGAGTAAATGCTTTTGACATGATGCGATCTAAATCCAGCTCTCCTTCGAGTATGTCTAATACTAATAAAAACCAATAGCAACTAAAGAACGACAAACGGAAACCAAAACTAACCAAAGAAGCTGACAGGAAACAAAAAGACATCGAACTCCCCCATGCCGACTGGTCCTCGTGGGGAAAGAGCCTACAACCCTCCAATATTAAAAAGGTTGGAGAAGGCCCTTGCCGATTGGCAAACAGATCTGAAGATGATATCGAAGAAACAAATATAAGTTTAGTTAGCGTAAGAGTTAAGCATTAGTTTTAATTTTCAAGTTTAAACTCACTGTAATCAGTATAAGGAGATTCGAATAAAAGGCTATTTATTATATTTATTATTATTATGTAATCTGTATATTGTACGATCATTATTTTAATTGCTTTAATAATAATTAATTATGTAATCATAAAGAATTAAATCAATAGAATGTAACTGAATATTGCAGTAACAATACGAATTCATGCAAAAATATAGTTTATTCTTTATTATAAATTATATAAAAAATACTAAACAAATAAGTTGTTATAAAAAGTCCACGTCCATTGAAGATATATAACTGTTTACAGCATGATCGAATAGGTGGCGCTGTGTTAATTTTTTATAACCATCAGTATGTATATTATTTTTACAGTACGACAATAGATGGCGCTGTTCAATTTATAAACTTTGTTAGCATATTTTGTCAATGTAGGCGCATAACGTCGTATGGAGGAGACAGCAGAACAAGTTTTCCTTACATGACAATCTCTACCATTAAACTCCTACGCAAGTCATATTAAGATACTTCCTTCCAAAAATTGGTCATGAAAAAAATTATAGACCTCAACAACAGCGCCACCTACCGCATCTAACCATAGCTCAGAACCATACAGATGACCCCATAAGTAGACAAAATCATATATGCATTTCACATACGTTAGAAGTGAAACTTTCGAAAATTTTTAAAATATTCATATAAATGATACAAGTGAACAATACACCACGCTGGTTATTACGATTTTTCCCAAGTCTTCGTAATGCACACACACACGTACTAACATAATGCATGTATTATAATAAGGAAACCGCGAATATAAGAAACACTGTATAATGTATTCTATCCCTTTCTCTCACACGCTAAATGTATATGTTTGTCTCTTTTTTAATTTAACTTTTTCTTCTTGTCGAGTTTCAAACCACGACAAAAGAAGCTTTTACTTCAAAATATTTTTTTATTGAAATAGGACAACTCTTTTAGTAGATGATGCTTTTTCTCATCACACTTATGTAATTAATTGTTTTACATGTATGGTAATAACTTAGATATATCTTGTGTTAATTTTTTGAATCCTTTGTACCGTCTGTATGTGATATATATAAATAAAATTGAATTTATTGTTTTATTTTGTTCGAACAAACCTCTTTGTCCATAGACCCGAGACTGATGTAGGTTCCTGAGCTTTTGGGAAAGGAAAACATAAAACATCCTGATGGTATAACACGGTGGCCTGACTTTTCCTTAGTTTGTCTGAAATATATAACCAAGCATCATTAGGTGTGTTCTGACAGATACACTTAAGAGTCAAACAATCCAGGCTTAGACCACATCGATATTTAAAATTTGATGAGATTATGACAAAACGCGAAACCTGCAAAGAATACCTGATTTGATGAAATTTGTCCACAATCTTTGACACTTCGAACGTACTTTGCAGAACACCTCGATAGGGGGCCAACAAACCTATTCTAAATGCTGGAATAATGGTGTGAAAAAAGCATTTTTTATGCCTTTTATTCAAAATCAAAATATACTTCATTCAATTTAGGCCCTGAGAAGGTGCTTATGATGGTCAAAGCTACCACCGGTTCGGACAAACAACCCACTCATCGAGAAGAACCGGCAAGAAACTCGATCTGGTTTATCTTTTCATGTTATATATTTTTACAAAACATAAATAGTTACATTTGTTTTAGTGGATGCACAGAGAGGGGCGTCATTTCTAGACATCACAATCGTTCACATATTGATCCACCCTATAATAGCCTTTAGACATTAAAACTCGCTTGACACGCTGCTTGAACTCGCTGTCCGGCAAACTTTCTTCTATACATATAATAAAAATGTAAATCTAACGTATCTGTAATTTTTCAATTTTCGTGAAAAAATACGTTGCTGGTGTCTAGGAATAAGTAATAGAATACACTTCAATCATTTTTAGAAATGTCTGTCTGTTTGTATGAGCATACATTACTGCTAAAGTACTGGGTTCACAATAAACCCTCAACAAGAAAAAAAAAAAATATATATATATATATACTTTATATATATATATATATATATATATATATTTATATATATATATATATA
Organism: Antheraea yamamai; assembly: GCA_036509395.1. NCBI lineage: Eukaryota > Metazoa > Arthropoda > Insecta > Lepidoptera > Saturniidae > Antheraea > Antheraea yamamai. The sequence continues at coordinate 10,662,437 of AP028453.1, read as the reverse complement.
TATATATATATATATATATATATATATATATATATATATATATATATATATATATATATATATATATATATATATAATAAATAATCGTAAAGCATATCCTCGAGAGTAACTTAGTCTTTGTTTCATTAAAATCGGTTCACTCTATCAAAAGTTATTGTAGTTTTAATGACGACGCGGCATAAGTACGAGAGATAAGTAGACAAGTAAACTTAACTCGTTGAGATAATTTTATTAATCACTGTTTTTTTTACATAGGCCTCTACGCAGACGAAGTCGCGGGCACAGCTAGTCATTAATATAATACCAATTATATGTATTTTGGAACTTCGTTATAAAACCTAGCACTATTGCCTAAAAAATTGTTTTTGGTCTTGAGCGGGTAGCATGGAATCACCAATGTGTTTCTATTATTTCAATTATGTTTGTCTTTTACTAAATCCAGATTATCTAAGATTTTGGGGGCGTACATTAAATTATCAAGAATATATTGGAAGGGCAGAGTATTAATAACATGTTTTTGCTTAACATCTTTTCTCATTTAAACCTCGTAAGAGTAGAGAGCGGCTCACTGATTGAAGTAAATTTACGCTTAAATTTATCTACAAAGTCTTAAAGGGGAGTCTTATACAATATGGGATCTCGCGAATCACTAAAAAGGTGTTTCACAAAATCAGTATCTTAACTGCGCCCTTCCGATATTATCTTAATACTTTTCATGTATGTTCGCAAAAATTTTGAAAAGCTGGATTTCGTGAAAGACGGACACGTTTCAAATACTAAAAACTGTGACAAACTGGTCGTCCCCTATTTCAGAGTCAGTAAAATCAGTAACAGTTTTTTTAGCTAATAGTATTAGGTTTTACAGCAAAGTTCCAAAGCATATTACCGATTCGCCAGCAACATAAGCTCTCATAAGAAGAATACTTGATTTTGAAACATTCTTCATTGGTGCTCCGCTCCTATTGGTCTTAGCGTGATAATATATAGCCTTCCATGATAAATAAGCTATCTAACACTGAATGAAAAATCGGACCAGTAGTTCCTGAGATTAGCGCGTTCAACCAAACAAACAAACCCTCCAGCTTAATAATATTAGGTAGTATAGATATATGTCAAACAGATCGAGTTTGTTGCCGGTTCCTCTGGCTTTTTTTCCTAACCGGTGGTAGTTTTGACGTCCATTAACGCCTTCTTAGGACCTAAATTGAGTAGAATATTTATGATTTTAAAGTAGAGACGAGTATTAGACGATACCCATACGATTTAAGAATCTAACTTAAGTCAATCGATTCACCATCTGAACGCTTCAACTGGATTGGTGAGGTTGTTTTTTTGAACTGAAATCTTCTTTAGACGCGTTGAGTGATACTTTTGGCGGGAGATAAATTTATAATTTCGCGTCATGATATGCTAGTAAGCATGACCATCCGTATTGCACTTGCGCGGCTTGCGTCAGACTAACGACGCGTAGTATAGTGGTCCATCATATGTTTGATTACTTTATAAACTATATAAAAATGTATATAATTGTTGTTCGGAGTGCCAACAGACGGGAAGACAAGGCTAATATTAATAATTTCAATATCCAAATTGTGAAATTTAAATTTTGTAATTCACGCTACAATTAATTTAAAAATTCAAAAGATAACACAGTTGTTCCATTATGTTTTCACTTCTGTCGGCAGTTCTTATGACTGCCTCAACTTTTTTTTAATTGAGAAAAACATAATTTGTTAAGTACATGAGACTAGCCTTGAAGCGTGACGTGTCTGTATCGCAAATCGTTGTATTAAAGATGACAGTCGTAATGTATGAACAGTTTGTTGTCGAACGCGACATAGAGTGCTGCCGCTCTTATTTCCGACTGTGATATAATATATTTATATTTCACTTCTCAATTAAAAATACGTAAGTACTTATTATATTTATTATTGGAGATTTTTTAATTTTAAATTATATATGTAAATATATTTTATTAAAATAAATTAATATAAGCTTTATAATAAAATAAAATCGGAATAAAATTTATTAATTCCGCACTTGTGTTAATAAAACAGTTTTTTATCTATTTAATTTATAACACTTAACATTTGAACTCGTCAGTATCTACTCAACAAAAAAAAAAGAAAATAGGTTAAGAAAGAGAGGAGATTTTCAAAGATAATATATATATTTAGAAGATTTTATTATTGTAATAAAAAACTTACTAATTTTTTGAATGAGATCACATTACTTAATTCTAAGTCTGTAGTTTGTAATTAAGTACAAACTCTTATGACTATAGAAGATACAACAAAATGCCACTTTGCTCTTTTGGACATGTTATCTCTGAGATACATCTTTAAGAGATGGTTCAACAGCTCCATCATCACACGAATCCTACCGTTGGTAGGTGCTGTATATTTGTTATATTTGGACTTGACACTTAGGGATCGTAGGAATAGGCAGCATTTTCAAAGAACCTGTGCGTCTATTAAAAGGCATGATTCGCGACCACCCTACCAATACCTAAGTTTATTACATAGCTTTTTATTTTTGGTAACCAATCTTCTAGATTATTACTGGCATTGTCGATTGAGTAATAAAAAGAAAATAATTAAGCATATCCTCGAGTAACAATTAGTCTTGGTTTCATTAAAATCGGTTCGGTCTATCAAAGTTATTGCAATTTAAATGACGACGCGACTTAAGTACGTGAGAAAAGGAGATAAGTAAATGGACTCAATACATTCAGATGATTTTATTAGTCACTGTTTTATTACATTGTGTTCCACGGAGAGGGATTCGCGGGCACAGCTAGTCTAATATTATATTTTCATACTAATATTATAAAAAGGTAAAGTTTGTGAATTTGTGACGTTGTAGGGGCTAATCTCAGGAAATACTGGTCCGATTAAAAAAACTCTTTAAGTGTTATATAGCTCATTTATCGAGGAAGGTTATAAGCTGTATATCATCACACTAAGACTAATAGGAGCGGAGCACCAATGAAGAATATTTCAAAATCGGGTTTTTTTTCCTCTTGAGAGCTTCCGCCGTGTGTTAGGCCAAAGTAACTATTGCATGCGGACGAAGTCACGGACAGAGGCTAGTATTTTCATAAAAACGTGTCAATTAAATCAAATCTTAAGTTTCAAAAAAAAGCTCTTTGAATAAACTTCAATTTTGTATTGTTTATATTTGGCTCTTTATGACGGCGAGCTTTCCGTCCACTGAGTTAGGTAGAGTCGTAAAAGGGGAGTAAAGGTAAATTAAAATTACTGGGTGACAATCGCGTGACAGGCCGCGACTATAGCTTAACCCAAGTAATTACTTTATTATTAACCTAATTATTTTCTATATTAATAATATTGGATACCGTCCAAAGGGATACATTCCCAGAAAACAAGCAACATTAGTAAATTGTGTAATAGGAGTTTTTAACGAAATCTTAGTGTACTATGTAATATAATATAATTGTTAACAAAACTCCTTTCACATAAAGGAGCTATGAATGCCGCAACATTACGTTCATAATTCAAACGTAAAACAAAAGACGATTTTTCTTCACATTCTATTTTATTCCATTATTCTATTGTCGCCCGCCTAATTGTAAATACGCAAATACATTAAACAATTCCATTACAAGTTTTCTACAATTATTTCATTCAAAGTCCGTCTCCTGTAATAATTAACATTGGTGACCCCGACGTGATACGCCGATTTATTCGACGTAATTTGAACAAGCGATCTTACAACATGAGCCGTGAGCTGATGCGTCTGAATGTGACCTGAAGAAGCGATCTTCTGTAACCACGCGTGGAGCCGTGAGCTGACGTGTTTCAACGAGAAATGAGCCAACGCCTTATGCTGACGATGTTGATTATCTGCTGCTTTCGAAGACATTGCAGAACGCTCACAAGGAAAGTACGCCCAAAGTGAATACACTTCTTTATGTACTAATAAGTTCGCATATGGACGAATATGATTATCATGGCTGCATCTTCTATAGCTAGTTAGTTTTAAATTGTATACAGAAGTCGGACACAATATTTACATATATACGCCGCACAATAACGCGTACATACATTAGTCGCCTCACATTAATGTATTCCAATTGAGGTGCCAACACTATACCAATACGACTATTTATTGAAAGTATAGTTCTAAGGTCTTCAAGTCCTAAATTCTTCCTGTAAAAAGCAAGCGATATACATTTTTGCCTCACTATAGTTATATCTATACACTACACACTACAACAAAAATATTATTCTAAAATATATATATTCAATCTACTAACTTCAATTCCACAGCACACTTGTGGACTGCCTACCTTGATTCCATCGAGTTCTACTGCTACTGGTTTTGATTAATAATTTCAACTACCATTTCGCTTCATCGCGAGGACTTCGCCTTCATTTCGTGCGGACGGCTGGTCTTTTCGTATACAGTACTAATTGTGGTTTGAATCTTATTTAATTTACGCAATACTTTTCAATTCATTTTTACTTTATATTCATAGCAATTACCACATAAGTCTTTTTCCATTTACTTATGTATAAGTGTCTATGCTTACAATAAAATGGCAGAAGATTTAAAGATTCTAGTACGTCAGCGTGGTGCAATTAAAGCTAGAATTACATTATTTCAAAAATATATTGAATCTATAAAGCTTATCCCACCAAGCAGCTTTACAAAACCATCTCTTGGTGAACTTCAATTGAAGTCAAATCGTTTTCAAGAGTTATTAGGCGAATTTGACACAATTCAAAATAGAATTGAGATTTTATGTGACGACAACATAAATGAACAGATTATAGAACGGGAAACGGTAGAAGATTTATTTGTTACATTAATTTCACTGTCGCAATCAATAATTGAGTCTCATCAAACGCCTATAAATGCAGATTCTGCATCTCTAAAAAACGGAGACTCCGTTGCCTATTTACAACATGTCAATTGCAACATCAAATTGCCAACAATTCAGTTGCCTGTTTTTGATGGCAATTATTTAAAGTGGATGGAGTTTCGTGACACTTTTGACTCATTAATAAACGATAACAATTCTATTCCTACTATTAATAAATTCCACTACTTACGATCATCTTTAGAAGGTGGAGCCGCAGTAGTTATAAAATCGATAGAATTCACATCAAATAATTATAAAGTAGCGTGGGACCTTTTATGCGAACGATATAATAATGAAAGAATCTTAGTAAATAACCACATCAAATCAATGTTTAACTTTGAGCCTATATTAAAAGAATCCTATAAATGTATTAGATATATGATTGACAATTATTCCAAAAACTTGCGTGCCTTAAGCACTCTCAAAAAGCCCACAGAACATTGGGACACCTTAGTTATTTATATGATGTCTTCAAAAATTGATAGCGTCACTAGTAGATTGTGGGAAGAACATAAAAATAGTCTAGAAACTTCAGCACAGCTTCATGTTTCCTTTAAGTTTTTGCGTAATCGTGCTGACGTTTTGGAAACAATACAAAACAGCACACATAGCAACGAAAAACATTCATACCCTAGAAACAATTTAAACAAACCTGTCAGAACACTAGTCACTTCTACAAATAAAGGACCATCCAATAGAATTAGCTGTACATTTTGCAAACAAAATCATTTCAATTATGAATGTACGAAATTTAAAGAACTGCCAGTTGAGAGTAGGCAAACCGAAGTTGCTAAGCATAATTTATGCAAGAATTGTCTACACCCTGGCCATCATCACACTCGCTGTCGTTTAGGTTCATGTAAGCTTTGCGACGAGAAACATAACACATTACTACACATAGATGCAAAGGCAAATAAAGTTGAAACTAGGCAACTTAATGATTCTGATAATAGCGGCAGTCGTCAAGTTATAACTGCTCCAGTATCTTTATCATCAATTACGCCATCTCAAGTGCTGCTTTGCACCGCTGAGGTGGAGCTAGTCAATACCATTACCAACGAAACCTTTCGTGCAAAGGCATTATTAGATAGTGGTAGTCAATCCTCTTTTATTATAGAAGATTTAAAACAAAAATTGAATCTTAATACTTACCAAAGGGATCCTGTATCAATATCTGGAATTTACGATTCTAAATCGAGTACAACAGAAATGTGTAATATGCGAATAAGGTCTTGTGTTAATTCCTATACAGCAAATGTATCTTGTCTCGTTATTCCTAAAATTACTTTACCACTGCCTAGTGTTGAAATTTATATTTCACACCTCAAAATACCTAATGATATACAATTAGCAGATCCTACTTTCTTCCGGCCTTCTGAAATACTAATATTATTAGGGGCTGACGTTTTTTGGAACATAATCAATTCAAAGCAAATTAAATTAGGGCGAAACAAACCCACATTACAATATTCAAAGTTGGAGTGGCTTGTAGCAGGCCCAACCGGTGGTAGGCTCAATTCTATCACCCATTGTCATTTATTAAAGGGCATTCGAAATTCATCACAAAGATTTTGGCAAAATAAAAGCATCCCATCACATCGTAATATGTTTACTAAAGAACAAAATTTTGACCAAAGTCATTGTATTAAAACATGTAAATGTTTATATAATAATAGTTAGTCAATTTATATTACATTTATATATCCTCACCAACCTTGTGATCGTCTTTGCAAATCACTTAGGACGAATATATAACGTATTTATATATATTGTAATAAGGGTGAAAACTTCGTAGGTGCTAAGAATGAATTGAACAGAATGCTTAAAACTTATAACCGAAAAATCACGAAGTCTCTATGTGATGAAGGTATTGTCTTTCATTTTTCACCAGCATATACACCTAATTTCGGTGAAATCTGGGAGGCTGCTGCAAAATTTGCCAAACATCATTTAAAAGGATTAGCAGTTATTACAAGCTTAACCACACTATTTATACAGGTAGAGACAGTCATGAAATCGTATCCTTTAACTCCTCTATCTATCACCTGTTCCTTCAGATTTGAATCTTCTAACATCAGGGCACTTCCTTACTGGGTGTTCATTGCAAATACAGCGTAGGTCAACACTTGTGGTCACGTTGGACAAATACTTACCTCAAGAATCTACAACAATGAGTCAAATGGATGACTATACAAGGAACATTGGAGATTGATGATATTGTTCTCATTATTGATGAGCAACTGCCACTAATGAAATGGCGACTAGCACTAGTAGTCCAACTGTACCCGGGCAAAGACGGGATTACACGAGTTGTCGATTTAAAGAATACAAACGGTATAATCAAAAAGGCAGTAAGCAAACTGTCACCATTAGAAGGCATCTAGAAGATATATTACTTAAAGGCTACTCCTTCAAGAGGGGGAGTATGTTAACAAAACTCCTTTCACATAAAGGAGCTATGAATGCTGCAACATTACGTTCATAATTCAAACGTAAAATTTTCTTCACATTCTATTTTATTCCATTATTCTATTGTCACCCGTCTAATTGTAAATACGCAAATACATTAAACAATTCCATTACAAGTTTTCTACAATTATTTCATTCAAAGTCCGTCTCCTGTAATAATTAACATAATGGATATTATATTTTATTTATAATCTTTTGTCATTTTGTAAAAGCTGTGCCCGCGACTCTGTCCGCGTGGTACCTAATGTCAAAAACAGTGACTAATAAAATCTTCTGAATGTAATAATCTCTGAGTATCTCTAAAATCTGAAAGTAAATGGACTCACCATTTACTTATCTACTTTTCTCTCGTACTTAAGTCGCGTCGTCATTAAAATTACAATAAGTTTTGATAGAGTAAACCGATTTTAATGAAACAAAGGCTAAGTTATTCTCGAAGGTATGCTTTATGATTATCGGTGAGGTTTTATCGTGCACCCAGTACTTTAGCAGTGATGCGTGTTCGTACAAACAGACAGACAGACATCTCTAAAAACGATTGAAATGTATTTTATTACTTATTCCTAGACGCCTGCAATAATTTTTTCACGAAAATCGAAGAAGTACACGTTCGATTTACATTCTTATTATATCATTATCATTACATAGTATAAAACAATGTCCCCTACTGCGTCTGTCTGTCTGTCTGTTCGCGATAAACTCAAAAACTACCGAACGGATTTTCATGCGGTTTTCACCTGTGGATAGAGTGATTCATGAGGAACGTTTTAGTGTATAATTTGTCTAGGATTTTTCATAATCAGGGCGGGACAACGTCTGCCGGGCCCGCTAGTGTATAGATAATTATGAGTTCTGATAGGTATATCTTTTAGCTTTACAATTATTCTGTAGGCATTAGCTTTGGTAGGCTATTTATTGTTTCTGTTTGAGCGGCACTACCGTTCGATTTAAAAACGAAGTTGTTCAAGATATATGGTATTGCTTTACTAACTGTATACTGTCATTTTTAGGTAACAGAACACTAGCCAACTTTAGACTGGTCCCTACGACTGCATTTTCGTTTTTTTTTCAGTATTCGCGATTTCAGAGTATTCATAGTACTTCCAACTACCCATTCTATTATGCCACTATTATATTATGAAATCAAAATGTTAAAAAAAAAAGTGTGTGTGTACTTATGTACACGCGTTAGAAGTTATACTTCTTTGGCGTAACAAGATAACAATCTGTTCAAAAATTTTATCTTTCGCTTTAATCTACGTTTGTAGAAAAAAAAAACAAAAAACGACGAGCGTACCAACATGCGCGACTAATATCGAGGTTCAATTTCTATTTTGTTGGTAGCTTTTTTTTCGAGACTTAATGAGCGGTTAAGCAGACAGCTTCATGTACTGTTAATTTTGTGTCACAAAAATTAAAATTTCACTCTCATCATTTTTTCATAACGCGCCTAAAGAAGTATAACTTCAAAAAACAAATTATATGAAATCAAACTATTGTGGTAATTCTTATATTGCATAAGGATAAAGAGTTTAAGAAATAAAACAAAAAAAAATGAATTTTCTGAACGACGCACGGCCAACAGCAGATATTATTTTATGTATATAAATAATTAGAGTGAGATTATTTTCGATCAAAATGTACTTTCCTATGTACAAAATAAATCTATACTAATAAATGTATGTTGGCCTTGAACGTGCTAATCTCAGGAACTACTCGTCCGATTTGAAAAATCATTTCAGTGATAGATAACTCAGAACATGCATCATTGCTAAAGTACTGTAAAGAATATCCTCGAGTAATATTTAGTCTTGGTTTCATTAAAATCGGTTCACTCTATCAAAAGTTATTGTAATTTTAATGAGGACACTACTTAAGTACGTGAGACAAAAGTAGAGGAGTAAGTGGAGTTGAATAGATTGTTTTATTAGCCACAGTTTTTTTACATTTTGTTTCGCGCAGACGGAGCCGCGAGCACAACTAGTCTTAAATGAGCTTTGAATCGGATTGCAACTCCACTTATCGGGTCCAGTGGAAATAAAAACTAGCCTATATATATTGGCGAGAAATGTCTTCCCAGTACCCCTTGGGTTGCTCCTATGCCTCTCACTTCCTCGCCCCGCCAACGACAACGCAATAATTTTACCGGCTTATAGGTTTTAAGTTTCGCATTATCTCCTGATATGGATCGAGTTGCCATCAATTAACATGCTGTGAAAAGTAAACTTTGTCTCCATGACATTTCCATTTTGATTTAGTTATTTGTTTTATAAGAATTTGTAAAGTATACGTGAAACCTGCATGCCAATTAAATCATGTTGAATTTATTTTACTTTTGGGATAAATACCATTTTTTTGGCTTAGATATTAAACTTAGATATAATATGATGTCGCGGATTTCTTTGTGAAGTTAAAAGTAATGAATATTTTTGCTATAGATTTTATGCCTTTATTTGAAACCGTTTAAGCGTACGCCATATTATAGATTTTTTGCCGATTCTAATTACATTTATTGTGATTAATTATTGAAAATAAATATTTACCAAAATAGTCTATAGTACTCAGGGATAATATATCTATATAATAGTGAAAGAATTTTCGAAATTGGATCAGTAGTACCGGAGATTACCCCGAACATCCAAACCCACAGACATTACCTCTTTATAATATTAGTACAGGTAGTTTAGATATATTTTTTATATATAAAACACGTATTGTAGATTCATATATATTTGAATTGAACATAGTTACCAGTTCTCACGAAAACTTGACAGACAATTACCAACCAACTTCACGGTGTCGCATTTAGGTGTCGGCATAGAGTAACAAACCTGCGCGTAGTTAATAAGCGGTTTCATAATTCTATGGATGTCGGTGTGCGCGCGCATAGTACACAATTTACTCTCATCATTTTTCTCAAACGCGCCCAAAATAAATATACCTTCAAAAATCGCATTTGACGCGCTTAATAAAAAAAATATATTCAATCAACGTCGAAGACTAGATAGTAAACACGATTTACCGATAATACCATAACGTCACGTAGCGAGTTTTCGTTTATTTGCAGCACAAACAAATTTGCTTGTATTAGCATTGCTATTCATGTACTTATTGACATAAATTATGTATTATTTCCTGGTATTACCACTTAACGTGGTCTCGTATGTTTATACCAATGTTATTATAACTAAAAAGCTGTAGATACCTTACCTAAATGATATTTTGACAAAACAAATGGCACGATAACGCACACATACGTAATATTGTAACGCCACACTGTCTTAGATAAAATATGGAAGTAAGATGGCATATTTTCAATATCGGGGGTGAAAAAGAAATGGTTATATGTTGCTTAGATACGCGCGGATTGACGGGGCAGCCGTCAGGAAAAAGCTAGCTAGCCAAGTTTCAACAAGGCGCTGTCGAAGCGTTTATGACTTATCTACACTTTTTAGTTATAAATCATTGGTTATAAACAGTGAACAATCTTTTTTTTTTAATTATATCTATTTTTAAAACGTTTCGCTGAACTGTACAGATGTCATTGCAGCACCGCCGGACTGCGTTATAGAAAAATGAACAGCGTAAGAACTTTCTTCAAGAAAGAACAATATATATTAACAAAGTCGTGTTGGAGCGGTTTGATCGGTGGGATATCAGTCCGATATCCGCAATTCGAATCCCGGCATGTACCAAGAATATTTTCGGAATTCACGTACATTTACTAATGTTAAATTGGTAACAGTATCGGGTGACGGTGAAGGAAAACACTGTGAGGAAACCTGAACCTGAGAAATGTTCTTGTAGTACTACTGTATGTGGGAACAATATAGAACTGTGGATTTCTCGGAGTGTGAAATCACCAATACGTCATGTGCTGATGTGGTGACTATACCCGTATCTTTCTTCTAGAAGAAGCTATGGCCCTGCAGTGTGTCTCTTACTGTGTGTTAAACGATGTTGGACTTTAATATTCACAGACATACCAACGTTCATTTACATATATATACATCATTACATAGTATAAAACAAAGTCCCCTACCGCGTCTGTCTGTCTGTCTGTTCGCGATAAACTCAAAATGTACTGAACGGATTTTCAAGCGGTTTTCACCAGTGGATAAAGTGATTCATGAGGAACGTTTTGGTATATAATTTGTCAAGGATTTTTTTGTAATCAGGGCGGGACAACGTCTGCCGGGCCAGATAGTTGCATGCTATAATGCTACAACAGCTTTAAATATTATGAGAAATTATTTAATAACTTTACAAAAGTGACGATCCGAGAGAAGTTTTGGTAGAAAAATAATGTAAATCTATTTAAAAGTATCAAAAGAAAGTTGCTTTTCGTGTCCGGCTGAATGTTATCTTATGTCTTCTAAACTACGCAACCAATTTTGATACAGTTTCTAATATCATTTAGAGAATTTTCTCCGGGAGGTTTATATTTATTTTTAACCGACTTCAAATAAAGTAAATTTTCAAAAAAAAGTATTAACCGACTTCAATATCAATCAAAAACCCATAAGGCACTAAAAAGCGGAAAATAAATAGGTTATCAAATTAACCAAATTAAATAAAAAATATTGATATTCGCGCTACCTAATTATATATTTGAAGTCGATGACAAACTCGATCTGATACATCTTTTTAACATATATATTTCCAATACAGAGAGAAGTTAGTTCCAGAAATCACCATCGTTCACATATAGATCCACTCTATAACAGCTTTTTGACACCAAAACCCGCTTTACGTGGCGCTTAAACTTACAGTCTGGCGAATCGGTAACATGCTGTGGGTCTTTAGGGAATTGGTAGATTATGGTAGAGTATAGTTCCAAAAATTTAATTTAAAAACATATGTATCTAAATCCCAAGCCGTTGCGGGTTCTAGCAATCAACAATGATTATCTAGCATGCACGAGCAAAGCTGCGGGCTCATCTAACACGTATAAAGTAACAATAGCTCGTGATAGTTGGACCAATATTACTTATACCATATGGGATCGTAGCGTAATATTATTGCTTTCCTTATGTTGTCCTTAGAAAATTATACCTCGCCTTATAAGTCGCGGCCGACTCCCATTATGCTTGTTCCTTATATCGTGTGCAACGTTACGATGATTTGCATCTCGAGGATAGGCAGATATGTTGAGTGACGTTAGAGTTGCATGCTGTGCAGCATACTACGTGGTCCATATGAGAAGATAATCGTTTTTTTTATCATCATCATTAGACTGTAAGAGATCCACTGTAGGGTCCTATGCCTCTTCCCGAAGGAAGTTATGGGCATAATCACCACGCCAGCCCAGTATTGGCGATTCCAAGCTCTGAGAAATCCAGTTCTACATTGTTCCCACATACAGTGCTACTATAAGAGCATTCCTCAGGGTCAGGTATCCTCACGATGTTTTCCTTCACCCGAACTCTTACCAATTTTAATTTGTTAGTAAATGTATACGAATTCCGAAAAATTCGTTGGTTCATGCCGGGATTCGAACCTACGGATATCAAATTGATATTCCACCGGTCAAACCACTAGACCACCGCGACACATAAATCGATATTATTTTATTTTAACTAATTATCTAACTATTTCAGGCCCGGTGGACGTTATGCCGCCCTGATAATAAAAAAAAGAAATGACAAATTAATAAGCCTCCCTCATGAATCACTTTGTCTACTGGTGAAAACCGCATGAAAATCCGTTGAGTAGTTTTTGAGTCTATCGCGAACAGACAGACAGACTTTGTTTTATAATATGTATTGATAATAATGATCCTTTTTATACAAAATATCAATTATCAGAATTCCTCGTTATTCTAGCGCAAGCGCAATACGTCACGAGTATCGAGGTCATCGGTGACAAGAACTCATAAATAATTCCCCTAACAAAAATAGCTCAACGCGACTAAACAAGTTCACACTTAAAAAATCCGCAAAGTTCACACTTCGGTTTTAGTATAGTCGTCTATATCTTGCAAACAAGAAAACATACCAACGATATTGTGTTTTATGTGTCTATATACATATAAGTCACGTGCGAAGCGGTCATCGCGTACACATGAACCCGCGCAAACCAAGCAAATAAACAGACGCGACTTCTCAAACAGTATTGTTTGCGTTGCTAATAACTCGATGTTGCGTGTGCTTACAAAATATCACATATTTAATGCTTAATTTATTTAAAGATTATCATTAAACCGTACAATTTGGTGAAGAAAAATATTATCGCAAAACATTAAATGTTTTTTAAAAATTATGATAATAAAATTATACTTAAATACTTCTACTTAATGTATGTACTTAAGTTTATGTCATCATCTTGTTATCCATATACCACGTATAGTCCGCGTCAAACTTTTCAACCGCTCTGAACCGCGCAGAACACAAATTTAGGTATCAGAGGGACGCAGATGAGGTGAAAGGGGAGCAGGCTTTCTGATCGAAACTAGCCATCGAACATAGGGCTCTTCTATGACTGATCTAGTAGGTACTATATGTATATAATTCGTATGTTCGAATTAGCTAAGTCAGACTTTGTGCTTCAATATATATCCCAAGTTATAAGCAAAAATGATATTGTAAGTTATTATCCTGTTATAAATAAATTTCAGGACTGACCATTGAACTTGGCACCCATTTAGATCTCGCTTCCTTTGTCGTTGAAGTCTACAACCAAGACACATATCATAATATTGAACTTGGTTCTCATTTCACATTTACGTCACGATTTATAAGATATCTTTACGCTACTTCTATTTAAATTACTTCCCAGGAAAAAGATTGTTAGATATGACGATTTTTTTCGACCTTAACGGTTTCGAGAATAAAATTTTCATTACCTCAAAGAAATAAAAAATATGGAAAGGTGGATGTTGGGGCACGTAAAGGTGGTTCAAATGAATTAAGAGTTGAGAGAGGTAATATCGACTAAACAGTTTTTGAATTGAAATTACTTATGAGAGAGTCATTGACATATGTGCTCAAAACCGGCCGCAAAAACTCTCCGATATACCTAGTCTGGCCATAAATATTGAAACAAAGAAAAAAAAATTCTATTGCAAATAACATTTATTACTTTTACAGTGTGTTAGTTTAATACATAAATATAAAACAATTTAAAATATAAAAAGCTTATTCGAAGTGGTCTCCATTGGCTGCAATACAGTCCTTTAAACGTTGAGGCCAGTTATCGATAGAAGCACGCACTCTTTCCATGGGAAAATTCTTGACTGCCAATCGTACGGATTGTTTTAGGGACTCCAAATTATTATGGCGTTTAGATTAAAAAATCTCATCCGTAAACAATTTTTTTCTGTGACCTCCCTTTGCGTACGCCTCAGTATTTGATTCGATTTTACCACCCTATTCTTTTTTAAATTATCAGTTAAGAAATGACCAGTACTTCTCTTATAGCCTGCAAGTCCTAAGTCATCTTTTAAAATACGCGACATGGTTCTTCATCTCCCGAGATAAAATCTTTTGCTTTCGGACAGGATTTCTTCAAATTCTTTCCCTTACTGCTTTGACCACCTTTTTCGTACGAACACTACGTGGACGGCCAGATCTTTTTCTGTCACGAACAGAGGAGGTCTCATTGTACCTATTAATATCCCGGTACACAATCATTTTACTAATACCAAGCGTATGGAGAGTTTTAAATACTGCATTTGGCTCCATACCTACTTTCCAACTTCAACAAACAGATTCCAAATTCAAATGTAATATTTTGTTTATTTTTAATTGTAACAGTATTTATGGCCAGACTAAGTACGTAGAGGATATTTTGTAAAGGGCTGAAGAAAACCCCTCCCGCACACCAGACTAGGCCCCCTTCGGCAGCGGCTCAAGCCCAGGTCCGTTCCCTCGGCGTGGAGCCCTTGAGTACGCTGTCCGCGCGATACAGTGACACAAAATCTTACGTCACTGTGACAACATTACACATATCATCTCCACACGTGCACGCATACACGCTTAAACATGCAAGTCGAAGGGTTTTATTTTTTTCCCTTATCAAACTGAAATAGTTTAGAAAATTATCCGATACGAAATATATATAAAAGCTGTTGAGATATGTATGCTTGGTACACATATATGTTTCAACAACTCATATATGTATGAATAATTAGCTTAGGTTAGCTCAGATTGGTCGCGAATTGCATGTATCAGGCAACAGCCCCCCCCCCCCCCCCACGGTGTACCGACAGACCGTTGTGTGGGGGCGGCAAGGGATCGTTCACGCTAATCAACCTTGTAGAGCCGCCCCCACGGTCCTACCTATAGAGGGACAGACCGGGTACACACCGGCTGTCCCCCCTCGTCCGCCGGACCTGTGCAATGAGGAGATGGGCAAAAGCCGAGGTGTGTCGTGCACCCTTGAGCTAGTTGCCCAAATAAAATCGGCTGAGTGCCTTAAGCGCTCGCCTTAGTAGTCCGATGAAGCTGTTAAGACCTTGCTAGGTCAATAGCGTAGTCAGTTCGAGAAAAAAAAAACTGAAGAATATCAAGAGAATCTACCTTGCTATTTAACTTTATTTAGATCAATATGTGAACGATGGTGACGTCTGGAAATGACGCACTACTCTGTGCATTCACAAAAAACGAAACTATTCAATGTTTGCAAAAATATGTATCACGAAAAGATAAACCAGACCGGTGTTATTACAAAAAAAAATTAAATACGTATTCAACCCTGGCTTTAAAAAGGTCTCATATTAAATGCACCGCGGTCGCTGAATGTTCGCCATCTTGCTCTTTTGTCTCGCTTTGGTTACGTTAGGTTAGACTTGTGAAAAAGGATAACGCGAACTTGCCTTGGGCGAGCGCGGTGCATTTATTAGGAAACTTTTTAAACCAAGTATTTAATACGTATTTAACTTTTTTGTAATAACACGGGACGAGTTTGTTGCCGGTTCTTCTCGATGAGTGGGTTGTTTGCTCGAACCGGTGGTAGCTTTGACATTCATAAACGATTTCCCGGGTCCTAAATTGAACAAAGTATTGAATAAATATAAGAATTTTGTGTCAATTATTTTGCAAGTCTGTTGTTACAATCAGTATTACCGATCGATCTCTTTTTACATTATGGCGATTGAAGAGATATCTTCGCAACAATATAAGAAAGGATCGCCTACATCGTGGCCTTAATAAACCCATCAAGACTTTAATGATGAACCCTGAAGAAGTACTAAATATCTTCTGCAGGAAACATATAATTATTATATGTGTAATTTATTTAATTAACCGTTTATTACTGAATTTATATTTTTATGGTTATTTTTGTATAAATATGAAGAACTAGTGATCGAAATTCGACCATAACTCATTATTACATTGATTAAAACAAAAAAGAATAATAATTATTTCAGTGGAAGATAAATTATTTATCAATTAATTATTAATGTATATTATGAATTTACATATTATCTATCTATACATATAATAAAAATGAAGCGTCTGTATGTAATATCAAAATATATTTTTTTACTGATTGGGTATGAAAGTATACACGCTACTGATAACAAAAATTCATTTTTTTAATTTTTTTCCGCGTAATGTCCGAAACAGCTGGCCCGATTTTAACAGGAATTTCACTGGGAGGCAGCTAAAATTACAGCGGGTTATTTATTTAGGCTACTCTAATTTAGACTAGCTGGTAACCGCGGCTTCGTCCGTAATGCTATCTCCAAAACGGTTGAACCGATTTCCACGGGACTTTTACTGGCAGATAGCTGACTTTATAAAAAGTAATTCAAGCAATTTTAGTTTATACTACCTGTTAACCGTAGCTTTGCCCGCAGTGCTATCTTCAAAACGGTTTGACCGATCTTCACGAGGCTTTCACTGGCAGATAGCTGACCTTATAAAAAGTGATTTAGGTAATTTTAATTTATACTAGCTGTTAACCATGGCTTCGCCCGCAGTGCTATCTCCAAAATGGAGATGACAACGACGACCAACGGGGGAGGGCGTATCTCTCGGTGGATGCCGTTGTTTTTTGATTGTACTGTGCTTACCATCAGCAGTCACTTTGCCATGCTACAATAAAAAAAACGGTTGGACCAATTTTTACAATATTTTCACCGGCAGATAGCGGACATTATAAAAAGTAATGTAGTCTATTTTAATTTAGACTAGATGTTAACCGAGGCTTCGCCCGCAGGTCTATCTACAAAGTGGGTTGACCAATTTTCACTGGCAGTTAGCTGACCTTATACGAAGTAATTTAGGTTATTCTATTTTAGACTAGGTGTTACCCGCGACTTCGTCCGCATGAAGTTTAGTAAAAATATGTTGTTCACTATAAACATGTGCATAAGATGTGCGTTGTACTGGACTCCAAGAATAAATATAATTAAAATTCATCTATCTGTATTTATATATGTAATTTGAATTATATTGTCTTTTCGGTCATTTTGGCGGCAATTTTGTTTTATTGACCGCGCTTTCGTCTACATAACTCAGGAACCATAGTAACATATAAGAATATTGTATCGAGTTCAATGAGCACTATTTAAATTGTCGAATATTAAAAACTGCTTAGACAGATATAACGTTTTATATCTTGATTTATATTTATGCAAGATTTCAAGACTGACGACTTCATTCATTGTTTACAATTCAACATTATAATTATTAATAGCAATTTTGAAGATAGAAGGAGTCTTTCTAGAAAACCATCTACCATAAACGTATTACTTATTGACAATATGGGCATAGTATATCATCATAATAACATCTTTAATGCATTGTTACATTAATTCTTTATACTGTGTAAGTGAGCACTGAAGTAGTTATATAGTGGGTTAAGGTTCCAAATACGTTGCTGATGATAAACTTCGTTTCACACACTGTTAATATTTATATATCTAATGTATACGTTACATGTTACTGTAAGTGGCGTGCGTGTCGTACTTACAGTTGTTTTTAAAGAGCATTTCTATAATTGTTCATGGTCTCACAATTTTACATTTCTTTAATACAATATAAAAAAACGCGTGCGGAGCTGCAGGTACAGCTAGTGTTATTATAAAACTAACCTACAATTTGGTACCAGTTAAGTTCAAAGGGCATGTAAGGTAGGGAGCGTAAGTCATGTTAAAAATATTAAATGTAGGATGAAAAAACGGTAATTGCGAAACGCCTTTTTCATTTACATGTGTGTATATGTCGTGTGTCATTCAAGCAGTAGGTAGTGTGAGTAATGTATGTTTTAATTAATTTAATGTGCTTTTAATGCATTTTATATACAAAAATAGCTTTATGTACTTCTCCTCCATATAAACACTTTAACTATGCCAAATTTCACGTCCATCCGTTCGCGAAATTCGCTTAAAAAGAGGTACAAAGTTTTCGCTTCACGTATTAATATATAGATTAATACCAAAGACTAGAGCGGACACTCCTTACTTGTCTAATCTTTCAGGTGTTAATCCTAGGTCCGCCTTTCATGATATTCATTTTATTATAAATCTAATATCGATAAATTGTCCAATGTTGGAACACATAAGTCGTTTCACGCAGAGTTGTCATTCTTTCCATTGTACTAAAGTTATACTAAGCCATTCAGTCCATAGAACAACACCAGGGGAGTCGCAAGTGTGTTGCCAGCCTGTGTTTGGGACAGGGGGGAAGAGAGGGGAGGGGAGGTGGTTCTCCGGCGCTCTCAAAGACCGAACGAAACGCAACAATGCAAGTACTGTTACTTCTCGTCGGTGTTTCTGTGAGAGGGTAGTAAATCCCGGGCGAGCCGACCCATTCATGTTCAAACCAGTAATAGCCTCAGCGTAGCTCTATCACCTGCAGATTGTTGTTAATTAGGTTTTCTTCCAATTTCGTTGGTTTCGCATAAAGGTATTTGGAATTAGCAATATAAAGGCAGAGAGAGGTGATCGCAATTTCATACGAATCACTTCTCTATCCCTTGATGCGTCGTATGAGTATCATATAAAAAGTAACCACGATTTATCAGTCATTTAGATGTGAGTCAGAAAGTGGTGGTAATCTCAAAGTCCGTTAAATGCCTCGAGATTAATGATGACATGTTTTACAAAATTATCGAACGACTTAAAAGCAGACTCTCCACAATCCTCAAAGATCAAATGGACTTATACGAAGGCTATCACAAAATCATTATCAGGTGCTGTTTAGACAGTAGCAATATTTCTGGAGGACACTCTGCACTCGATTCTCGTTCTAAATCAATTAAATAGGTGCTTAATATTTGACCTAATTATATAGAAAAATATAAAAATTATACACAATCCTCTACGCGTCTATGTTAAAGCACAGTGTCAATGAATGTCAGGAACAGAACAAAATGGTTTATTGCCCGTTTTATTATCGAATGTTTTTAACTCCGGGTCGTCCATTGCAGCTTTGGCACCGGGCATTGCACTTAGGTTTATTATTTTATTTACACGTTTTTAGCTATACTTTTGAAAGTCTTAGAACAAACTTTAACTTAGGTGTTCTTTGTTGTTTATTAGTATTTGTTTTAATATTATTATTTTATATGTTAAATGTGATCATGCGGTGTCATATCCTAGAATATTGCGAATGTCTAACCTTTCATCTGGTATATGCCCTAGTCTCTTCGTACTAAGCCTGGTGAATTCTTGAAAAAAATGTTCAAAGTTTTGCACCGATGTGTTATCGTGTTGCAATTAGGTTTGATATACGTAACTATCATTGCATCTCATAATCTCCTTGTGGTGTATTTATTTATAAACTCATAAGAAATGTCGATGTGGAATTCAAGATTGAACTAATGAACTTAAAGAGAGGAGTCATTTTCAACTCGGGAGTTGAGTTTTTGGCGCGATCTTGGAACG
The DNA here is from genome assembly GCA_036509395.1 of Antheraea yamamai. Classification (NCBI taxonomy): domain Eukaryota; kingdom Metazoa; phylum Arthropoda; class Insecta; order Lepidoptera; family Saturniidae; genus Antheraea; species Antheraea yamamai. The sequence goes on along the minus strand of AP028453.1, from coordinate 10,642,245 downwards.
TCATGTAGTGGTTCTTATATTCTATTAACAATCTTGTGTTATTTGACTCTATACTTTGTAACATTGGTGGTGCTTTACATAATATGGTTTATTACTTATTGTGCATAAGTGAAGTGGCTGGAAAATAATACCACGGGGCATGAATTCTGAGATGCCACGAAAACTGCATAGGAAGTTCTAACAAAGGAACCACCATCTTGTTAGAGCATTGATTTTATCACAAGACTTAACATTGGCAGATTAGTCAAAAGTTTGGTTGCCAAAAAAGAATTGAGGGTTGTAGCCTAGTCTTAAAGGATTTTGTAGGTGGTAGAGCCACGCTGAAGCTATTACTGGTTTCAGCATAAATTCGGTTCGCCGGGGTGGTACCATCCTCTCACAGAAACACCTACGTGAAGTGACAGTGCTTGCTTTGTTGCATTGCGAATGCCCACCTCCTTCAAAAGGCCGGCAACGCACTTGCGCCTCCCCTGGTGTTGCTAGTGGCTATGAACGACGGTGATCACTTACCATCATGTGACCCGCCTGCTCGTTTATCCACTATAATATAAAAAAAATATTTGGATAACTACATACATACAACTCGATATAAATATGTGGTCCAGGATCATTTTGAGAGATCACAAAGTAAACCATATATATTTGTGAACTTTACACTAGCTTTATCGCCTCTACTAAATGTAAATGTTTAATATTCATTATCGTCACTTGTGATTAATTTCGATGTTAGAACAGGTGTTGTTCGTATATAAGTGAAAGTGAAAGAGGTGGGATACTTTTTATATATAATAAATTATAAGAATTGAATACTACCCGTTGTCCGTTATGTTTGATAATGGCAAAGTATGCTGGTGTTGTTGCAAACGTGCGAGAAAGCAAGCAAGCAATCGAATAAACCAAAATAAGATACAATAAATCATTACAATAATATAAAATATAAAACTATACTAGAAAAATAAATGCAAAAAAATATACCTAAGTTTAATGTATATATGTATACAATTATATATAAACTGGCGGGCCCGGCGGACGTTGTCCTGCCATGATAATAAAAAGAACTCTAAAAGTCAACCGCAGCGCCACCTACCGGGTCCAATTGTGAATCTAAACCATTCTCGGGTCCACTGAAACACGCACACAAAATTTCATCAAAATCGGTCCAGCCGTTTAGGAAGAGTTCAGTGACATACACACGTACAGAAGAAATTTATATATAAAGAAGATAAGCAGCGGGAAAACAGTTAAATACACCTTCTTCCCACGGTAGAAAGAGAAGTTATTCCGTGTCTTCTTCCTATGTTAATGAAGCGACTTTCTCTATTATTTGTGAAGTTATGAAACGAAAATGTGTAACGCAAAAGAGATAGCTGTAAATGTATATATATACGTTTTAGGCTGTGAGAGAATGAGATAGAATGCGTGTCTATATAGTTTTCCTATCCTTCGTCTCGTGTTTATGCGAGTTCGTAAGGTTGTAAGGGGTAACCTCAGGAACTACTGTAACTATAGACTATTTAATTATATATTATAGACATATTGTGTAGCTTAGTTTGTCTAAATAATCTATTAAAATTCTACGCAACAGTAAAGTAACAACTTAATATCTCGAGAAATACCGATCTTTGATATTTGGTTTAAAAAGGTTTTTTGTAGAACATTAAACTTCATACAAATATCTCATTAGCATGTTTACTGTAGGTTCAGTCATTAATAAAACAGCAACAAAGAAACAGAAGATTTCTACGTTTGACTTTAGTTAGCTGTACTGCCTCGCCGGTGTGAGTTACACTTAAGATGAAATAATACACTATTGTAGAGCATTCAATCCTGAGTAATACCTGAATTCGAACGATATGATTAGCATAAAGTACCGTCGAGTTACAAAAGAAAATAATCAAAGTCATACGAGATCTTCTTACGCTCTGAGAGATTGCCTTAGGGCTAACATTAAGTGCTCAATTTTTCAGCGATTTTTTTTTACATATTTCCAACAAAATTTTGCTTTGGGACCGAAAAAAAAAATCTTTTAAAATAGCACCGTAAACATTACAAATTATAAAACAAAGTCCTCCGTCACGTCTGTTTGTCTGTCTGTTCGCCATAAACTAAAAAAAATAATAAAAGCTTTCATTAATAGAGTGATTCGCGAGGAAGATTTTGTATAAATTGGTTGAAATAGAATAAATTGTTGGACGTGTCGGAAAAAGTCAAGCCGCCTGGGAGCTTTTTGAGATAAAAAAAACAATTAAGATAATAAACGATACAGATGCAGTCGCGCGTGTCAGCTAGTATATATATAAATACAAGATAGATTTTTACCTTTCAGCAGTAGAAGTATTTACATGCTTTTTATAACGCTGAGATTACAATTTTGAACTGTAAATCTCAACATTATAAACAGATTTCTAACGTTATAACAAAAGCAAATAACCAAAGTCCCGAGTTATTATTTAATAATTACATTTGCACAGTGGATAACTGTACACAATGGTAATATGTCCGCGTCATATATATGTAAGTCGTTTATGAACGAGCAAACAGTATGTTTGTATTTCCCATAATCCAAACGCTGTCTGTTTGAGTGTATTTTTTTATGATGAACACGTATTTGTCAGTTAATTTCCGGGGTAATCTTATAACCTCTTACTAAGGCATCTTTGGACGTTAATCAATGTCAACATTATTGACAAACTGTAAAACATTTTGGATATTCAGAAAGATTAACAAATAGCTACGTAACAAAGTATATCGGATCGGATCGGATATCGGATCAGTGTAGAAAGAAGTTCAGTCCAGTGTGTGACGTCATTTTTTTCGGATTAGAGTAGTAAGCAAGTACAGTCCGGTGTGTGACGCCATCTTTAATGACATCGCTTCTTCGGATCAGAGTAGAAATCAGGTTCAGTACAATGTGTGACGTCATCAACGACATCATTTTTCGGATCATAGTAGAAAGTAAGTTCAGTCCAGTGTGTCACGCCATCTTTAATGACATCGCTCCTTCGGATCAGGGTAGAAAGCAGGTTCAATCTAGTATGCGACGTCACTCTCTTAAAGGTTTTCCATAAAGAACTATTTACTACTTGATTCGTTGCCACTTTTAAGTTTCAACTTACTTTGCCGTTTTTATACCATCCTACTGAAATGTGGGACATTTCACGTAAAGCGGACAACGTAAAAGAAGGTTCATATTAAAAGAAATTCGTTCATATCCAGTCTACTTAGACTTTTACTAGATATGGTTGTGAATACACATTTTTTTTCCATCATATTTATTTAGCCAATTAATGGCTTCTAAAGAACAGTCTTATTTGAAATTCGCATTTTGTGGAAGTAGTTTTTCGTTTTGAACAAATTTACGATAAAATATTAAACGCAGCGATTTACATAGAAAATGAACAGCTCTTTAACACAACACATACATATTCTAGAACGTTTAAAATGAGAACTGTATTGGTTAAGGAGATAGATCGATTAATGCACATCTTACACTACGCTGAGGCTTGGAGGTTGCCAAGTATATTTAATTACGCCATTAAAATGCTTCGATATTAACACATATCATCCTGTTTAGACGCATGTAAGCTATGACAACGATTTAGAGTAAATATTATTGAAATAAATATAATGTAAATAAATAGGTATATATCTGAATAGAAATATTAGTAGAAAGTAGTAATAAACAAGAAGTTAGTGGCTACAAAAGGTAAGTAATACCATTATTTCATTGTGTGAAGAATTCTATATCAAAGTACGACTAAATCAGAGTCATATAATAGAAAGAGATAGAAGTATTGCTTTAGTTATTGTTCTGACCTCTCGGTGATATTGTGAACATACAACTATTTCTTTTTCACCACCGATATTGAGAATACGCCATCTTACTTCCACATTTTATCTGAGACAGCGTGGCGTTACAATATTACTTTACGTATGTGTGCGTTATCGTGCCATTTGTTTTGTCAAAATATCGTGTAGGTAACGTATCTACAGATTTTTAGTTATAATATTATTGCTTGCATCTGATAGACATTAAATTGAAAGTAACTTTCAAAACAAACCACGGACATACGGGACATGACTATTACATCGTTATGAGTCGTAAATAAATGACGAACGATCAGAACGCGCTACGACCTTGGCCTGAAACGTGCTGTTACATAAAAGTTATGTTAACATCGCACAGTAAGATTAGTGTCGATATTTGTGACGAGCCACGCGACACTCTGTCGACTCGCCATTGTTTATACTATATCAGATGTGAACACGCGAGTGATCGGAATAATTAAGAGACATACACGTCTAACAGTTGACAGTCAAGTTACGCGTGCGATTTGTGCAGCTTGACAAACCACGCAACGTTTTGAGCGTCAATTTATAAAAAAATATATACATATATAATACTAGCGAGCCCGGCAGACGTTGTCCCGCCCTGATTATGAACAAATCCTTGACAAATTATATACTAAAATGTTCCTCATCAATCACTCTATCGACTGGTGAAAACCGCATGAAAATCCGTTCGGTAGTTTTTGAGTTTATCGCGAACAGACAGACGCGGTAGGGGACTTTGTTTTATACTATGTAATGAAGAATGTAAATCTAACGTGTCTGTACTTTTTCGATTTCCGTGAAAAAAAAGAGTCGCAAGTGCGTTGCCAGCCTGTGTTTGAGAGAAGGAGGAGTGGGAAAGTGAGGAGGGGGGAAGGGAGTTGGGTATCCGGCGGTCTCACTGACCGAACGAAACGCAACAATGCAAGTAATGTTACTTCACGTCGGTTATCTGTGGGTCGGGTGGTACTACCCCGGGCGAGCCGACCCATTCATACTGAAACCAGTAGTAGCTTCTGCGTGGCTCTACCACCTACAGAATTAGGTACTTCATTACTGGAAATTTAAGCTCCTCGGCAAATCGAAATAACCAGTATTCTATAAGCATACTAGCGGGCATTGTCCTGCCTTGTTAATAAAACAATCCTAAAATCCAACAGCAGTCCCACCAATTGTGAATCTAAACCATCCTTCAATCCACCTGAACTCTTACAACAAAATCATCATAATCTGTCCAGCCGTTTAGGAGGAGTTCAGTCACATACACACGGACAGAAGAATTATCTTTATATATACTAGCAGGCACGGCGGACGTTGTGCCATCCTGATAATAAAAACAACCTTGAGAAATTACATACCTAAATCTTCCCCATGAATCACTTTATTTACTGGTGAAAACCGTATGAAAATCCGTTCAGTAGTTTCTGAGTTTATCGCGAACAGACAGACAGACATAGCAGAGGATTTTGTTTTTTTTTTATGTCATAGCAGGCAAACGAACAGGTGGGTCACCTGATGTTAAGTGATCACCACTGTCCATAGACACTAAAAACACTAAGGGAGTCGAAAGTGCGTTGCCAGCCTGTGTTTGGGGGAAAGGGAGGGAGCACTGTTACGAAACGCAACGAGCACTGTTACTCCACGTCGGTTTTCTATGAGAGGGTGGTAGGACCCTGGACGAGCCGACCCATTCATGCTGAAACCAGTAATAACTTCAGCGTGGCTCTACCATCTACAGAATTTATAATATGTAGTGATAAAGATGTATTTGTTACAGATTGATACAAAAATGGTGCCTCGACCGGTCTCCCCGTACGCGAGAGAGCCAGAAATACCACAGTTTTACGCGGGAAAATGCGTATTCATAACTGGCGCCACAGGATTCATGGGAAAGGTTGTGAACAATACACTTAAGTTAATAGTTATCACTTGTTTATTATAAAAGCATCATCATCAGCCTCTAAGAATCCCACTGCAGAGCCGCAGGCCCCTTCCCATCACGACAGATTGATGTTTTACCGAGAACACGATACTTTGGGAGAGATGCGTGTTAATATAAAGTAAATTTTCAAAAAAAAGTATTAACCGACTTCAATATCAATCAACAACCCATAAGGCACTAAAAAGCGGAAAATAAATAGTTTATCAAATTAACCAAATTAAATAAAACATATGAATATGTGTGCTACCTAGAGATGTATTGGAAGTCGGTGCCAACCGAAATTTCAAATTTGTTCCAGGTAGAAATGTATTACAGAGACGCGAGAGTGGACTTAAACTTTCTACCTATGTAGATGATATGATTTTCGGTTCGCACCGACTTCCAATACATCTCTAGGCAGCACACATATTCATATGTTTTATTTAATTTGGTTAATTTGATAAACTATTTATTTTCCGCTTTTTAGTGCTAATTTTTTTAGTAATAATCAAAATCGGTTCACCCAGTCCAAAGTTATGAGGTAAAAAACATAAAAAAAAAATACAGTCGAATTGATAACCTCCTCCTTTTTTAACAAACAGAGAGACAGACATGTCTAAGAATGATTGAAATTTATTTTATTACTACCTATTCCAAAACACCTGCAACAATTTTTTTCGCAAAAACTTAATAATTACAGACATATTACATTTATATTCTTATTATATGTATAGATATAGGATAAGTATTACATTATTAACGAAAGTAAAGTAGTGGACATCAAGCCTCGGCGGGTTCGATTGTTTCATTTTAAATATCATTTTCTAGTAATTATAAAAAACAAATTATAATACACTCCCTACACACACACAAATACATATCTACCATACGTTTAATGGGTAACGCGTAGCGAGAATTTTTCCCCACCATGCTATAACAAGTTTCACTCCAATAAAAATCGATTGCCGTATGTATGTAAGCGCATCACTTCAGAACAACTATACATCTATTTAGCTAATTCTTGTTTTCTTGTGTTTATAATAAAATTGTCAGGACAAGGTTTGCGAAAGAAACTATTTGAAACATCATATGGAAAGTGAAAAAATCAACGTTTAAAAAATGAGAGAGAGAGAATTTATAGTTTTTTTTAACTTTATTTTTGGCAACCAATTTTTTAGATTATTACTGCCATTGTCGAGTAGTTAATATTATTAAAAATTAGTTTCGTGCGATCATTTCAATGTCAATGTTAATGTTCCAACAAGATGGTGACTCCCTTGTTACAACTTTTCAGGGAATTTTTGTGGCATCTCAGAATTCATGGTCCGTGGTATTATTTTCCATTAATTTCACTTATGCACAATAAACAAACTATATTACATAAAACACCATCAATTTTACACAATATAGAGTCAAGTAACACAAGATTATGAATAAAATATAAAATCCAGTACATGACAGACCAAAATCCCGCCAAAAACTCGAATTGATAGTTTGACTTTAGTCAGTTGCTATTTTGTTTTGTTGCCACGATCGTATTCAAAAGGACTCGATCTCGTCACCCATGCGATTCTAGTAAGTTAAAGAAATGATTACTATCATCTGATTTCAGGTCCTCATCGAGCGGTTACTATGGACTTGTCCTGAAATAGGTCGCTTATACCTATTAATGAGACATAAAAAAGACGTTCCGCCGGAAAAGAGGCTTGTACAGCTAAAACAATCTCAGGTAATTTATACCTTATAAATATTCTGTCTTAAACTGTGATTCATTTGTTTAATAGCATGACAAAGTGACAACACTGTACCTAATGGTGACTGTAATGCAGTCCAAATATTTCTTGCGCGATAGACAGATAGACGTTTTCCTCGTCCAGGAAACGCTTCTAAAACCTAAAATGCGAAATCCTAGAATCGCGAATTATAATATAATCAGAAACGACCGTGTCGCCCGCGGGGGTGGCACCTTAATTTATTATAGGCGTTCATTATATTGCATGCCGGTAGATCCGCCCGCTCTGACTAATATGGAAGTGTCAGTGCGTAAATTAGGTATGACCGGTCATCCGTCCATTATATTAGTGTCCGCGTACCTCTCACCGAATAAGCAGTTGTTAAAAACCGATTTGCAAGCGTTGCTTAATTTAGGAGACTCAGTCATTATAGCGGGGGACCTCAACAGCGGGAACGTTATCGGGAATAGTCCGAGAACCTCTCGTAACGGGAGGATACTCGACGAACTAGGTAGGGTTCTCGCGTTTGACGTCATAGCCCCTCCGAAACCCACTCATTATCAGGATAACTGCCGTCCGTCAGTTTTAGACATAGCTTTGTTAAAAAATATCACGCTTCGGGTACGACTCATACAAGTCGTACACGAACTTGATTCGGACCATCGCCCGGTCGTATTACAGTTAGGTTTTAACTCAGACTTCACCCCTCCGTCGGTTAGGGTGGCTGATTACGCGAAACTCGCTCGTTATCTTAAAGAAAATCCTTCGTCTAGCAATTTAGACAGGGTTCCGGATGTGTTGGTGTCTAAAGCCGACGCGGATTCGGCTAACGATTCCCTGGTCGACTATCTCCAGACCGCCGTCAGAGAGACCTTGAAAGAGGTACAAGCGGCGAATGATCGCCGTTTTATACTCCCTGACGACGTGAGAACGTTGATTACGGAAAAGAACGCTGCGACTCGAGCTCACGACGTTTACCCGTCTGCAGAAAATCGCGACCGTTTACGCTTGTTACGTAAAATAGTCAAATCTCGTATCTCTGAAATTCGGGGCGACAGGTGGGACAGACTTCTGGAGGATCTCCGGCCGTCCCACCTGTCGTACTGGAAACTCTCGCAAACTTTAAAGTCGGATCTCACTACTCCGATGCCTCCTGTCGATAGAGGTCCCGGATTGCCTCCTGCGTTCGATAGCATAGATAAAGCGGAATGTCTTGCCGCGAGTTTAGAAACACAGTGTTCACCGTACACTGATAACACTGACCCTATCCATATTGGGTCGATCGATTTGTCGGTAGAGCATGCACTAGCGTCCCCTCCCGTGGATACCCTAACCTCAATAACTTTCGATGAAGTTTCGACCGCCATCCAGCGTCTCAAGCTTAGGAAGTCCCCAGGTTCCGATGGGATCAGGAACGAGGTACTGAGACTCCTTCCTGATCACATCATAGCTCTATTGGTCTGCATCTTCAATGCGGCCATGTCCCAGGGCCACTTTCCAGCCGCCTGGAAGAAGGCCGTAGTGATAGGCATACACAAGCCCGGCAAAAAAGCTACGCTTCCCGATAGCTATCGCCCGATTAGCCTGCTAGATACATTAGGTAAATTATACGAGCGGCTCCTTCTGAACCGTCTCCAGGTCTCGATTACAGATTTAAAATTAATACCACCTGAGCAGTTCGGATTTCCTGCCGAACACTCTTGCACGAATCAAGTACACCGTCTCACGGAGTACATTTTCTCTAATTTTAATGCCGACCCGAAACGTAAACCGAAACGCACAATTGCAGTCTTCTTCGATGTCGCCAAAGCCTTCGATAAGGTCTGGCATGGAGGGCTCATCCATACATTATGTAAATCTCACGTACCCGATAAGTTAATTCATATTATCCACGATTATCTCACTGATAGGACTTTCCGCTTTAGAGTGGATGGGGAACTATCCCTGCCCCACCCGATACGCTCAGGTGTGCCACAGGGCTCCATACTCGCGCCCTCGCTCTTCAATCTGTTCATCAGTGACCTACCTCGGTCTAAACGGGTCGAAGTAGGTTGCTATGCTGACGATACCGTTATTTACACTTCCAGCTTGCGGTCGGACTTTCTTAGGAAGCGCATCGAAAAGGCCGTTTGCACACTCGGTGAATGGTTTCGTCGATGGCGCATAGAAGTTAATCCTGATAAGAGCGCCGCGATACACTTCGATCCTTTACGACGTAGTAATAACCTCGAGCCAATCAGGCTATACGGAACCGATATACCTTGGGCCGACGAGGTCAAATATCTCGGTGTTACATTAGATAAACATTTAAATTTCGAGTCACATATAGATAGAGTGCGAAACAAAGCCTCTATGGTCTTGGGTCGACTCCATCCGTTGCTTTGTCATAGGAGTAAGATGCCCCTCAGACACAAGCTCACTTTGTATAAGACGTGTATCCGTCCCGTGATGACATATAGCAGTCCCGTTTTTGCGCATATGTCGAAAGATAATTTTCATAAGTTGCAGGTTCTTCAAAACCGCGTTTTAAGTAAAGTAACCGGTGCTTCGTGGTACGTCCGGAGAATTAATCTACATAGGGACCTAGAGATGCCTTCTATCTGGGCATACGTAAAATCACTTACGATTAGTTATTTTGAAAAAGCCGCGAATCGTCCCAGTCCGTTAGTGGTATCCGCCACAAAATACGAAACCCGTACCAAACGCTGCGCGTTGTAAAAGACGTCCGCGACATATTTTTACCGACCCTCCCGATGAAATAACGGCAGTGAACGATCGGTACCAGCCTGTCTCTCCAAACAGAGCGTGCTCACGCCCACGCCCGCGTAACCACAGATCACGCCGCCGTGGTCTCGGGGTAAATTTCGCTCCCGCACACCAGACTAGGCCCCCCTCGGCAGCGGCTCAAGCCTAGGTCCGTTCCCTCGGCGTGGAGCCCTTGAGTACGCTGCTCGCGCGATACAGTGACACAAAATCTTACATCACTGCGACAACATTACACATATCACCTCCACGCACGTGCACGCATACACGCTTACACATGCAAGTGGAAGGGTTTTATTTTTTTCCCTTATCAAATTGAAATAGTTTAGAATATTATCCGATACGAAATATATATAAGAGTTGTTGAGGTATGTATGCTTGGTACACATATATGTTTCAACAACTCATATATGTATGAATAGTTAGCTTAGCTTAGGTTAGCTCAGATAGGTTCAATGCGCAGCGCACGGTGGCATTGAGGGCGATCCGGGCGTACCGGACCGTGTCCTCAGCGGCGGCCTTCACGCTCGCCGGCTCCCTACCCTGGGAGCTGGAGGCAGGAGTTCTCGCCGCCGTGAATTGGTACACACATTGGTAAACGAAGGGGGGAGCCTCCGGCTCCCAGGGAGGTAGAGGCGGAGAGACGGCGTCTCAGGGGAGACGCCGTCGAAAGATGGAAGCAGGACCTGGCGGACGAGCGGTTCGGGCGGTTTACCGTAGACGCCGTCCGCCCGGTCCTGCGGGAGTGGATTGGTAGGGAGTGGGGCTCCCTGACGTTCCGACTGGTGCAGGTACTCACCGGACACGGTTGTTTCGGGTGGTACCTGCACCAGATTGCGCGCAGGGAGCCGACCGCCGCCTGCCACGAGTGCGGCGCTGACGAAGATACCGCGCAGCACACTCTGTCTGAGTGTGCTGCGTGGGGAGAGCAGCGCCGCATTCTGGCGGCGGCGGTAGGACCGGACTTATCGCTGCCGAGCGTGGTTTCGGCCATGCTCGGCAGCGAACAGGCTTGGCGAGCGATGGCCTCCTTCTGCGAGGAGGTCATCTCGCAGAAGGAGGCGGCGGAGAGGGCCCGCGAGGCAGACCCGCTAAGTGGCCGTCTTCGCCAACGGAGGATTGGCAGGAGGAGGCGGCGCTTTGCCCAACTTCTCCTGCCACCGTAGCCGGACCCGAGTTGATGGGCCGGGGGGCCCATCTCCTCATTGCACAGGTCCGGCGGACGAGGGGGGGCAGCCGGCGTGTACCCGGTCTGTCCCTCTATAGGTAGGAGCCCGGCGGTCACCTTCCGCCGGGCGGACCGTGGGGGCGGCTCTACAAGGTTGATTAGCTTGAACGATCCCTTGCCGCCCCCACAAAACGGTCTGTCGGTACACCGTGGGGTTTTAGTCCGTGCGAGTCGGACATAACCCACTCTCTCCCCCGGGAGGGTGGGTATCCATAAGGGATTTCCCCACGTTAAAAAAAAAAAAAAAAAAGATAGGTCGCGAATTGCATGTATCAGACAACAGCCAAAGCCGAGGTGAGCCGCGCATCCTTGAGCTAGTTGTCAAAATAAAATCGGCTGAGTGCCTTAAGCGCTCGCCTTAGTAGTCCGGTGAAGCTGTTAATACCTTGCTTGGTCAATAGCGTAGTCAGTTCGAAAAAGAAAAAAAAAAAAAAACAGTCCAAATATACCCAACTATGAACCATGAAGGGCGAAAAATGAAAAATTTTTAAAAATAGTGGGAGTAATTAGTCGTTTAGTCGTTAGTAGTAGTTAGTGTAGTCACCAAAACATTTTTTTTTTAACTTTATTTTTGGCAACCAATCTTTTAGATTATTACTGCCATTGTCGAGTAGTTAATAGTATTACAAGTTCTTCTTCCATTCCATTTTGGCAACCAGTCTTCTAGTAGACTATTACTGCCATTGTCAAGTGAGTATCGATATTACAAGTTTCTTGATATAATTTCAATGAACTAACAAGATGGTGGCTATCATGTTAGAACTTTCCATGGAATTTTTGTGGCATCTCAGAATTCATGGTCCGTGGTATTATTTTCCATTCAGTTCACTTATGTACAACAAACAAACTATATTACATAAAACACCACCAATTTTACACAATATAGAGTCAAGTAACACAAGATTATGAATAAAAAATAATATCCACTACATGACAGACCAAGATCTCGCCAAAAACTCCTTCAAAACATTATTAGTCCAGAAACAACAAACAATACAAAATTACATAACAGCGCCATCTACTGATATTTGTCATAACAAAAATGCACAATGAATTACTTCGAAATGGATATCAAAGATTATGGAGTGCTCTCTATGTATTAAACAGTGTCCGGTAAAATATGTTAAATTAGAGTGGCACTATAATAGCAACGGGGTTCATTATTGTTGAGTTTTTTCAATAAGTTTAATAAAAATAAACACTCAAAAATCATTAAATGCATTATTTAAAGTTCACAAAAATTCAATCACAATCCACGTTTACTAACTGCAGTTACTTTAGGTTATATTTACATTACATATATTAAATTATGTCGCCTTTGGCTATGTCATCGCTATTTTGGAGAGTTTTGGAACTATTATTTAGTGCTTCGGGCTGGACACTTCAACATGTCCACCATATGTTCTCCTTACCTCTGCCCTCCATAAGAGAAGTGAAAAGACCGTGGTGCCAGCTTTGTCATTCTTTATTGTAAACTAGATGTGCCCGCGACTCCGTCCGCGTGGAATCTAATGTAAAAAAACAGTGACTAATAAAATCATCTGAATGTATTTATTCCATTTACTTATCTACTTTTCTCTCGTGCTTAATCGCACCGTCATTAAAATTACAAAAACTTTTGATATACCGCACCGATTTTAATGAAAACAAGACTAAATATTACTCGAGGATATGCTTTATGAATTTTATTGTGAGATTTTATCTTATACGCAGTACTTTAGTAGTGATGCGTGTCCAAACAAACAGACAAATAGAAATTTCCAAAAATGATTGAAATGTATTTTATTTCTTATTTCAAGATACCTGTAACAATTTTTTTCACAAAAATCTAAAAGTATAGACACATTAGATTTACATTCTTCATTACATAGTATAAAACAAAGTCCCCTACCGCGTCTGTCTGTCTGTCTGTTCGCGATAAACTCCCAAAACTACCGAACGGATTTTCATGCGGTTTTCACCGGTGGATAGAGTGATTGATGAGGAACGTTTTAGTACATAATTTGTCAAGGATTTTTTCATAATCAGGGTGGGACAACGTCTGCCGGGCCCGCTAGTGTATGTATAAATTTCACGCGTCCGTACACTTATCTCATTCTATTACACTCATTTGTCTCTTTTCATTTATAACATACTAGCGGGCCCGGCAGACGTCCCGTCCTGATTATAAAAAAAATCCTGGACAAATTATATACCAAAACGTTCCTCGTGAATCACTTTATCCACTGGAGAAAACCTCATAAAGATCCGTTCAGTAGTTTTTGAGTTTATTGCGAACAGACAGACAGACAGACGCGGTAAGGGACTTTGTTTTATACTACGTAATGATTTTATGTTTTTTTTTCCACAGCCACCATTTTACTGAAAAACGTTCCATATGAGATATTTTCACTAAAACTATCTTAAAATTATTTTCCGATCTCTCCCAAAGAAGATTGAATTTAAAATATAATTCCAGGTATTTGAAAACATCAAACAACACTGTCCCTCCCAGCTGGACAAGTTGTGCATCGTTCCAGGTGATACGACAAAGCCCAATCTTGGTATGAGCATGGAATCGCTTGCTTTGTTACGCGAAGTGAGTATATATACGTATCCCTTATTCCCAATAACTGTAAGGACTATATGGAACATGCGATCATATGATGGCAGCTGTCTATGGCTATAGGAACCTAAATAAATAGGAATAAACAGTGTTCCTGTTTGATTTTCAAATTAATTAGAATTAATTAGAATTTCATAATTTGTTAATTGAAAATATTAAAATTAGTCTATATTTTTAAACGATTTCTTAATTAATCAAACATACGTGTACACAGGCCGCTGCTACACTGACGCAAGCGCAATACGTCACGAACATATGGATGACAACGGTGACGCGAACCCATAAGTTTTTCCTCTACCAAAAATCTTTCAATTCAAAACTGTTTGCATTTGAATTACAACTGGAATTATTTAAATCTTTCAGAAAAGTTACTCACTTTTCTCCAATATTAAAGACGCCGGTTTTTAATTGTTTAATTCTAGTTACAATTAGTCCGTAATATTATTAAGCAGGAGGGCTTGTTTGTTTGGTTGAACGCGCTAATCTCAGGAACTACTGGTCCGATTTGAAAAATTATTTCAGTGTTAGATAGCTCATTTATCGAGGAAGGCTATATACAGGCTAAGATATATCATTACGCTAAGGTCAATAAGAGCGGAGCACCAATGAAGAATGTTTCAAAATCGGTATGTTTTTTCCTTTTGAGAGCGTGTTAGCGTTAGCACAACGTAACTAATCCACTCGGACGAAGTCGCGAAGAGAAGCTACGACTTCATATTTACAGTAAATAAACTTGTCGCACATTGTCTTAGGTTTCAGTAGTATTCCACAGCGCAGCCACATTAAAATTCGATGAAGCACTTGGTAAAGCAGTCGAACAGAACGTGCGCTCCGTCATACGACTGATGGATATTTGCGACCGACTTCCAAACATCGAGGTAAGTGATTTTTACTATTTTTATCACACTTTTTTATTTTATTTTTGGCAACCAATCTTCAAGTGGATTATTCCTTCCATTATCAAGTAGGTACTTACAAGTTTCTTGTGGTCATTTCAATAAAGTGACCGTCTTGTTAGAACTTTGCAGGGCGTTTTATGTGGCAAGTCAGAATTTATGTTCCGCGGTGTTATTTTCCATCCACTTCACTTGTGCACAATAACCGAATCACGAATATAACCACATTTAGAGTGAAATAACAGAAGATTGTGAATAAAATATAAAATCAACTACATGATATTCCAAAATACCACCACAACCCCCAAGCTACTTTTAAAAAGAAAGAGGTCTTCACTTCGGTTGTATTTTTGTTTGTAATGTTTGTTACCTTAGACCTTTGTCTTTTACTAATAAGTCGATAAGGAAAATTATTTTTTTATTGGAAACTGGATACTTTCAAATGGGTAACTTATTTCAATTATAATCAGCCTTATACCTTCGATTTTAAAGGTGCATCAGGAAATTCCTCCAAATCGGACAACAAATATATGTGTCCTTACAGTTCAAAATGTGCTAAATCCAATTGTAGCCGTGCCTAATAATTTACATTTCAACATCTTCACATTTTGTTTATTTAAAATATAAAGATCATAAATAAAAACTAAAAACCTTATGAACGGCAAAATCTGAACTTCGTTCTCGGTGTCTAAAAACTAGAAATCTTAAAAAAAGTAAACATGTTTTATGAATGATTAAAAATGGATTTAGCTCATTAGTTGTAACGTAACATATAATGATTTAAATATCGGTAGGTTTGTGACAATCTAAGACTAGTAGGAACCTAACTATGATTAAAACGTTCCGGTGCATTTTTTTAGGTTAGATTTTTTTGTAGTGTAAATTTTAGAAATTTAAAAATGTAAAAAAAAAAGTGTAAGTTTTCATGTAAGGAGATTACATCTCATACTCAAAGCTATCTACGATTATGCAGAAATAGAATTATAGTCTTATAGTTATATCGTATCCGTCACTGATGAATGAAAATCATCATCAACATCGGCCTGTAAGAGAACCACTGCATGGTCATAGACCTCTTCATGAAGGAATATATGAGCATAATCACCGCGACAGCACACGACTTACTGACGATTTCAAACTCAGAGAAATCCCTAGTTCTGCTATATTGTTCTCACATACTACAAGAACATTTCTCAGGCTCAGGTTTCCTCTCGTTGTTTTCCTTCACCGTCAACCGATAGCATTACCAATGTAAATTGTATATATACGCGAATTCCGAAATATTCGTTAGTATATGCTGGGGTTCGAATCTGAGGACATTGGAATTCCACTTCTCAAATCAGTAGACCACCAGGACTTAAAGAGAGTAGTTTGCGTTAAACTCTATTAATGGTTACCTACTACATTTTCCCGTGTAAAATACTGTTGTAATCCTAAAAGAAATACTTCTTGCCACCTTTCGTTCTTGATCCCAAACCTTGGACGTGATCCAATGGTAATAAACTAGCTGAACCGTGGACAATTTATACCATTTTTCAGGCATTCGTCCACGTGTCGACTGCGTACAGTAACGCGGAACTGGTGACCGTGGAAGAGAAGGTCTACCCTCCACCAGTTCCTTTACAGCAACTCCTAAACCTGGTCGACTCTGTGCCTGATGAAATATTGGCTGATATCACCGACAAGTAAGAGCCCTTAGCCTTTCTAGAGGAGGAAAAAGGAGTAACGCTGTCATGTTCTTTTCTTCTTTAAAAGTTTGTTTTCTTTATCCAGGATTTTGATCACTTTAAACTCATCATTATCTTCTTACGCTTACTTACTTAACATGTTTTCTTTTTCCACTCTCTCCTGATTACTTTAAACTATTTCGTGATAAAATTTGAGAGCATCGCAGAGGCAATATTATCAAAATCAGAATTATTCTATTTAATGTAGGCCCTAATAAAGCGCTTATGAAAGTCAAAACTACCACCGATTCGGACAAACAACACACTCATCGAGAAGAACCGACAACAAATTCGATTTGGTAAAAATTTTAACATACTTTTATTTAAAATACATTACACGTTACAATCGTTTTTGGCGGATGCGCAGGGAGGAGTCGGTTCCGAGAAACCATTGTTTACACATTAATACACTCTATAATAGCCTTGTGACACTAAAACCCGCTTTACATGGCTTTTTTTTCTCGAACTGACTACGCTATTGACCTAGCAAGGTCTTAACAGCTTCACCGGACTACATCTTTACATGGCGCTTACAGTTCGCCCTAAGGGTAATATGTTTTGAGACTTTGTTGTTGTACTAACACTATTCCTAAAAAAATGGTTGTGTGTAAAGTCGGTTTACGAACAATAATTTTACGTGATACCGTCATAAGTAAAATTGCATACTTTAATGAATTGAATTATTTAATAATCAAAGAACAAATAAATGAGATTATTAGCTCACTTCACTTTATAATCAGTTGACAAGTTTATAAACAGGTCACGTGTAGGTTGTGTGCTGCAGCTGTCTCTCTTCTACTCGGACGCAACGGCCGGTGGCGTGGAAAAGAGAAGGCAGATCGCGTCTCTCTATCGCTTGTTCCGCGCTCTCGCTTGCACCGAGCGTTCAGGCGGAACGTGACAACGAGTCACGAGCGTGCAGTGCGTGCAGTCGGACGGAATCGATTTATATATGTACTAGTGGGCCCGGCAGACGTTGTATCGCCCTAATTATAAAAAAAATCCTTGACAAATTATATACTAAAACGTTCCTCAAGAATCACTTTATCCACGGTGAAAACCGCATAAAAATCCGTTCAGTAGTTTTTGAGTTTATCGCGAACAGACAGACAGACAGACGCGGTAGAGGACGTTGGTTTATGCTATGTAATGATATAGATAGATGCTATACAAGCCGAACGCTTAGGCCGATCGCGCCTCTCTATCGCTTGTTCCGCGCTCTCGCTTGCACCGCGCTCACGCTTGCACCGAACGCTCAGGCGGAACGTGACAATGAGTATGCTTTGCAGTGCATGCAGTCGGCGTTCATCGATTTATAACACGTTGTCAGGTCAAAACTGTTACTGGTTATATTGAGTCTGATACATGCGACGACCAGTTTGGCACAGTTTCTAATATTTAGATCACGTTGGCTTTTTACGAAATTCAGCTTTCCAAAGTTTTTACCGACATACAAAGTATTAAGAATGTATTTAGGCACAGTTAAGACAACGAATTCCTGAAACTACACAACTCACACCCACTATGCACGCTCTAGATGCAATGGCCACGAAACCTAATGTGACGGAATTAGGAAATATAAGGTTTGAACCATGTTTGATTGTCCAAAGGGAGGTAACGATATCGTCTCAATATTTCCTAATTCGTTATCCACCTGCGTATGCGGATTACATATCGATACATTACATACCGATTTACATAAATAAACAGTTAACTTACAATCTTCTGATTATCACACTTGATATAACAGTGACAAGAAATAGCTACATAGTTTATACAAAAGTAGCAAACATTTTCATGGATAAAAAATTTAAAATAAATTCTTGTTTACTTACAGATATATAGCTCCAAAGCCGAATACATACACGTTCACCAAAGCCTTGGCGGAGAATGCTGTTGTTGAGCACGGGAACCGGAGTTACCCCATCGCTATATTCAGACCAACTATCGGTAATTATCTATCAATCTAAATATATAAAAAACAGTGTCATGATGTTTGTCCACGATGAACTCCGAAATTACTCAACCGATCTTCATGCAACGTTGGCATTTATGTATAATTTGGTCCAACTTGAGAGATAGGAAAATTTATATTACGATTAATGGTCTGAATAGTTTTCATTGCAAATTAAACGATTGCCTATTTTTTCGAATTGTCTACGCTATTGACCTTGCAAGGTCTTAACAGCTTCACCGGACTACTAAGGCGAGCGCTTAAGGCACTCAGCCGATTTTATTTGACAACTAGCTCAAGGGTGCACGGCACATCTTGGCTTGGGCTGTTGCCTGATATATGCAATTCGCGACCTATCTGAGCTAGCCTAAGATAAGCGCTAACTATTCATACATATATGAATTATTGAAACATATATGTGTACCAAGCATACATACCTCAACAACTCTTATATATATTTCGTATCGGATAATTTTCTAAACTATTTCAGTTTGATAAGGAAAAAAATAAAACCCTTCCACTGTCACGTGTAAGGGTGTATGCGTGCACGTGTGTGGAGGTGATATGTGTAATATTGTCGCAGTGATTTAAGATTTTGTGTCACTGTATCACGCGAGCAACGCACTCAAGGGCTCAAAGGGCTGCCAAGGGGGACCTAATTTGGTATTAAATTATTGCCAAAGTTGATTATTGTAATTAATTGTAAGTTTCACCAGTCTTGAACAGATGGCGTTTTAAATTAGTTTGTTGACAGTAAACTGTAGAACAGACTGTTATATATATCTCATAGATGGCGACACGTTTTAATTTTGTGTTTCTTTTTCAAATCCAGCTTACTTTATGATGTACGTGTTCTGTTAATCTATTTTTAATTCAACACGTAATATCTGAGTCACACTTGCCCGCACTGATCTCCAATTAAGTTCCATTTGTATTCAAATCAACAAGACTTAACTTAACTTAACTTATATTACACTCACGAGTAACCAAATATTATTTTCGGTAAAATAAATGATTCATTAACACACAAAGACAGAACTGGAAAGAACTCATTACTACAGAAATATATTTTTTGTATAATAAGGATTCTGTGTTAGTATTTATCTTTGCATAATTTAATCCCTGGACTATCTGAGCTCCATACAAACAAATGTTGTCAGCATAAATTAAAATGCTGTATTAATTACAAAATTTTAAAAATTTCACCGTTGTTGTCATGACCACTATTTGTTGTACTTGTGAAGGGAAAACTTCTTTAGGGGCGTTGACCGGCATTTTTTGGCAGGAGATAAATTTATAACTTCGCGTTATAACATGCTAGTAAGCGTGAACGATCGTATTTCGCTTATATATAAGGCTAGCGACGCATAATATAGGGACCTGTGGATATTGTATATTTTGCAGTTTATCATACGTTTGATTGATTAATAGACTTTATAAAAATGTATATAATTATTGCTCCAAGCGCCAATAGATATGAAAACCAAATTAATGTTAATAATTGCAATGTACAAATCATGAAAATTAAATTTTGTAATTCACACTATAACTAATTTACATATTCAAAGGAAATCACAGCTATTTCATTGTTTTGATTTTTCACTTCTTACGGTAATCCTTATAACTACCTCGTCTTTTTTTTTTTTTTTATTTAGCGTTTGTTAAATATATGTATATAAAGAGTTTTTGGCGGGATCTTGGTCTGTCATGTAGTGGATTTTATTTTTTATTCATAATCTTGTGTTACTTGACTCTATATTGTGTAAAATTGGTGGTGTTTTATGTGATATAGTTTGTTTATTGTGCATAAGTGAAGTGGATAGAAAATAATGCCACGGACCATGAATTCTGAGATGCCACAAAAATTCCATGGAAGGTTCTAACAAGATGTCCACCGTCTTGCTAGTTAATTGAAATTATATCAAGAAACTTGTAATATTGTTACTTACTTGACAATGGCAGTAATAGTCTACTAGAAGACTGGTTGCCAAAATGGAATAGAAGAAGAACTTGAAATACTATTAACTATTCGACAATGGCATTCATTGAAATTATATCAAGAAACTTGTAATATTGATACTCACTTGACAATGGCAGTAATAGTCTACTAGAAGACTGGTTGCCAAAATGGAATAGAAGAAGAACTTGAAATACTATTAACTACTCGACAATGGCATTCATTGAAATTATATCAAGAAACTTGTAATATCTATACTCACTAGACAATGGCAGTAATGGTCTACTAGAAGACTGGTTGCCAAAATGGAATAGAAGAAGAACTTGAAATACTATTAACTACTCGACAATGGCATTCATTGAAATTATATCAAGAAACTTGTAATATCGATACTCACTAGACAATGGCAGTAATGGTCTACTAGAAGACTGGTTGCTGGAAATGGAATAGAAGAAGAACTTATAATACTATTAACTACTCGACAATGGCAGTAATAATCTAAAAGATTGATTGCCAAAAATAAAGTAAATATATATATATAAAGTATGCGTGTGCGCGAAAATAAAAATGTGTTTGAAATTCACTATTTCATTTTATTGCATTTTAAAAAGATTTTTTTTTAAATAGTAATTAAAGCTTTTTGATTGGATTTCTTACTTTAATCGAGCAAGTTCATTCTTGACGTGGAACCCCAGTTCGGATACTTTTTTATTTGTTGATGATTTGCAATTCAATAATGGGATTTATTAATTCTCATCTTTTCTTGGTACATTGTTTTTAGTAATATCAGCAAAACAACACCCGTTTCCGGGTTGGATCGAGAACTTAAACGGTCCCAGCGGTATCATAGTGGGTGCTGGTAAGGGTTTACTGCACGTGTTCTGCTGCAAGCAGACCGCAAAAGCTGATCTCCTGCCGGTTGATATAGCAATAGATTCCCTTCTGGCTGTTGCTTGGGAGACTGCTATAGACAGGTAAGTTACTATATCAGTTGGTCTATCAACACATTAATTGTACACTTGACCAGTTTGGCAGGATCTGAGTTACAAGGTTCTACTGTCAAAAAGGTATCACAGGGAGGACTTGTATAGTTGCAATCTATATGAATAAAAACTATCACTTGTTATTTTTATAAAACGACTAGCCGTGTCCGCGACTTCGGTTGCGCGGTAACTGATGTACAAAACAGTGACTAATAAAGCCGTCCAAAACTACTAAAGTCTAATTACTATTTACTTTTCTTTCGTACTTAAGTCGCATCGTCATTAAAATTACAATAACTTTTTATAGACCGTACCGGTTTTAATGAAACAGAGACTAAATGTTACTCGAAGATGCTTTATGATTTTCTTGAAGAGGTTTTAACATGCACACAGTACTTTAGCAATAATGCGTGTTCAAACAAACAGACATACAGTCGATTCTAAAAATGATTGAAATGTATTTTATTACTTATTCCAGACACCTGCAACATTTTTTTTTACAAAAATCTAAAGAGTATAGCCACGTTACATTTACATTCTTATTATATGTATCACTCTTTTCCTCAGAATGCGGTCATCTATATACTGGGTGACTGGTTACTCGTTAGCAATATTTGTACAGGATACATAGTACTTGATACTCGTTCTAAGTTAATTATAGAAATAGGTAATTAATATTTGACCTAATTATCTAGAAAATACAAAAATTATAGTCAATCCTCTACCCGTCTATGTAAATGACCGTCGGGTGTAGTAAAAGTGAAGTGAAAGTGAAGCCAATCAATTAACAAAGGACAATTTTTCGAAGTTTGAACAAACAAATGGGTTTATTGTCCGTTGTAGTATCGAAGGTTATAAACTCCGGGTCGCCTCCCGCAGGTTTTGCCACCAGTCAAAAAAATCAGTGAGTCAGAAAACGGAATATCTTCGAAAATATTGACACAATTGACAGATTGATGTTCTGTTATATAGTTGCCATTTTAATGACATGTTCGTACTGCATAAAATTAGGATTTATTTTCTCCCTTACAAGCCTTAGTGCATATGTGGGAAGGACGGGCTGCTGGTAAAAAATACAAATTAGACCGAATTTGTCACAGTTACTCCCCAGAGGTTTGTTTGTCGGAACAGGTGGTACAGTTTAAACGTTCGTAAGGGTTTTCTCAAACAATCTATTTTCAGACCTGAAGAGATTAGAGTGTACAACTGCAGCACGGGTGACAATCCCATTACGTGGAAAAGTTTCGAGGTGTCGCTCCGCCATCATATCGTTCAACATCCGTTGGACGAAGCTTACTGGTTCCCTTGTGGAAACACTGTTGAAAATGAGTAAGAATTTATTACCTAAATATATAGGGAGAGATTTAGAGAGAATTACGGAGATTATCAGGGGAGGAGAGGGTCAAGAGGAATCTCCCTAAAAATTGGTAAGTGGTAGAGCCACGCTGAAGCTACTACTGGTTTCAGCATGAATGTGTCGGCTCGCCCCCGGTACTACCTCCCGACACACAGACACACCGACGTGAAGTAACAGTGCTTGCATTGTTGCGTTTCGTTCGGGCAGTGAGAGCGCCGGAGTCTCTTACCCCCCCCCCCCCCTTCCCCCACTCCTCTCTCCCCCCAAATACAGGCTGGCAACGCACTTGCGACTCCCCTGGTGTTGCTAGTGTCTATGGACGACGGTGATCACTTTACATCAGGTGACCAGTCTGTTCGTTTGCCTCCTATGATATAAAAAAAATCCCGTAATTTGACGTGAGTAAGAGAGGCAAAAGGTAGTATAAAAATATTAAAAAATTAGTTAAATCTATAATAAAACGCGCTTCAAGACTAAAATATGCCGAATAATTGTTATTAAATAACACAGTAATGTGTGTGTTTTTTTTAAATAAACGCCACGCATTTATATTCGGAATTATTTATACTCTATTCGTGGAGACCTCTTAACGATTTTTTGTTACTTATTTACCATAGCAATTCTTGTACACCAAGTGCTGTTGGTCTTTTAAAGCTACAATTTTTTAAAGATATCACGTGAGACTGGGAGTGAGGGAGTCGAGATAAATCTTACGACATCCAACCGGGGGGAAGGTTGCCCAAAAATTCTCCAAAACACCTTACATATTATACGGACACTTCATAAAAGATAAAGATATACTATTCTAGATAGTATGCTGTAATTTTCATATTGTTTTTTTACCATTGTACAATGTAGATTAATGTTCAGTACATGAATAGATTAAAAAATAAAATCTTAACTGTGAGTAATCATGGAAGTATGACTAAATAATCACAGCTACGACCAGAGTCACTTTTTTATACATTAAGCATTGGTTTGACCGTGAGACGTTTGACGGCAGGTCCGTCTCATGTTAAATGACGATGTGATCAAAGGTGATCTAACTTATTCTTAGAACTAGCCTTAGATTTGCCACTAACGATCGAAGTGTGCTCAAATAGTTACAACTAGTGCTTAATCTAAGAACTAACCGTACATTTATTACTAACGATCGGAGTGTGCTCAAATAGTTACAACTAGTGCTTAATCTAAGAACTAACCGTACATTTATTACTAACGATCGGAGTGTGCTCAAATAGTTACAACTAGTGCTTAATCTAAGAACTAACCGTACATTTATTACTAACGATCGAAGTGTGCTCATATAGTTACAACTAGTGCTTAATCTAAGAACTAACCGTACATTTATTACTAACGATCGAAGTGTGCTCAAATAGTTACAACTAGTGCTTAATCTAAGAACTAACCGTACATTTATTACTAACGATCGGAGTGTGCTCAAATAGTTACAACTAGTGCTTAATCTAAGAACTAACCGTACATTTATTACTAACGATCGGAGTGTGCTCAAATAGTTACAACTAGTGCTTAATCTAAGAACTAACCGTACATTTATTACTAACGATCGAAGTGTGCTCATATAGTTACAACTAGTGCTTAATCTAAGAACTAACCGTACATTTATTACTAACGATCGAAGTGTGCTCAAATAGTTACAACTAGTGCTTAATCTAAGAACTAACCGTACATTTATTACTAACGATCGGAGTGTGCTCAAATAGTTACAACTAGTGCTTAATCTAAGAACTAACCGTACATTTATTACTAACGATCGAAGTGTGCTCAAATAGTTACAACTAGTGCTTAATCTAAGAACTAACCGTACATTTATTACTAACGATCGAACTGTGCTCAAATAGTAACAAATAGTACTTAATCTAAGAACTAACCGTACATTTATTACTACCGATCGAAGTATGATCAAATAGTTACAACTGAAAAACCTAATTTACGACTACCGAAGAAAGTGAACAAATAGTAACTCGACATTCGAGGCTGATCCTATTGGAATTCAGAATTTTAACTGGTCTCATTCTATCAGTCAGTATCTTACGTTGTTAATAATACGCAATTGTCGTTATACTTCCAAGGCAAACAATATGTAATGTCATGTATTTTATACATTATGGATGAACAAATAATTAATCAAAAATTCAATTATCAAAGACCCTCTTCCGGGTAAGCTTTCAATAGGGTTAAAAAGTAGTACTACTCCTCATATTTATTATTAAGTCGATGTATTATTGTTTCAGATACTTGCAGAAAATTTTACAATTCTTAACACAAAGCGTTCCTCTACACTTGGCCGAGTATGGAATTCGACTTTTAGGAATCAAGACAAGGTAATTCATACAGTAAACGTATATTAGTTTCTGCGGACAGTTTTACAAATTTGACTAAGAGCAGTTTCAATAAAATATTGTGTGTTTTACTTTTAAGCACTCTTGAAGTAAAATTTACTCAAAACGCAAATTATCTCACAGTTTTACATCATTATTATCTCATAGAGAACTCTCTCTTAGGGGCCGTTCAAGTGTTACGTAAGCAGAATTTTTGTAACTTCTGACCGCCTCCTCCCCCTGGTCAGCAAAAGTAAGCAATGCTCTTACCCCTCCCCCCTCCCATGCTTACGTAAACATTTATCTAAATCTGTTCCGGTTTAATAAAGAAATATTGCTGACATAATCGCTATCCGGACCCCCCAACCCCGACGTCA
Organism: Antheraea yamamai; assembly: GCA_036509395.1. Classification (NCBI taxonomy): domain Eukaryota; kingdom Metazoa; phylum Arthropoda; class Insecta; order Lepidoptera; family Saturniidae; genus Antheraea; species Antheraea yamamai. The sequence continues at coordinate 10,616,571 of AP028453.1, read as the reverse complement.
TCAAAAATAAGCAAATCAAGGACCCCCCGCCCCCTTTCTTCAAGGCAGCTTTAGCAGTGATGCGTATTCATACAAACAGACAGACAGATATTTCTAAAAATGATTTAAATGTGTTATATTACTTATTAACTAAACACGTCCAATATTTTATTCACAAAAATCTAAAAAGTATATACACGTTAGATTTACATTCTTATTATATCATTACATAGTATAAAACAAAGTCCCCTACCGCGTTTGTCTGTCTGTCTGTTCGCGATAAACTCAAAAACTACTGAACGGATTTTCAAGCGGTTTTCACCGGTGGATACAGTGATTCTTGGGGAAGGTTTTAGTATATAATTTGTCAAGATTTTATTTATAGTCAGGGCGGGACAGCGTCTGCCGGGCCCGCTAGTGTATAGAAAAAAAAAGTCAAGTATAGGAAGTAGAAAGTACAATAAAGTACTAATTAAGCGTCATAAATTCCAGGTTAAGTTTGATAACAGTGAATCAGCGTTTACTGGCGATGAACGAGGTCTTACGGTTTTTCGCGCTGAGAGAGTGGAAATTCAAAGCCGACAACATTCGGCGTCTGAAAGGGAGGCTTTCGGAACAAGACTCGAAAATATACAATTTAGACCCACACACTATAGAGTAAGTTTATATTCTTTGTCGATACCATTTACATAACCATTCGTGACTACCATACATGAAGTGTAATTGACATCTATACCAAGACTATCTATACTGTTTAGACACTCGCATTACTCGCAATTATCTGATACGAAATATATATGAGTTGTTGAGGTATGTATGCTTGGTACACATATATGTTTCAACAACTCATATATGTATGAATAGTTAGCTTAGCTTAGGTTAGCTCAGATAGGTCACGAATTGCATGTATCAGGCAACAGCCCAAGCCGAGGTATGCCGTGCACCCTTGAGCTAGTTGTCAAATAAAATCGACTGAGTGCCTTAAGCGCTCGCCTTAGTAGTCCGGTGAAGCTGTTAAGACCTTGCTAGGTCAATAGCGAAGTCAGTTTGAGAAAAAAACACGCAGTATTCTAGGATATGACACTTCATGTTCACATTTAACATATAAAATAATAATATCAAAACAAATACTAATAAATAACAAAGAAAACCTAAGTTAAAGTTTGTTCTAAGACTTTCAAAAGTATAAACATAATCGTAATAAACCTAGGTGAAATGACCGGTGCCGAATACTACAATGGGCGACCCGGAGTTAATAATTTTTGATAGTAAAACAGGCAATATACCCTTTTGTTTTGTTCCTTGACGTTCCCACGTATCCCTTTCAAATGAAAGTGAAATCACCCGACGGTCATTGACACTGCTTTAACATAGACACGTAGATGATTGTGTATAATTTTTGTTCTTTTTTCTAGATAACTAGGTCAAATATAAGCAGTTATTTTTTTTAAATTGATTTAGAACTAGAATCGAGTGCAGTGTGTCCTCCAGAAATATTGCAACTATCTAAACAGTCACCTGGTATACGAGTCATATTCCAGCCGATCTATGTCCAGTTGTTTAGAAGTGAAAACTTTTATAACCGCGTTGTGATTTTTGTTAGGAGAAAAATTATGGATTCGCATCACCAATAACCTCGACATGCTCGAGACGTATTGCGCTTGCATCAGACTAGCGACGCGTAGTATAGCGGCCTGTGTACATGTTATATTATTATTTTGTATTGAGTTTGTGCTGCCCATGATATGTTTGATCGATTACATGGTACAGTTTGTTCGTATAGTATAGTAGTAATTATTTGTAAAATGGTTTAACAATACTCCTGTATATCTGTATGCAAGTTGAAATACAAATGAAAACGATTCATATTACAGGTGGGACGAGCATTTACGAGAATTTGTTAAAGGCACGAGGAAATACCTACTGAAAGAGAAAGACCAAGATATAGAGAAAGCGAGAAAGAATATACGAAGGTGAGAATTCTCTACATATTGTTAAACGATGGGTTTTGTCTGTTTGATCGTATCAGTGACACGTCAAGAAACTGACTCTCAGCCAATTGTACTAACGTCCAAAGTAACCCATTACTTTTTTTTTCAATATTGAGTTTTATATAACACGAGCGGGCCCGACGGACGTTGTCCTACCTTGATAATAAAAAAATCCTAAAAGTCAACCGCAACGCCACCTACCAGGCCCATTTGTGAATCTAAACCATTCTTGAATCCACCTGAACACACACAAAAGAATTCATGAAAATCTGTCCAGTCGTTTAGGAGGAGTTCAGTTACATACACACAGACAGAAGAATTATATATATAACTAGCTTCTGCCCGCGACTTCGTCCGTGTGGAATAGTTACTTTGGGCTAACGCTAACACGCAGCGAAAGCTCTCAAAAGGAAAAAAACACCACGATTTTGAAATAATCTTCATTGGTGCTCCACTCCTATTGGCTTTAATGTGATGATATACCTTTCCTCTCCCGATATATGGGTTATCGAATACTGAAATATTTTTTCAAATCGGACCAGTAGTTCCTAAGATTAGTGCGTTCAGCAAAACAACCCCTCCAACTTTATAAAATTTTATTACTACTCTTCTCTCGTACTTACCTCGAGCCGTCATTCAAATTACAATAACTTTTGATAGAGTGGACCGATTTTAATGGAACAATGATTAAGTTACTTTTTGGGATATGCTTTATAAATTTCTTGATGACATTTTATTGTGAACCCAGTACTTTAGCAGTGATGCTTGTTCATACAAACAAACATACAGACAGACATTTCTAAAAATGATTGAAATGTATTTTATTAGTTATTCGTAGACACCTGCAACAATTTTTTCACGAAAATCGAAAAAGTACAGACACGTTAGAGTTAGATTCTCGTTATCTTATATTCGAATATTTTATTGATATAGCGTTCAGATATGTCATCTCCATACATTTTTCCGTTTTCTACTGGTGTTAGCGATTGTAGATAAGTAACTTGGCTAGGCCCCTAGAAAAGAAAGGAGCGTCTCGACAGTTTTGTTCGCGTATCAACTTCTGTTCTTAAATAACACAATTTACACGTACATCGGTAAAGGTGAAAACGAGATGTGCAGAGACACTTTTGCAGGTCGGCATGATGGCGACGACTGCCGTTGTCATTTAAGACAGTCATTAGCCGTTATTTTTTAATTGTACTGTACTTTCCGTCAGGTATTATGCAACAGATAACTGTAGATATGACGTAGACACTCAAAACAATTAGTCCGGTGAAGCTGTTAAGACCTTGCTTGGTCAATAGCGTAGTCAGTTCGAAAAAAAAAAAAAAAAACTCAAAACAATCTCGAGGGACACTCAAGTAACCTCCGACAGTAAACGAAATAAAATATAAAAAAACTTATGTGTGTACTTATATACGCACGTAAGGTGTTATACTTCTTTAGGTAAAAAAAAGACAATTAATGCAATTGATAACATTTTAATTAAAAAAAATATAATCAACTTTAAAAGACTATAAAATTTTATATATCTCAGAATCAAGTAAGATACCAAAAAGAAGTAGAATAATAATACAAACAAATAAAAAGAAAATATACTAACAGTTAAACTCAAATCTATAAACACACTTTTATAATATAAAACACCACTTTTTTTACAAAAATGAGCGCGCGTAACCGTCACACGCGATTGAAGTAAAACGTTTTAAACATTTTTGATTTTGTCAATGAATAGTTTATAAAAAAATCAATCAAAAATTTTTGAAAACAATTTTTTTTTAATATATATATATTGAATAATAATAAAAATCATACAATAGAATTAATTATGTATATTTATATGGACGCGCGACCATGTTGCCATCTGGTTTCAATGTAAGTAAGTAAGAAATTAAATCATAGCTTCATTATCTGTAGTGCCATCTATCAGCTAATTCGGAACTTAAATAACACAGGAAATATTATTAGCAACTCTTTGTTATAAAGTAAATCTTAATATATATATTTCTTGTGTGCGTGTGTATGTGACTGAACTCCTCCTAAACGACTGGACCGATTTTGATGAAATTTTTTGTGTGTGTTCGTGGAGATTCGAGAATGGTTTAGATTCACAATTGGACCCGGCAGGTGGCGCTGCGATCGACTTTTAGGATTTTTTTTGTTTTCAAGGCAGGACAACGTCCGCCCGGTCCGCTAGTAAAATATAAAAAAGTACGAACACATTATTATGATAAGTAACGAATTAACTTAATTATGATTTAATAGAAGTTTTGGTTATGTTTAATTATTATCTAACCGGATGGTACAGAAACGTGACGCCATATTGCCTTAACGGAGTTCCGTTACATTGTCGTCCAGTTACGTCCTAGTCGCGCCTAAAGAAGTTTTACTTCAATACAATAAATTATCATTCACCACCATATATCATTTAAAATCACACAGAAATACACATGTATTTTTTTTATCTCCACTGATATAAAACACGTATTTTAGATTCATATCTATTTGAATAACAACCTTGAATATAGTTATCAGTTCTCACGGAAACTTGACAGGCAATTACCAGCCAACTTCATGGTGTCGCGTATAGGTGTCGGTGTGCGCGCGCACTGCAAAGAAATCACTCTCATCATCTTTCCCAAACGCGCCAAAAGAATATAACCTCAAAAATGTAATCGAATCGTCACTTACTTTTATTTTAAACAGATTATAATTGGAATTACAAAAAAATAACTCTTCTCATTTCTTTTTCATTCTAGAATGTACTACATCCACAAAAGCTTCATTGCTTTCGTGCTGATGCTGGTCCTACGGTTCGCGCTGCAGAACCCCCTCGTCCGAAACTTCGTCTACGGAACCCTCAGGCTCCTTCTATCCTCTTTAAATGAGGTTTACATTAAAATTAGGTCGTAGAATTATCAGCAGGTTGTATTTATTAGTTGTAATGCAAAACGCCATTATAGTTATGTAATTATGGAGGTTAGAGGAAAGGAGATGTCTCAAATGGGGGACATGTTGAAAAAGTGTCCAGTTCTGAACACTAAATAACAGTTCCAAGACCCTACAAAATGGCGCTAGCATAGGCAAAAGTTATGGATAGTACGAAATAATCTTGTAGATATAAGCTAAATTAACTGCTATGAGAAAACGTGGAGTGTGATAAAATTTTTGTAAACTTGAAACAATACGTTTAGTGATTTATGAGTGTTTACCTTTATAAAACTTGTTGAAATAATTGATTAATAGAGAAACCTTATTGCTGCTGTAGCGTCATACTAATTTAACGTACTTTGGAGGACACTTTTTCATTCAGAGGTGATTTTCCTTACCTCTATACTCCATAGGTCTAATGTAAGAGCAAATTTCGTCTGTTAAGTTAGATCGTAGATTAACTTTTATATCGTTTATTATCTTTTGTTATCAAATTCTATTTGATTTCTGTTATAATAGATAGTTTATTGTATAATAAAGCAGACTTTAAAAAAGTTTACTTAAAAAATTCACCAGAACTTTCTTAACCATAGACAGATACATACCTAGCCTTGAATTGCCATAAACCTACCACTATCCCAATTATACATTTCGTAGTTGATTTTGAGGGTCCTTGGTGTATTTTCGAAACCAGAGGTCCAATGCTAATGAAAATGGTACCTACTCGAAAATATTCACTTTACAATAAAAAAAAATGTTTTTTTAATCACTTATGACGAATCACAAAAATGACGAAGTTATGAAGTAACAATAATTTAATATTCAATAAACTCTTCCTTTTTTAAGTCGGTTAACACGTTCCATGTCACGTATACCACCGATGGAGCATCTTAAACTTGATCTTTAGGCCACGTGTACCACCGGTGGTGTATGTTAAATTTGATCTTTAGGCCACGTGTACCACCGGTGGTACACGTTAAACTTGATCTTTAGGCCACGTGTACCACCGGTGGTACACGATTTCATAACTATTAAAAACGAAAGAATTACTTATTTAATGTTATGTATGATGGTGTAACGTAATATTGTATGGTAATACGTAATCAAAATCAAATCAATTCAAAGATACATCCTATATTTTTTTAAACATCAAATGGCCTGAAGGACATGTCAGGCAAAAATGGCTTGGGACGGAATGTCTTAACAATATAGCACAGACCTCATCCCGAAGGTTCAAACATAACCAGAATCTGTGATACTTTAGGGTCCTATTCATGAAGGAGCTATGAACATAGTTCTCAAAGTTTTAAGATTTCTTCACCGTCAGAACCTAACTGTCATACGTACAGGTTCGATCGATTGCTTATTTGTCTTAAAAAAAACATGCATATTACTCAACCAATAATACCATTTGAGAGTTAGCTTCGAGATGACTGGACAGCCAGATGACTGGTTTGGTCTTCCTTCTTACTTTTTGGGAAACTTATTTCATTCCATACAAAACATAATCATATTACAAAAACCCTATAAAAACCTTATTTTAATTTATTTTTACCACGTAAGTCCCCCTCAATACTTATCTTTTCTAGGGCTTAGAAGGTTAAGAGTTCTTTGGTTTTGGAGGAACCTTATCTGGCAGCATTGTAGATTATATTAAAATACACTTACTATATGGGAGCAACGGTAATGTGAAACTTGTGTACTGTTATCTAAGTATTTATGGTCAGGGTCATTAAATTAGGAATAGTGTTCGGTGTAAAGGGTAAGTGGCCAAGGAATTAAACCAATAAGAGACGAGTTTCTATCTGCGGCTTCGCTCGCGTTTGAACGGACGAGGACCAGTATTCTGAACACTCTACTCGACACAGTGTTTATCCCCACTACTTATTGTCACACAAAAAGGTTGCCGATAAGAAAGTCAAAGCACTCATATAAGTTTCGCTTCAAAAACCCCACCTCTATGCAAAGAAAACATAACTAATGTATAAGGAGCCGGGGACACGACTAGGTAATACTAATTATGTGGAATTGCTTACTTGTCTACTTTATCGGTTGAATCCTTTGGCCATTTACCTCTTCAATTATGAGTGGGTTTTAGTATACGTAACATTCGTGTTATTTATAAGCGCGATGTTTTGCATTAGGTTATGATTAAGTTATTGTATGCATTTCATTGTATTAATAATAATGTATTGACAAAATTGAACAAATATATTTTCTTACTTAATATACTGAAGTTGTTTTTTTATGACCACCAAAACTTTCGACCACGCTTAAGGATACGTAGTTGATTAACGTAGTAAGAAAAAACCATTTACCCGATTATTCTTTACTAGCTCTTGCCCGTGGGTTCGTTCAAGTTAACGTGGTAGTAAAACCTTTAGATTAGGCATAAAGAATATAGAAGCCTGTCATCGGTGATTAGAGGATTATAGACACTGTGTGTAGATGCAGGAAAGTTAAAATTATTAACGAATCGATTACTAGACATTACTTTATGCATGAATGGGTCAGCTCGCTCGGGGTACTACCATCCAACACACAGAACCACCCACGTGAAGTAACAGTGCTTGCATTGTTGCGTTTCGTTCGGTCAGTGCGAGCGCCGGATACCCATCTCCCCGCCTCCTCTCCCCTCCAAACACAGGTCAGCAACGTACTTGCGACTCCCCTGGTGTTGCTAGTGTCTATGGATGGCGGTGATCATTTGCCCCCTATATCATTTAAAAAAAAAGTGGTCTTAGATGGTAAATACACTAAACACGGCTAAACAAAAACGCAGGCTAAAAAAAGTCCTAACACATGCTATAATCTCACGAGGTTTTCCTTCACCTTATGTCACCAAGCCACCAGCCTGTCTGTATGTGCCGACCAACACTTGAGAGGCAGGCCCTCTATGTTACAAAAAGACGTAAATCAAACTACACAAAATAAAAAATCATAAACATTTATTTACATATAAATTGGCAGTATAATTACATATATATATGGACATCAATATATTGCAAGGTTTTTTTACAAGAAAAAACCTTGGATCATTCGTTAATCAATAAAACAATTTCATTGTATATCCTCGAAAAAAATATATACTTAAAAATGTACTCCGATTTCGTACAGTACACAGGCATGTTTCAATGTCAGCTAAAAATCGCAGAAGTCAGTAAAATATCGCAGAAGTCAGTAAAAATTTGCAGAAGTCAGTAAACATTTGCAGAAGTCAGTAAACACGTCACATTTAGGGTACTGGTATTTCAAAATAAACCATTACATAAATAAATAAATAATAAAGCACTTAAGACGAAACGTATATTCAACTGACTTGGCTGATTCAATGTAGGGACAGATGATTGTTAGTTATGTTATATATCTACATAAGTATATCAGCTGATGTTTTTCTATAGTCTACACTTTGCTTGGAATTGCTCTCCTATTTATTAATATTATTTATACTTTCTTGTAACCATTGATATCTTGTAATACAGTTGATTTTTATACTATGTTTTTTTTATTTAATTATTAACAACAAGAACAACATTTATCCAATGAAATGTGCCAACCCTAGTCAAATATCACCTGACATATAAAACTAATATGAATCCAGAATACCACAACGGTATGACGTCTCCGATGACGTCATCTTTATTGTTTAAATTTGTCAGTCGATTATATTTAATCGGAAATTAATAACAAAAGCTAATACTAGTGTGTTGTAGATAGAAAATTTAACTTAATATCTGCAACAGTATGATAATGTAAAAAATAATATTTTGTGCCTAACTCATTATCCTCAGATTTAAGTCACCCAGCCAATAGTAATCAAGAATCATTCGGATTGGATATTTACTACAAGCCAATAGGAATGTAGTACGAGTCAATAGTATTTAGTCAATCGCAGGTCATTAGTAGAAACATCCGAATCAGTGTTATGTCAATATTATTCGGATTGGCTATTTATTATGAGCCAATAGGAATGTAGTACGAGTCAGTAATAGCTTAGTCAATAGTAAGTTATTAGTAAAAGCTTTAGGAGAACGAGGGCTTGGTCAATAGCACTGTTTGAATAGTTAATCCGTTTTTTTTTTCATTTTCCTTTCAAAGATACTTTACAATGTAAGTCAATAAACTTCCTATAAATTTTATCAGCTAGAAATTCTAACAAACAACTATATATAAATATACATTTGCGACGATTATACAAAAGCTTTTTAAGTTTACAACACTATGTTAAGTTTTTGTTCTGTCCGCATTTATTACACAACTACTACAAATTGACATACAGAAGCTTTTTATGTACGCTTTATTATCTCATCAGTCCTTTAACAAAAAAATGCCCTATTTTCAAATAATATAAACCCTGTTTTAATTATTACGGTGTTCACAGATTTCCAAATGACCTTTTGTATTGATTTTTGACATCAGTTTCTTGGCAGTATAATGGTTTTAATTTTATTATTAACAATCTTGCTTGAAAGTGATTGGTAATAATTTCTGAGATATCACAGATACTCTGGAAATTTCTAACAAGCAAGCTGCCATATTGTTTGTACACTGAAGTCATGTCAAGACATTTTATAATAAAATCATTTTGGCCATTATGCAGTAATGGACTTTTATTGTGGGGATTTGTTACCAAAAGTAGGTAAAGAAATATGATTATTACATAACATCTTGTGGGGTCGAATAAAGCAAGATGGTACTCTAGGCTTGTAATAAAAATTGTTAATAGTAAATCTACACTTGACTATTATTGTAACAATATAATAAAAATTGTCAACAACTGAACACTCATTTTTGTGCTTATCATGAGCAATGTACTGTTAAGACACCCTCTGATCTTTATAATGTTAACTATAATATACAAAAGATCTATTTTACGGCTAAATCAATTATTACAGTCGTTCAAATATTTTCTTTCATGAGTGAAACAATGTTCAAAATTTGTTTTGAGAAATAATAACATAATATCATCTTAGAAAAGAGTGCCGACTAGCGATATTAATGTTGGGCTATCTGCCTAGTATATTAAATTTCGTCACAGGTTGAGGGGAGAGAAGGATCAATAAAAAGTGACAATCGAGTGGTAGATGAGTTATAAGCTTCACATGTGAAAATCTAAAGTAAAAATTATAAATTTCAACTGCAACGATGATTAAACAATAGATAAATTGACAATCGAATTTTCAAAATAATAAGCTATCGATAGTCGATTATTTTATTAATAATATTTCCAATCGATAAACGAGTATCAAATGTTATTTTTAATAATAATCAGACTTTCTATCGCATATCAATCGATACGTTTAACAGCAACCGAGTTTGGAATAATTCTTCTATCGATAATCAATTATTATCAATTAACAATCGAGTTTCAAGGGATATTTTGATTAACAGTAAGTTATCATATCGACTATCAATCGATATATCGCAAACAACCGAGTTTCAAATGATATTTCTATCGATAATCAATTGTTCCATTAGTAATAGAGTTTAAATCGATATAGCAATTAACAATCGCATTTCAAAGGTTATTTTTATCGACATTTAGTTTTTCAGTCGATAATCGAGAAATCAATTGTCAATCGGGATTCGAACAGTATTTCTTTTGATAACCTTTAATATCACCCGTACCTTTAAAGACGACATGTAAAAATTAATAAAATTCTTGGCAATTTTTTTTCCTATTAAAAAGCACAACAGGCACTGCTTCTGCGACCCCCCTACACTCTACATTCATCTAATACTATGTGTATAAATCTCACCGACACTTATCATTCAATATCTGTTCACTTAATCAATTAACTACAATTAATTAATCTAATTAATGACTCTGTTAATTACAGACTAAATAAAATTATCGCAATAATCGAAACAATTTAGTTTTTTTTTTAAATCCAATTATTAAATTATATAATTTAATTTCGAAAAATCGCTTTTTTTTAATAAACAAAGGTATTAATTCTTAAAACTGTGCTATCCCTGTCGCACTTGCACTCTCTAGTACACTATCTCGCTCACACACACAGGCAACAACACACGCCTCACAGCCAATCAGGAGCGTTACTTATCCACTCTTCATTACTTTCATTGTCTATTTTATATAATAAAGAAAGAAACAATACGTCTTTGAGTTTTCGGCGTAATCTTGGAATATCATGTAGTGGATTTTATATTTTACTCTTAGTCTTGTGTTATTCGACTCTATATCTTCTAATATTGGTGGTGTTTTACGTTATTATGCACAAGTGAAGTGGATGGGAAATAATACCATTCTGACTTCCCACAAAAACTCCCTGGAAAGTTCTAACAAGACGGCCACCATCTTGTTAGAACATTGAAACGATCGCAAGAAACTTATAATATCATTACCTACTCGACAATGGCAGTAATAATCTACTAGAAGATTGGTTACCAAAAATAAAATAAAGATAGAATATATCTGTTATAGATCAAAAACCTCCCATTTCTAAAAGTCGGGAATCTATATAACCCCTAAATACCCAAAATTATCGAAAAGATTCTATTAAGGGTTTCTATAGAATAGCTTAAACCCCATTCATAATATACCTTACAGACTCACAGTCACATAAATACACATTTTAACTGATTACGGATTCGTGGAGTGTAGTCCGGTGAAGCTGTTAAGACCTTGCTTGGTCAATAGCGTAGTCAGTTCGAAAGATAAAAAAAAAAAAAGGATTCGTGGAGAGAAAACTAGGATAATATTCGTACATTCATACAATAATAAGACATCGATTCGTGGTGTTTTTCGTTACATTTTTTTAATAATAAATATCCCTATTCTCCTAACATATATTAACATTTTTTATAAGAGTTCACTATTACTATTATGTCTTAGGGCATTCGGTTTAAATATTACAATCTGATGACAAACTCACCTGATTTTATATCAGGTTGTAGTCAGTAGTTGATCTTGAGAAAGGCTTATACGTTTAGTTTGCGGAACACTAACTGTTTGCTTTATTTTAAACCCAGAGCTACTATTAACTTGCTGCAGAACACTGCGTCTATAGATGCCTCTTGTTCCTTGACCAATAGCTCATGATCTTTGGGGTATGATGGCATGATGGAGGTTGTAATCTATCACTTAGACTTGAAAAAAGGCTTGTACATTCAGTTTCCGGAACACTCTTTAACAGTTTACTTAATTTATAACCGAGAGTCACTATTAACTTGCTCCAGAATACTTCACCAGCTGTGGTTTTGTGCCTTGACCGCTAGCTCATGATCTTTGATGAATATTCTTTATAACGGTGTCGAAGATGCCATCGGTTGTAGACTGCATTTAGTCTTGAAAAAGGCTTATACATTCAGTTTTCCCAACACTTTAACTGTTCGCTTAGTTTTAAACCACGAGCCACTGTTAACTTGCTGCAAAATACTTCATCACCAGCTGCGGTTTTGCACCTTGACTGATAGCTCCATGATCTTTCGGACATTTTCTTGTCTTGTACATGTTCTTGTCCAAGATGGCGTCCGGCCATCATTTGACACATACATAGCCGTTCACCAAGTTTAGTCTGCAGGCTCATAGTCCATGTCACCGCAGTACTCTGCGAGGAACTCCAGGAACAGTGTGAACTTCCCCGTTGAGGAACGCGACCAACGTGAGGAAACTGACTTCATGCAGGTCGAGAGGCTCTCCAGCGTGCTCTGTGAATTTATAATTTATATTTTTACTCAACAAACACCTGTCTTATTTACTGGAATATTCTGACTTAAGGACTCGATCTAAATTTTTCGTAGTTCAATTTTGGCATCGAGTCCTCCTAGACACGCACAGCTCACACACAGACACGACAACTGATAAGCGGGGGATTATAGCGCACCTTAAACGTCTTCGTTACTTCTATAAAAAATATTACAATATTTTCTTATTATTCATTCTTGTTGTTATATTTGATGCTATAGTACCAAAATAAATTATAGTTTCTCAAGGTCATAACTACGCCAAGAACAGTATAACTAAACCTAAATATGTATACGTAATAGACACAAACATCGAATTTATGCCCAAATATTTAGCCCCTTAGTGCCCGATCAACATATAATTTCTCAACATTCTCATAACGAGTAGTATTGTGGTACTGGATCATAGTCTAGGTAATAGCTAGAAACATCAAGTTTGCTCTTAGATGTTTAGTCTCCCAGTGTAGGAGCAAGGTTTCAATTTTTTTAAGTTTGGTTAAAACAGTATTTATGATAACTGAATCTTAGTATAGACAATAGACCAAGTGAGTAGATGTATCGTGATAACAGAATTTTAGTACTGATAATCGCTAAAAACATCAACTTTGCGATCAGAGGTCCAGTCTCATAGATTATATAAATACTAACAGTGTGTCAAATGAGTAGTAGTCATCAGTAACATATTTGGAACCTTAACCCACCATATAACTACTTCAGTGTTCACTTACACTGTATAAGGAACTAATGAAACAATGACTTAAAGATGTTATTATAATGATATAATATCCCCATATGCCAATAAGTAATATGGTTATGGTCTAATATCTTATTAGAAAGACCCCTTCTATCTTCAGAATTACTATTAATAATTATAATGTTGAATTGTAAACAGTGAATGTGCTGACGTCTTGAAATCTTGCATAGATATAAACGAAGAAGATATGAAATGTTTTATATCTGTCTAAGCAGTTTTTAATATTTGATAATTTAAATAGTGCTCATTGAAGTCAATACAATATTCTTATATATTACTATGGTTACTAAGTTATGCAGACGAAAGCGCAGTAAATATAAATAAGTGGGTTGTCATCGGATCATTTTGTTCAGTCCTGGGGTAAGCTGTCTTTACTGGTAAAAAAAAGGAGTATAAACACGGCATATCTATATCTACCCATCAAGAAGTTCTATAACAGTTTCTGAAGTCCATCATCAGGTCATTTTGTTCAGTCCTGTGGTAAGCTCTCGTCACTACTAACAAAAGGACTACAAAGACGACATATCTATTTCTACCCGTCAAGAAGTTCCATAACAGTTCCTGAAATCCATCTACAGTCAAAAAGTAAAAAAAAAAAACTAACCTAATAACTTTAAGGAAACAACATAATAAGCATTCAAACTTAGAATTTTTGTTTCAACCTAATTACAGTATCTCTTACTACTAGAAATATACAATATAAACCACTATAAAAAATTGGTTAGTTTTTCGAAATGATCAAAACGATTTGTGAAGTGTATACATATTCCTACAGGGATGTTTTTTTTTTCTAATCGATTGCAAAGCGACGTATTCATCCACTCGCTACGGCGCCCGAGAGCGGACTGGCGCGACCTGAATTCTCGTTCCACACTGTTGTCTAAATCGAATTTAAATAAAGCAGTAGATTGGACCTTATTCCATACTAGTTAAGATCTACGCAATTTACATAAAACAGTGAAATTTTGTTTACAACTAAATAATTTTTTTTCTCATATATAGTATAGATAACTTAGTTGTTATGTATTTTAAACTCGATTATATGTAACATAAGCAGGTATTTTTTGTTTATTAAAAAATGAAAATATATTGAGATTTTCGTACCGAAAATCTGTTTTTTTTTTCGGGTAGGGACTAAGGAGAATTGTTTTTTTTTTTTACAGAAACCTATTAATTTTAAAATACAATCATCTGTATATCATTGTTAAAGGTTCAATGTATCTGTAGTTAACCATTACGTTTATTGGTATTCGTACAGAAAAACCATGAAAATGGACCTTTTTTGAAAGCGCGTCCTTAAATAACAATACAGTGGTGGAGTTATCCCATCAGAAGTGGTATAATTCACTATGCAAAGAAAGAAAACTAGTGAGAAAATAGAATATGTATATCATAATAGAACGAGAACGATCAGAGCAAGTATTAACTACAGCAATACGAGACTGTTAATATAAAGAACACTGTATAATGTATACTGTCTCATTCTCTCTCAAATTAAATACTATAGATGTATGTTTGGATTATTTTTTAAATGAAAATGGGACTAAAGAAACATTTACACAGTTCAGTATCATTTCACATATAGCCAATGTTGGGCTATAGGCCTCTTCCCGAAGGAAGATATAGACATAATCCAGGGACAGCACAGGACGTATTGACGATTTCAAACTCTGAGAAATCCACAGTTCTAGATGGTGCTCACATACGGTGGTACTACAAGAACATTTCTCAGGTACAGGTTTCCTCATCATGATTTCCTTCACCGTCAGCTGATAGTGTTACCAATTTCAATTACATTAAATTATACAATAAAACATATATTAAAATTTGTTGAAACATGCTAGGGTTAAAACCTGAGACAACGGATTGGTATTCCAACCGTCAAACCACTTGACCGTTGTGATTCTTTATATAGTTGCTAGCTGCCCGGGTAGACGTCGTCCTACTTTGAAAATGAAAGAAATCCTAAAAGTCAACAGCAGTGCCACCTACCCGGTTCAGTTGTGAATCTAATCGAATCCACCTGAATACATACAAAAAATTTCATCAAAATCGGTCCAGCCATTTAAGAAGAGTTCAGTCACATACACACGGACAGAAGAATTATATATATAAAGAAGATATAGTATACAATACCTGAGGCCAATCCTGACGGTAGACAGCGAGGCACTGCTCCGTCAACGAATCCTCACTTAGAAAGTTATGCGTCAACAGATACACTAACACTGTCGCCATGGCTTGCCACACGTCACTGCACTTCTCTTTCGAAGTACTTAGAATCACTATATTCCTCGGGCACAATATACGGTCAAAGAATTCCAATAGTTCCACATTCTCCTCCAGGGTGAGATTATTTTCAGTCTTAGATTCTTGCAACGGAGAGAACACTGACTCTTGAGCAGTTGTTTTCGATTCTGGACCATCCAGGACTAATCTTGAAGGTGTCTGTTTTGATTCTGAATTGACAGGTTGACCAGAGTCAGACCAGAGATCAGAATCAGGGTTTTCCAGGTTACTGATGACGATTTTGATATTTCTGACTGGTTCCTCATCGCTGAGGGGTGTATGAGCTCGTTCCTCGTCATCAAAGTTCCTGAACTCCGGTGACAAGTCCTCCCTCCGCTCTGGTAAGGACACCTCGAGCGGTGGCGGCTGCTTCCGGTCGGGGCAGCAAGTGTTCCAGATCGCGTACAGCTTCTCGAGGAAGCCGCCCGATATCTCGTTCGGTTTTCGACTCACTGGAAACAAGTTTAATATCATACAATGTGGACCCCGTGTTCGTTTTGTGTTTGTAATGGTCGATATATCGTTCATAAATGTTCCGTGATGTGTAGCGCCATCTATTGTATTATTCCCCATCCACTCGCTTCCTATGTTTTAAAACACTGATCTATCTTCATAAACATCGATCTTTAAATATATATCATATGTATAGCGCCATCTGTTGTGTCATTTGAGGTTGATTTTAGAAACGGGCTATGGTTAACCAAGAAAGGAACAGCTTACTAGACATAAGGATAAAAAATTATTGATCTAAATATACATTTTCATCATATTTATCTTTGTTTTTATTTTTTTTTCTAAAACATCGAAAAAGCATCGATAAATCGTTAAAAATGGGCAGTTCGAACAATATATAATATGGGACATCGTGAATCATTACAAACTCAGTTTCAGGAATTCGGTATCCTAACTCTGCCCTCCCAATGCATTCTTGATATTTTAATGTATGTCGGTAAAAACTTTGAAAACCTGCATTTTGTAAAGGAACGGCATGATCTAAATACTAGAAACTGTGATACACTGGTCATTCCATGTTCCAGACTTAGCAAAACCAATAATAGTTTCTTAGGTAATAGTGTTAGGTTTTACAATAAAGTCCCAAAACATATTACCGATTTGCCGGATTGTAAATTTAAGTGCTATGTCTAGCCGGTTTTAGTGTCGAAAGGCTATTATAGAGTGGATCAATACGTGAACGATGGTGACGTCTGGAATTGACTCCTCTCTGTGCATCCACTAAAAACGGTATTGTAATGTATAATGTTTCTTGCCGGTTCTTCTCGATGACTGGGTTGTTTTCCGAACCGATGGTAGTTTGACGTTCATAAGCGCCTTATTAGGGCCTAAACTGAATAAAGTATTTTTGATTTGATTTGATTTGACAAGCTTAGATGTTTCCAACAGTTTTTTCACACTTAGATCACATCGTTATTTAAAATCAAGTGAGATTGTGCTCAAACGCTAAAATGAAAAAATATATTATCACCCACTTCTGTCTTCTACTGTGTGATTATACATATACCACGTGAAAGGTTAAACACTCGCAGTATTCTAGTATATGATACTTCACGGTGACATTTAACATATAAAATAATAATATCAAAACAAAAAAAACTAATAAACAACCAAGAAAACCTAAGTTAAAGTTTGTTCCAAAACTTTCAAAAATATAAACGCACTCGTAATAAACCTAGGTGAAATGACCGGTGCTGAATGCTACAATGGGCGACCCAGAGTTTATAACTTTCGATAATAAAAGGGACAAAAAACCATTTTTTTTTTGTTCCTGGCATTCCCACGTTCACTTGTGAAGTGAAAGCAAAATCATCCGACGGTTGACACTGCTTTAACATATACACGTAGAGGATTGTGTATAATTATTTTTTTTCTAGATAATTAGAGCAAATATTAAGCACCTATTTTTTTAATTGATTTAGAACAGGAATCGACTAATGATTATCTTGTAAAAATATTGCTGGCGACTAACCAGTCGCGCTGTATATTGAAACATCATTTGACTATGATAAATTAGTTACAACATTGTAACGAACCATAGACAATACACAGGTCGACGCTGAGCTGTAGGATGGCGCGCTGAGTTGCCGCGCGACCGAACAAATTGTTCGGCGAGCAGCTCGTCGCGCAACCAGCAAGCAGTGACGTCATATCATCCGGCTCCTCACCATCGAGCAGTTGACATACTTGATCCTATAATAAATTGTTAATCTTAAACGTATAATAAGAATGTAAATCTAACGTGTCTTTACTTTTTAGATTTTTGTGAAGAAAATGATTGCCGGTGTCTAGAAATAACTAATAAAATACATTACAATCATTTTTAGAAATGTCTGCCTGTCTGTTTCTTTGTTTGTACACGCATCACTATCGCAACATTTAGTCTTGGTTTCATTAAAATTTGGTCAATATCCTTGTAGCTTTGACAATTGAAAGATATCGCTTTAAGGATTTTAAGATACATTTTCATGTGAAACACTTACTTTAAGCATGATGATGCAGGACGAGGGGCTGATGTTGTCCGCTTCGAACTGAGCTCCGGGGGCTGTTATTGTTTCCGAGTCCGGGGTGGATTTACGTCTTGCTGCTGCTGATGCAAGCTCACCGAGTGCGAGGAGCGTCTTCATTTCTGTCTCGATATCCTTGCACAGGATGGCTGTTGTTAGCAGTCAAGGGTTCAAAATGAAAATGTATTATAGAATCAAATCAAAAATACTTTCTAAATCAGAATCCCGAGCACAGGCACTTATGAACGTCAAAACTACCACCGGTTCGGACAAACAACCCACTTATCGAGAAGAACCGGCTACAAACTCGATCTGGTTTATCTTTTTGACTTATTTAATGGAAGCGCAGAGAGTGGTGTCAATTCCAGACATCACCATCGTTCACATATTGATCCACTCTATAATAGCATTTTGACACCAAAACCAGCTTGACACAGCGTTTAGAATGTTATATGATCTATCTGAATGATCGATGATGTCTTAGTAGATAACGTGTTTGAATACTACGTCGAGGGACGTAGGTTCGAATCCTTGCAGCTCAGTTGGAGTGTATGGTGAAGGAAAAACATTGTCCTGAATGTTGTGTATCGGATATGAAAAATAATATTTGTTATTTTTTATATATAGAAGAGATGTAGCTATACATAATACTATTGACATATTGAATTATAACAAACTAACAGGCCCGGGGGACATTGTTCCATCTTGAAAATTAAAAAGAAACTTTGACAAATTATATACCTTTCTCATGAATTACACTATCTACTAAGAAACACCGCATGGAAATCAGTTCGTTTATAGCGAACAGACAGACAGACATGGCGAAAGACTTTGCTTTATAGTATGTAATGATTTAGAATACATTACACGTCACAGTCGTTTTTAGTGGATGCAGAGATTTGATATACATACCAGTGGAACTCCAATTGTTAGCGAGCCACTTGGCGAGTCTGTTCCTGGCTGCTTTACCGGCCAGCGCGTGTAGAGCCGCGCTCGCGGTCGGCAGTAACGCGCCGAGGGCTCCGCTCGCTCTGGACGACATCAGTTTGCCGGCGCTCTGCAACGCACGAGCACGCAAACCCAGGAGTTGTTCCGAGTATAAGCTCTGAAGTGACCGCAGAAGTATCGCCTGTATAAATAAATTAACAAAAACTAAAATTATTGATTTATATTGAGTAAAATTATTGATTTATATTGAGCAAAATTATTGATTAAATATTGCGCAAAATTATTGATTTATATTGCGCAAAATTATTGATTTATATTGAGTACAATTATTGATTTATATTGAGTAAAATTATTGGTAACGCCATCTCTTAATTTTTATATGTATTATTTCCTCTTCCTTATTCCGCATATTTTATCTATACTTTCGCACGCTATTTATTATCTATGTAGTTTATAGAACCCCTTCCCTTCCCAAAAGAACGGAACGCAAATCGCCGCCCACGCCTCTCTCTCTTCTACGGCTAACGATCCAAGCGCCCTCACGCAATTACGCAAAATCTGTACAAAATACAGTTATTTATTGGATTATCGATTTATAAACATGTACCGGGACGATAGGGTATACTTATTGTGTGGTGATTGTGGTGGAATCGTAGAATCAGCCCAGAATTGAATCAAGAACCCGGTAATTTCCGTTCAAATCCTACCGCTAATTATACCTATATTTTCATAAATTTCCACCAATTATTGATTATTATTACGCAAAATTATTGATTCATATTGAGTAAAATTATTGATTTATATTGATTAAAATTATTGATTTAATTGCGCATAATTATTGATTTATATTGAGTAAAATTATTGATTTATATTGAGTAAAATTATTGATTTATTTTGCGTAAAATTATTGATTTATATTGCGCAAAATTACTGATTATAAAAGCTGACAACCAATAAGAATTAAAGTGTAGGAACATCCAACACTAATAAATAATTCAACTAATGTGTTTCAGAATGGACCAGTAACCAATCAATAGTAACTCCTACGCTATAGTAAGTAGTACGGACACAGGTCATTAGTAACTCACCAATTTACTCAGTACTACAGACGCAGGTCAATAGTAACTCCCACGATACATTCAGTAGTAATGACGTAGATCAATAGTAACTCCTCTTATATAGTCAATAGTAACTCCACAGACATAGTAGTATGGAGGCAAGTCAATAGTAACTCCTCCATATATGTAATACGTACACTGTCCTCGGTGTTCCTGTGCAAGAGCAGACATCGAGCTTGTTCGCGAGCTTGCTCTTGAGCTTCTAGAAGCGCGGTGGCGGTCAACTCCTTAACCGAAGCAGATGTAACTCGCTCTATCACCAGCTCCAACACACGCCTTGTCGACGATGGCTGGCTTTTCAACAGTTCTTCTTCTAGACGATTCTAGAAATATTATATACAATATCGTCCACTATGAACTCAGAAACTACTCAACCGATCTTCATGCAACGTTGACATCATTACATAGTATAAAACAAAGTCCCCAACCGCGTCTGTCTGTTCGCGATAAACTCAAAAACTACCGAACCGATTCTCATGCGGTTTTCACCAGTGCATAAAGTGATTAATGAGAAACGTTTTAGTATATAATTTGTCACGGTTTTTTTTATAATCGGGGCGGGACAACGTCTGCCGGGACCGCTAGTTTATGTATAATTTGGTCCAACTTGAGAGATAGGATCCTTTATATTTCGATTAAAGTCCTCAATATTTTTTAATCATGAATTAAATGATTGTCAATGTTGATGATTGTTATTAATTGTAAGTTTCATCAGTTTCAAACAGATGGCGCTTTAAACTAGTTTCTGGACAGAAAATTGTAGGACCGACTGTTATAGATATCTCATAGATGGCGATACATTTTAATTTTGAATATCTTTTTTTAATTCAACATAATAACTGAGCCACAACAATTTGTGGCCGGATCAGCTAGTATAAATATAAAAACATACCTGTAACTCTCTCTCCTTATTCCTGATCCGGTCCTCCGGTTTCAGACTCAGGCTGATCGGTGTAATATGTCTGTACGTACTCTCCTTCTGCTCTTGAGTTACGCGACACGTCGATAGAAGAACGTTCACCTCCCTCAAATACGGGCACAGATCGAATATAATCGATTCATCGATCAAATCGATACAATCGATATTCGACTCAGACACAGCACTACACTTCACCGATCTCTCCTCATAGAACAATTCTTGAGGGAAATGTGGCAAATCGAATAACCATCCAAGAATCGATTTTAGAACTATCACTGTGGTCTTCTTCAGATTGTTCTCCGTTGTGAAGGTCAGTTTCTTCATGTATATATCGAAGAGTGTTTTTATAAGGTCCTGGTAGTATTTTATTCTCAATGTTGTGTAGTCCAACATGGATAAGTAGTGTACTATCCAGGGCAGAGTGATCGATAGTCGTCCGTTATCAGATGCGTTTGTTAGGACTCCCTTTAGGTCTATGTTCGGTTGGCACTAGAAAAAAAACACATTTTTATTATTATATTTCATTGTAATGGGTAAAGGTATGGAATTGCATAGAGAAAATGTAATTTTTAATCTATATGGGTCATTCCATGTCAAATCGACAAATTTTTTACCTGACCCCCTTTGATTTCGCTGAAAATTTTCTATCTCTTTCTACCCCGCGAAAGTTATTTTTCAGAATTTTTTCAAATTTTTTTTCCCGACTCAAAAAAAGTTATGAATTTTTGAAAAAAACCGCTCTTTTATTTTTAAATTGCCAGAACTTTTTCAAAAATTGACCATTTGGGAACTTTTTTTTTTTCAATTTCATATTATTTAAATGAAATGTAGATGATATCTTTTTTACCGACAATCGATAGCTCTTAAATTATCACATTGTATGAACTGGAGGTAACTTTTAAACCCATTGTATTTTTGAAGTTGTAATATTTCAGTACCAAAAAAAAAACGTCCATAAGAGTAAAAAAATAACGTCAATGAGAGAAAAAAAATTTTTTTTTTTAAAATAACAATTTCTTGGACGATAATCACTTGAAATTCTCCAATAAAATTTTATTTTTCAACTTTTGAGGTTTCACGAGGAAATAAAAAAAATTTCATAACAAAGTTATATAAAATCAGCAAAAATTCAACAAAAGTTTTTTTATAATCAAGAAAAAAAATTAGAAGCGACTGTCGTCACATCTTTTGATTAACGGGGATCATTGCAGAATTAGTTGAAGTATTTTTAGATCAAAAAAAAAAAAAAAAAAACGGTCGGACTTTGAGAAAATTACGGTTTTTTCAAAAAAACTAAAATATTTCATATATCTGGGACTCTGAAAATTTTTTCATATTTTTTTTTGAAAACTACATTTAAAAACAAAAATTTTGAAAAAAGAAGTTCCCAAACGGTCAATTTTTGAAAAAGTTCTGGCAATTTAAAAATAAAGAGCGGTTTTTTTCAAAAATTCATAACTTTTTTTGAGTCGGGAAAAAAATTTGAAAAAATTCTGAAAAATAACTTTCGGGGGGTAGAAAAAGATAGAAAATTTTCAGCGAAATCAAAGGGGGTCAGGTAAAAAATTTGTCGATTTGACATGGAATGACCCATATATTCATAGGCAAAAATAAGCCAGTTCAGTGCTTCTTCTAGTACCTAGAAGGGGACTGGCTCTGAAGTACAGCTGCCGGAACACACCAACAGGTGCTTGACGACAGCTCTTCAACTTGAGGGTGGCAGCTAGCCAAACGGACTTAGAAAAAACCCTACCATAATGATATGATATCATCTTAAGGATTTCCTTCATTGCAAACTTCGGCTTATTATGTGGATTTGAACCTACATCGCTAACCGCTGATCTATAATTGCTTCAAAACAAAGATTATAAATGTTGTTACAGGTGATACTCACATAATTCCTCAAAGCTATATCATTCTCCAAAACCTTTTCCTTCGGCACAACGTACTTCTGGTCTTTGAACTCCCTAGAGTTGGTCTTCGAAAAGTACTCTATGCTCTGACAGTATGGTAACGAAGTCATGAATCCTAGGAACTTGGCCAATAGGGTCAACTTTTTGCATAGACTCAAGTATTCCTTTGATACATCTTGTACTGTAAATATTAGGTTATTAATAAATCAACTTTATTGGAGCAATTTAATAAGATTATACCATATACATAACTACAATTAACAATTTAATTTAACTATTATACCAGGTGTTAAGTTAGCCGCTTACAGTATTCTATGAGATGATGGTTCATGGTCACATCATTATTTCATTACATAGTATAAAGCAAAGTCCCCTACCGCGTCTATCTGTCTGTCTGTTCGCGATAAACTCAAAAACTACTGAACGGATTTTCAAGCGGTTTTCACCAGTGGATAAAGTGGTTCATGAGGAACGTTTTGGTATATAATTTGTCAAGGATTTTTTTTTTATAATCAAGGCGGGACAACGTGTGCCGGGCCCGCTAGTTTAACATATAAAATAATAATATCAAACCAAATACTAATAAACAACAAAGAGGACCTTAGTTAAAGTTTGTTCTAAGACTTTCAAAAATACAAACACAAACGTAATAAACCTAGATGCAATGACCGGTGCCGAAAGCTGCAAGGAGCGACCCAGAGTTAATACCTTCGATAATACAACGGGAAATAAGCCTTTTGGTTTTGTTCATAGCGTTTCCACTTTCACTTTCAAGTGAAATTGAAATCACCCAACGGTCATTGGAACCGTGCTTTAATATAGACGCGTAAAGGATTGCGTATAATGTTTGTATTCTTCTAGATAATTAGGTAAAATATTAAGCACCAATTTTTTTAAATTGATTTATAACGAGAATCGAGTGCAAAGTATCCTCCAGAAATATTACTACTGTCTAAACTTTCAGCCTGTATAATTTAAATTATATAATACTCATTAATAATTTCCATGTTTCACATCCGGCAGGCGTCCCGCGATACCTCACAAAGTTTTTTTTGGTTAAATCACTTTAAAAAAAATTGCAGCTTTATTGAAACGTGTACTGTAAAGAAAACCTTATATAACTAATGAATGATCTATAAATTCAATAATTACTCACTGTTCCCTCGATCCTCGACAGATATGTGAGCAGAATCCAGGGTTAATATCTCCGAAGACAGAGCATCTCTTAAATGCACTCGGAAATTTTCATTCTCCGCGTTAATTATAAACTCCCTGCGGACGAGAAAACAGTTGGCATTAGATTATAATGAAATAAAATCAAAAATACTTTATTCAGTTTAGGCCCTAATAAGGCGCTTATGAACGTCAAACTACCACCGGTTCGTTCAAATTCAAATTCAAATTCAAAAACACTTTATTCAATTTAGGCCCTAAGAAGGCACTTATGAACGTCAAAACTACCACCGGTTCGGAAAACAACCCAGCCATCGAGAAGACCGGCAAGAAACTCGATCTGGTTTATCTTTTTAACAAATATATATAATATTTAGAATAATAATATATTCTATATAATAGTAAATTTCACAAACGTTTTTAATGGATGCACAGAGATGAGTCAATTCCAGACATCACCATCGTTCACATATTGATCCACTCTATAATAGCCTTTTGACACCAAAACCCGCTTGACATGGCGCTTATATTCACAATCCGGCAAATCGGTAATATCCTTTGGGACTTTGTTGTAAAATCTAACACTATTTCTATTCACTACTAATCTAACAAAGAACCTACTCATCGAGAAAAACGGGTAACATATTCGATCTGGTTTATCTTTTTAACATTTTCATTTACTATACATGACAAGTACAAGTCAATGTGCCTTCGCAGAGAACAATACCCATACATACTTGTAAAATAATTCCTTTTCAGTGAAATGGGGCAATCGGTGTGATTCCGGTGCGTTCGGAAACGTCAGTCTCCTTTGAAGTTTGCTCATCTTGGACTCCTGGAATTAGAAAAAAAAAACTATTGTAATGATTTCTATTTTTGTAATTAATTTTAAAGATTTAATATGGCCTTTATAATGTTAATATTATATTATATTATATGTAAGTTAGCGTAGGCCGGAGGGGACCTCGGGGTGGTTATGGCGGGCGAGGAGTAAACCTCGATAAAAAAAACCCCATGACACCACCCATAGAGTGGCGTAGGTTAAAAAACCCAAGTTAGCTCAGATAGGTCGCGAACTGCATGAAACAGGCAACAGCCAAGCCGAGGTGTGCCGTGCAACCTTGAGCTGGTTGCCCAAACAAAATCGGCTGAGTGCCTTAAGCGCTCGCCTTAGTAGTCCGGTGAAGCTGTTAAGACCTTGCTAGCTCAATAGCGTAGTCAGTTCGAGAAAAAAAAAATCGGATGCTCACTTCTATGTCGAAATTATTGCAAGGCGAAGTTCTGCTCAGATAAATAGTCGCAAAGCTTACAGGGTGTTAATTGGTTTCCTGTTTTCCTGACTAACTGATTATTCTTTTGTTTATTGCACTATGTTATTAATTTATAATAAAAAAAAAATTGTACCTCAACAGCATTCTACTCTGAATACAAACTAGAACATCAGAAATAATTATAATGATTATCATGAATCTACAAATATCACAATCGTTAAGGATTTCGATTAATGGCCTCAGCATTTATTAACCACAAATTAAATGATTGTCAATGTTGATTATTGTTATTAATTGTAAATTTCATCAGTCGCGAACAGATGGCGCTTTAAATTAGTTTGTTGACAGAAAACTGTAGGACCGACTGTTATAAATATCTCGTAGATAGCGCCAGGTTTGATTTTGAAAATGCTTTATCATAATTTAACTTCAACATGTAATAACTAAGCTACACCTACGCGAGGCCGGCTCGGCTATCATTCTTATATCATCTTCTTTTTTTTTATATCATAGGAGGCAAACGAACAGGTGGATCACCTGTGTTAAGTGATCACCACCGTTCATAGACACTTACAATACCAGGGGAGTCGCAAGTGCGTTGCCATTCTGTGTTTGGGGGAGGGGGGAGTGAGGAAGAGGGAAGGGGAGGGGAGGTAGTCTTCCGGCACTCTCACTGACCGAACGAAATGCAACAATGCAAGGCACTATTACTTCATGTCGGTGTTTCTGTGAGAGGGTGGTACTAACCCGGGCGAGGCGAACCTTTCATACTGAAACCGGTAATAGCTTCAAGGTGGCTCTACCACCTACAAAACTACACTCTACCACCTTCTTACCCTTATCCCATCTAACTAGGGTCGGCTCATGTTTTCCTTTCCCACTCTCTCCTGTCAGATGTCTTCTCAATATTCACACCTTTTATACACAATCCATCCATACCTTTTTCGGTCTTCCTCTACTCCTATATCTATCCACCATTATACTCAAAACTTATCTAGTTACATGGTTTTCAGAACATGCTCGTACCATGCTAACCTATTACTCCTCAACTTCTGTCACTGGTGATCTTTTCAAACTTCCTCTGATATACTCATTTTTAATGTTATTAATTTTAATAACACCACACATCCACCTTAACGTTCGCATCTCTGCCACATGTCGTTTTTCTCATCCCGTCTCTTTCGTAGTCATTGCAGCTATCATACTTACATATAGAGTAAATGTGGTACCTGTGTGTGGTGCGCCTGATGCTTCAAGTGGTGGATGAGCAGAGCGGAGAGGTGCTTGTGGTTGGCGGCGACCGCGCCCGCCCCCACCAGCGCCTTCACCCGCGCGCGGAACGAGCTGCGAGTCCCCACCCCCACGGCCCCCACGCCCCCCACACCCCCCACACCACTGACTCCCGGCGCCCCCACCTCCTGGTACCACCTGGATACAAACAGCCCCGGGTCAATCTATTACAACAGAAACAGGTGAAAAGAAACTCGACAGACGACACACGACTGAAGACAACTGGCGGGGAGATTAATGCTGCTGTATTCGCAGTTGGAAAGATTCGCCAGCTAACAGATATTGCCACTGTTAGGTTGGTCTACTTCGCTTAATTTCACAGCTTAATGTCTTATGGTATTTTGTGGGGGACAGCAGCTGAGATGGACACCATATTCCTAATACAAAAACGGGCAGTTCGAGCAATTAATAATATGAGGCCTCAGGAATCATTTCAGACTAAGTTTTTAGGAATTCGGTATCTTAACTCTGCCCTCCCAATACATTCTTGATAATTTAATGTATGTCCGCAAAAACTTAGATACGCTGGATCTAGTAAAAGACCAACATAATTTAAATACTAGAAACAGCAACAAATTGGTCATTCCACTTTTGGTCAGACTCAATAATTCCAAAAACAGTTTTTTAGGTAATAGTGTTAGGTTTTATAACAAAGTCCCAAAACACATTACCGATTTGCCGGATAGTGAGTTCAAGAACCATGTCAAGCGGGTTTAATATCTAAATATTATAGGGTGGATCAATATGTGAACGATTGTGATTGTGACGTCTGGCAATGACGCCCCTTTCCGTGCATCCACTAATAACGAATGTAACTATTATGCTTTGTAAAAACATATAACATGAAGAGATTCACTCTTTGAAAAAGGAACACAATAGTAGAGTAAAAAAATATCATTTCCAACCTTACAATCTCGTAAAACATGTCCCTCTGTTTCTTGAAGTTCTGGAAGCTCTGCATCGAGGGGAAATTATCAGCGTTGTCTGTGTCTATGTTGAAGCATATGACGTCATTAGCTGGACGGTTCTCCTGGAGCCGAGGCTTCTCCTGGAATAGTTTTATATAGTTCAATATTCTACTAATCCACAAATCGGAAATGTGGAATAAAATTCAGAAAATTGTCCAAAAGTTACAAAATAATTGAAATTTTATAAATCACTAGCTGATACCTGCGATTACGCCTGCGTCGTTTAGTTATATCTCAAAGGGATTAGGCAGCGTTTTCGACGAAAACTACCAGTCAGCTTGACTCTTTCCGACACTTCCAACAATTATCAATATATTTCAATCAATTTACCAAAAATCTTGCCAACTTATATACCTAAACCTTCCTCGTGTATAACCTTATATATTAATGATAGCCGCATGAAAATCCAATCCGTACTTTTTGAGTTTACCGCGAACAGACTTCGGACAGGACTTAGTTTTATAATATGTAGGGATAGACTGGTGTAGCTTGTGCATAATAGTTTTTTTATATCATAGGAGGCAAACGGACAGGTGGGTCACCTGATGTTAAGTGATCACCACCGTACATAGACACTTGCAACACCAGGGGAGTCGCAAGTGCGTTGCCAACCTGTCTTTGGGGAGAGGGGGAGTAAGGGAAGGGGAAAGAGTAGGGGAGGTGGGCCTCCAGCGCTCTCACTGACCTAATGAAACGCAACAATACAAGCACTGTTACTTCACGTGGGTTTTCTGTGAGAGGGTGGTACTACCCCGGACGAGCCGACCCATTCATGCTGAAACCATTAATAGGTTCAGCGTAGCTCTACCACCTACAAAAATTGTAGTAAAGTCTGTGCATAAGAAGAGTAAAGTTTGTGCATAAGAGTGATAGAGCCTGTGCATAAGAACTGTAAAACTTGTGCATAACAATAGTAAAATCTGTGTAGGGTTTGATAGTAGAAAAATCATGGTCACACCTATTTTTATGATATACTATCATGGATTTACAACAAATACTGGTACTCGACCCATTCCAGTGAGTAATAAGGAGCGGACCTCAGGACTATGTAGTAGTATAGTGACGACCCCTTAACATAAAAGTAATAACTACTCTGAAACCATTGATTTTAAAGAGATTTAACTTTAACTCCTCAGCTGGCTTTTTTAAGATCCAAACCCAAAATGGTGTATCATATTATTAAATACTAGCGGGCCCAGCAGACGTTGTCCCGCCCTGATTATGAAAAAATCCTTGACAAATTATATACAAAAACGTTCCTCATCAAACACTCTATCCACCGGTGAAAACCGCATGAAAATCCGTTCGGTAGTTTTTAAATTTATCGCGAACAGACAGACAGACAGACGCAGTAGGGGACTTTGTTTTATACTATGTAATAGGGTGGAGTGAAAAAAACAAATTTTTTTTTTTCTTAGCCTGGGGGTCAAATTTGTAGCTTATAAAAAACAAAAATTTTTGAAAAAAAAAAAAAAAATTTTACTCAACATCTTGAGCCAGCCCACTCATTTTTAAAATTAATTACGAGTAAAAATATTTGGTTGCAAAAAAAAAAATTTTTTTTGTCTTTGAATCTCTTAAAACATCTAAGAACTGGCAATTATGATCATTTCCAACTCAAATTTTATTCTAGTGCCCTAAAGAGGAATGGTACTTTTTGGGATTTTTTTTTTAAATTAAAACAATAGTCACAAAATTTTTTTTTTAACTTGTGATTTTTAATTGGCATAAAAGAGGATACTCTGAAGTTTCTAGAACGCCTTCAAAAATTTTTTTTTTGCAACCAAATATTTTTACTCGTAATTAGTTTTAAAAATGAGTGGGCTGGCTCAATATGTTGAGTAAAATTTTTTTTTCTTTTTTTCAAAAATTTTTGTTTTTTATAAGCTACAAATTTGACCCCCAGGCTAAGAAAAAAAAAAAAATTTGTTTTTTTCACTCCACCCTACTATGTAATGATGTAGTTTTTTTTATTTTATTATAATTTTGCATTACATTATTTAATATTGTTGTGTTATTAAATAGACTTAATAAATTAAGATGATTTTATTAGTCACTGTTTTTTTACATTCAGTTCCATGCGAAGGGAGTGGTGGGCACAGCTAGTTCTGTTTTTTACATCTATACTATAATAAAACTGTAACAAAGCCAAATCTGTACATTAAATATTTTTTGAAAATTTTGATCGGGGTAGACTTTGTTATCGATATAGAAGCCAAAAATAATCCTTTTACAATTTTTGTCTGTCTGTCTTTCTATCCCTGTGAACACGTATCACTCTGAAAGTACTGAACCAATTTTGACGAAACTTGACACAGTGATAGCTAATATTACAAGGTTACATTTAGGATACTTTTTGTACCATAAAATGCAGGGAGTTCTACAGGATGACGAAAAACAAAAATTTGTAGTTAATGTAACTAGACTTTTTTGCGACACCTTAGTATAAGAGCCAGCAACGTTGGAAGAACGAGAATTTTAGAAAAGCTGGTTCTTTAATATGCAAATATATTATGACCTTCCAAACAGGATTCAGGATACCTGATAGCCAGTTAACGTTGTGTTTTTTAATGCGCATCACACCTTTACAGGTAAAAATTTTCATTTATAAATAATTTTAGGAAGGTTTTTTTTCAGTAACTTTTAAACGTTATTCAAAACATTAATTTATCACTGCCAGACAATTTTGTTATTGGCAATAATGTGCCCTATGATATTCTTTGTAAATAAAATAATTCATTTCAACCCATTTTATTATTTCCATTGCAAAGAACATATTTCATTTTATTAACCATTACGATATTGAGATTTCACCGTAAACAATGAAAAACAACGATAAACGTAGAAATATGACTTGGGGCTGACGCCATCTTGAATACATGCGTCTATAACAGGCGCTACCACAATTATCGCTGTCTTTATGATACAGCCAGTGTTGCGCTAAACAATAGCTATAGCTAAGTTATTCTATACATACTATTTTTAATTTACTCTCTTTTATGTCTAAATAAAATAATATTAAAATTACAGCTATCTTAACATGGTTTGAACATCCTTTTTTCGTTTGTAAAAAATAGCATCGGGCACATTATTGTCAATAACAAAAATGTCTGGCAATAATAATTTCATGTTTTAGTAGCGTTTGAAAGTTAGTGAAAAACAAAACATTCTAAATTATATAAAAATCAATATTTTTGCCTGTACAGGTGCGATATGCACTAATAAACGCAACGTTTATCGGCAGCCAGGTAGCCCGCACGCTGTTTGGAAGAACATAAAGATATATAAAAAACTGGAGAACTTCGAATCGCTGTCGAAACCGTTGCTAGCTCTTAGACGAATAGTTACAGCAAGTGACAGTTGACGCATCGTGCTCATATCTTTTTAATATTTATATTTTTCTTCAATACAATGGAGTGTGAAAAAGTTTTAATACCAGTAGAAAATAGTTATGATATCATTCAGTGTTTAATTGATCATTATTTATTTTATGAATATAATTTACAATTTAACTCTATCAACTTGATACTTTATAATGTAAACTATACTGACTGTATAGTAAACGTCTACAAAGAAGGGAAAGGAACTTCGTTCCAACTGGGGATCCATAGACCTCTCAACCTTTTTTTACATTACCGCCAATATATGTAGGTTAGTTTTTATTTTAATTGAACCCGGTAGATGATGCTACGTACGGGTTGTAGGCTTATTTTAAAAGATTTCTCACATACCATCTAGGAATATATTTGAGTGAGTCCCTTGATAGTGTGGATTTACAATTGGAAACGGTAGGTGTGGCTGCAATCGGGTTTTAGGTTTATTAAAATTTTTCGCATTTAAAAATACAATTGAAACCGGTGATAACCGATTTGATGCAGACGAAGTTGCACGGATCAGCTAGTTTTATAATAAATATGGAATTTTTAAAAAAAAACTTATAGTGCCAACAGTCTGCTAATGAGTGCATTATAATGTCTATATTCGTTTGTATGGCATTTAAACTCTTTTTTTAATTGGACGTAATCCACAATTGAGCCTGTGTCATGATGAGCGAGTGTAGTAATCCAAGTAATATACGTATTGAAAAGGAAGAATTTGAAAGATACATAGGTATTATAATTAGAATTTAATTTTATTAAAGGAGATTATTTTACTTATGACATTAATATAAGGGGAAATAAGGTTTCTAACATTTCAGGAATCAACCAATCCCGATACAATATATGTATGTACTACTTTTTGAGCTAACCTTAAGATTTTTTGCCAGAATTAAAGTAATTATGAATTCTTTAAATAGATTTTGATGATTATTTACCTGATTAGATTCTGCTTCACATCTTAACCCATAGCAGTTCAGTAGGAACTTTGCAAGATCCGGATAAAAACTTCTGACTCTCTTGTTCTCGCCTGTTTAATAAACATATCATATACATTATCTATACATATAATAAGAATGTACATCTAACGTATCCATACTTTATAGATTTTTGGAGAAAAAAATGATGCAGATGTCTAGGAATAAGAATAAAATACATTTCAATCAATTTTAGAAATGTTTGTCTGTCTTTCTGAACACGCATCACTGTTAAAATATTGTATTCATGATAAAACCTAAAAAGAAAATCAGAAAGCCTATCTTCGAGTAACATTTAGTTTTGGTTTCCTAAAAATCGGTTCACTCTATCAAAAGTTATTGTAATTTTAATGACAACACGACTTCAGTACGAGAGAAAATTAGATAAGTAAATGGACTTAATACATTCAATGTCTTTAATATAAGTCGCAGGCACAGCCAGTTTTAAATAAATTTTATAAAAATACTAGATGTAGTCCGGGTTCCATTAGTCTTTCTCTGAGTTATGGTATCTCCCATGGCCAATATTATTTATCATTAGCTCAGCCTACTTTCTGTTCTATAAATAGCGTGATATATCCATGGAGGTATGGAAAGTTATCCATAAATAAGTTATGTAATGTAAATAGATTAAAAGGAAACGTTTTTGTCAGTCGGTTGAAATGTTTTCGTCCATCTATCGTATGTCGCATTACAGCCGGCCGCGGAGTAGGGGCAAAGTGAAAGGCGCTCAGCAGTAGCCAAGCGCAATATGTGTATCATCTGAATGATTGTATTTATTATATATTCCCTACTGTAATACTCAGATTCAAATTTATAGTTGGATATCTTCTCTACTATTGACATCCCATTATCATTCCCATTTTCCAATCATTAAGCAAGAATTAAAAACGAGATTCATACCCTAAATCGTGTTATTTTTATTTAAAATATCAAGGTAAAATAACATATACTATTATCGATCACTGAAGATATACCTGGAACATTTTAGAATTCTCTCCACACATCACTAAGACAATATCACATATCCACAACAAACCATATTCCTTCATATGGTTGTTTTAACGCACAGACAAGTTTTAAAAGTAACGCTGAAATTATTATAAATTGTGTGGTTACAAAGAAATACTCACCTAATGTTTTCAAAGAATTCTTGTCCAAAACAACTTCCAACTCTGTTCTCAAGTTCCAAAGTGATTTCACAGCAAAATACGTGCTATTATGGATGGTCTTAAGCAAGCTCTCTATATTATGGTCTTTCAATTTATTTTCCGCACCCAAACAATCGTCTTCAACCTGTTTTGATATCAGTATTGATATCAGATAGTATATTTCAGTGTTAACACTTAAAATTAAATTATTTCTGAGTAATATTCCATATATTTCTATTATAATATCAATTTTATCCTTAAATAAGACTTTATTTATGTCAGCTTTTATATAATTTTGTGCCTTTTCGAATGATTCCTTCTGTGTTACCTTTATTTGAGGTGTCAGTACTGATTTTGGCGAGGAGGATGTGTTTAGAATGTTAAATTTTTCCATTAATTTGTGCCTTTCCTGTTTCAGAATGTTACGTTCCACCTCGAAACTGTTTGAGGATTCCCTCAGTTGTAGCTTTTGATGCTTGAACACAACATTATCTTCTAAAGCCAATGGCGACGGCTGCTGGAAGCACTCAGATGTGAAATTATTCAATGACAAACTCTTCTGATTTTTATCTATGTTTGTCGGCTTGATTCTTCTCTTCTCTGATTTTACGGAGCTGGTTTTCTTTGAACCGATCTCTGGAAACATTTCAGAATTATTTATATCCAGTTCCAAAGCCACTATGTCACTGTCGCTCTTTACCGGTTTTTTCTTTTTACTGCTCTTTATGTTTACCGTAATGTAGTCACCGAGGCAGTTTTTCTCTTGAGATCTGGAATGTCTATGATTAAGTCTAGGAGTGTCACACCTCTCATGGTAAGACCAGTTTGGTGTCACTGGACTTAGGAGATTAGGCGAATCACTATGGTGACCATTTTTCAATGGTGTACTGGATATAACCAGCTTCTCCACACCTATGCTTAGTCGGGATTCATCTGATGATATAGTTTGATTACTGTCTTCATTGAAGAGTTTAGTTTTGACTTTCCTGCCACGTCTTCGTTCCTTATTCGGAGACTCGTGTGTGCTGTGTCTGTCATTTTTGACACTAAGGCTGTCTTTCGTGCAGTCATCATTTGTTGGGTCACTGATGGAACGTTTGTGTTTTCTGCAGGACGTAAGAAACTTTTCGGGTGTACTTTGATGAAGGATTTGTATTGCATTTGTGTTTGTTTGTAATATGCTGGAAGAAAGAAATCATTTCTTGATATAGTATTACAGGTAGGAACAAACGAAAAAATGTGAGCAGGGACGTAGTCGGGTGAAGCTGTAAAGACCTTGCGGGGTCAAAAGAATAATCAGGTCGAGAAAAAAAAATTTGAGCAGGGACAAAAATTGTACAGGTAATATGCATAGAAGCTTAGGACAAGAGATAAATATGATACAATAAAAATATTAAGATTTTTTTTTATGAAAAAGATGACTGTTTCTTTAATAAGCATTTATATTTATTAAATACAGAAATTTAAAATCATGTAGCGCAACAGTCAGTCTGATCTGCAGCATAGATGTTTCACTTCAAAAACAATTTCAAATCTATATATCTTCTATACATATAACAAGAATTTAAATCTAAAATGTCTGGTCTGTATTTTTAGATCTTTGTTGAAGGTGTCATGGAATAAGAATAAAATACACTTCAATCATTTTTAGAAATGTCTGTCAGTCCTGTCCGTTTGTTTGAACATACATTACTGTTAAAGTACTGCGTTCACAATATAACCTCACCAAGAGAATCATAAAGCATGAACTAACTTTTACTTTTATTAAAATCGGTCCACTCTATCAAAAGTTATTGTAATTTTAATGACGATGAGACTTAAGTACGCGAGAAAAGTAGATAAGTATAGACCTTAATAACTTCAGATGATTTTATTGACTTTTTACAATCAGTTCCTCATGGACAGAGTCGCGGGCACAGCTAGAGTTTTATATGTCTCCAACTCTCCGCTCAGACATGTTTATTAATATTTGTAGTAAAAATAGCTAGAGAGAGATATGTTGCTATAAAAATTGATACGTATCTGAGATAATATTTAAGATGCTAATTTTCATATTGATCCCTCAAATAATGATTAAAGTTTATCAATGTCATACATATTATATCAATTTTTTTTTAATATATGTATCATTTTTAACATTTTTTATATTATTTTATCCTAGGAGAAAATTTATCAGTATGAATTTATGTGTATTACTTTTCTATTCACACAAAAACTATTCAACAGATTTTAAAAAAAACTTTACACTTTACAGTAAAGAGTGGCAGCAGACAGAAAGCCGTAGAACGAGTTGGAGGAGGCCTTTGCCATTAGGCACATTGTTTTTATATTATGTATTACTGGGACACAAATGTAAAATTCGAGAAATATAGGTTTTATTATTATTATAAGCTTATACATTATTAATAGCTTACACAGCAGAATAACATAGAGGCCATAATTTATAAAGATATTGTTTGAATTCGACGAAATATAATAATAGGTATCAGTTATGTATGAAAAAATCCTGCCATTTGAGAACTATTTCAGAGTCTTTTATACTTCCTAAGTTTTAGTGTTTGAGCAAATTCCTACCTGATGTTAAATGCTGATGTGATCTAATATGTAAATATGCAAAACCTGGAGGTAGACTGGCTCTCAAGTGAAGCTGCCGGAACACACCAACAAGTGCTTGATGCCTGAAGGTGGTAGCTAGGGGGCAGCAGGTTTAGAAAAAGCCCTACCACCAAGCTACGATTTCATCACTTCCATCACCTAAATCTCAGGCTCATTTGCAAGGATTCAAACTTACATTTGGTGCTGATTCAGCAAGCAACCACTAAGCCAACATCACTCCAAAATACACTGCATAGACCTTTAAAGGTACGATTAAGGTAAGATTTGAGGGATCAATATGAAAATTGGCATCGTAAATATTATCTCAGAGAGGAAGGCTTTCATGTTATTTCCCACTAAGTTTCACAGTTTTTATAGCTCTCAACAGATTGCCATGAAAATTGTCATGTGTAGGTATTTGAAAACGTAGAATATCTGGATGAATTCTATTTGGCTATAATTCGCCTATTTTTACTACAAATAATAATAAAAATGTCTGAGCGGAGAGTTGGAGACATATAAACCACTAGCTGTGCCCGCGACTCTGTCTGTGAGGATCTGAATGTAAAAAGTCAATAAAATCATCTGAAGTTATTAAGTCCTATACTTATCTACTTTTATCTCGTACTTAAATCGCGTCGTCATTAAAATTACAAAAACT
The DNA here is from genome assembly GCA_036509395.1 of Antheraea yamamai. Taxonomy (NCBI): domain Eukaryota; kingdom Metazoa; phylum Arthropoda; class Insecta; order Lepidoptera; family Saturniidae; genus Antheraea; species Antheraea yamamai. The sequence goes on along the minus strand of AP028453.1, from coordinate 10,580,043 downwards.
TTTGATAGAGGGAAATGATATTAATGAAACCAAGACTAATTGTTACTCGAGGATATACTTTATGATTTTCTTGGGAGGTTTTATTGTGAACGCAGTACTTTAGCAGTGATCCGTGTTCGAACAAACAGACAGACATTTCTAAAAATATTTTAAATATATTTTATTACTTTTTCCAATACACCTACGACAATTTTTTTAACAAAAATCTAAAACTACATTTATATCCTTATTATATGTATACATTTTGTTTTAAATATGTCTACAACCAGAACAACATGTTTAAAATCTTACAGATGTATGGTTTACCCTTTCTTTAAAGAAAAATTCTCGTATATGGACTTCTAAATTATCTACCCAAATCAATTCATTAGCAGAATAATTAATTCAGTATAAAACTGAAGAAACTTGAAGACCTGACTCTAAACTTGATGGTAAAATTATTAGGTATTTTTAGTTTAGCAAAGAAAAACAAAACTCTTTTTTAATTTAAATATATAGGGAGTTTCGGCTTGGCATTAGAAATTCGCATCACGAATTTGGGGTTGTTTTTTATAGGGGTTGGTTACCTCTTTCAACAGACACCCCCCTCGCTCACGAAGACACATAGTTCTTTTTTATATGTGTTTGAAGTTACTGTAACGGAATATGACTTTTCCTTCCGATGCGCATTTTTAAGGTTTATAATACTATAATTTTGTTGTTTTATACATATTTATTGTTGATTTATAATTGTTCACTATTATTTCAGAAAAACAAAATCAACTATAAATTATTTGTATGACGTAAAACGGAATATTTTCCAGGTCTTGTATTTTTGTTTTATTCTATTCAATTCTAGAAAAAAATATAATATAAATTATTTGTATGATCATAAACCCTCTCCACACACACAGGCGAGGGAGCAAACTGGTCAGAGCAAATTGACTAAACTAAGTCACGTTAGGTTAATAGAGGAATAGGGCTGGAGCGAAGCTTAGTTTCACTCCCCCCCTAGCCTCTCTATGTAGGCTAGTATTGCTAACACATATCAAATTCGTTGTTGTTTTATATTAAATATTTTTTAACCACTATGAGCTTAAATGTGAAATATTTGGTGAAAAATGAGCAAGGAAGTTTATTGTTCTCATATTGTTAATAATTTTTTTTTGTTCTCAAGATTTATGCTGTTCCATCAATAATTTATTCCTTAATGCTTAGATATACATAGTTTCATACAAGTTATTATTTTTTTAGTTGAAAACACACCCTTTTTTTATACAAAATTACTATAATTTTTAGTACTATTACAAGAGTTTTAAATACTTAAAATTTATTCTTCCCACAAAATTTACATTTTTCCAGCAATAATTTTTTGCTCTACTTATACTGGGTATATTAGGAGACCGCTTCCGATAAACGAAGGCAGACGATAGTACTAATGAAACCTTTGATGTTGGGACGGAAAAAACCGATCCTGATTTAAAAAAATCGTATTTTTAAAACATTTTATTAGCAATATTTACGCTCCATCATGTTAGCCAAATGAAACGATGGTTTCATAAAAAATACATTACATTACTAAAAAAAACGTAATTAAACTAAAAAATATAAACAGCTGATGCCTGGATCAACGAACTCCCGGGTCAAAAACTAAATATACTAAACATAATAATCAATAATAAACAAACCGCTCCTTTTGCGGTGGGCCGCGCCGCTGCGCCGTTGACGGCACTTCCACAGATCAATAAAGCATTAGACATTCCCAACTTTTATTTTATAAGCTTAGTTATCCTTACTGACTAGTCTTTATGGACTTTATTAGAAGTTATTTAATACAACTTTACAATAAATTTTACCCTGACGTAACAAGAAGCTCAGAAGCTCGTTACTACAAAAATGCTATTAGAATATTAAATTAACAATTATAAAAACTATTTAATCTTTATCTTTGATTTTGTACAAGAAATTAAAAACGAAATGGTACATAATAATTTGATAGTTAAAATTAATTGCAATTATGATCGACAGTAAATTAATCTATCAGAATGAATTTAAATAGTATTCTTATACTTTATATTAACAGACTTTCCGTTTTGAGTCCGTCCAATACCATTATTTGAAAACAGGTAGGTATGTCACAATTATCTAAAATTACTTGCAATTTTTACTGTGAATGACGCCTCTAATTCTTTTATGGCGCCTGCGAAATTTATACTGACAAAGCTGTAAATTTCGGGGGGTGCGGGTGGTGTGCATGTAAAAGTAAGATTAAAATCAGTATTTGCAAGATCTTAGCTGACGTTCTCGCTGACGTTCGTTGACCCGAGTATCAGCTGTTTTTCTGTTTTTGTTATACATTGCTGTTTTTTTTTAAGTAATGTATTTTTTATGAAACTGTCGTTTCATTTAGCTGTAATAACATGATGGAGCATAAACAATGCTAATAAAACGTTTTCAAAATATGATTTTTTTTAAATCAGGATCGGTTTTTTTTCCGTCCCATCATCAAAGGTATCATTAGTACTATCGTCTGTCTTCGTTTTCGGAAGCGGTCTCCTAACACCCAGTATATAGACATAGTATTGTACAAACTGTTGAATTTATACTTAAAAATGTTGTTAATATATAAAATTACCAATGACTGTTCGGAGGCTTTGATCTTGAATATCTCAGTAACTATAACTTTCCACGGCAGGGGAATGGTTTAGAGGGGTAGTCAGCCCCCTCCCCCATCCCTCTCACCCCCTATTTCATGATGCGAATTTCTAATGCAACCCAAGTTTCAACTAAAATTATGTGATAAAAGGTAAACACCGAATTTGGAATCTGATAAATTGCACAACAAAAAATGTTTTGGTTGTAACTCACCTATCAGTCTGGTTTCTCAAATAGGATAAGAAATACGCAACAAACTCGTTTTTATTGCAGCAGAACAATACACAGTCTCCAGTTTTATCCTGAAATACCAACAATATTGTTAGAAAGAAATATTTTTTGATAAAAACATAATTTAGGTTATATTATCACCTCTATAGATTCATTATTCAACCATTTTATTAAAAGTACTTTTTCTAATTTCCCTGTAAGGGCACTCTCTATTATTGTTGCGGGCATATCTGAAAATTAGATAGTACAGTAAAATATGTAACAAAATATTGATTTTTTTATACGAGCGCGCTCAAATTCGAAGACAGCCATCTTCACCACAGACTTACTAGTGATGCACTAGCACAGAATAATATTACTCCTAGCGGAGTGCACTAGAGACTAAAGAGTTTTTAATTTCAATTTACAACTATGGGAATTTAATTCATAAATATATGTATTAGTAGCTGATAACCACGGTTTCATGTGCATTACTTTTTAATTTACCAATATATTTAACTTACAGAGAAAAAAATTATTACAAAGGAAACAATAATTTGCTTTAAATAAATATTCTTTTTAAAAGTAATGTTATGTATTTATTTCCGTAGAGGAATACATAAACATGTGAAAGTGCTAGTAGAGTATCGCATCTACTATAACCGTAGGAAGTTCCCCATACTTGTATCTCAATTGGGATCGTATTTGAACATCACGACAGAGCAGTTACATGTATTAATCTTACGTGGTCCAAATAAATCATTTATTATCCAGTTATGGAATATTAAATAACAATGTAAATAAAAATATGATAAATAGAGGTATCACATACTATTGGGGAGTATTAGCTAATTAAAACAAATCAAAATTCAATTTAAAAAAAATTAAGGAATGATTCCTTATTATCAATAAAGCACCTTAAATTCATTTCAATTGAATATGTATATTTTAAATTGGCAGGTAATTGCTATTAAATTATGCTCTACTCAATTACAGTTGGGTAAATCATTTACAATATTATCGATATCAACTAAACTACTCTACCGTGATGGTAAAACACGATTAAGTACGAATTGAGTGCGCATTTGGTAAGTTACCCAAATGCATGAGTGACACGCCACCCCTAGTATTTTCACTCATCTCTTTCTTCCGTGGATGTACCACTCCACTTATATATTTGTTCTCTATTAAGTAATTTATACCTGAGGGGAATTCCTTGATCACATCGTATTTTTTGTTTATCTAAAAATACAGTAATATTATTTATAATAATTTATGACAGTTTATTATTCATTTTTTATAACACAATTTATTATAATAATTAGGTTTTGTGTAGATGTCTTTTATTTTAGCTTTATCTGAGGAATGATCAATTTGACATATAGAATCGTGTATTTCGGTCTAGCCACACCGGCATTGACGTTAGTTTGTTTTTTTTTTTGTTTTTATTTTAAGTGTACACACAGAGATCGTGTTTATTAAGTATTTATTTTAAAATTATGTTGTTACGATGACGGAAATTGGGAATATTAGCGCCTTGTGTCGTTGCTGTCATGCAGAAGTTAATATTAAAAACATAGCGACCTCATCCATTTATGACAGTGTAGAATATATATATACAAATATGTTGAAATCAACTTTTGATATAGAAGTAAGCGCTTATCTATTTAAAATTATTTTTATTTTATTGTATGAAAGAACCTATACTATCCATCACTTAGTAACGTTCATAGTTGTTGGAGGTGATTGTATATTCCGTCTCTTAGAAATTGCAGCCATATGGCAATCAAAACTAGAGACAATGCTTTCGCAATATACACGAAAGATTTGAGATTGTTATGTTATATTCATTTATTAATGTATTTTACTCTTTAATCTTTCTAGCAAGATTATTTTCTCAACTCATTACCTGTATTGTTAGTGTTGTATTCCCTGTAATTTTGTCAAATATTATAAATAAGAAACTTCATGACAATGGATGAATGTTTGTTACTCCTTCATGCAAAAAGTACTCAACAAAAGGTCTATTATTTTAACTTCTTCAAAAAGCTGCTTGCGAGCTGTACTGGCCAACCCTTTCAAATCTAAATACAGATCCCCAATAATATGGAAAATCAAAGAATCCCTCTATATTTGCCAACGGGGAAACTTAGAAATCGTCTTGGCTTAGATTCCGGGTCACTCAGGCATTCCAGGCAATGAAACTGCAGATTCCTGTGCTAAACAAGGTGGTAACATAGGCTCCCTAGAACATTTTCAGATCATTCCTGGGGATCTATGTTCAAGTATGAAACACCAGATGTTTAAAGCATAGAATGTTCAGTGGCAGACATCACACACAGTTAAGGCGAAATTCTACAGCAATATACAACCAACCATCCCAACTTAACCCTGGTTTTCCTTTTTTCGGAACATAGACAAGTGTTACAATGTTGGTCATCTGCCATATTCGTTTGAATCATGCCTGCATGCCTATCCACCTTTTTTTTTACGTAGAGAAACCTCTTCATAGACTTGTCAGGTCTCCAGGGGAGGACCTGAAACGCGTCGAACCCTAGTCAACTAAAAAACTCCACGAAAAGCTCCGCTACACCCCTGGTGCCAGGCGTTTCCCACGCCGCACTCAGCTGAGGCAGTTCGGTCGCGAGACTGCCTCCCAGCCTGCCGAACTTGTGCAATGGGAGGTCGGAGCCCCCGCCCCTTCCCCACTTGGTTCAGCCGGCAATGGAAAGACTAAGCCACTCCGCCGTCGCCCCGGGATTGATTTTTATGGAGTTTTACTCCTCCTCCGCCTCTGCCACCCTGAGGTCCTCTCCGGCCTACGCTAACCTCTGCAAAACCCCCCTGTCCTGCGATCACACCCTACCAGTCTCGAACCCTACGCCCTACAATCCCCTAGACTTGCCTACCCATCAAGGTACCCACGCCTGTCCATCTGGGAAAAATTAGAGTTAGGGGCTGTGTCAATATTGTTTAGATGAAGGAAATCTGAACCATATTTTCTTTAATTGTCCAGATTGACGCGTGTTGCTATATGATTTACACCCCCAGGAGATATCATCTCCCATCTGTATGCAATTCATCCTCTCCCTCTCCTTCACTCCCTTTATTAACCTTTTGTGTAAATATATTAATATGAATAAAATTAAGCTCTAATTAATTGTCCCATTATACTTACCTGTACTAGATATATATATATATATATTAGGGTGGGCCAAAAAAAACTTTTAATTTTTTTTTATTAATCACCATGAAAATATCGTCTGAGATGATGATGAAAAAAAAATTGTGTTAAAGTTTCAGCTCTTACTAATTTTTCAACATTTTCAACAAAGTTGAAATTTTTTTTGGCCCACCCAAACGTACATGTATATAAAAAATAATTTAAATAATAGATAAAAGTATTTTTGTGCTGATAAAAACTTAAATTTGCATTAATTTTTTCGAAACTAATGAATTATATTAAAATTTTCCGAAGAAAATGTTGAAAAATTAGTAAGAGCGATAAGTATTGAACTTTGATCATAAATATCTTTCAAACGCATATTGTAATCGACTAAGCATAAGAGTCCTTTTTTGTAGAGCATTTAATTTCCTGCAGAAATATGTATTGCACATTTCATACCGTTCATTTGTCAATGACTTACAAAATTCAGAAGCAAAAGAAATGTACCTTAAAATCTTTAAATTTCAATCTTGAATATCTTTAAAATGGCGAAGCGTGCGAAAAAAATGAAGGTAACCTTTTTTGTAGAACGTTCAATTTCCTATAAAAAACTCTTGAAAAATTTTGCTGTACGAACAACGAATGGTGAGATATGAATTTTTTTGTATGGGACTAAAGAAAAAAAGAAAAACTCTAATGCACCACCTCTTAATATTAATATTAAGAGCTGAAACTTTAACACAATTTTTTTTTCGTCATCTCAGACGATATTTTCATGGTAATTAATAAAAAAAAATTAAAAGTTTTTTTTGGCCCACCCTATTATATATATACATATATGGTATATATTTGCTAACTTAGTTGTTTAGGAACTTACTAATCCCAATGGTGTATTGTACTTTGGTTCTATGTTAGACATAAATGGTGGTGGTTGAAATCAACTACAAATCTTTTGTTGTTGTATTATTGTTGGAGTTGTTCTTAATGTACATGACACTGGCATAATTGTGGAATTTTTCACAGAGGCCAAAAGAGAATAAAAAAAAGAGATCCCGATGACACTATACTAATATAGCTTATTATACATCATAATAACACATAATTTATGAAGATTTTGATCAAATTGATCAAAGTATACAGTGAAATCTCTAAGTAAATTGGAAAAATCCTGCCATATGTGGCCTATCTTGACACGAAACTACCAAAGATACTGTTGTAAATAGATATAAATTCAGATACATAGGACAGCTGGTTTATCAATAATTTACACATTTAAGTGTTTATACTGAAAATATGATATAGAGTGCATACTTTCTTTAAATGTAAGAATATAGTAGCAATATATTCTTTAAATAAACTTTTCCAGCGTGAGTTGCAATAATAAGCGATCCTGATTTTATGTTGAAGAATTTTATTTGTATTAAACTGTAATGTGACTATTTGTCACCTGATAATTAAAATACTCATAAAATGTTATATATGTTTTCAATAGATATACTTGCGCCTACCTTACTTATGTGCAGGTGTGTAATATATACTAGATGAACTGAATTCTTGAATACATCTTCCATTTTGTTATATACCAGGTGACTGTTTAGACACTCGCAATATTCTATGATATGAAACTACATGGTCACATTTAACATATAAAATAACAATATTAAAACATATACTAATAAAAAAAAGTTGCGTGTGCGATTCACACACGATAGAAGTGAAACTTCAGTAAATCGACAAAAGAATGAGATGAATATATATAACAAGAGTAGAATAATTACAAAGTATATTTGTTTAAAAATGAAAGTATTTTGATTAATTTTAAAAGATATTTTATATTGTCTTTAACATATGTTACTGTGTACAGTAGTATTAGCTCACGTACTTTTCACATATACTAACACACGTTAAATCCTCAAATACAAGCAAGTATTAAACAGTGTGCAATATACATACACACCGACATTTGCTCTCTCGCTCTGGCTCACTAATTACAGGCGACTATGCTTAGAAGACGGGAGTGGGGATGCTACGAAGCATGGCACAAAGAGGAGAGACCGATAATATAAAATAGTATGTATATTTCTGTCTCATTCTTTGCCGGCTTCATCCTACACATTTTTGTATTTGTACCTTTCGTTTTTCACTTCAATAAAATAATAAACTTACGATGAAATTTCTTTACGTTTTAATCTAGTACATAAATAAAAAATCCGATCGAAAATAATAACCGCCATAATTTTGTAACCGACGAACGAAAATACCGCGAAAAGTTGTTACGTCACTTACCTGTCGTTTTTTCGTTGCATCCGGTTTGAAATCACAACCATTCTAAAGAAGTTTCACTTCAACAACCAAGAAAACCTAAGTTAAAGTTTGTTCTAAGAGTTCCAAAAGTATAACTACACAGGTGTAAATAAGATAATAAACCTAAGTGCAAATCATCACAAAGAATTTGGGTAATGATATATTTGTATTTTTTCCTTTGTAAGTAAAATATTATGATACTAAAGGATTTTGTATAATGAATGTTTCAGTTAACCCCAAACCTTAGTGAAGATGACGTCCCTTTTAATATCTGTGGTACTTGTGAGCCCCGTCTCAGAGATGCTGCCCAGTTTAAAAGACAAGTGGTGGCTTGTGAAGAGAAATTAAAGAATTACTTAACACTTCATAGCAAGAAGCTGCTAAGAGGTGAGTTTCCTTTACCAATTCTGCTATACTAATGCAAATTATGATTAATATATATTTTTTTCAAAATTGCCCCTTTTTGTCATATCTTTGTATATATAGATAAAAATCAAATGGTGAATGTATGTAAGCACATCACTCCAGAACGGCTGCACCTATTTGGTTAAAACTCCTTTTTTGTTATCTTAGTAATTGTCAGGACAAGGTTTGTATGAAAGAAAACGTTAAAAAAATTGGAATAGTGAAGCACTTATAGGTGGTAGAGCCACGCTGAAGCTATTACTGGTTTCAGTATGAATGGGTCGGCTCGTCTGGGGTAGTTCGATCAGTGAGAGGCTGGAGGGCCACCTCTCCACCCCTCTCCTCTCCTCTCCTCTCCTCTCCTCTCCTCTCCTCTCCTCTCCCTCCTCCCCCCCAAACACAGGCCGGCAACGCACTTACAACTCCCCTGGCGTTGCTAGTTACTATGGACGGCGGTGATCACTTATCATCAGGTGACCCACCAGTTCGTTTGCTTCCTATGATATAAAAAAAAAACATAATTTGGGTAAAAAAATCTCCACATAAAAAGTGAGTGAGAAAAACAATAAAAAGGTCCTTGACAAATAATATACCTACACCTTCCTTATGAATCACTCTATCTACTGGTAAAAACCGCGCGAAAATCTGTTGAGTAGTTTTTGAGTTTATCGCGAACACACAGACAGACAGATGTGGCAGAGGACTTTGTTTTATAATATGTAATGATTAATATTCAGATTAATCAGTAATAAAATATTACATCATTATACTGTAAAGGGAATATTTTGTCACTTTTTTTATTAATAATACACGAGAGCCAAGCCCGGGTGGACAGCTTGTATGTTAAAAAAAAAACAAATTTTCTAAATACATTATAATCTCACTAATCTGGCACTATTAAAAACCAGAGGGTGCCGGATTATTGGAATGTTCGGATTACTGGGTCATAGCTAAAAAGTCATAGATAATGAATAAAGCATTTTATAGAGGGAATAAATGTGTGTAATGTATTAAATTAACATGTAATTACATAGTTTACAACAAAGTCCCAAAGGATATTACCGATTTGCCGGATTGCGAATTTAAGCGATGGTGATGTCTGGAATTAACTCATCTCTGTGTATCCATTAAAAACGTTTGTGACATTTATCTAATATATTCTAAATATTAGATATATATATTTGTTAAAAATATAAACCAGATCGAGTTTCTTGCCGGTTCTTCTCGATGGCTGGGTTGTTTTCCGAACCGGTGGTAGTTTTGACGTTCATAAGTGCCTTCTTAGGGCCTAAATTGAATAAAGTGTTTTTGATTTGATTAGAGTTTTTAAATCGGGGTCTGCTTTTGTGCAACTTGTAGTCCTTGCTTAAAAACCTTTTCTCTCATTTTGCGAAGAATTATAATATCTTTGGCAGATATGCCGTTTTCTTCTGCCCATGTTATGCAGGTATTTAAACAAATCAATGCATCATGCAATGCATAGTTGGTGTAGAGGGGCGAGGGGGGCGTGGGCGAAGGGTGCCGGATTATTGGACGTGCCGATATATCGAAGTGCTGAATTTGTGAGATTACACTGTACTAGCTACTGGCTACCTACTTTTTATAAATTAATTGGCATAATGAATTAAAAAATAAGCAATTCATATTTTGCTCATGTAATAAAATCATATATTGCTCTGCAATAATTTATTAAAATTCCATTTTTGTTTAATAAGTGGACATAATAATTATGGTGTAGTGCTATTATACTATTAGCACAGAGGAGTTGATAATCGTAGCTTCCAAATAAGCGAAAACTTAAAAATATCTGGGAATAGTTGTTAATATAAGCAATGCTTGTGCATTGCGAAGTCTATGAATGGTAGAATTTTAGCCACTCTGTGGAATTTAATTTTAATACACTATTTACAGATCCGGAGGGGGTATGTGACAAAAATGTCAAAGAAGAAGTGGATAACTTTCAAGGTAAATACTTGAAAAAAAATAAAACCCTTTTTAACATGTCCCATGATCAAAAAAATTGAAGCATTCATAAGGACTGCCAACAGAAGTATAAAATTCAAAACAATAAAATAACTGTTCTCTTTTGAATTTTCAATTAAATTATAATTTGAATTGTTTGTAATATTAATCTGGTTTTCACATCTATTGGCACTCGAAACAATAATTGTATACAATTTATTAAAATTGATCAAACAAATAACCGGCTGCACAAGTTCATTACAAAATATAAATATAGCATCTACACAGGCCACTATACTACGCGTCGCTAGTCTGACGTAAATGCAATACGTCACGAGCATGTCGAGGTCATCGGTGACGTGACTTATACATAAGTTTTTCCCTTACCAGAAATCGCTCAATGAAATTAAAGAAGATTTTATTTCAAAAGGAAACCCTCAAACCACTCTTATGAAAAATATTCACATATTCCTATTGTCTTGGAGTTCTTTCATTATGGTTTCATTAAAACCCACCATGTCTACAGATAGAAGTGATTGGTTTCAACCTATCCGCGAATATGAAGTAGTATTTTTTTAAATTCTATTTAATCTATGACGTCTGTGAAAATATTACACAGTTCTGCCAATCTGATGTGAATGCTTTGCCAATTCAAATGGAGTGTACTCTGTTAATAAATGTCAATTCACTATATCGCTGTCAGGTATGACGTAGACGTTAGGGGCGTTAGTTATAAAGGTATGACGTCAATCATAGATTACGTCCTCCTTGTCATTTAATCTATCAGTCACTCAAGACCAATCAAGTATTGATAATAAAAGCGTTTATCTTAAACAGAGTCAGTAATACACTATTGAATCTAGTTGCGTATTATAGTTAGAGATATGAAGGGTCCGGCGCTCCGCGCGATAATGAACCGCGCTCCTATTTCGTTACACTTTTATAGGCTTTTCTTATTAGAGGGTGGCGATCAATATTTATGTCAGTACAAATTTTGTAAGGTGGTAGAGCCACGCTGAAGCTACTACTGGTTACAGCATGAATGGGTCGGCGCGCCCGGGGTAGTACCAACCTCTCATAGAAAACCGACGTGAAGTAACAGTGCTTGCATTGTTGCGTTTCGTTCGGTCAGTGAGAGTGCCGGAGAAACCTTGTGTAAAGAACAGTGATTAATAAACTCATGTATTAATTCCATTTACTTATTTACTTTTCTCTCGTACTTAAGTCGCGTCCTCATTAAAATTACAATAACTTTTGGTAGAGTGAACCGACTTTAATGAAACCAGGACTAAATGTTACTCGAAGATATGTTTTATGATTTTCTTGGTGAGGTTTTATTGTGAACGCAGTACTTTAGCAGCGATTCGGGTTCAAACAAACAGACAGACAGACATTTCTAAAAATTATTTAAATGTGTTTTATTACTTATTCCAAGACACCCGCAACATTTTTTTTTCACAATAATCTAAACAATACAGACACGTTAGATTTACATTCTTATCACATGTAGAGATTCCTATTAAATAATCAAATAATACTTTCACACAATTACACTTTGTAATGCCATAGTCGTATTCCACTTGAAGATCTTTTCCTTTTAGTTTCTCTTTGTATCTGTTCCCATATCCAGAATCCAGACCCTCGTCGGACGTACAGCGGTGTGCTTTATATATGAAGATGGGTGGAACATTCTGGAAGGCGAATGTCATCACTCGAATGATTTGATAAAGTTCCCCATTGTATACCGTTCCCACGCTCGATGAATTATTATTTATTTATATCAAGTGTAAGGAATATTAATCCCATTTTATTTATTACAGAAGATGTAAAAATACCTTCGGTGGAGATTTTCATAGAATCTGCTCTGGAGGTCGACGATCAGCCGCTGTCGATGATTCGGGCAGCTGGAAAAAGAGAAGTGGAAGTTGATGTGTGTTCCGATGAGGAGTTTGGTGAAGATTGGGCACAACAGGATATTAGCGATGGTATGTTTTAAAATATTCACTAAATTGTTGTTGAACTGAGTTGTTAAATCTCTGCAGGAGTTACTTAGCTATTTTTGTGAAATACATAATTGAATTTTCTATTTTCATCTTTTGAAACTACTATATAACTGTTTAAAATTTTCCAGAGCATGTGTTATAAACGATAGAGATCCAAAACAAAAAAAAAAATTAAATGTTAAAATATCAGATAAATTTTCTATTTGTTCAAATATTCAATCAGCATCTATAAAAAATAAATTAAATATTTACTTTTATTAATTACAGAAGAACCATTAAATACCAAGAAAACTAAAAAGTACGCCTGTGATATATGTCAAAAGAAGTTCACGTATAACGGTTCTCTAGAGGTTCATATGAAGTTGCATAATGGAGAGAAAACATACACTTGCCGTCTCTGTCACACATCACATATAAATAATAAAGAACTCACAAGACATATATCAGAAAACCATTGCATCGACGGTACGTTCCCATGTAATATCTGCAGAGAAGTTTTTGAAAAACCCAGTCTATTAAAAAAACACTTTTCAATCCACTACGAACAGAAATTTACATGTACCGTATGCTCTAAAGAGTTCCAACGGAAGAAAGGCTTAAAAGAACACCTCAAAACGCACACTGGAGAGAAGAAATTCACTTGTAATATATGTAACAAGTCATTCGGTCATAACCAAACATTAAAGTCACACATCTACACTCATACCGGAGAGAAGCCTTACGTTTGTGACGTCTGTGGACGTAGATTCCCTCAGCGGACACATCTGAAACGACATATATATATAATCCACAATCAAATGAAACCGCACTCATGTACGATATGCCAGAAGCAGTTTTCAAGCAAGAGCTACTTGGCTATACACGAAAGGCAGCATACCGGTGAACGACCGTACTCCTGTGAGGTCTGCAAGAAAGACTTCACAGCGTACACAACATTGAAAGTACATATGAGAGTTCATACCGGTTTTAAACCGTACTCGTGTACTTTCTGTAACCGTCAGTTCGCACAGATGGCAAGTTTCAAAGTTCACCAACGTACCCACACCGGAGAGAAGCCATTTGCATGCAAGATATGTAAGAAACCATTCTCCGATAACGGTTATTTGAAGATTCACATGAGAGTGCACTCCGGAGAGAAGCCGTACTGCTGTGAGATCTGCAAGAGATGCTTCAGAGAGACGGGACAATTGAAGAGGCATATGAGAATTCATACTGGAATCAAACCGTACACATGCAAGATCTGTAACAAACAGATTGGTAACTTATCAAAGCATATGCGGATACATTCAGAGGAACGGCCGTTCAACTGTACTGTCTGTAATAAACAGTTCTCGATCAACGGTAACCTAAAGTTACATATGAGAGTTCATAGTGGTGAAAAACCGTTCTCGTGTGAGTTCTGCAGTAGTCAGTTCACACAGAGCAGCGGTTTGAAGAGGCATAGATGTGTCCACGGGAAGAATGATGGATGAACGTTATAGTAATGGAGGTTCAGTATTAACTTGGATACTCTCCGGATAGGTGAGGCTTTGATTATGCGGTACATGTGAATTCATGAAGGTGGTAGAGCCACGCTGTAGCTATTACTAATTTCAGCATGGGTCGGCTCGCCCGGGGTATTACCACCCGACACACAGAAACACCGACGTGAAGTAACAGTGCTTGCATTGTTGCGTTTCGTTTGGTCAGTGAGAGCGCCGGAGGCCCACCTCCTTCCCTCTTTCCCTTCCCCTTTCTCCTTTCCCTACCTCTCCCCCATACACAGGATGGCAACACACTTGCGACTCCCCTGGTGTTGCTAGTGTCTATGGACGGTAGTGATCACTTAACATCAGGTGACCCACATGTTCGTTTGCCTCCTTTTGATATAAAAAAAAATTATAGCTAATTATGAAGTGATACATGTATATATGCTTTATGATCTCCTTGGTGAGGTTTTATTGTGAACGCAGTACTTTAGCAGTGATGCGTGTTCATACAAACAGACAGACAGACATTTTTTTAAATGATTAAAATGTATTTTATTACTTATCCTAGACACCTGCAACACTTTTTTCCAGAATAATCTAAAAGTACAGGCACGTTAGATTTACATTCTTATTATATACTAGCTGTCCCCCGCAGCTCCGCACGCGTTTTTTTAAATGTATTAAATAGCTATGGTGTCGTAGTTACAAATGTTTTTGAAAAAGCATTTCTGTAATGTACACACCTACTTACAATCTTACATTACGCCATCTACTGTAACATGTAACGTGTACATTAGATATGTGAATACGAATAGTATATCGAATGGGATGGGATTTAATATCAGCAACATACCTGGAACTTTAACCTACTATGTACCACCCTCAGTGCTCATTAACACATCATATAAGAAAGTAATGAAAATTTTAAACTATACATTATCGAACAATATGTGTTAAATTGTTTATTATATAGACAAAACATGCCCATATTGTCGATATAATTGTATTATTCTTATACGTTGCTATAATCACTGAGTTATGTAGATGCAAACGCGGTAAATAAAACAAAATGGCTGCCAAATTGACCAAAATGATAATATAATTCAAATTACATACATTTATTCTTGGAGTCCAGTACAGCTCACGTCTCACGCGCTTGTTTACAGTAAACAAACTATTTTTATTAAATTCACACGAACGAATGCACAGGTGACAGTTCATCACTTCTTAGTGTAAAACAAAGTCCTCTGGTCTGTCTGTTTGTCTGTTCGCGATAAAGTCGAAAACTACAGATCGGATTTCCATGCCGTTTTCACCAGTAGATAGAATGATTCATGGGGAAGGTTTAAGTATAATTTTTCAAGGTTTTCTTTTTATTATGGGGGCGGGACAACGTCTTCCGAGCTCGCTAGTTATCTGCCCGTAAAAGTCCCGTGAAAGTCGGTCCAACCGATTAGGAGATAGTAGAATATTGCGGACTAAGTCTTGAGTAACAAAATAAAATAGTCTAAGTTACTTCTTATAAGGTGAGTTATCTGCCAGTGAAAGCCCCGCGAAAATCAGTTCAAGCATTACGGATATTGCACTGCGGCCGAAGGCGAATAAAAAAAACCTAAATTACTTTTTATGAGGTCTGCTATCTACCAGTGAACACCCCGTGAAAGTCGGTCGAACCATTTTGGAAATAGCAACGCGGACAAATAAAGTACAATATGTCAACCGCTATAATTTCGGCTATCTGCCAGTAAAATTCCCGTTAAAATAGGTCCAGCCGTTTTGGAGATAACCCGGAACAAACAAACAAACAGACAAAATATAATAATCTAAAAATATAGACAAAGTAAAAAAACATTTTTTTTGGTCATTTGTAGCCATATCCATTCATTAAAAAGTTGTTATTTTAATTGTACATACACAAACTTTATTTTTATAATACGTAATAGAGAACAAATAAAAAATTGGAAATAAAAGTAGTATAAATAGTATGAATAGGAAAACAAAATAAACTTTGAAAATGTTTGCGATAGAAACTTACCACGTTACCATGGCAACGTATATAATACTAACGCTAACGAAATCTCTCGAAAAGAAAAAAGTGCCCGATTTTGAAACATTTTTCATTGGTGCTCTGCTTCTATTAGTCTTAGAGTGATGATATATAGCCTAAAGCCTTCCTCGATAAATGAGCTATCTAAAACCGAAGGATTTTCTCAAATCGGACTGGTAGTTCCTGAGATCATAGCGTTCAACCAAACAAACAAACAAACTCTTCAGCTTTATATATTAGTATAGATATACATGATTAATATAACAAATAAGAGAATGAATAAGATGCTTTAGGTCTACAATTTTTTTTTACCGAATTAACTAAATATTTAATCTAAAATATGTAAATGTCGTTTGACTTTAATTTGAAATCAGTATTATAAATTATGTTTTGGTTATAATGATTTTCAAATTATTTATTTATTAAAATACGTTATTGAAATTAAATTGTGTTTTTTTTTATATCCTGCCGATGGATTCACGCTAGTGCGATTGTACAAGGATTTGGTTGACGTAAGTTTCAATTTTGCAATAAGTGAGCAACGTAGTTTTCGGCGGGATCTTGGAATGTCGTGTAGTGGATTTTATATTTTATTCATAACTAGCTACTACCCGCGACTTCGTCCGCGTGGATTAGTTACTTTGGGCTAATGATAACACGCAGCGGAAGCTCTCAAAAGGAAAAAACAACCCGATTTTGAAACTCATTGGTGCATGTATATATATATATATATATATATAGATAGACTTTCTCGATAAATAAGCTATCTAACACTGAAATAATTTTTTAAATCGGACCAATAGTTCCTGAGATTAGTGCGTTCAACCAAACAAACCTTCCAACTTTATAATATTAGTATAGATTACTACTCTTCTCTCGTAGTTACCTCGAGCCGTCATTCAAATTACAATAACTTTTGATAGAGTGGACTGATTTTAATGAAACAAAGGCTAAGTTACTCTCAAGGATATGCTTTATATTTCTTTGTAAGGTTTTATTGTGAACCCAGTACTTTAGTTGTGTTGCGTGTTCATAAACACGGACAGATATTTCTAAAAATGATTGAAATGTATTCTATTACTTATTCCAAGACACCTGTAACAATTTTTTTCACGAAAATTGAAAAAGTACAGACACGTTAGATTTACATTCTTATTATATGTATAGATCTTGCGTTATTTGGCTCTATATTTTTTACTAGTGGTGATGCTTTACGTAGTATAGTTTGGTTATTGTACATAAGTGGAGTGGATGGGAAATAATAATACCACGGAGTATGGATTCTGTCTTACCACAAAAACTCTCTGGAAAGTTCTAACAACATGGCCACCATCTTGTTAGTTCAGTCAATAATCGCAAGAAACTTGTAAAATATCATTACCTACTCGACAATGGCAGTAATAATCTACTAGAAGATTGGTTGCCAATAATAAAATAAAAAATAAGTGAGCTACGTTCGACAATTCTAAAACGTCCTAACCATTGCAAACATTAAAAAAATAGCCAAATCAGTGCAGCTGTTTTGAAGTGATGCGCTTACATACATTCGACAACTTATTTTTGTTTATATAAATAAATATATTAGAGGACCCGGCGGACGTTGTCACGACCTGATAATAAAAAAAAACCTTGACAAACTATATACCTAAACCTTCCTCATGAATAACTTTACCTACTGATGAAAATCGCATGAGAATCCGTTCAGTAGTTTTTGAGTTTATTGCGAACAGACAGACGTAGCATAGAACTTTGATTTATAATATGTAGTGATCGCTGTCAATGGTCGGCCGGAGTTATCGCAACATGCTAAAAAAACATTTTTTTTTAATAATATAAGAGGCAAACGAACAAGTGGGCCACCTGATGTTAAGTGATCACCACCGTCCATAGGCACTTGCAACACCAGGGTAGTCGCAAGTGCATTGCCACCCTGTGTTTGGGGGTGGGGAGGGAAGATGGGCCTCCGACGCTCTCACTGACCGAACGAAACGCAACAATGCAAGCACTGTTACTTCACATCGGTGTTTCTGTGGGTCGGGTGGTAGTACCGCGGTCGAGCCGACCCATTAATGCTGAAACCAGTAAGAGCTTCAGCGTGGCTCTTGTAGTACAAAAAATAGGTGTAAAAGAATAAAAATTTCACGTTCATGACAGTCAACGTACGAATATTAAATTCATTATCCTGTTATAGATTAATACAATGTTCTACAGTACCAGTGTTTTCATCACTCTGTTGTGAAATTTACCCAGGGTGGATGCCGCTCTCTTATACATGATCGCACAATAATCATCAACCAGAGCATATTCAAATATACCAGAATCGCGGCAGTCCCAAAGGTAATCTTAAAATATTATTATATGGAATACGCAACGTTTTTATAGTCCTTTGACTATTTGAATCTCATGGACCCCTAATTTTTTAACTGACATCAAACTTTAGAGGGTACAAATATATACCACTTTGGAAATCACAAGATTAGATTGTTGCTAAACACTATAACGATTGTTAAATTGTTATTTATGTCTTCGCTAAAACGGTTGTTATACTTTGTTTCTGCCTCATTCATATTCCGATAGTGATCGTCGACGATTAGGAAATAAAACACAGTTTTCTCAATTGCGGTTCTACAACATGAGACCGTTCAAGTACTCTTATTGTAGCAAAATGACGTCATTGTACCCGGTGGGAAACACATTGTGATTTAAAAATACAGCAATCATCAAGAGGTATACAACAAATGAATACAAGCATTAAATAGTAATCACGAGTATGAATATTTTTAGAAACTATACCGTTTCTCCAAATACATAATATTTTATTTAATATATTTAAAACAGCGGGTAGTTTTACGTAACTATTTGACACACATAGTTGTGTCATCCGGTAAATGGAAGAAGTGCTAAATAATAATTCATTCAAAATCAATACTTATATCGCGTATATAAAGTTGTTTTTATAAAGTCAACATTTCCCTAGATAGCTTAAAAACTTTTACTGCGGTAATCCTTCACTTTCATCATAACTTGAACTTTAATCCGTCGGTATACGGAACGTTGGAGTTTTAACATCTCGTGCGTGTTTAAATTTGTAAAAAATAATCGGCACAAGATTCGAAAGTGGTCAAACGAGCCACAGTATAACGTGCGGCGTGTTGTGGGTCGCCCGCGCCACGAAAGTGTTTCGATAACAAAAACCTCCTTCGAACTTGGCCGAATAACGTAGTTTCAGTGGCGGGAAGCATTTGACAGCTGTCAAAATTCCCTGTGACTGAAATTATCCGTTGTGTTTCTGTGCGTGTTATTAGTGCAAATACTGTAAATATAACGACTCTGAACCTGTTATTGCATAAACGTATAATAGAAATAATTATCTCGACTACCCATTTATACATAGTTGCGGCCATTTGCATGTAAAGGTAAGACGAGATGTTTTATTTTTTAATAGAGGCGAAGGAACTTGTTTTTGCAGCCTTGATAATTTTTATCTACTACAGTGTACTGTTGATGTATTTATTGTTGAACAACAAGTTATATGTGTATCCACTTTGCATACCTACTTTCTACATATTATGTCATATAAATGTGTCATAATAATAACTAGTTTCACTTCTAGAAAAGCAATGACAGGTTTAATATAATAAGTCCATGAATTGTAAAGAGCGACGTGTTAGTAAATTCCCATAATCTGTTTTGGTTCGGTTTAATCTCTAAAACGCTGGAAAAAATTTGGCGAGATTTTTGTTTGCCGATACAGGATTTTTCAATAATCATCATCATAATCAGCCACTGCCGAGCCGTAGGCCTCTTCCCGAAGAAAGGCATGGGCATAATCACCACGCCAGCCCACGACGTATTGGCGATTTCAAGCTCTGAGAAATCCGTAGTTCTATATTTTTCCAACATACAGTAGTACTACAAGAACATTTCTCAGGTTCAGGTTTCCTCACGATGTTTTCCTTCACCGTCAGCCGATAGTATTACCAATTTAAATTAGTAAATGTACGCGAATTCCGAACAAATTCCTCGGTACTTGCCGGGGTTAGAACCAGCGGACATTTTTCAATGTATTACCTAATTTACATATCATAACGCTTTTGCACGGGGCTGAAAAATAAGGATAAGTTGCAACAAGTAATTTATAATCGGTAACAAGTTAAAAGGTTAAGTAGTATGGGATATTAGACAATAAAAATAAACAAAAGACAGTAGAGAAATAGAGTAAAACCCATGCCGTGTTATTACAAAAAAGTTAAATACGTATTAAATACTTAGTTTAAAAAAGTTACCTAATAAATGCACCGCGCTCGCCCGGGGCAAGTTCGTGTTATCCTTTTCCACAAGTCTAAACTAACGTAACCAAAGCGAGACAAAAGAACAAGATGGCGACCGCGGTGCATTTAATATGAGACCTTTTTAAAGCCAGGGTTCAATACGTATTTAACCTTTTTGTAATAACACAGATGCTGTTTGCTTGAAACAAAAAACCTTTCATACGTAAGTCAAGTAGCGGGCACTAGCTACCTTGGTTATTTAGGCTGATTTACTATCGAATTTTCTGTACAGCCGACAAACGGGTATGTAAAATTTTATGATGATCTGAATGATCATTCATGATGAACAAACTTACGTTCACATTTATAATACTAGTGAGCATTGTGCTATAACTCGCCAGTAGGTGGCGCTGCAACACATAAACTTCTATACTGTTCAACTGATCGTGATGTAAATTGGTTTTATGTAGGATATTACCTAATATACCTTACTCAGTATTTACGCAACATCCATTTGGCTATAATTCATAGATTAATTACGATAATCTTTACATAGTATAAAATGAAATCACTTCCGCTGTCTGTTCCCTTAGATCTTTCAAAGTATCCAACAGATTTTAATACAGTTTTCAGCAATAGATAGAGTGTTTCAAGAGGAAGGTTTATGTGTATAATACATACAAACTATAGTACAGAAAAACCCGAAAATTCAAAGATTTGTAATGTGATGTCGTAACAAACACATTTTTGTGCGCTTAAATCGCAAACGCTGGCTAAACCTTACGGAATAGATCAAATTAATGTACTACGGAATTGTATATCTTAAAAAGACCGATAAAAACGTCCACGATAATATATATTTATCTCTAAAGGATAACCCACAGTGATCATTTTTATCTTTTTATAAAAATAATTATTTTTTATTTACCAAGCTATTTTATACAATACAGTATTATTCGTTATCCAATCAAATACGTTACATACGTTGTACATGTCATTTAGATCAAATCTGCCCTTAACAGCACTTCATTAAAATGGATATCTATATTGCACCCGTGCGAAGCTGGGGCGGATCGCTAGTTAATATATATAAGTAAGAAGAGACAAAACAGTTATGTACTTCTTCCCCCACTGTTTCTCAAACGATAGTTTTTTAGTAGGTTTTGACTTACTTTAGTGCTGTCAATAAAAATGTCGAAGAATGCCGACAGAAGTGAAAACTTAAAACAATGGAATAACTGGGTTCTTTTATGAATTTTTTAAATAAATCATAGCTGAATTATTAAAAATTTGTAATTTGTTAATTTGAAAATATTTATATTAGTCTGTTTTTTTAATACAGTTTATTAATTAATCAAACATGACGCTCAAAACAAAATATCAATATAACATGTACACAGGCCGCTATACTACACGTCGCTAGTCTGACGCAAGCGCGATACGTCACGAGCATGTCGAGGTCATCGGTAACGCGAACCCATAGGTTTATCCCCGAGTAAAAATCGCTCAACGAGAAATTTAGAAATAGACAAAAGATTGATGAATTGTATTTGTTTTTCGAGCACCTGTATAAATAAAATATCAGAGGTCTGTCGTTGTGCGCGAATCACGCAAAAACTACTCCATACATTCCCATGTAATTTAAATCTCTTCACAAACTATCCGATACGAAATATACATACCTAAGAGTTGTTGAGGTATGTATGCTTGGTACACATATATATATGCAATATAGAGCCATCTTGTTGGGAACGTTTGGCAGCACAACGGCCAGAATGGCGCAGAATGGTGAACAGCCAAGTACGCGAGTTCGAGGCTCAGCGTAAAGCTGACCTTGATACCAAACGCGACCAGTTAAAGGCTCGCCCTCCTACTGCCATAACATATCATTATGAGAACGGCGTACTCACGTGCCCTCAACGTGCACGAAGTTTCGCCGCGAAGATAGGCTACATAAGCCATCTTCGAGCGCACCAGCGCCATTTCTAAATTTAGGGGTCAAAGTGGTCGCCATGGCCGAAACCGGTCGGAACAAGCATTATCATCATCACACATATAGGTTTCAACAATTCATATATATATGTATGAATAGTTAGCTTAGGTTAGCTCAAACAGGTCGCGAATTGCATGTATCAGCCAACAGCCCAAGCCGAGGCCAAAATAAAATCGGCTGAGTGCCTTAAGAGCTCGCCTTAGTAGTCCGGTGAAGCTGTTAAGACCTTGCTAGGTCAATAGCGTAGTCAGTTCGAAAAAAAAAAATCTCTTCACACAAACAACTTTTTTATGTTACGAATAATTTTATATTTACAATATCTGCTACTGCTAGTCTCACGCCTGCGTGACAGAGCGTCGGTTACTTGTCGTGCCAAAAGGAAACCGCCAAATAAATTTGTATATCATTAGCTGTGCCCGAAACTCGGTCCGCGTGGAAAGTAAATTTAAAAAAAACAGTGACTAATAAAATCATCTGAATGTATTAAGTCCATTTACGTATCTACTTTTCTCACGTACTTACGCCGCGTCGTCGTTAAAATTACAATAACTTTTGATAGAATGAACCGATTGTAATGAAACAAAGACTAAATATTACTCGAGGATATGCTTTATGATTTTTTTTAATTTTATCGTGAACACAGTACTTAATAGTGATGCGTGTCCAAGCAAACACACAGAAAGACATTTTTAAAAATTATTAAAATGTATTTAATACTTATTTCTAGACAGCTGCAACATTTTTTTTTACATAAATCTAAAAAATACAGGCACGTCAGATTTACATTCGTATTATATGTATGGCCGCTGTTCTTAGTGTCTCTACCGTCGCAGCTTAAATTTCACTTATGTCGCAAACGTTATGTACTTATAACTCGTTTTTGTGTCATAAGCATTTGCGTCATAAGCAAGTTCATAAAACGAGCTGCCCGATATTTATTTAATTATCGACCATAAACTAGTGCACTACAAAGCTAATATATATTTTTTAAATTTTGTGTTGAATTTTTTTTACACTTGATATTAAAGCAGGATAGGATATTAAGGACTGAATATTAATATATACACCTCCTTCTTTATCTATTTATAAATATATTGAGAAAGTAAATCTAATGCACGATTTTCGTGAAAAAAATTTGTTGCAGGTGTCTAGGAATAAGTAATAGGATGAATTTCAGTAATTTTTAGAAATGTTTGTCTGTTTGTCTGTTTGTATGAACACGCATCTCAGCTAAAGTACTGGGCTCACAATAAAACGTCACCAAGAAAATCGTAAAGCATATCCTCGGGAGTAACTTAGTCTTTGTTTCATGAAAATCGGTCCATTCTATCAAAAGTTATTATAGTTTTAATGACGACGTGGCGTTAGTACCAGAGAAAAGTAGACAAGTAAACGAAATTAATACATTCAGATGACTTTATTAATCACTGTTTTTTACATAAGCTTCCACGCAGACGAAGTCGCGGGCGCAGCTAGTATATAATAAGAATATAATTTCTAACGTGTCAAGTTATTTTTAGATTTTTGTGAAAAAAAATGTTGCAAGTGTTTATAAAAGTAAAGTAAGTATATAAAAGTAATTCCTAAATAGGGTTCCTCTTTCAGAACTAACTTGAAATACTGGAAACAATAACAAACTAGTAATTACATGTTTCAGAATCACTAATGCCCGGTATCTGAGGCACTCGATTAAACTACCAATAATTATTGACTCAACAAAGTTATCCATAAGATAAACTGTCAAATGGCCCGTTGAGTTTTACTGACATTTATCGTATGATTGTGTGTTCAGAAACGCAATATGACAAGTTATCGAACTGATAACGCTATTGAACAGATAAACTACAATAATTAATGTACCTCAGAAACCGGGCATAAGATCAGTAACCGTTTTTTAGGTAATAGTGTTAGGTTTTATAACAAAGTCCCAAATCACACTACCGATTTGCCGGATAGTGAGTTTAAGCACCATGTCAATCTGGTTTTAATGTCTAAAGGCTTATAGGGTGGATGAATATATGAACGATGGTAACGTCTGGAAATGACGCTCCTCTCTGTGCATCCACCAAACACGAATATAACTATTTATGTTTGTAAAAATATTTATTATGATAAGATAAACCAGATCGAGTTTCTTTCCGGTACTTCTCGATGAGCGTGTTGTTTGTCCGAACCGGTGGTAGTTTTGACGTTCATAATCGCCTTCTCAGGGCCCTAAATTGAGTAAAATAATTTTGAATTTGTTTATAGAATTGGGAACCCTAAAAACATACACAGTTTTACATAAATCCTTGAACAAAGTTTATGGTTGTCACGTGTATGTAATAATGGATCTTAAGTAAATAAAACTTTTATGTATTTGTCTGTTCCTTGAAAACATTACCGTCATCCTATATCCGGTTTTATAGTAAGTACATATTGTATTTAAAAAAATAACATGTTAACTGGTAAATCAACAGACGTGTCTAGGGTTGCCACCCAAACTTTATGTGAACAATAACGTATATGAAAATTACTTTTCTCACATGAATAGATTTCTTTGGGATTTTGTAATGTTTAGTCGTAAATATTTTTTCGTTAAACTAAATGCCATCAAAAACAAAACTTGTAAAAAAAACCAAGTCTCGCAGCTCAGTTCTTCTACCGTAAAGAGTTGTGGGATCCATGTAGTACCAAGTCGGTTACTTTATTAAGCCCCTACATAAGGGACCTTCTGTCTTAAGTTATTACGTAATTGGCTAATGTAACAAAATCTTATAGTGGCCATATCAATATTAAAAATCTTTGATTTTTTAAATAAAATAGATTGACTTGGCAAATCTTATTTAATATAGTATCACATGAAAACACAATGTATCACGCAAGTAATACATAGTATAGATTATATAAATTCAGGCTTTTAGTTTTATCCACAACGAAGTTATAGGGGATAGAAAACGGCCTGAACTGCTTCGACAAAAGGATGGTACGGCCGTGCCGCTCTTTTACTCTACTGCCGTGCCCCCAGATTTATCTACTTTACCAAATTACTTTAATTCAAATATAGATTGCTAATATGTTGTGCAATTGTTTAGTAGGGATACTAATTTGATACAAACTGCAAAAAGCAATTAAAATATGTTTTTAAACATAATAATAGATTGTCCTTTATTTTGATGTACTTTGTATGTACTTATGACCTATGTACTTCCAATGTACTTTAACTGCAAAAAAGGTGGCAACCCTTAAACTTAGACATGTCATATAATAATGGCAGTATAACGTAAGTGAATACCAATCCGATGTCCGCAGGTTCGAACTTCGGCATGTACCAACGAATTTATAGGAATTCGTGTCCATTTTTTTAATACTTACTTATATTCTCCACACACTCTTGGTTCGCCCCTTTTTTCTGAAGTTATTTTAACTCTGGTGCCACTTAAATACAACATTAATGAGCAAAACAATATAATGTTATTATGCTTAAACTAGTTCTCTTTTCTTTATTTTATTATTGGCAACCAATCTTCTAGTAGATTATTACTGTCAATGTTGAGTGGGTAATCATATAAGTTTGCGATCATTTCAATGTATTAACTAGATGCTGGCACTCTTGTTAAGTTTCCAGGGAGTTTTTGTGGCAAGTCAGAATCCGTACTCCATGGTATTATATTCCATCCACTTCACTTGTGCACGCACAATAACCGAACTATATTACGTGAAACACCACCAATTTTACTAAATATATAGCCAAATAACACATGATTATAATAAAATATAAAATCGACTACATGACATTCCAAGATTCCGCCAAAAACCCTTAAACTAGTTCAGCGTCGGATTGGCCATATAGTCAAGGTGGCAATTGCCAGCCGGGCCCCAGCTTGCGCGGGCCTCCCACGGGCCTGGCTTGCGGCAAACGTAGGGTAAGAGGACTGCGCAGGCTAGGTCCCAGCTCTTGCGACCTAAATGTTAAACTAGATCAGATAGTTCGTTCATATAATTAGAAAGAATTGAAATAGAAAAAATCGAAAAATGGTTGCACCTGTGCAATGTAGCATACTCAAGATATGTAGTAGGTTATGTACATGTGTATTAAATCCTAGGAAAATAAAATCTATACTAATATATAAAGCTGAAGAGTTTGTTTGTTTGTTTGGTTGAACGCTATGATCTCAGGAACTACCAGTCCGATTTGAGAAAACCCTTCGGTTTTAGATAGCTCATTTATCGAGGAAGGCTTTAGGCTATATATCATCACGCAAAGATCAATAGGAGCGGAGCACCAATGAAGAATGTTTCAAAATCGGGCACTTTTTTCCTTTTTATCACGCTTTTATTAGCTTCACCTGTGTGTATGTATGTAACCGACCCCTATGAGCTCGATTTTGTCCTACTTTGAACGATCAGATTTAATTCAAACTTTGCACACCTGTCAAAGGTCGATGACAATGCAATAATCCGGAAAAAAAAGTTAAAAAAATTTAACTAAAAAATGAAAAATAAATAATAGTTTAAAAAAACTAAAAAAACACGCTTTCATAAAAAATCCAACTAAAAAACAGAAAATAAAATTTAATAAATTTGGATTAAGAATAGTGTAAATTAGAAATAAATGTATTTTTTTGTAAAAAGTGACAAAAAAATGATAAAAATAATGATATCTGGAGGTGCTGATATTAGTATGTACATTACAGAAATGCTTTTTCAAAAACATTTGTAACTATGACACCATAGTTATTTAATACATTTAAAAAAACGCATGCGGAGCCGCGGGGGACAGCTAGTGACTATATAATATCAGTCTCTTGTGTCAAAGAGTTTACATTGAACGCCTTTCTTAGATGTGTGTTTAATTAATATAATTGATAATTATTGGAATATCTATCTGGTTACTATACGTTCACCTTGAACTGAGTTCGAATTATATGAAACTCGCCTATTAAGGAATGTCCTTTTGTATCGGGGTAACCTGATGTGCTATCGTTGGTACATAATAATTAATTACATCGTTGATAATTAAATTTTATATTTTGTTTATCTCAATTTGTATATCTTAGTATTTTCCGATAGTATCCCATCTACCATCGTCTAGTCTCGGGCCCGGGCTTGTAGTCATCCACCCGGACCCTTCCAGTCCAGTCCGATATTGAACTAGGTAAGCTAATGTATAATACTTTTTAATGTATTTTTTTTAAATATTATTATTTTATTCTTTAACTAGCAGGTTCGGCGGAGGTGTCCCCGCCCTAATAATAAGAAAACCCTGACAAATTATATATCAAAACCTTCCTCATGAATCATTTTATCTACTGGTAAAAACCACATGGAAATCCGTTCAATAGTTTTTGAGTTTATCGCGAACAGACAGACAGACAGACGCGGTAAGGGACTTTGTTTTATACTATGTAATAATAATCTTTAATTAGTAACTCGAATTTGTTGTGATAATAGCCTTTATGTCGGTTTCATTGTTATATGTTATAGTCATTTTTAAGTTGTAAATTCGCATACATTTACTAATTTAAATATGGTAGCACTAACGGTTGACGGTGAAGGAAAACATCGTGAGAAATCATAAAGCATATCCTCGAGTAACATTTAGTCTTTCATTAAAATCGGTTTACTCTATCAAAGTTTATTGTAATTTTAATGACGACGCGACTTAAGTACTAGAGGAAAGTAGGTAAGTAAATGGACTTAATACATTCAGATGATCTTATTAGTCACTGTTTTTTTACATCAGGATCCACACGGACGGAGTCGCGGGCACAGCTATGGTTATATAATTTTGAGGTATTTAAAAAAAGACCTGCAGCTATAGATGTTGCACATCAAGAAATACAAACGAGTTGGTAACCTTCTCCTTTTTGCAACCGATTAAAAAAGAAATTGGTCGCGAATAAGAGAAAATCAAGAACACATACGCAGTCTGCCGAATCATGTGTTACCTTCCCCCCTGCCACCGTACGTACGAGGTATCGAAACGATAATGTAGTCCAGTCACGCGATTGGTACGAGGTCTGACGCAACGGTGACCTCTGGTGAAGCCCTTGTCAGTTTATAGCGTTGAATGATTGTGAAACTTTCTTGCTATGAATGGTCCGTTGGTGCAGTCGTTGAACGTGATATTCGGTTGATGATGCGTAGCGAGGGTTTTTCTGAAATAAAACTTCTATAGGCGCGACTAGGAACTGTATGACAGGACTAAGGTAACTGGATAACAATGCAACGGAAGTCCGTTACGGCAATATGGCAGCACGTTTCTGTGTTATCCGGTTTTTAAATATTTTTTGATTTTGTCAATAAATAATTTATAAAAAAATGAAACAAAAATTTTTGAAAAAAAATAAAAATTATTAAATTGAATAATAATAAAAATCATACAATAGAATGAATTGTGTATATATGGGCGCGCGACCGTGCTGCCACCTGGTTTCAGTGTAAGTAACAAATTAAATCAAGGCTTCATTATCCGTTGTGCCATCTATCAACTAATTCGGAACTAAAATAACACAGGAAATATTATTAGCAATTCTTTGTTATAAAGTAAATAAAATATAGAAAAGTACGAACAGATCACTATGATAGGTAACGAATTAAATGCGTCAAAGTGATGCAATATTTGCAACTATATTAACGAAAGTTGGCAACGGTGATATTTTAAATGAAAATGAACTCTCATTAATCGCTATCGTTTATAACGCCAAAGAAGTTTTACTTCAATCGCGTGTGACTGTTACACGCACTCATTTGTTTTTGGCTACCAGTCTTCTAGATTATTACTGCCCCTATCGAGTAGGTGATAATACTACAAGTTTCATGCGATCATTTTAACATTTCTAACGAGATGGTGGCCGTCTTGTTAGAATTTTCCGGAGATTATTTGTGGCATTAGTCAGAGTCCATGTTTCGTGATATTATATTATAATATTCAGACTATGTTACGTAAAACACCACCAATATTACAAAATATAGAGTCAAATGATGCACGATTATGAATAAAATATAAAATCCCAGTGATATTATAACTAGAAAGCTGTAGATACGTTACCTACATGATATTATGACAAAACAAATGGCACGGTAACGCACACACACGTAAAGTAATATTGTAGCGCGACACTGTCTTAGACAACATGTGGAAGTAAGATGACATATTCTCAATATCGGTGGTGAAAAAGAAATAGTTATATGTTGTTATAAGCTAGCTAGCCAAATTTTAACAAGGCGCTGTCTAGGCGCTTATGACGTATCTGCAGTTTTTTAACCGTACTGTAAATTTCAAATTTGTTCCAGGTAGAAATGTATTACAGAGACGCGAGAGTGGACTTAAACTTTGTACCTATGTAGATGATATGATTTTCGGTTCGCACCGACTTCCAATACATCTCTAGGTAGCACACATATTCATGTTTTATTTAATTTGGTTAATTTGATAAACTATTTATTTTCCGCTTTTTACTGCCTTGTGGGTTTTTGATTGATATTGAAGCCGGTTAATTCTTTTTTTTTTAATTTACTTTATTAGTTATAGTATCATTGATAAAATCCATTACATGATAGGCTAAGATCCCGCCAAAAACTCGATGCATAGGGTTAAAGACTTACTTTAGTTCAGGGCCTTTTATTGATCCCTCGGCTGATTTTTTAAGACTCAGATCTCGAAATGGCGGGTCATGTTTTTAGATATCTAGCAATTTTTAAAAAAATTATAATTTTACATTGCATAATTTGTTATTGTTCAAGTTTTTCAAACTTTGTAATAAACTAGCGGGGCCGGCGGACGTTGCTCCGCCCTGGTAATAAACAAAACCTTAACAAAATATATACGAAAACCTTCCTCATGAATCACTTTATCCACTAGTAAAAACCGCATGAAAATCTGTTCAGTAGTTTTCGTGTTTATTGCGAACAGACAGACAGACGTGGCAGAGGACTTTATTTTATAATATGTTGTGATAAGGTATTTTTATAATTATGCTGCTAGCAGTCTGTTGAACAGTGCATCATAACGTGCTATAGAACTTAAACCCTTACCGTGTTATTACAAAAAAGTTAAATACGTATTGAATACTTGCTTTAAAAAAAGTTTGGACACTTACGTATTAAATGCATCGCGCTCGCCGACGGCTGCCGCGGCAAGATCGCGTTATCCTTTTTCGCAAGTCTAACCTAACCTAACCAAACAGAGATAGAAGAGCGTGATATCGAACATTTGACGAGCGCGGTGAAATTAATACGTAAGCACGCAAACTTTTTTAAAGCAAGTATTCAATACGTATTTAAATTTTTTGTAATAACACCCTTATGGTTTTGGAAAGTAAGTTTCAACTACAATCTCATCTGAAAAACCTAGAGGGGACTGGTTGTCTATTGCATCTGCTGAAACACAGCAACAGGTGCTTGGCGACACCTTGAGGCTGGTAGCTAGCCAGGTGGGCATAGAATAAATTCTAGCACCATGCTATGGTTTCGTCACGATGTTCCCTTCATCGAAAGCTCCGATTCGCAAGTATTGGAACCCACGGCCATCTTTTTTTTATGCCAAAACGCAGCAAACGGGCAGACGGCGCACTTGATGGTAAATGGTTACCTATGGACAACTGCAACGCCAAGGGTGTCACTTTTGTGCTGCCGACCTTGAAGAGTGCGTTTCAGTCAATTCTTGAAGAGCTCTATATCATAGCCCTGAGGAAAAACAGTGCTGGGTAACCCATTCCACAACGCTAGCGTACACATAAGGAAGGTTCGAGAGAAGCTCACGGTGGTCGCCATTTTGCTAGCTTCTGAGTTGTGCTGATGAGCGGTCAGCCAGCGGCGGGCAGCCCATCGGACGCGTAGTCCAACAGCTACACTTGAGACCCAATTGACCTCTAAGTTTGGTGTGTAACCACATTTGGTTACGCTATTATAGTCTATAGCAATTCCAATATTTGCATCGGTTCTTTACGTTCGTCTATGGTGCCCGTCACTAGGGTTGTCAAAATATTATTATAACGATACAATTACGTAGTAACCTTATATTAAAAAGAATGTAAATCTAACGTGTCTGTACTTTTTAGATTTTTGTAAAAAAAATGTTGCATAAGGAATAAGTAATAAAATACATTTCAATCAATTTTAGATATGTCTGTCTGTCTTTCTGTCCGTTTGTATGAACATTGATAAATACTACGTTCACGATAGAACCTCTTCAAGAAAATTATAAAGCATATCCTCGAGTAACATTTAAGTCTTTGTTTAAATCAAATCGGTTCACTCATTCAGATGATCTTAGACTGACTTAATATGTTCAGATGATTTTATTAATCACTGTTGTTTACGTAAGGTTTTACGCGGACAAAGTGGTAGGTACAGCTAGTGCAAAATATATATGCTAATTTTGACAAAAACCTTTGAGTTATTAAGATGTGATATCTATAAAACAGACAATCTTTCGCGTTAAAATATTAGTTAGGATAGCAGTATAATAGGAATACTGATTCAAAACAAACAACAAAACAGTAAATTTTTAAGAATACAGTACTTGTGGAAAAAGGAAATTGAACATTTTAAAAGAAGGTGGCAACCCTGTAGCGTTAATCGTTGAAGGTGATCGTCGAATTTGGGTCATTTATACAATACTAATCTATTTCTTAAGTAAAGTATTGTGAAATATTCTGTCGCTAAACACAAGTAGTCTGTGGGTATGAACGGAGCTAGCTTAAATGCAGAATTACGTGAACGATTTGGAATGTAGTTATTTCGAAAAAGTAAAGATTTTGAATCAGTTAAAGATTTTTTAGGGGTGTAAGGGACGTCGAATAACATTATAAGGCTTGAGACACCTAAGCCAACCTCACCTGCACGTGGTGCACCCTGCTGAATAACGAACGAGGCAATGGCGACAGCGGAGTGGTAGGGTTTTACAGCCTGACTGGGTCGCAACCACCATGTATATGGTGAAAAAGCCCGTCATAGTGATTCGCTTATGCAGGTCGCGTTTCGCCTGTGCATATCCAGCTTTTCGCAGGCCGGCATGACAGCGGCGACCGGCGATGGATACTGTGTCACTCGGTGGTCGCCATTGTTTTTGGATTGTACTGTGCTTACCATGAGGCATAGTACAGTCATTTTGCCATGCTACAATAAAAAAAAATCAGTATTAAAATATATAAAATTATATAGCTTCTGCCCGTAACTTCGTCCGTGTGGAAAAGTTTCTTTGAGCTAACGCTAACACGCAGCGGGAGCTCTCAAAAGGAAAAAAACACGAGTTAAAAAAATTCTTCATTGATGCTCCGCTCCTATTGGTCTTAGCGTATAGTGTCAAACTAAATGTACATTGTACCCTACCGGGATACTAAATTGCAATAGCGTTTTTAATTGTGATGCAAAACACGTTGTTAGGAAGAAATCCGCTACCGTGACTCAGCGTCAAAGTATTCACCACTGTCTCGATATACATACGTTGTTAAAACCAGTTTTTAATAATATTCCTATTATAATTGCAAAGAAAACCATTAACAAGCACAAAATATCCTTACTAATAGTCTAAATGCAAATGCGTGTTTGTTGCTTGTGGATACCCGTTGGCAGCGGTACAATAAAGGACATAATGTACCTTCCACCCAGAAAAAAAAAGTCGACGCTGTCATAAACTCAAAACAATGGCTAACCTCAAAACAATAAATAATTCAAAAAATAAATAACTGTGTTCTTTTTGGAAAATTTTCAATCAATCGTAGTCTGAATTAATTAAATTTCATAATCTCTAAAGTTGAAATTATTAACTTTAGTCTGGTTTACACATCTATTGACACTTGGAGCAATAATTATGCACATCTTTATACAGTCTATTAATTAATCAAACATATAATGGGCTAGACAAGCTTTGTACATAATGGCAATGTAACATGTACACAGGCCGCTATACTACGCGTCGCTAGTCTGACGCAAGCGCAATACGTCACAAGCATATCGAGGTCATTTGTGACGTGAAGCCATTAGTTTTCCCCTACTATTTTTTTTTGATGTGAAAACTTCTTTAGCGGCGTTGTGCACTTTTTTTCGGATGGGTAAAAAATGTTAAACTCGCGTCAGGTCCACGTGTCCTGATCGAAAGTTCGTAAGACGGAGGATTGCGCTTGCGCGGCTTGCGTCAGACTAGCGACGCGTAGTATAGGGAGGCATGTTTACATGTAATATTGATATTTTGCAGCTCATCTTACCTTTGAGTGATTAGTAGACTTTATAAAAATGTATATAACTATTGCTCCGAGTGCCAATAGATATGAAAACCACACTAATGTTATAATAATTTTAATAAACAAATTCTGAAATTTCAATGTCATTCACGCTATAATTCAAATCAAATCAAAAACACTTAATTCAATTTTGGCCCTAAGAAGGCACTTTTGAACGTCAAAACTACCACCGGTTCTGAAAACAACCCAGTCATCGAGAAGAACCGGCAAGAAACTCGATCTGGTTTACCTTTTTAACAAATATATATAATACTAGCGGGCCGGGCGGACGTTGTCCTGCCTTGATAATAAAAAAAAGTACTAAAAGTCAACCGCAGCGCCACCTACCGGGTCCAATTGTAAATCTAAACCATTCTCGGATCCACTGGAACACGCACACAAAATTTCATCAAAATCGGTCCAGCCGTTTAGGAGGAGTTCAGTCACATACACACGCACACAAGAAATATATATATTAAGACTAGCGGGCCGGGCGGACGTTGTCCTGCCTTGATAATAAAAAAAAGTACTAAAAGTCAACCGCAGCGCCACCTACCGGGTCCAATTGTAAATCTAAACCATTCTCGGATCCACTGGAACACGCACACAAAATTTCATCAAAATCGGTCCAGCCGTTTAGGAGGAGTTCAGTCACATACACACGCACACAAGAAATATATATATTAAGATTTAGAATGAAAATTAGTATGAAAATTCATAAGAGAACACATATTTTATTTCAATGTTTTGAGTTTTCACTTCTATCGACAGTCCTTATGACAGCTTCGATTTTTTTTAAATAACCCAGACTGAAGAATTTTTCACTTCAAAATATTTAATGTACAAACACAAGTCGTTTTATTGTATATATAGATACAAGAGGAATTTCCCACCGCTTAGTCACAGAGGGTGTTCGCGGAAGGACAAAGCCGAAAGGCAGAGGGACGACTCTCAACAGACAATTAAACAGTGACCAACGTACCGCAATTTACAATAAATTAACACACAATAGTACGCCGAAACCGCATATGCTATAGTGTAACTCATGTAAATATTAGGTATGATAGGGGTCAAGAACAGTAACCTTCAGGACGAACGTTCATCGGCAGTAAATACCGCTATAGTGGCAAATGACATCCCAAAAGTTGCAATGTATTGGATACTAGCTTCTGTCCTGGATTTCGTCCGCGTGGAATAGTTTCCGTTAAAGCAGCGCAAGCAGCGGAAGCTCTCAAAAAGAAAAAAAAGAATCAGATTTTAAAACATTCTTCATTGGTGCTCCGCTCGTATTGATATTAGCGTGATGATATATAGACTACTAGCGGCCTGCTCCGGCTTCGCACGGGTATAAAATATATAGCCTATGTCATTCAGTGAAAAAATGATTAAAATCGATCCAGTAGTTTTGATTTATTCATTACTGCCCGTGGCTCGCCTGCGTTTGTTGCAATGTAAGCGGGAAAAATGTAATTATTTACAACATCACATTAGAAACCTCAAAAGTAAGAGTATTTCTCCACTATTTAATGGATGTTATTATAGATATAAACCTTCCTCTTCAATCACTCTATCTATTAAAAAAAACCGCATCAAAATCCGTTGCGTAGTTTTAAAGATTTAAGCATACATAGGGATATAGGGACAAAGAAAGCGACTTCGTTTTATACTATGTAGTGATAGCCTGCTAAGCTTCAAATCGGTGCTTGAGATTAGCGTGTCCAAACAAACAAACTCTTCAGCTTTATAATATTAGGTATAGATAACCTACAAGCAGAGTCGGGTCCCAATTGAGCCCATCTCCTTATACTTATCCCACTTAAGTAGTGTCGGCACTACATGTTTTCGGCTTCCACTCTCCCCTGTCAGATGTCATCTCAGTATTCACACCTTTTACACACATATCATTTTTAATGCAATCCATTCCTACCCTTTTCGGTCTTCCTTTACTCCTATATCCGTTCACTTTCATACTTAAAACTTTACCCTTATCCCACCTAAATGGTAGCGGCACAACATGTTTTCCTTACCCAATCTCCTCTGTGAGATGTCAGTTCAGTACTATATGACGGTATGATAGTAAAATCATTACATGGTATAAGACAAAGTTCCCTACTGCCTCGGTCTGTCTGTCTGTTCACGATAAACTCAAAAACCTCTTGAACAGATTTTCATGCGGTTTTCACCAGTGGATAAAGTGATTCATGAGCAAGGTTTTGGTATATAATTTGTCAAGGATTATTGTATAAGCAGGGTGGGACAACGTCTGCCGGGCCCGCTAGTATACTATATAACGCCTCGATAAATGAGCTATCTAACATTGAAAGAATTTTTCAAATCGGACTGGTTAGTTCCTGAGTTTGGCGCGTTCAAGCAAACAAACTCTTCTGGTTTATAATATTAGTATAGATGGAGCTTAAAATGGGTGGAGTTCCGATCGGGCCGTCGTGCTGACCGGACGCGTGCGCTTAGTGATTCTCGATACGTTGTTATACTCGTGATAGTGACGTCATCCGTACCAGTACGCGAATAGTGTTTTATTACGTGTTCGTCTCGTTTCGAGAATCTCGGGTTTTTCGCGATTACTCGTTTCTCTGTTTGTCAATCGTGTCAATCGTTGTCGATCGTACGTTCTTGTCAGAACGTAGTCAATCGCCGCGTTCTTTTCAGAACGCGGGAAACTTAACCGTACTTATCAGTACGTGCAAACCGCACTTTTCAGTGCGCTCGCCGTGCTCGCCGTGCTCTACGTGTCGTCGTCCTCCGTGGTTCGCGCTGCGTGTCGTCGCGTCGCGTAGAAGCGAAGAAAGAAGTGTTAGGGCTTCCCCCTAGGCACTGTAGGTCCCCTGTGAGGCATTGCACATCGCCCACAGCTCCCTTTGATCCGGACTCGGGATAGTCCGTTAAATTCATTAAGGCGCGCCCCCCTGCCCCTCTGGCAGGGAGGTTTTGTATGTCTTCCCCCGCCCCTCTCCCCTCCTCAGGCCCCGGTATGGCCTCCGACAGCGAGGCTCGCCTCTTAGAAGGCCTGCTTCTTCAACTCCGAGAAGTCGTACTCAAGCTTGGTCCAATTCACGTAGACAAATACGACGCGTACGCTGAAAGGCGTCGCGCCGAGTTTCCCAACTCCTCACTGCCCGTTCCATCGGGGGCGAGTCTGTTCAATGATTTCTATCAAGAGCTTGTCACCCACGCCCAAGGCAATCCCCCGCCGAGTAAACCGGCTGTCCCTTTGAAGAACTCCTTCTCCCTGCTCCCGCAGGAGAGTCTGTCCGCTGCTCACGAAGCAGCCATCCCCGCCTCAGATGAGGAAGGCTCCCTTATGGAGCAAGACGAGTTTATCCCTGTTGTGCGCCGCCATAAGCGGGAGCACCCCCCCACCTCATCCGATAACGAAGGCCGTCTGCCTTCTAGTAAGAAACGGTCCCCGATAGGTGGCGCTAGTGCGCCGAAAAAGGCCCCTAAGGCTCCCCTCCCCGACAGTCCGGCTTCACCGGACGCTGCGGGTTCCGCAGCTTCGGGCAAGAAGCCCCGCCCACCTCCACCCGTCACGATCCAGGACAAAGCGTCCTGGGTTAAAATCTCGAGCTTGCTGGAAACAGCAAAAATTCCCTACACCTCCGCCACCAATACCGCTTCAGGTATCCAGGTGAAGGTACCGACCACCACCGCCTATCGCGACCTCACTCGTTTCCTTCGGGACAACAAGTGGGGTTTTTTCACGTACTCCCTCGAGGA
The DNA here is from genome assembly GCA_036509395.1 of Antheraea yamamai. Lineage (NCBI taxonomy): Eukaryota > Metazoa > Arthropoda > Insecta > Lepidoptera > Saturniidae > Antheraea > Antheraea yamamai. Next base: position 10,542,637 of record AP028453.1, on the reverse strand, counting down.
GGAACGAAAACTACGGGTAGTAATCCGTAGGGTCCCGTCAGAACTCCCGACCATCGATATTCTAGACGACCTCAAAGAGCAGAAGATCCCTGTTCGCGAGGTGCATCGCATGCGCTCTCCGCGCACCCGATTACCATACGATATGGTATTAGTTGTCCTAGATCGCACCCATGAAGGGAAAGCGATCTTTAACCTCTCGACCCTCTGCGGCCTCTCCGGCGTTATCGTCGAGCCGCCGCGCAAAACGTCTATACCCTCGCAGTGTCACAACTGCCAGGTGTACGGACACTCCGCACGAAACTGCAGCCTGAAACCCAGGTGCGTTAAGTGCCTCGGCGACCACTCCACTAAGGAGTGTTCTCGTCAGAAAAACTCCTCCGACCCTCCGAGTTGCGTTCTGTGTCGAGGCGTGGGTCATACCGCGAATTATCGCGGATGTCCCCGCGCACCGCGCACAAAACTCCCTCGCTATCCCAGGCGGGCGGCGTCGCCGTCTAGGGCGGCCGCCGCCCCCGCCCGCCCCCGACCTCCGCCTCTCATGTCCCGAGAGGCCTTCCCGAGCCTGCCGAGCGCGTCACGCGCACCGGCAGCGACCGCACCCGCGACTAGCGCGCCCCCCCCCCCCCCCCGCCCCTACCGGGCCCCTCAGGCCCCGTGGGCTCCCGAGCCCGCGTCTCAGCCGATCCCGAAATCCCAGGCGGCTAAGCCTTCACAGGCCGACCCCGCATACTCCTTTTCCCTATCGAGCATTGACTACGTAGGTCAATTGCTCATTTTTCACGAGATCGCGGAGATCTCGGCATACGAAGAGACGGTCCGAAATCCGTCTCTAGGTCCCCTGACAGCCATACATAGGTTTCCAGCCATTTCGGCTACCCTACAACGGCTCGTGCGCGCTGCCGTTAACAAATAAATAACTCATATAATAAATAAATAACTCATATAAGTCAGAGTAAATCCGTGTATTTACGTCTCGCTTCCCCTAAAACGATCAAGTAATAATAATAATTTTTTGCTATTTCTATTTTTAGATTCCGGCGCCGACGCCGTTCAGTAAACTTTAAATTCGATCTTTTAATATGCGTGTTTGCGCCCACGCACGCGTAACCCTCTCTGACGCCGCCGTGAGAGAAGGATTCCTCGTTAGTTAGTTCCCGCACACATCGCGGTTCTCAGTGATGTCTCGAGCCGAGGTCGTCCCCGGATGGAGCCCCCGAGATAGCACTTTCGCGATACAGTGACTCACCTACATCACTTGCACTCACACATGAGATCAACTCTCAACACACGTGCACATATATACACATGGTTGACGGGTTTGTTTTTTTTCCCTTTTTCGAGCTGAATCGAATAGTTTAGCTCGTTTCATTCAGATATACACGTACGCATTTGTGAATCATGCAATCTCGATTGTATGATTCACAAATGAATATATGTATGAATAGTTAGAATAGTTTAGCTAGGTCAGACGCGAATTTTGTCAGGTAACAGCCCAAGCCGAGGTGTGCCGAGCACCCTTGTGTATGTTACCTAAAAACCAAATCGGCTGAGTGCCTTAAGCGCTCGCCTTAGTAGTCCGGTGAAGCTGTAAAGACCTGTTCCAGGTCAATAGCATAGTCAGTTCGAAAAAAAAAAAAAAAAAAAAAAAAGAGCTTAAAATTATTTGCTAATAGAGAGATAATTGTTTGTATCCACATCTCGTAAAGTAAATAGACCCACTGTAAAGTAATTTAACTAGAATTGTGTTTTCAACCGCAAGCAGAGTCATCGTTAAGCTTCGCGGAAGACGCCTATGTCCGCAACGTTCAAGGTTGAAATAATGACTTATTATTTTTATTGTAAACATGAGAGTTATGGTCACTCATGCCTTGAGCAGGGTATACAGATAGACTGGAGATAAGGTTTGAAGAGGACACCGCGTCCTATAAGAGCCAGAATTAAATGAAAAAATGTAATGAAGCCATCGTGATGAAATCGTAGCTTGGTGGTAGGACCCATCTGATTAGCTACCAACTCTAACATTAAAATTCTATAACCAAGTATAGGTGAGATCCTGTACTTGCACTTGAGAGTCACGCCCTCCAGGTTTAGCGTATATGCCATCTTGGATCACATCGTCACTTAACATCAGGTTGTGATCAGACTCTAAAACCTCACCAACTTACCCTTATCCCACCTAAGTAGGGTCGGTACAATATGTTGTCCACTTCCACACTCCATTGCCATATGTCAATTCCTTATTCACAACTTTTATACACATATCATTTTTCACACAATCCATCCACACCTTTTTCACACAATCCATTCATACCTTTTTCACACAATTCATCCACACCTTTTTCACACAATCCATTCATACATTTTTCACACAATCCATCCACACCTTTTTCACACAATCCATTCATACATTTTTCACACAATCCATCCACACCTTTTTCACACAATCCATTCATACCTTTTTCACACAATCCATCCACACCTTTTTCACACAATCCATTCATACCTTTTTCACACAATCCATCCACACCTTTTTCACACAATCCATTCATACCTTTTTCACACAATCCATCCACACCTTTTTCACACAATCCATCCACACCTTTTTCGGTCTTCCTCTACTCCTGTATTCGTCCACATTTACACTTAAAACTTTTCTAGTTACATGACTTTTGTCTCTCCTCGTGACATGATATAATCCTCTGATATAATCATTCCATATCTTATGCTAGCTTTGCTAGTGGGCCTAGCAGCTAGCATACACTGTTCTTCTATGAAAATTAAAAAAAAACCTGAAATTAGGTCGCATCGCTACTTACCGGGTTCAATTATGAATCAAAACCACCCAAGGACCCACTCAAAAACACATAAAATTTTATCAATAACGGTCAAGCTGTTAGTTCAACTCTTAGTTCAGTGACAAACACACGTACAGGAGAATTATAATATACTAGTCGCCCACTCCGCCTTCGCACGGGTATATAAGCAAAGTGAATGATACAAAATATTTCATTAACCGTACGGATATGTAATCTATACATATAATAAAACTGTAACTAGGCAAAATCCGTACATTAAATATTTTTTGAAAATTATAATCTAGGTGGACTTTGTTATCGATGTAGTAGCCAAAAATAATCTATTTACAATTATTGTCTGTCTGTCCCTGTGAATACGTATTACTCTGAAAGTACTGAACCAATTTTGACGAAATTGACAAAGTGATAACTAATATTATAAAGTTACATCTAGGATACTAGGAACAAAAAAAAATCATATTTGTTTGCAAAATATCTTTATGTAACGGAACGCGTTTGAATGATGAGATCAAATTGAACGAATGTTATTCAGAGGCATAAAAATCTTAAATCAGATGTTTAGCTAGAGACCGCTAGGACACACTTTTGTAATAAAGTATTTTAAACATGACTTCAATTATTTTTACAGTTTTAGGCGCTGCTTAGTAAAACTCGTGTTATGCCCGTATTTGTTGAAGTTATACTTCTTTTGGCGCGTTAGGGAAAAATGATGAGAGTAAGTTTTTACGATGCGCGCGCACACCGACACGAAAAACATACACCCTGAAGTTAGCTATAGTCAACATTTTGTTTCTTTGTATTTGTTATTTGTATTTCTTGGTATTAAAACTTTCAATGTATTAAATACCTTTTTTATATTGTTAGTGTCGTTTTTTCTACAAACGTAGAATAAGGCGAAAGATAAAATTTTTGAAAAGATTTTTATCTTGTTACGCCAAAGAAGTATAACTTCTAACGCGTGTACATAAGTACACACACACTTTTTTTTTGTTTTTGTAATGAGACCGACGGTGTCGTAATTCTAGATAATGGATTCAAATTGAAACTGGATTGTTCATTTTATTCTATCTCGTCGTGGGAAAGGAAATCTTATTATAAACAATACTTAGGGTTCATAATTACACTGCTCAGTGTTTACCTGTCAGGCTTTTGTAGCTGTTATACGATACAATGGTGGAGACTGTAAACAGTGTTGCCAGTTTATCTCCTGAGTAACTCGCTGGGTAATACCAAAATGGCGCTAGATCGCATGGTGGTAGGATTCTTCCTATGCCAACCTGGCTAGCTACCACCCTCAAATTGAAAATCTGTCCCTAAATACTTTTAGCTATGTTCCGGCAGACGCACTGGGGGAACAGGACATGTGTACATATTTGACAATCAATCTTCGAGATTATTACTGCCATTGTTAAGTAAGTAATAATATAACAGGTGATAATTTCAATGATATAACAAGGCTGTGGCTCCGTTGTTAGAACTTTCGATGAAGTTTTTGTGGCATCTCAGAATTAATGTTCCATGATTTTATTTCCCATTCACTTCACTGTATGTTGGTAAACATAGAACTGTGGATAAGTTAGAATTTAACATCGCCAATACGTCGCGTCGTGGGCTGGCGCGATGATAATGCCTGTACATTCCTTCGGGAAGAGGCTTATGGCCCTGCAGTGGCTCTCATACAGACTGATAAAAAATATTACAATCTCTATTTTATTTTCAACTAGTTACGCGGTTCGGCTTCGCACAGGTGTATTAATAAGGAAAATACGACTCTATTTTCCCTTTACTGTACGACCCCGTAATTAAACAAATGACAACTGAACAAGCAAACGTCAATCTGTCAATCCTTTTGAAGATTTTATCTACTGTCTTCTATGTCACTCACTTTTTTTATATATTTTATATTTTTTTATATGGCTCTGGTCTGTCTGTTTGTCTGTTCGCGATAAAGTCAAAAATTACAGATCGGATTGTCATGCCGTTTTCACCAGTAGATAGAATGATTCATGGGGAAGGTTTAAGTATAATTTTCAAAGTTTTCTTTTTATTATCGGGGCGGGACAACGTCTTCCGAGCTCGCTAGTTATCTACCCGTAAAAGTCCCGTGAAAGTCGGTCCAACCGATTAGGAGATAGTAGAATATTGCGGACGAAGTCTTGAGTAACAAAATAAAATAGTCTAAGTTACTTCTTATAAGGTAAGTTATCTGCCAGTGAAAGCCCCGTGAAAATCAGTTCAAGCATTACGGATATTGCACTGCGGCCGAAGGCGAATAAAAAAAACCTAAATTACTTTTTATGAGGTCTGCTATCTACCAGTGAACACTCCATAAAAATCGGTCCAACCATTTTGGAAATAGCAATGCGGACGAAGCCGCAGACAAATAAAGTACAATATGTCAACCGCTATAATTTCGGCAATTTGCCAGTAAAATTCCCGTTAAAATAGGTCCAGCCGTTTTGGAGATTAACCGGAACAAACAAACAAACAGACAAAATATAAAAATATAGATAAAGTAATAAAAAAAATTTTTTGGGTCATTTGTAGTCATATCCATTCATCAAAAAGTTGTTATTTTAATTGTACATACACAAACTTTATTTTTATAATACGTAATAGATAACAAATTTTGAATAGGAAAACAAAATAAACTTTGAAAATGTTTGCGATAGAAACTTACCACGTTACCATGGCAACGTATATAATATTAACGCTAACGATATCTCTCAAATGGAAAAAGTGTCCGATTTTGAAACATTCTTCATTGGTGCTCCGCTCCTATTGATCTTTGCGTGATGATATATAGCCTAAAGCCTTCCTCGATAAATGAACTATCTAAAACCGAAGGGTTTTCTCAAATCGGACTGGTAGTTCCTGAGATCATAGCGTTCAACCAAACAAACAAACAAACTCTTCAGCTTTATATATTAGTATAGATAAAACTTGTCTTAACAAATACAAACACAGCAACAAAAGAATTAGCCAAATAATTGCAGCCGTTTTGTAGTGATGCGCTTAGATACGTTGGGTTTTTTTTTTTTTCTTGAACTGACTACGCTATTGACCTAACAAGGTCTTAACAGCTTCACCGGACTACGATACGTTGGGCAATTGATTCCTATTTATATACTAGCTGTGCCCGCGACTCCGTCCGCGTGGAACTCAGTGTAGGAAAACAGTGACTAATGAAATCATTTGTATATTTACTTATCTACTTTTCTCTCGTACTTAAGTCGCGTCGTCATTGAAATTATAATAACTTTTGATAGCGTGAATCGATTTTAATGAAACCAAGACTAAACGTTACTCGATGATATGCTTTCTGATTTTCTCGGTGAGTCTGTATCGTGAACGCAGTACTTTAGCAGTGATGCGTGTTCAAACAGACAGACAGATATTTCTAAAAATGATTGAAATGTATTTTACCGATACATTCTTGATAATTTAATGTATGTCCGTAAGAATCTTGAAAAGCTGGATTTCGTAAAAAAAACCCGGCATAATCTAAATACTAGAAACTGTGACAAACTGGTTGTCCCATGTTTTAGACTTAGTAAAACCAGTAACAGTTTTTTGGGAAATAGTGTTTGATTTTACAACAAAGTCTCAAAGGATATTACCGATTTGCCGGATTGTGAATATAAGCGCCATGTCAAGCGGGTTTTGGTGTCAAAAGGCTATTATAGAGTGGATCAATATGTGAACGATAATGATGTCTGGAATTGACTCATCTCTATACATCCATTAAAACGTTTGTGACATGTACCTAATATATTATAAATATTATATACTAGCGGGCCCGGCAGACGTTGTCCCGCCCTGATTATAAAAAAATCCTTGACAAATTATATACCAAAACGTTCCTCATGAATCACTTTATCCACTGGTGAAAACCGCTCGAAAATCCGTTCAGTACTTTTTGAGTTTATCGCGAACAGACAGACGCGGTAGAGGACTTTGTTTAATATACATTTATTTCTAATTTACACTATTCTTAATCCAAATTTATTAAATTTTATTTTCTGTTTTTTAGTTGGATTTTTTATGAAAGCGTGTTTTTTTAGTTTTTTTAAACTATTATTTATATACTATGTAATGATATTTGTTAAAAAGATAAACCAGATCGAGTTTCTTGCCGGTTCTTCTCGATGACAGGATTGTTTGTCCGAACCGATGGTAGTTTTGACGTTCATAAGTGCCTTCTTAAGGCCTAAATTGAATAAATTGTTTTTGATTTTGACTTTATTACTTATTCCTAGACAACTGCAACAATTTTGTTCAAAAAAATCTTAAAAGTACAGACACGTTACATTTACATTCTTATTATATGTATAGATAGAATCAAAGTGATGTAATTCGTTCTATTAACTATGGCTTGTAAATAATACAATATTAATTATGAAAGTACGCTAAGTAAACGATATACGTTGGCGGTTCAGGGTTTACGATTGGTCGGTGCTGATGCGCATGCGACGTCACGCTCGAACGGACGTGTTCTAAATTTAAACTCGACGGCGCCATTGGTCTACTTGTTTTGTGGTTCAGTTTTATTATTACAAAAACTCTGGTTGACCTTTACTTTGTTTGTTCGTTATTTAAATTGTGTGTTTGTTCTTGTAGTAATATTTTTTTAAATAGTTTGAATATTACTGTTTTATCGTTGATGAATTCTTAATTAATTGAGTTTTTTTTTATTTATATGTAGATTTAAGGCACGTGTAGTACGGACTGTCGGCTCATACATGCATAATAAGAATCTCTGTATGAACTTGCCACATAAAGTTTGCTGAACATAAGGTTGTGGAGTCTAGAGATTTTTGGAACGAAGTTACTAAACGCGGCTTGCGATAGGAGTTGACTAGTAGAAATCGTCACGTAAGAAAAAAGCGTTATACACCCTCCATGTGGCTTTCTTTTTGTAACTATATTTTTGTTTTCTATTAGTTTTTTTTATGAAAATGACGTAAAGTAGGGGTTCAAAAAAAATTAATATTCTTTATTAAATACAAAATAGTGAATCGTTAACTACACAACAAAGGAGAAAAAATACTAATAACAGATAAATTTTAAAGAAATGTATTCGTGGTCAGTATTAGCGTCATATAAGAGTTTACAACATAACCGGATAGACGGTCCTATCTCATTGCTGGGTAAATGTTTATTATTGGTATTTAATAATTGTCACAATGCTGCAAAAGATACCGTTGTTTGGTATACGAACTTTATATTTGTGTTGACAAATTTTGTTGACGTAGATACATAAAGTCTAAGGAATGGAAAGAGACGGAATAGTATAACGTTTGTTCTTTACGTGACGATATCAATCACTCACCACCGTTAGGGAACTTTGTTTCAAAAACACGCCTTATTTATATAAAAGTGTATATTTGTGACGATGGATGGGTAGTTGTTACTCTTTCATACAAAACTACTGGACCGATTTCCATATAATTTGATCAATCAATCAATTTTACAGTAATTTCGCTTTTTTTTGGTCAACCATTCATTTCTTCACGGTTTGCACGAGATAATAATGTCCCAAATTTTTTATTTCCTATGTAATTTATATGGGAAAATTTAAAGTTCGATGAAGAACCTCTTAAAATTGAAATTAGGAGCGGTCTTTTGTACTGAATTATTGTTTGGATGTATCCTATGATATTTTGGGGTGAGAGCGAGAAAAAAATATTGACTGTTTTTTATTTTATACTAGCTGACCCGTGTAAATTCGTCTGCACCAAATCGGTTATCACCGGTTTCAATTGTATTTTTAATTGCGAAAACTTTTAATAAACCTAAAACCCGATTGCAGCCACACCTACCGTTTCCAATTGTAAATCCAAACTATCAAGGGACTCACTCCAACATATACCCAGATGGTATGTGAGAAACCTTTTAAAATAAGCCTACAACCCGTTCGTAGCATCATCTACCGGGTTCAATTAAAATAAAAACTAACCTACGTATATTGGCGGTAATGTAAAAAAAAGCTTGAGAGGTCTATGGAGCCCCAGTTGGAACGAAGTTCCTTTCAGTTTTTTGTAGACGTTTACTATAAGTCAGTATAGTTTACATTATAAATTATCAAGTTGATAGAGTTAAATTGTAAATTAAACGATAAAATATATTCATAAAATAAATAATGATAAATTAAACACTGAATGATAATATCATAACTATTTTCAACTTGTATTAAAACTTTTTCACACTCCATTATATTGAAGAAAAATATAAATATTAAAAAGATATGAGCACAGCGCGTCAACTGTCACTTACCTGTAACTATTCGTTTAAGAGCTAGCAATGGTTTCGACAAGGTATTTCAATAAGTCAATTTTTTATATATCTTTATGTTCTTCCGACCAGCGTGCGGGCTACCTGGCAGCCGGTAAACGTTGCGTTTATTAGTGCATATCGCACCTGTACAGGCAAAAATATTGATTTTTATATAATTTAGAATGTTTTGTTTTTCATTAACTTTGAAACGCTACTAAAACATGAAATTAATATTGCCAGACATTTTTGTTATTAACAATAATGTGCCCGATGCTATTTTTTGTAAATAAAAAAAGTATATTCATACTATGTTAAGATAGCTGTAATTTTAATATTATTTTATTTAGACATAAAAGAGAGTAAATTAAAAATAATATGTATAGAATAATTTAGCTATAGCTATAGTTTAGCGCAACACTGGCTGTATCATAAAGATAGCGATAATTGTGGAAGCGCCTGTTATAGTCGCATGTATTCAAAATGGCGTCAGTCCCAAATTATATGTCTACGTTTATCTTGTTTTTCATTGTTTACGGTGAAATCTCAATATCATAATGGTTAATAAAATGAAATATGTTCTTTGCAATGGAAAACATGAAATGGTTTGAAATTAATTATTTTATTTATAAAGAATATCATCGGTCACATTATTGTCAATGACAAAATTGTCTGGCAGTGATAAGTTCATGTTTTGAATAGCGTTTAAAAGTTATTGAAAAAAACGTTCCTAAAATTATTTATAAATCAAAATTTTGACCTGTAAAGGTGTGATGCGCATTAAAAAACACAACGTTAACCGGATATCAGGTATCCTGAATCCTGTTTGGAAGGGCATAATATATTTTCATATTAAAGAACTAGCTTTTCTATAATTCTCGTTCTTCCAACGTTGCTGGCTCTTGTACTAAGGTGTCGCAAAAAAGTCTAGTTACATTTACAAATTTTTATTTTTCGTTATCCTGGAGAACTTCTTCCATTTTATGGGACAAAAAGTATCCTAGATGTAACCTTGTAATATTAGGTATCACTGTATCAAGTTTCGTCAAAATTGGTTCAGTACTTTCAGAGTGATACGTGTTCACAGGGACAGAAAGATAGACAGACAGGCAAAAATTGTAAAAGGATTATTTTTGGCTTCTATATCGATAACAAAGTCTACCCCGATCAAAATTTTCAAAAAATATTTAATGTACAGATTTGGCTTTGTTACAGTTTTATTATAGTATAGAAGATATTTAATTATTGTGTACATTTTTCTGTTTATATTTTTATGTTTGGCAACACATCCAAGACTATTATTGCCATTATCGAGTAGGTAATAATGTATAGAGATATTGTTCAATTTACACAAAATGTAACGGCAAGTCTGAAGTAACGATGAAGTCTGTAGAGATCTCGTGTCACCTTAACTATAGCGGCAGACGTACACCGTGGGGTTGTAGTCCGTGCAAGTCGGACATAAGTCGTGCGAATCCATAAGGAAAAAAAAAGTCTGAAGTAAGTTGGAGAAAATCCTACTATCAGAAAGATATTTCGACATGCGCCGTACATTAGCATGAAGATAATGTATTTAGACGAAGTCGCGGGCATAAATGTATAAAATTAAAATTATACGGAACCAAACTTACAAAAAACGGTTAACACGTTTCAGCTAATGTGGACAGTTGTGTCGGTTAGCACGTACGGAGCCGGTAGGAAACTTATTTATTATGCTGCGAACAACTGATTGTAAGTCAGTGGTGCGATCACTCGCTCGAGTTACAATGGAAACTTGACTATGTAGGTTCTAGTGAAATTGCAAAGAAATTAAACCTTGTTTGGTTCGAATACAAGTTAGTTTAGCTAAATGCTAATGGCAATAACATCGCTTGATGGAGTTTGTGGCGGGATCTTGGAATGTCATGTAGTGTTTTTATCATTATATATTATATAAAGTAAATTTTCAAAAAAAAGTATTAACCGACTTCAATATCAATCAAAAACCCATAAGGCACTAAAAAGCGGAAAATAAATAGTTTATCAAATTAACCAAATTAAATAAAACATATGAATATGTGTGTTACCTAGAGATGTATTGGTATCCTCCTTTTTTTGAAGTCGGTTAAAAAGAAAGTCCTCTGCCATGTCTGTCTGTCTGTCTGTTCGCGATAAACTCGAAAACTACTCAACGGATTCTCATGCGATTTTTACCAGTAGATATAATGATTTATCAAGGTTTAGGTAAATTTGTCAAGGGTTTTTTTTATTATCAGGGCGGGATTTCATCCGCAGGGCCCGCTAGTTTAATATATATGAAGTTATTAAAGTTTAGACAAACCACTGGTAACCATTACGCGTTAAAAGATGTGTGAAATGGAGCAAGCGGTGTGGTTATGTTTTTGTTTCCTCTGTACATGAAATATATCGTTAAGGTAATGAACAACGCAAACAAAGTCGCAGGTACCAGTTAGTTGTAGTAATAAAAATATTTAAAAAACAAACAAACTTAAGTTTACCCTCAGCTCTTCACAATGACTGATTTGTTTGTCCGAACTATTGGTAGTTTTGACGTTCACAGCGCCTTCTCAAGATTTAAAACGATTCCGAATCGATGGATGCATTTTTGAATTTGATTTCTCATACCCATCTTAAAGATTTCTTGTACAAATGGGATTTCTAAGCGTCGTTGTAATTGGTGTCAAAGAGATAGCACACAACCCTGTAGGTTCTATAACCTTCATACATAGATGTTCGTAAATGTTTACGTTCGTCATATTGTGACGATTTGGAATTTTTTGTGAGATTAATTCCCTTGGAAACAGGGATTATATATTAATATGAGATACTAGCTTCTGCCCGCGACTTCGTCCGCGTGGAATAGTTACTTCGGGCTAACGCTGACACGCAGTGAAGCTCTCAAAAGGAAAAAAACCCCGATTTTGAAACTTTCTACATTGTTGCTTCGCTCCTGTTGGTCTTAGCGTGATGATATATAGCATTCCTCGATAAATGAGCTATCTAACACTGAAAGAATTTTTCAAATCAGACCAGTAGTTCCTGAGATTAGCGCGTTCAACCAAACAAAAAAAACTTTCAGCTTCATAATATTAGTATAGATTACTACTCTTCTCTCGTAGTTACCTCGAGCCGTCATTCAAATTACAATAACTTTTGATAGAGTGGACCGATTTTAATTAAACAAAGGCTAAGTTACACTCGAAGATATGCTTTATGATTGGTGTGGTTTTATCGTGAACCCAGTACTTTAGCAGTGATGCGTGTTCATACAAACAGACAGACAGACACTTCTAAAAATGATTGAAATGTATTTTATTATTTATTCCCAGACATCTGCAACAATTTTTTTCACGAAAATCGTAATAGTACAGACGCCATAGATTTACATTCTTATTATATGTATAGAAGAAGATGAGATACTAGATTCTGCCCGCCACTACGTCCGCGTGTACGCAGCGAAAGCTCTGAAAAGGAAAAAATCCATCAGTGTCATCTCGATGGTTGGAAGTCGTGCACTGTGCGATTCTCACGTTCGTTTTTTCCGCGTGCGACAGTTCTCTGGAATGAACTCCCAGCGGCAGCGTTTCCAGACCATTACAATGTGCCATTTTTCAAGAAACGAGCCTACTCCTTTCTCAAAGGCCGGCAACGCATCTGTGATTCTTCTCGTGTCGCAGGTCTCCATGGACGGTGGTGATCACTTACCATCAGGTGACCCGCATGTTCGTTTGCCGCCAATGGTAAAAAAAAAAATCATCCCAATTTAAAAACATTCTTGATTGGTGCTTTTTTTATATATATTATAGGGGGCAAACGAACAGGCGGATCACCTGATGGTAAGTGATCACCGCCGTCTATAGACACTAGCAACACCAGGGGAGTCGTAATTGCGTTGTCGGCTTGTGTCGGGGAGGAGGGAGTGGGGAGGGGTTATGTATTCGGCGCTCTCACTGACCGAACGAAACGCAACAGTGCAAGCACAGTTACTTCACGTAGTGTTTCTGTGTGTCGGGTGATAGTACACCGGGCGAGCCGACCCATTCATGCTGAAATCAGTAATAGCTTCAGTGTGACTCTACCGCCTACAAAAGCTCTGCTCCTATTGGTCTTAGCGTGATATTATAAGCGTGATATATAAGCCTTCTTCGATAAATGAGCTATCTAACAAAAATGAAAGATTTTTTTAAATCGGACCAGTAGTACCAAAGATTAGCGCGTTAAACCAAACAAACAAACCCTCGAGTTTTATAATATTAGATATTTAAAAAATAATTAGTGATAATCGCCGTTACTTTTGCCGCGTACTCTAATTATAATCCGACGTTGTGGAATCATTCCATCGAGCTAGGATTATAGAAGCTTGTCAACATTTAAAAGTTTAGCCCTGGCGGCGACGTTTTGTAACCACGACGAACCTTGGACGAAGGAACCGATAGTATCGCAATAGGACAACTCGTTTCCACACTGACTCGTTAGGGATGAGATAGCGTATCGATAATGTGTACGGCAAACGGCACAAGACTATTTAACAAATGGGAAACGCTAGACTGTCAAAACGGTGAAATTGGTTTTGAACCCGTACTGAGTTGGATTATAAATATCCATCATTACACAAGTGTAAACCTCAGAAGGCACTAAAGAACGTTATGACTACCACCGTTGCGGAAAACAACTCAATCATCGAGAAGAACCGACAACAAACTCGATGTGAGTTATCTTTTTAACGTACATATTTTTATAATAAATTATAATTACAATGGTTTCTAGTGGCTGCACAGAGAAAGGTGTCAATTCCAGATGTCACCATTGTTCACATATTCATCCATTCTATAATAGCAGACAGCAAAACTCGCTTTACATGGCGCTTAAACTTACAGTCGCCTAATTGGTAATATGCTTTGTGCCTTCGTTGTAAAACCTAACGCTATTACTTAAAAAAAACTATTACTGATCTAGCTGAGTCTGAAACATGGGACGACATGCATATGTGTATACAAACATCATCATCAGCTTGTAGGAGACCCACTGCAGGGCGACGTATTGATAATTTCATGAAAACTACAGTTCTATATTGTTCCCACATACGATGGTACCACAAGAACATTTCTCAAGTTCAGGTTTCCTCACGATGTTTTCCATCACCGTCAGCCGATAGTGTTACCAATTTAAATTAATAAAAGTACGCGAATTTCGAAAATATCGTTATTACATGCCGGGGTTCGAACCTGCGGATTGATATTCCATCGATCAAAGCACTAGACCACCGTCGTACTTGCAAACATCCATTTTATTATTTTAATTGGTATAATTTTTATCGATGTTTTTGTAGCAATCACATCCCTAATCGATTATAATTATAGGCATATATTACCCGGTCGTTTGTGTGTTATTTTCGCTGTTACACTATGTATCCGGTTATCGAGGATTTCGACTTCCTTATTTGGGTAATCGTTTTTTTTTATGATTGCACTATTAGAGACATCCGGTGCTGTCCGAGTTATATTTTCTGTCGAGACAAGATTTTAAGCATTTTTTTTCCATCACTACATATTATATATCAAAGTCCTCAGCCACGTCTGTCTGTCTGTTAACGATAAACTCAAAATCAACTGAACAGATTTTAATACGGTTTTCACCAATAGATAAATTGATTCACGAGGAAGTTACTTCGGAGTTACTTCCGCCGGGCCCTTTACTTTGGTTTTTAAAACAGGTCATAAGAACTGCCGACAGAAGTGAAAACACAAAATACGGAATAATTACCGACTAGCGGGCGGCGGACGTTGTTCCGCCCTGATAAAAAAAACCTTGTCAAATTATATACCTAAATCTTCCTCATGAATCAATCTGTCAAGTGGTGAAAACCACACGAACATCCGTTCAGTGCACACAGACAGACATGGCAGAGGACTTCGTTTATAATATGTAGTGATAGTCTGGTTTCCACATCTATTGCCACTCGGAGCATTAATTTGAATTTAATTATGAAAATAGTTTATCACTTTAATAACTGAGCCACAGCAACGCGTTGCCAAGTCAGCTAGTAAATTTATAAGTTACTAAGGAAGCTTCACTGCTGTGAATTTAAATATGTACGCTTTTTTTTACTAAACACGGATTAGTTAAGGGTCACGACTAGCTGGTGGAGCGCATACTGGAGTACAAAGGTCGCGCACGACGACAAGGTAAACACGACGACGGCCATGGCAGTCGTTACATTAATAATATCAATGCTAGCTGTCCCCGCGACTTTGTCCTCGTCGAACCTGATGTACAGAACAGTGACTAAGAAAGTTCAAGTCATCTGAATGTATAAAGTCTATTTACTTATCTACTTTTCTCTCGTACTGAAGTCGCGTCGTCATTAAAATTACAATAAATTCTGATAGACCGAACCGATTTTAATGAAACAAAGACTAAATGTTACTCGCAGATATACTTTACGATATCTTTGAACATGTTTTATCACGAACACAGTATTTTAGCAGTGATGCGTGTTCAGACAGACAGATAAACATTTCTAAAAATGATTGAAATGTATTTTATTACTTTTTCTTAGACCTGCAACATTTTTATTTTATTTCTGCAGGTCTTTGTCCGCTCCTCGTTTGTGCTTTCGTTTATTTTATTAATCGAAACGAAAATTGTTTTAAAATGTAGTGCAGCTTATGCAGTGAGCAACCATTACATAGTATAAAACAAAATCCCCTACCGCGTCTGTCTGTCTGTCTGTGCGCGATAATCTCAAAAACTACTGAACGGATCTTTATGCGGTTTTCACCAGTGGATAAAGTTATTCACGAGGAACGTTTTGGTATATAATTTGTCCAGGATTTTTTTTATAATCAGGGCGGGACAACGTCAGCCGGGCCCGCTAGTTATTATTATAATTTTACTTGGCTATTATTATACTTAACCGCTGTTATTATATTTTTGAGAGAGCATCGGATTTTTAATCGAGACTATAACCCCTATGGCGACTTCTTAATTATATTTTATGTCCATTTTTTATTTATAATCCATAGCATTTATAATATTAGTAAACATTATATTTGCACGGAACATTTTTTTTATTCTAAAATAAAAGTAACCTAAGTTACACCTTATAACATCAAATATCTTCCAGTGATTCTTCCGGAATTAACAGACAGATAGAGAAAATGATTAAAAATGATTTTTTTTTAATTATAATTACCGTATATCATTTTACATACATTTAGTAAAAAGATGTTATTGTGATAGATAGACATTCAAATTTTATTTATTTGTATATTAAATATAATTATTTCTTGCATGCTTCACGGCTAACCAGTTACTGCCACTGAGGTAATAGATGTTAGAGACGATACGACTCCTTTATTACTTATTTGTAATACATTATACGACTGAAAAATTTTAATATGGCCGCGAAATATCTTGTCGGATTATCAGTATCACGCCGACTCTTCAAGCAGCATGCCCACGCTAAGCATCCACAGACCACGCCGCCGTGGTTTGGCGGTGAAGTTCACTTCCGCACATTCGCCGCGAGCCCCCTCAGCACCAAGCCTGTTGCTGACCAAGTTTGGTCCCAGGAGTGGAACCGTCAAGCACGATACAGTAAAAATGAACATTTTCACTCACTAGCTCAACACACACAACAGAAATAGCCCGCACACACACAGGTGGATACACATATGGTGGATGGGGCTTACTATTTTTCATTATTTTTCGAACTAGGTTAGTTTATTTCATCCGAGTAGATACACATGTGTGCCACAGTAAGTTTTACATGTTAGATTCGCTTAACTAGTTCAGCTTAGTGATATTCGTTCTTTTTGAGCGTTCTTGCATTCAAGGCAACAAGCCCAAGACGAGACTCCGCCCCTTTGACACTTTTGAGCTTGTTGCCAAGTGGCTGAATACTTTGAGCACTCGCCATATTAGTCAGGTGAAGCTGTGAAGGCCTGCTATGTGAATAGCGTAGTCAGTTCGAAAAAAAAACAATTGGTAGCATATCCCGCTATGTGGGATATTTTATGATACTTGAATAGCGCTTTAATTTTATTGGATACTAGCTATGCCCGCGACTCCGTCCGCGTGGAATCTGATGTAAAAAACAGTGACTAATAAAGTCATCTCAATGTCTTGTCCAATTACTTATCTACTTTCCTCTCGTACTTTATTTTTTTTTATATCATAGGCGGCAAACGACAAGGCGGGTCACCTGATGTAAAGTGATCACCGCCGTCCATAGACACTAGCAACACCAGGGGAGTCGCAAGTGCGTTGCCAGCCTGTGTTTGGGGGGAAAGGGGAAGGGGTAGGAGAGTGGGGAGAAGAGAGGGAAGGGGCGGTGGGCCTCCGGCGCTCTCACTGACCGAACGAAACGCAAAAATGCAAGCACTGTTACTTCACGTCGGTTTTCTGTGAGAGTGGGTGGCGGTGGTAGTACCCCGGGCGGCCCGACCCATTCCTGCTGAAACCAGCAATAGCTTTAGCGTGGCTCTACCACCTTCAAAAAACTTAAGTCGCGTTGTCATTAAAATTACAATAACTTTTGATAGAGTAAACTAATTTTAACGAAACTAAGACTAAATGTTACTCGAGGATTGTTTTATGATTTTCTTTTATTTTATCGGAACGTAGGTACTACTTTAGCAGTGATGCGTGTTTAAACAAACAGACAGGCAGGTATTTCTAAAAATGATTGAAATGTATTCTATTACTTATTCCTAGACACCTGCAACAGTTTTTTTTTTTACAAAAAGTACAGACACGTTAGATTTACATTTTTATTATATGTACAAATACGAGAGAACCCTGATAGCTCCAAGTCTAGGAGTTTATATCCTACCCAAGTAGGGTCGGCAAAACATGTTTTCCTTTTCCACTCTCGTCTATCAGATGCCATCTCAGTTTACACAAATATCATTTTTCACACAATCCATTCATACCTTTTTCGGTTTCCCTCTACTCCTATATCCATTCACCATCAAAACTTTTCTAGTCACATGGTCTTCTCGTCTCTCCTCATGACATACCCGTATCATGCTAACCTATTGCTCTTCAACTTCTCTGTCACTGGTGCTATTTTCAAACTTCCTCTGATATATTCATTCCTAATCTTATCCATTCCAGTTACACCACACATCCACATTAACATTCGCATCTCTGCCACGTGTAGTTTTCTCTCACCTGTTCCTTTCGTTGCCCAGCACTCGGATGCATACAGCATGACTGGTTTTAAAATAGTTGGCTATAGTTGCTATCATCGCTAACTTAAAATATTCATATACTTATATTTATATATTATACAATTTCTTTTAAGACATAACATTGTTGGAAACCGGGTTACATTATTATACGATAGAAAATGTTATCTATGTTATTTAAATTAAGGTATACATTAGTATGTTATAGGATTTAGGTATCTGACATGTGAACACACATACTTTCACATTTGGTTGCGTAAGCGTTCGGTTCGCGTTGGATCCGCGACGAGACGCTGTGGTTATGATTGCTGACACATGCCTTAGAAATTACGTGGACCTGTGATTTGAAGTTATACATTACTAGCTACCCGACTTGGCTTCACTCGGGTGTACTAATGAAGGCAAGACAATATTAAAAAAAAAAAAAACTGGCCTAAAAAATATCCCTAGAAAAGCACCACAACGATTTTGAGCATAGTTAAGTACCTACCTAGTCTTAGATTTTCATAAACCTGCAATGACATATAAAAACCCAAAACCCCAGTCTCGAATAAAAGTAGCGCTAGCTCATACCCGGCCATAAAAACTGCCCAATATACATACGTGATTATAGTTATGCGATGAACTTATGATTTTTGCAAATTCAACCTTACCTGAATGATTTAAAGTTGTTATTATAAGGACGCAAGCAACGTGAGTCTATTTGAAATGACTGCATAATCCAAAATTATGCACTCATTTCTCTGTGCCGGCTGTGAGACGTTAAGTGTGCATCTTGGGTTTTTATATATCAATGTAAACCTACCAATATATCAGTCACTATACATTCAGATTCGGTTTTTGAGGAATTCGCTGGTGTATTTTCCAAATTCAAGGTCCAATACTAACAAAATTGCCAATTAGTTCGGATGATGTTGGCAATTAGTGCATTGGCACTTCCATGGAAATGAAATGAAAATGGAATTCCATTGGATCGGACGAGAACCGGTGCTTTCAACACTCTACCCGACACAGTGGTTACCGCCACTACTTTTTGTTACAGTAAAAAAAAAATTAAAGCCCTCTCAAAGACATTACACTTCAAAACACATGTGAAGCCATGGGCATAGCTAGACAAGTAGTAAAAGAAATTCTTCTAAAATATCACTATGACCCTGCGAAAAAGCAGATTTCCAACATTACCATATCTCTCAACTAGTTTTTCATTGCGTCTCACACGTCCGCAGTAATTTAAACAATAAACTTTGTCATTTCCGCGTAATCAGGCAGACTTGTTTGCACACAAGAAACACTGACTTATGTCCGTGACTTCTCTCTTAATTGAGCATTTCCTGCACGCGGTATCCGTACTGCCTTGACCCCTCAAGAACACATACTTGTTGATATATCCGAGGATTTCGTTGTGTCGAATAAAATCTTTGAGAGAAGAACAATATAAAAACAATAAATCAAAAACTTACACAAGTGTTAAACAATATTTAAATATCAACAGTGTTTGTTTCTAAACAAGGATAAGATACTCTTTTGTGATGAAACTTTTTTGAAACAAGTGTTCATCGCGTATTTATCTTTTTTGTAATAAGACCGTTGGTATTTATGTAAAAAAAATATTTCGGTACCTAGTTTCTTCTTTATTAATACCTATTATAAATGCGAAGATGAGTTTTTTTTAATACCTTGTAGAGATTTTAGCGTTCGACCACAGCTTCATTTAATTATAAATCAAGAGGGAACTCTGTGTCGAGTGCAGCTGCCGGAACACACCAACAGATGCTTGGCGACAGATCTGTTTCCTTGTGGTGCATACACCTTGTCTGGAGTATAGAAAAGGACATGGGATACTTTGCATTCAGAAAATAGTGCTCCCGAGGGATAGATTAAATCAGAGGTTGTAGGTGATAGAGCCACGCTGAAGTTATTACTAGTTTCAGCATGAATAGGTCGGCTCGCCCGCGGTACTACCACCCGACACACAGAAACACCGACGTGAAGTAACAGTGCTTGCATTGTTGCGTTTCGTTCGGGCAGTGAGAACGCCGAAAGCACACCTCGCCTCCCCCTCCCGTCTACCCCAAATACAGGCTGGTAACGCACTTGCGACTCCCTTGCTGTCGCTAGTGTCTGTGTACGGTGGTGATCGCTTAACATTAGGTGACCCAATTGTTCGTTTGCCTCCTATGATATAAGAAACAGGTTTCCAGACTTTTTTTTCATGGACTACTTTCAAAATTGCATCTACATTTCTACACCATTCTCAAAACTCGACAAAAATTGTGAAGATTAGAACTAACTATGGGAATATCCGTCGCTGAGTGCAACCACGAATTACCTAATAGTTTTAATACTGAATATAAATTTATGTTAATTAATATGAATATGGAATACGCTTTCAGGCCGGCATGACAGCGGCGACCGGCGATGGATAGTATGTCTTTCAGTGGTCGCCATTGTTTTTGGATTGTACTGTGCTTACCATCAGGCACAGTACAGTCACTTTGCCGAGCTACAATAAAAAAAAAAAAAAAAAATTTAAGTTTTTACAAAATTCTAAATATCAACATTGTATCGGTACCCAAAAAACGAATTAACCTTTTACGCACTCGTTATATTCGGCCAGTACGAAACTTATCGCTTCTCGGGACTTAGTATTGTCTGTGACATAAATGTCATCTAGTATTGCCAGATATAGTTTGATACATTTCTAAGTAATAGTTTTATATAATATCTTAAATAATTCCAGATTGTATAAACATTACATTAGTGTATTTATAAAAATTCAGCATGAAACTTTAAAATGTAACAATATAAAAAAAAACACGTGCAATTCACAGGCGGTAGAAGCGAAACCTTCAAAAAATGATAAACCATGTAATACGCACGCACACACACATATATTTTTTTTAACTTTATTTTGGGCAACCAATCTTTTAGATTATTACTGCCATTGTCGAGTAGTTAATATTATTACAAGTTCTTCTTCCATTCAATTTTTGGCAGCCAGTCTTCTAGTAGACTATTACTGCCATTGTCAAGTGAGTATCGATATTACAAGTTTCTTGATATAATTTCAATGAATGCCATCGTCGAGTAGTTAATAGTATTACAAGTTCTTCTTCCATTCCATTTTGGCAACCAGTCTTCTAGTAGACTATTACTGCCATTGTCATGTGAGTATCGATATTACAAGTTTCTTGATATAGTTTCAATGAACTAACAAGATGGTGGCCATCTTGTTACAACTTTCCATGGAGTTTTTGTGGCATCTCAGAATTCATGGTCCGTGGTATTATTTTCCATTCACTTCACTTATGCACAATAAACAAACTATATTACATAAAACACCACCAATTTTACACAATATAGAGTCAAGTAACACAAGATTATGAATAAAATATAAAATCCACTACGTGACAGACCAAAATCCCGCCAAAAACTCCACACGCAACTTACACACGTATAACGCTCGGACCAGAGCAATTATTATATATTGAAATATACAACGAAGAGACTAATAATAAACACTGTATAACGTATTCTATCTCATTCTTTCACATGTCAAATCCTAGAGATAAAAAGGTTTAAAAAGAAATAAATGTAGTATTTAAATTTTATGACACATGATTTTCCTCCTTTGTTTTGCAACTCGATTTTTTTGAAGTGTAACTTTTAATGCGACTTCCAACAAGGTTGCGTTAAACGTTCAACGCTCCTGGGGAGGGGGAATAGAAAGAGACAGAGCGAGAAAAATAATCAAACATTTCGTATCTTACTTTAGATATCATAATCCCATTGTAAATGTTATAGATTTGGATATTTCTTCACTCGAAAATGATAATTAAAAGATGCGATCAATTGTGAATTGTAAGCAATATTAATAAAGTTTGTCTTAAAGAAACAATATGATGTCACTAAAAATCAGTTTCTACCCCATCCTATTTTCTTTACTACATTACGAAGTTTCACTTCTATCGTGCGGAGGGACTCCACGCACTATTTTTTATTTTGTTAAGTTGCTATTCATCATCAGGGGCCTGTAAGAGACCCACCAGGGACATAGACCTCTTCCCGAAGGAAGGTATGGGCATAATCACCACGCCAGCCCACGACGTATTGGCGATTTGAAACTTTAAGAAATCAACAGTTCTATATTGTTCCCACATATGGTAGTACTACAAGAATATTTTTCAAGTTCATGATTCCTCACGGTTTTTCCTCCACCCTCACCCGATGGTGTTACCAATTTAAATGAGTTAAAGTACGCGAATTCAGAAAAATATCGTTAGTACTTGCCGGGGTTCAGACCTGCGGACATAGAATTGATTTTCCACCGGTCCGACGCGACGACTCGATCACCGCGGCTTAAGTTGCTATTGACCAGATTTAACGTTTTACAAATCTTTGATATATTATAATTCTAAAATATAAATGAATTATGGCCGAATTTCGACGAATCGACAACCACAGGTTTGAATAAAAAGGCAATTAAATTTGAAACATTTATAATAAGTCATGTGATAAACAAGTTTTGCAAATAGGTATTATTATATGCCGGTCGCAAACTTGAATATTATATTCGTCTCGTGGAATTTTTCTTGGAAGGTCTAAAGTACATATTTAATTTATCCTTCAAGCCTCTTTGCGACCTTTAGGTAGACGTACTTGAATAATAAAATATATTGAATTGAAATAATCTGTATTTTTTTTTATCATAGGAGGCAAACGAACAGTTTGGTCACCAGGTGTTAAGTGATCACCACCGTCCATAGACACTTGCAAAACACCATGGGAATTGTTTTATGCAACGATGGTGGCAAACAAGCATGCGGGCCGCCTGATGTTAAGCAGTCACCATAGCCTATGGACGCTTGCAACATCAGAGGTGTCACATGCGTGTTGCTAACACTTCAATATCCTATTTACTTTCCCCTTGAAGAATGCCATACTGTGGCCCCAAAAAAAAGTGCGTTGCCAGCCTGTGTTTGGGGGAAGGTGGGAGGCACTATTACTTCACATGGGTGTTTCTGTGTATCGGGTGGTAGTACCCCGGGCGAGCCAGCCCGATTTCAGCATGAATGGGTGTAGCATTATTGCGTGTCGTTCGGTCAGTGAGAGTGAGAGCGCCGTATAATCCACCTTCGATCGCTTAACATTAGGTGACCCAATTGTTCGTTTGCCTCCTATGATATAAAAAAAAACTGTCAGGACTGACCATTGAACTTGGCACCCATTTAGATCTCACTTCCTTTGTCGTTGAAGTCAACAACCAAGGCATACATCATAATATTGAACTTGGCTCTCACTTCACATTTATGTTTTTAATGGGATAGTAGATTATATATAAACTCAATAATAATATTACTTAGAGCGAATGTATGATAGAATTGATATATTATAGGTATCGTGTTTGTCTGCTATAATTAATTTATGCGGTATGTTCGAATAAGATTTGCTTCCATCTGCTTTGTTTTAATGACTTCGAATGACGTGTTTAGATTGGAATGTCACTAAATTCAAACCGTGGTTTTGCTTTTGTTACTTCTTAGGAATTATTATTTATTATTAAAAATCTGATCGGCAATATTTGGTGTGACGATGCAGTAGCTGGAATAAACACTCTGTCGGGTAGAGTGTCAAAAACACCGGTTCTCGTCCGATCACCGTAGTTAAGTAACGTCGGACGCGTTTAGTACTTGGATGGGTGATCGCCCCGTCACGCCGATTTTTATCACGCTTTTATTAGCTTCACCTGTATGTATGTATGTAACCGACCCCTTTGAGCTCGATTTTGTCCTACTTTGAATGATCAAATTTAATTCAAACTCTGCACACCTGTCAAAGGTCGATGACAATGCAATAATCCGAAAAAAAAAGTTAAAAAAATTTAACTAAAAAATGAAAAATAAATAATAGTTTAAAAAAAACTAAAAAAACACGCTTTCATAAAAAATCCAACTAAAAAACAGAAAATAAAATTTAATAAATTTGGATTAAGAATAGTGTAAATCATCATTACATAGTATAAAACAAAGTCCCCAACCGCGTCTGTCTGTCTGTCTGTTCGCGATAAACTCAAAAACGACTGAACGGATTTTTATGCGGTTTTCACCAGTGGATAAAGTGATTCATGAGGAACCTTTTGATATGTAATTTGTCAAGGATTTTTTTTATAATCAGAGCGGGACAACGTCTGCCGGGCCCGCTATTAGAAATAAATGTATATTTTTGTAAAAAGTGACAGTGACGCATCGCATGTTAATATCGGCACCTCTAGATATCAGTATTTTTATCATTTTTTTGTCACTTTTTACAAAAATATACATTTATTTCTAATTTACACTATTCTTAATCCAAATTTATTAAATTTTATTTTCTGTTTTTTAGTTGGATTTTTTATGAAAGCGTGTTTTTTTAGTTTTTTTAAACTATTATTTATTTATTATACTTTGTATAAAGAAGTTTCCACTTATTTCCTGTGGTCATTATTAGCATACGTACACACACTTTTTTATGTAATCATTTTAGTATAGTTTTATCGGGTGGTATAGTGTTTGTACAAGACTGAACATACATAAGTTATCGACGGTCAGAATCGGCTTAAACACAAAAGCGGGTTGATTGATTTTTGTATAATTTTCTACACAGCCTAGTTGATAACGTGTTCGGAAGCAGCGTCAATGGACGTAGGTTCGAATCCTTGCAACTGGGTTGGAGCGCGCGGTGAAAGGAAAACATCGAGATGAAGCCCTAACATGGTGGTAGAGGCTAGATAACATCCTCAAGTTGAACATCTGTCGCCAAGCGCCTGTTGGTGTGGTCCGGCAGACTTACTTGAGAGTCAGTCTCTCCAAGTTTATCGTGTTTACTATTTTACAACACATCATCATTTAATAGGTATAAAGTATATAAAAAAGTGTGTGTGTACTTATGTACACGCGTTAGAAATTATGCTATAATGCGTAACAAGATAAAAATATTTTTTTAAATTTTATCTTTCGCCTTATTCTGCGTTTGTAGAAAGAACGACACTAACAATAGAAACAAAGGTATTTAATACATTGAAAGTTTTAATATAAAGAAATACAAACAACAAATGCAAAGAAACAAAATGTTGACTAGGGTTAACTTCAGGGTGTCGGTTTTCGTGTCGCTGTGCGCGCGCATCGTAAAAATTTACTTTCATCATTTTTCCCTAACGCGCTAAAGGAAGTATAACTTCAAAACCACGGAAACCATAATTATTTAAAAACTAGCCTTTGCTCTGGGTTTCGCTCGCTTTAATGTAACTACTACTTTAATGTACTATCCTTCAGGACAGTACCTATTTCTGAGATGACCGAAAACCATCGTGAAGTAACAGTGCTTGCAATGTTGCGTTTCGTTCGGTAGTGACAGCGCCAAATACACCCCTCTCCCCCTCAAACACAGGCCGGCAACGCACTTACGACTTCCCTAGTGTGGCTAGTGTCTATGGACGGCGGTGATTACTTAACATCAGGTGACCCGCCAGTTCATTAGCCCCCTATAATATAAAAAAAAAGATGCATGTACCCTATGTCCGTTTCTATACCTGCGTTACAAATAAACAAATTAACGTTTGCATTTACAATATTAGTAAGGATTCTGTTAGATTTTTTGAGGAACTATATCTTTAAAATTAAGATGTTATTTAATTCTTCACGGACTTCAACGAAGTTAATAATAAGTTTGCAGTATTCCTTTCTTGATGATAGGCTTTAACGTTTATCAAAATTGCTTTAAGAAGTTAGTAAAATTACCTTTAATATCAAGCATTTGTATGTCATTTTTTATAAGAAATATATGTAAAATATATAAGAAATATAAGAAAGTATATGTCACTGCACAAGAATATAAAAATTGTCAAGCGATTCTCTTGAAGTTTTGTATACGAGAATTATATACATATGACTGACATGACTTAGAAATCGTATATCGTCATATTTTAATAAAACAAAGTATTCGATTGATTGCATTCCTTTGCGGAAATCCATGAATAAATATTAAAGTGGACGTTACTATACACTTCCCACTGGAATTGATTGGCCGCTACCACGTCTCACTGCAACAGAAAACGGTACATCTCGCGTAAATAAAATCAGACGTGGTAGCGGCCAATCAATTCCAGTGGGAGGTGCAAAATAACGTCCACTATATCTATACCACTACATAATATAAAACAAAGACCTCTGCCACGTCTGTCTGTCTGTCTGTTTGCGATAAACTTCGAAACTATTGAACGGATTTTCATGCGGGTTTCCCCAGTAGATAAAGTGATGCCTGAGAAAGGTTTGGGTATATAAGGATTTTTTATTATCAGGTCGGGATAACGTCCGCCGAGTCCGCTAGTCTGTACATATAATAAGAATGTGAAAGTAACGTGTCTGTACTTTTTAGATTTTTAATAAAACAGGTTTTTACAGGTTGATAAAACATATTTCTATAATTTTTAGAAGTGTCTGTCTCTCTGTCTGTTTGAACACGCGCCACTGCTAAGGTACCTCACCAAGAAAATCATAAAATATATCTTCGAGTAAAATTTAGTCCTAGGTTCATTAAAATTGTTTCACTCTGCCAAAAGTTATTGTAATTTTAATGACGACGCGACTTAAGTACGAGATAAAAGTAGATAAATAAATGGACTTGATATATTCAGATGATTTTATTGGTCACTGTTTTTTTACATTAGGTTCCACGCGGCCGGAGTCGTGGGCACAGTTGTATAAAATTAAATAACAAGTCTTAATTAAATATAGAAGAAAAAACCCGTCAAAAATCGCAGGCACAGATACATTTTAACAAAACTAGTGCGAGTCCAATGGTCGAAACTATATCGTATTTAATGGATTTTTCAAGTATAACTAAATAGTTGTTCAGTATTAAGGAAAAAGAACGATTTTTTTACGATTTCATGTACAAAGCGGTCAAGTAAATGACGGGCACGATTTTATGGAACCCACAACGCGATAAATAATCCAAAACATAATTCAATAATTAAAAGTAATCATACGCGAGAACGACGGCTTAGTTTTTGTGAAATTAATTAATTATTCTAAAAACGTATCGTTATAAAAAAAGGACTTTTAACTTCTTGAAGGTCACACGATTGAATCAATAGTGAATCGGTTATCATCGCGACGCCTATTAGGAGGGGTAATAGGTATTATAAATGTTCATTGTTTCGTTTCTTTATTTTAATGTGACGTGACTATATTACAAATTCTAAAACCATCATTGACATTCTTATAAAGTAACCGCCCGCCCGTGACTACGAAGTTCTGTATCACCATTTCTCAAACTATCATTGTGAAATTCCAGTAGAAGGTTTAATACAAATTAAATTTAGCGCTGCGCTACTTAATGATCAGTTATATTAATATTATCATATAAGCCCCTTGAGAAACCCAGTCACTGCAGGGCCATAGGCGTGTATGTGACGAAAGGCGTATGAAGAAGAAGATGATGAAGATGGATAATCTATACGTCTTCTTCTATATCCATCTATACATCATCTATAAATATAATAAGAATGTAAATATAACGTGTCAGTATTTTTAGAATTCTGTAAAAAAAAAAAAGTGTGTGTGTACTTATGTACACGCGTTAGAAGTTATACTTCTTTGGCGTAACAAGATAACAATCTGTTCAAAAATTTTATCTTTCGCCTTAATCTACGTTTGTAGAAAAAAACGACACTAATAATAGAAAAAAAGGTATTTAATACATTGAAAGTTTTAATACAAAGAAATACGAACAACAAATACAAAGAAACAAAATGTTGACTATAGCTAACTTCAGGTGAGCGGTTAAGCAGACAGCTTCATACTGTTAATTTTGTGTCACAGATGCGCGCGCATCTTAAAATTTCACTCTCATCATTTTTTCATAACGCGCCTAAAGAAGTATAACTTCAAAAATGTCGCGCGTATCTTGGAAGAAGTAATAAAATACATTTCAATTTTTATAAATGTCTGTGTGTTTTTTTGAACACGCATCACTACTAAAGTACTGCGTTCAAGGTAAAACCCAAAGAAAATCATAAAGCGTATCCTCGAGTAACATTTAGTCTTGGTTTCATTAAAATCGGCCCACTCTATCAAAAGTTATTGTAATTTTAATGACGACGCGACTTAAGTACGAGAAAAAAATATATATATTTCTAATTAATTTAAACCACGCATAAGTAAATACTTATCAAGTTGATGCTATGATGTCTTAAAAACAGTTTAAAAATATGTTTTTCAAATAATGGTACTTTAGACCTTTTAGTTTATATTATAATTATAACATGTTTATGTATGGCTGTTTGTTACCTAAATAAATAAATAAAAGTAGATAAGTAAACTCAGACGGTTTTATTAGTCACTGTTTTTTTACATTATGTTCCATACGGACGAGGTCGCGGGCACTACTAGTCTTCTATACATATAATAAGAATGTAAATCTAACATGTCTGTACTTTTTAGATTTTCGTGAAAAAAATTGTTGCAGGTGTCTAGGAATAGGTAATAAAATACATTTCAATCGTTTTTTTTTTAATTTCTGTCTGTCTGTTTGTATGAACACGCATTACTGCTAAAGTACTGCGTTCAAGATAAAAAAAAAAAGAAATTCATAAAGCACATCCTTGAGTTACATTTAGCCTTGGTTTCATTAAAATCGGTCCACTCTATCAAAAGTTATTGTAATTTTAATGACGGCTCGAGTTAAGTACGAGGGAAAAGCAAAAAAATAAATGGACTTAATATATTCAAATGATTTTATTCGTCACTGTTGTTATTTACATTAGGTTCGACGCGGACGGAGTCGCGGGCACAGCAGTAATTAACAAATCCTTTTTCTCTACAGAACAACACATGCAAGTTTATCTTATTTTTAAGAATAAATCTATACTAATATTATAAAGAGGTAGTTTGTGAGTTTGTGACGTTGTGGCGTTATAAGGGGTAATCTTAGGAACTACTGGTCCGATTTGAATAGTTCTTGCAGTGCTATATAGCTCATTCATCGAGAATGGTTATAGGCTATATATCATCACGCTAAGGTCAATAGGAGCGGAGCACAGATGAAAAATGTTTCAAAATCGAGATGTTTTTTTTCTTTTTGAGGGCTTCCGCTGTGTGTCAGCGTTAGCCTAGAGTAGTAACTATTACTACATGGACGAAGTCGCGGGCAGGGGCTATAATCTATATACTAATATTATAAAGAGGTAAAGTTTGTGAGTTTGTGAGGTTGTAGGGGTAATCTCAGGAACTACTAAACCGATTTTGAAAATTCTTTTACCAATATAAAGCCACGTTATTTATGAGTGTCATAGGCTACATATAATCACGCTAAGACTAATAGGAGCGGATCAACAATGAAAAATGTTTTAAAATCGGGGTATTTTTTCCTTTTGAGAGCTTCCGCTGCGTCTTAGCACAAAATAATTATTCCACGCGTGTGAAGTCGCGGGCAGAAGCTATTAACTAATTATATTATCTATAATCTATACTAATATTATAAAGAGGTAGAGTTTGTGAGGTTGTAGGGGGTAATATCTGGGGAGTCGGAGAAAAATGGTCGAACGAAAACGTTTCTTACGAACGCTGCCTTAATTATGAGATATATATGATTGAGTTCTAGAGAAAAGTTGTAGCTTGATAATGCCTATTACCGCCCAACGAAGTGGGTACGGGTCGGCTAGTCTTATATATATGTACCATTTTCGGAATGATGTATTCTTTCCATGTACAAAATCTTATCAAAAACGATTAAGAATTAAGATCTACTTTTAATTTTTTAGTCTTCCGAGTTAATGTATCTCAGTAGTAGCGTGTACGGACACCGCATCGATATACCTAGGTTCGAATCCTTGCAACGAACCGTCGTTTTCGTTCAAGGAATTATGGACCATATTATTTATTATACCTTAGATTATAGAGTTTTTTTTGTAAGCTCACCTATAGCTACCACACTCGAGTTGATGATATTCTGTCGTCAGACTCTTTGAAACTGTACTTCAGAGCAAGTTTCTTGGTTTAGTGTGTTAGATCTTAGACCACATTATTATTTTACACTACGCAAGGGCAAGTGGGCAAGCGTTAAAATCAACAAAGTATAAAAAAAAGTCGAGGCAGTCATAAAAACTGCCGACAGAATTGAAAACTCAAAACAATGGAATAAATGTCATCTCTTTTGCATTTTCATATTAATTACTTACTACTACTTACTTCATATTCACATTAATTATTAATTAATTTCACATCTATTAGTACTCGGAGTAATAATCATATACTTACATACATTTTTCTCGATCAAACGTATGATGGAGCTGTAAAATATCAATATTACATGTACACAGGCCCTTATGCTACGCGTCGCTAGTCTGACACAAGCCGCGCAAGCGCAATACGGCCGGTCATGCTTACGTAGCATGTCATAACGCGAAATTATAAATTTATGTCCTGCCAAAAATACCGCTCAACGCGCCCAAAGAACTTTTCACTTCAAAAGTCATACAGTGATTTCGCAATTACTCGTACAATCCATTGAGACGATAGCGTCGTTCTTACCCGAGCTGCATACGTGCTAGCGTTTAATAGCTGATATGTCTTACCTTTTATTGCAGAAAACGGCGCACGCGCACCTCCCGGCGTCATCGACTTCAGTTGCCAGCCGACGATCACGCAGTGTGGACGTGCGTCCCGTCTACCGTAAAAATAAAAACCGTATATAGAAAGACAAACAAAAATTTTATGGATACACACGTAACGGCGAGGTGTTTTTTTTTGGGTTTATTGTGAATCTGAAATGACAGTGTCGTGTTGTTGAAGTGCTGTTTGTAAACTTCGGGATCTCGTGTTTGTTTGTTCATACATCGAAATACAATCATGCAAGGAAGGGACAAACTGTGCGCGAAGCTCACCAGCGCATTCCTCAGGAAGTGGTGTGAGTATGATTGTTGATTCTATTAAGTTAATAGTTTTTGTTCGCGGTTTCGCTCGCGTTATTTGTGATTGTGGCAGCAAACTACAACACATATTACTCTGTAATGGTATAACTTGAATCGGTTAAGTATTTTTGTCAGTTTCTTCTATTCCAAACAATCAAATGTTTTCTTTATAGATTTCTTTGAATCGTTTAAATATCTAAGATAAATTTTATTATATTTTTTTATTTATCATCCATCTATGTGTTTAGTACATAGTACTTCGCATGTATATTAGGTACTGTTAATATCTGTGCCGTTATATTTCAAAGTCTGCTAAAATTAATTTTAATCGTTCCTATAACGTGTTTAATTTTTTTTTTAATTTCCAGTTTTTATACACCGAAAACGAAGTTCAAATTTTGCTATCAGGTTATAGTTTTATGTATGATTTTCATATTTTACCTGTACAAAATTTAAAGATCTTGAATAATAATGTAAAATATAAGGAACGGATAAGATTGCATTTAGCTTACATTGAAACGTAACGACACATTTGCCGATCATTAGAATAGTTGGTACACCTAAATGTTTATTATATAGAAGGTCCATCTTGCACATATTATGATGTCTCGACGCTAGATGGCGTTCGGAAGTATCTTGTTGTTTTAAGTTTTATATTATATCTATCTATATCTAGCGGGCCCGGCAGACGTTGTCCCGCCCTGATTATGAAAAAATCCTTGACAAATTATATACTACAACGTTCCTCATCAATCACTTTATCCACCGGCGAAAACCGCATGAAAATCCGTTCGGTAGTTTTTGAGTTTATCGCGAACAGACAGACAGACAGACGCGGTAGGGGACTTTGTTTTATACTATGTAATGATAATGAAATGATTCAATGCAGGCGAAGTCGCGAGACCTTAGTAGTTGATTTTAAATTAACTTTTGTATGCTTATTGCGGAATGATGGTCTTTTATGATTGCCATAATTTCTCCGGTCTGCTGCTGAAACGTGAATCATGACTTTGGAGTCACTGGGACCGAGTGTTACAATTGAGACACTGTGACTGATTGTTTTATTATGCTGTTGTATTATATATGCTGCATTTTAACCCTGCGGCTCATTTTTTAAGAACCAACTCATATTTATAAATATGTAGTCTTTTTATCTTCATTACATAGTATAAAATAAAGTCCCCTACCGCGTCTGTCTGTCTGTCTGTTCGCGATAAACTCAAAAACTACTGAACCGATCTTCATGCGGTTTTCACGAGTAGATATAGTGATTCATGAGGAAGGTTTTGGTATATAATTTGTACAGGATTTTTTTATAATCAGAGCGAGACAACGTTTGCCGGGCCCGCTAGTCTTAATATATATATTTCTTGTGTGCGTGTGTATGTGACTGAACTCCTCCTAAACGACTGGACCGATTTTGATGAAATTTTTTGTGTGTGTTCGTGGAGATTCGAGAATGGTTTAGATTCACAATTGGACCCGGCAGGTGGCGCTGCGATCGACTTTTAGGATTTTTTTTGTTTTCAAGGCAGGACAACGTCCGCCCGGTCCGCTAGTTATATATAAATTTCTTCTGTACGTGTGTATGTCACTAAACTACTCCTAAACGGCTTTACCGATTTCAATGAAATTTTGTGTGCGTGTTCCAAAGGATCCAAGAATGGTTTAGATTCACAATTGAAACCGGTAGGTGGCGCTGCGGTTGAATTTTAGATTTTTTTTATTATCAAGGCAGGACAACGTCCGCCCGGCCCGCTTGTGTAATTATAATTATACATTAAATCATTTGTTATTGTTCGAACTTTTCATCGAAAAAGTGCTCAACGCGCCTAAAGGAGTTATCGCTTCAAAAATATATCTTGTTTTCCTATCAAATTTAACCTGATAAACTGTCGCCAAGTACAGATTTCAATGCGGGTCCGAAAATGACATACGGACGTCCGGTCGATGGATATTATAAGCGATAATAATAATGAAACGATAGCGTGATGGTAGGGGCTTTTATAAGTCCGCCTGGCTAATTACCACCATCAAATTGGAAATTTGTCGCCAAGCACCTCTTGGTGTGTTTCTACAGCTGCACTTGAGAGCCAGCCCCGTTAGGTTTAGCGTGTTTACCATCCTAGACCACATGCTCATTTAATATCAGATGAGATTATAAGGGGGTGTACATTAATTACGTGGGGGTTTTAGGGAGGGGTTGGGATTAAGTTGAATCTCACTAAATATCTTTAGTATCTTAGGCGGTGTAAGGAGTATCAAATCACATCAAAGACTCGAGACACCCAAGACAACATCACCTGCACGTGGTGCACCCTGCTGAATAACGAACGTGGCAATGGCGACAGCGGAGTGGTAGGGTTTTACGGCCTGACTGAATCGCAACCACCCATGTATATGGCGAAAAAGCCCGTTATAGTGATTCGCTTCTGCGGGTCGCGTTTCGGGATCAGCCTGTGGATATCCAGCTTTAGGTGTAGGTTAGGTAGCGTTAGGTGTAGCATAGGTGTAGGTGGTAGAGCCACACTGAAGCCTATTACTAGTTTCAGCATGAATGGGTCGGCTCGCCGGGGTACTACCACCCTCTCACAGAAAACCGACGTGAAGTAACAGTGCTTGCATTGTTGCGTTTCGTTCGGTCAGTGAGAGCGCCGAGGACCCACGCCCCTTTCCTCCCTCCCTCCCCTCCCAAATCCTCCTCCCCCTCCCCAAACACAAGCTGGCAACGCACTTGCGACTCTCCTGGAGTTGCTAGTGTCTATGGATGGCGGTGGTCACTTACCTTAAAGTGACCCGCCTGTTCGTTTGTCACCGGCGACCGGCGATGGATGCCCTGTCGATCGGTGGTCGCCACTGTTTTTGGATTGTACTGTGCTTACCATCGGGCATAGAGCAGTCATTTTACCGTGTTACAATAAAAAAAAATCTCGTGGGAGTGAGTGGAGGTTTTCTCAAAGAGGACGTAATATTTTTCAAGAAAAAATTGTGTACAAATAAATGTAAGAAAAGTTAAATTAAATCCTGTTTCTAGACTAAAATATGTTGAAATCTAACTCAATGCTTCTATATATTAAAATACATTAATAGATGTAATGTTATTTAGTATTAACTAGCTATGTCTGCGACTTGAAACCTTGTGTAAAACAGCGATTACTAATCTAAATGCATTAAGTTCATTTACTTTATCTAATTATCTCTCCCACAGGTCGCGTCTTCATTAAAAGTACAATAACTTTTGATAGACCGAACCGATATTAACGAAACAAAGACTAAATACTACTCGAAGATATGTTTTATCATTTTATTGAAAAGGGTTTTATCATGAACGCAGTATTTTAGCAGTGATACGTGTTCATACAAACAGACAGACAGACATTTCTAAAACTGATTGAAATGTATTTTATTACTTATTAGCGGCCCGCTCCGGCTTCGCACGGGTATAAAATATATAGCCTATGTCATTCAGTGAAAAAATGATTAAAATCGATCCAGTAGTTTTGATTTATTCATTACTGCCCGTGGCCCGCCTGCGTTTGTTGCAATGTAAGCGGAAAAAATGTAATTATTTACAGCATCACATTAGAAACCACAAAAAT
The DNA here is from genome assembly GCA_036509395.1 of Antheraea yamamai. Classification (NCBI taxonomy): domain Eukaryota; kingdom Metazoa; phylum Arthropoda; class Insecta; order Lepidoptera; family Saturniidae; genus Antheraea; species Antheraea yamamai. Next base: position 10,507,806 of record AP028453.1, on the reverse strand, counting down.
AAGAGTATTTCTCCACTATTTACTGGATGTTATTATAGATATAAACCTTCCTTTTCAATCACTCTATCTATTAAAAAAACCGCATCAAAATCCGTTGCGTAGTTTTAAAGATTTAAGCATACATAGGGATATAGGGACAGAGAAAGCGACATTGTTTTATACTATGTAGTGATTCCTAGACACCTGCAATAATATTTTCCACAAAACTCTAAAAAGTACAGACACGTTAGATTTACATTCTTATTATATGTATAAATATTTACAATATAATTCCATAATAATTTGAACTAATTGCAGTAATAGTAAAAAAGTTCCAAAAATACTAAAACAGATTGTACTTTTTTTATAAATCCAATGCGTTTATACTCAAAATACAAATTTTGATAGATCTCGCGTGAGATTAGGGGAGCGCGGGGAGAGGTTTAAACAAAGGGGCAGGGAGATCAAATAATTTTTAAAAACATAATTAATGGGTGACCTCTGAAATATAAAAAAATAACAGTAGATTCTATTCTCTATTTTACTTTCAAAAAATATTAATCCTAATTCGGCTTATTTAAATTTGAACCTAACAGAAATCGAACACGTGACCTTCGCGTCTTTGTCTAGTACACCTTGACCGTTGTGTTTAGTACGAAAAATACGTAAATCTGTGTTAAAATGTATCAGATTCAAACAATGAATTAACTCGATATTGCAAAATAAAAAGAATGACTTCACTGTACGACCACAGACCAATTATGAATAGAGGTGAATTATTAAATACAAGCAAGATTAAAGCAGCAAATTAAATTAACTTATTTTGTTGTTCGTCCGAGCTAATTACGCCTCGTCATTAAGGCTTTAGGCAGAGTAGATTGAATTTAACAGAAATTCAAAATTATATAAACTGTGTGTATAAATCCACAAACGAAAATTACAAAAATACAGCCGACAATTAATACAGATAAAATAGATAGTTCGAATACGAATTTTTAATACGAATACTTTAGACTACACATATAATGTGTGTTATAAATTAAAAAAAAAACTGATGAGACTACATACGGACATACATAAGGACCGCCGACAGAAGTGAAAACTTAAAACAAGTGAATAAACGTGTTCGTTTTTGTATTTTTAAGTCAATTGTAGTCTGAATTAGTTAAATTTCGTAATTTTTAAATTAAAATTATGAACATTACTCTGGTTTTCACATGTATTGGGACTCTGAGAAATAATTATATACATTTTTATACAATTTGTTACTTAAATAAACATATGATGGCCTGCACAGGCTCAATATAAAATATGAATATCACATGTACACAGTACATATTACTCGTCACTAGTCTGACGCAAGCGTAATACGTCACGAGCATGTCGAGGTTATCGGTGACGAGAACCTATAACTTTTTCTCCTACTAAAAATTGTTCAACACGGCTAAAAAAAATTTTCACTTTTAAAAATTAAACAATAAAATTGAGTAGGCTCGGTTTTCTTCGAAAGGTTTATAAGCAGTCGACTTCTAATACTCTGTACCTCACCTCTATGCGCCTAAAATTAGTGCCTAGGTTTTTTTTGTGGAGACACGCAGTGCCCTTAAAGGGAGTTTCTAAAAATATCGAAAAATTGCCAGGAAAATTGAAAACAATGAAATAGTTACAAAAAAGAAATTAATCTTGGTAACCTTTACAAAAAGTTTCTGTTTTTTTTTTAATAGGTAGAAGTTATCCAAATACAATATGTAATCTATCTTTCCTGAACAGTTACCGCTTTACACAGTGGTATGTCTCTATAGTAGAGATCGGTCGTAGGGCACAAAAAATATTAAAGTCGTAATTTTACAAAAACTTAAACGCTATTCGACTTCTCGAATAAGAAGCAATATAAATACATAAATGCCCTTTTTACATTAGACTTATAGTTTAGAATAAATTGATTAAAACTGATTTCAATGTATGGGAAGCAACCGAAAACTATGAATATCTTGTGATATTCGTTCTGAAAAATTTACAACAGTGTCTTACTAACATATGCCACAAGTACCCAAAATAACAAGGTGTAGATTTCCCCCTCAAAACACAGTGGTAAGGGGCAAAGGGAGGTAGTAGAAAAAATTATGTACATACAACTTCCGAAAATTAGCGTGCCCCCGAAAAAGAAGTGACAAAAAAAGGCCTGTGTCTAGCGATTAACGGTCTGTAATTTAAGAAATAAAATAGTAATGCAATGATTTCCAAAGAAAATGTCTGCCTGTTTGTTTGATTACGCTTCATGGTATTTATTTGCTTCTATTATTGTTCATCTAAAATAGTTTTTTTTTTATAATTTTTTTATCTGAGAGCTATGATTTCGTAAGATGACTATGAATGTTACTGATTATTAGGGTAATCAATTCAATGTCCTTGTAATAAAGCTGGTTTTTCTGTGTAAAGGTTATTATGTTTGGTAATATTTCTCCTTTTTATAAGTTTATTCTACAAATATCTCTAACCCCGGCTCCACTTGTGTTTTTTTACTATAACTTGATATTATTATTTATCTATATATGTATTTATAACAAACTGAACCGGCCACGGATGTGGCTCAGAAATTGAAAATTAAATGTAGCGCCATCTATGAGATATAACATATATCTATAACAGTCGGTGCTTCAGTTTTCTGTCAACAAACTAATTTAAAGCGCCATCTGTTCGAGAGTGATGAAACTTTGAACTAATAATAATAATCATCAATATTGACAATAATTTTTGTTATCAATATATTCAGTAGAGCTATTGACTGTGCTGAACTATTATCATTTATTTCCGTACTCTTACTGCTTCCCTCAGAAGTTCCTAACTTCTCTACGTACCATCAGTTAAAACTACTTACCGTAATAATAACTATACAATTAGAGCATGTAAGCAATTTAACACACTCAACAAAACTTATGGTTTATTTAATACAACTGTTTCCTCACTTAAATATAAATTAACATCTCCCTTCTTTCTTTAAGTTTCTACTCCTTCTTAATAAGAAAAAAATGAATGTGTGTAACAGTCACACGCGATTGAAGTAAAATTTCTTTGGTGTTTATAAGAAATGGCGATTAAATTAAAAATAAATATTGTGTAATTTTCTATATTTTATTTACTTTATAACAAAAAGTTGCTAATAATATTTCCTGTATTATTTAAGTTCCGAATTAGCTTATAGATAGCACTAAAAATAATGAAGCTTTGATTTAATTTGTTACTTACATTGCAACCAGATGGCTGCACGGTCGCGCGCCAATATATACATAGTTAATTCTATTGTATGATTTTTATTATTATTCAAAATATTGAAATATAAAAATATTTAAAAAATTATGATTCATTTGTTTACAAACTATCATTACATAGTATAAAACAAAGTCCCCTACCGCGTCTTTTTGAAGTAAAACTTCTCTAGGCGCAACTAGGAGGCAACTGCACAACAATACAACGGAAGTCCGTTACGGCAATATGGCGTCACGTTTCTGTACCATTCGTGTTTTAAATATTTTTGATTTTATAAATAAACTAGCGGGCCCGGCAGACGTTGTCCCGCCCTGATTATGAAAAAATCCTTGACAAATTATATACTAAAACGTTCCTCATTAATCACTCTATCCACCGGTGAAAACCACATGAAAATCCGTTCGGTAGTTCTCGAGTTTATCGCGAACAGACAGACAGACGCGGTAGGGGACTTTGTTTTTTACTATGTAATTTAAGAAAAAATGACTCTAAGGGGCTTTAGAATCAATGATAGAAATAAAATCCTGTCTCTCTTAGTTCGTACTCGCATCATGTAAAAACTACTCGACGAAATTCTATTTTTTTTATACCATAGGAGGTAAACGAACACGTAGGTCACCTGACATTAAGTGATCACCACCGTCCATAGACACTAGCATCACCAAGGGAGTCGCAAGTGCGTTGCCACCCTGTGTTTGATGGGAGGGGGAAGCGGGAGTGGAGATGTGTCCCTAGCTCTCTCACTGAACGAACGAAACGCAACAATGCGTGCACTGTTAGTTTATGTGGGTTGGGCGATAGTACCCCGGACGAGCCGACCCATTCATGCTGAAACCAGTAATAGCTTCGGCGTGGCTCTACCACATACAAAATTACATTTGTTATGGTAATAGTTTATACACCGCAGTAAAGCACAGGACTGTTATCAATAAAAAAATTGATTTTTTTTTCTCTATAGTCGATGTTCGGCCACTGGACGAACGCTCGTATATATAATACAACAAAGATCTCTATATATAACGATGTATGCATTACATATATATTGTGGACTAAATGTAAATGAAAGTGAGTTTGTTTTTTTGTTACGCTTTCACGCATCAACTGCTCGACCGATCATAGTGAACTTTTTGCATAGTTTTACCAAGAGTACAGAAGAGGATATAGGGTACATTTCATATAGTAAAATGTACTCTTCGGGTATCAAAGCTTTGTAACAATAATATGTATTTTTCACAACAATTCATAGATGACGCTAAACGTATCGTTTTAAATGTTCTGAAGCATTGAAATATGAACATTGATTATTTTAAATTATTTTCGTCGTTACTTGTTTACTTCGATTTAAAATTTGTACATAATTTTCACGGTAATTTTTTTTTTTTTTTTTCGAACTGACTACGCTATTGACCAATCAAGGTCTTAACAGCTTCACCGGACTACTAAGGCGAGCGCTTAAGGCACTCAGCCGATTTTATTTTGACAACTAGCTCAAGGATGCGCGGCACACCTCGGCTTTGGCTGTTGCCTGATACATGCAATTCGCGACCTATCTTTTTTTTTTTTTTTTTTAACGTGGGGAAATCCCTTATGGATACCCACCCTCCCGGGGGAGAGAGTGGGTTATGTCCGACTCGCACGGACTAAAACCCCACGGTGTACCGACAGACCGTTGTGTGGGGGCGGCAAGGGATCGTTCAAGCTAATCAACCTTGTAGAGCCGCCCCCACGGTCCGCCCGGCGGAAGGTGACCGCCGGGCTCCTACCTATAGAGGGACAGACCGGGTACACGCCGGCTGCCCCCTCTCGTCCGCCGGACCTGTGCAATGAGGAGATGGGCCCCCCGGCCCATCCCCTCAGGTCCGGCTACGGTGGCAGGAGGAGTTGGGCAAAGCGCCGCCTCCTCCTGCCAATCCTCCGTTGGCGGAGACGGCCACTCAGCGGGTCCGCCTCGCGGGCCCTCTCCGCCGCCTCCTTCTGCGAGATAACGTCCTCGCAGAAGGAGGACATCGCTCGCCACGCCTGTTCGCTGCCGAGCATGGCCGAGACCACGCTCGGCAGCGACAAGTCAGGTCCTACCGCCGCCGCCAGAATGCGGCGCTGCTCCCCCCACGCAGCACACTCAGACAGAGTGTGCTGCGCGGTATCTTCGTCAGCGCCGCACTCGTGACAGGCGGCGGTCGGCTCCCTGCGCGCGATCCGGTGCAGGTACCACCCGAAACAACCGTGTCCGGTGAGTACCTGCACCAGTCGGAACGTCAGGGAGCCCCACTCCCTATCAATCCACTCCCGCAGGACCGGGCGGACGGCGTCTACGGTAAACCGCCCGAACCGCTCGTCCGCCAGGTCCTGCTGCCATCTTTCGACGGCGTCTCTTCTGAGACGCCGTCTTTCCGCCTCTACTTCCCTGGGAGCCGGAGGCTCCCCCCTTCGTTTTCTCGCCGCCGTGAATTGGTACACGGCGGCGAGAACTCCTGCCTCCAGCTCCCAGGGTAGGGAGCCGGCGAGCGTGAAGGCCGCCGCAGAGGACACCGTCCGGTACCCCCGGATCGCCCTCAGTGCCACCGTGCGCTGCGCATTACGCAGCGCGCGCACGTTGGCGGCACCGAGGGCGTCGGCCCAGACTGGTGCCCCGTAGGCGGCCATCGCCCGCACGACTCCCATGTAGAGTCGGCGGCACCCGGCGCCCGGCCCCCCTATGTTGGGGAGTAACCGGCCGAGTGCCGCCGCCGCCCCAGCAATTCGCGGTCCGAGCCCCGCAAAGTGGGGCTCGAACCGCCAGCGCCCGTCCAGGGTGAGGCCCAGATATTTCATCTGGGTCCCCACCCTGATCCGGGCGCCCTCCACCACAATGTGGGCCCCAGGTGGTGGCCCCCGCCGAGGCCCATGAAAAAGTAGGGCCTCGGTCTTTTCGAGGGCCACCCTGAGGCCCAACCTCCTGATGCGCCTGACCACGAGGGTTGTGGCCATCGTGGCCACGCGCTCCACCTCCCTCCATTCCCCCCCCCGGGCTACGACTAGGGTGTCATCCGCAATTCGCGACCTATCTGAGCTAACCTAAGCTAAGCTAACTATTCATACATATATGAGTTGTTGAAACATATATGTGTACCAAGCATACATACCTCAACAACTCTTATATATATTTCGTATCGGATAATATTCTAAACTATTTCAGTTTGATAAGGGAAAAAAATAAAACCCTTCCACTTGCATTTTCACGGTACGTTTTTTGTTAGCACTACGTTTAAAAATAAATTATAGGAGGCAACATGAGTTTTGTGTGGTTTTTCCCTATTGTTTCTATACTTACTAAATTATGAAGAATGTATAGAATACTAGTTTGTGCCCGGGACTTCGTCCGCCTGGAACAGTTACCGTTTAGGCAGCGCGCGCAGCGGAAGTTCTCAAAAGGAAAAAAAAAACGATTTTGAAACATTATGATTTGATGATATATATGTGATATGATAGTCTATAGCGTCCCTCGATAAATGAGCTATCCAACACTGAAAGAATTTTTCAAATCGGACCAGTAGTTCCTGAGTTTAGCGCGTGCAAACAAAGAAACTCCTTAGATTTATATATTACTAGCGGGCTGGGCAGATGCTGTCCCGCCCTGATTAAAAAAAAAATCCTTCACAAATATACCAAAGCGTTCCTTATGAATTACTTTATGCACTGGTGAAAACCACATAAAAATCCGTTCAGTGGTTTTTGAATTTATCGTGAACAGACAGACGCGGTGGAGGACTTTGTTTTATACTATGTAATGATGAAGTCTAATTAAGTATAGATTTAGCGTAAAATTATTATACCCAATAAACATGACTTCCCAATGGGTTTTTAAATCGCTGAGTTACACATTTGTAATTCACTATTGAATTACTAAGAAGTTCTTATTCATAAGTTTCCTGGGAAATATTGGGTCATGTTTACAATTATTTTATTCCTTTTTTTTTGTTGTGTGTTTACCGTTTGAGCACATTCTAATCTGATGCTGAATGACGATGTACTCTAAAATGGTCTATATTTTAGGACCGTTTTTATTCTTCGTATACCTATATAAATGATCTGCGGCTAATCTATACTAATAATATTATAATGCTGGAGAGCTTGTTTGTTTGGTGTGTACCCAGTCTGTCTCTCTATAGGTAGGAGCCCGGCGGTCACTTTACGCCGGGCGAACCGTTGGGGCGGCTCTACAAGGTTGAGTAGCATTGTACGATACCTTGCCGCCCCAACAATTACGGTCTGTCGGTACACCGTGGGGTTTTAATCCGTGCGAGCCGGACATAACCCACCCTCTCCCCCGGGAGGCTGGCGTAACCATAAGGAATTTCCCCACGTTTAAAAAAAAAAGGTACTACTGGTCCGATTTGTAAAATTCCTTCAGTGTTAGCTCATTTCTTAAGAAAGGCTATAGGTTATATATCATCACGCTGAGACCAATAGAAGCGGAGAACCAATGAAGAATGTTTCAACATCTTTTTTTTCCTTTTGAGAACTTCCGCTGCCTGTTAGCGTTATCCCAAAATAACTAGTCCACGCGGATGAAGTTGCGGGCAGAAGCTAGTGGTTAATAACTGCGGTGCTTTTGCAGACTATACTTCAATTATATTTAAAGTGAAAATGATAGATTCAAAAGTTGGGCATCTAAATAATACTGTAAATGAAATTTGTCATTGGTTTCCAATAAATATCTTATTACTAAATGCAAATAAAACAAAGTATATGAGATTAAATGTGTCCACGAGTTGATAGTCGCATCAAAATCGAAGGGAATTTGTAGGGTTAGTTGATAATACTGTATGTTTGGATATCACACTTGATTCAAATTTGTTCTTATGTTGTTGCGTCTGTGCATAAAATATATTATTAAGGTAATAAACAACGCAGGCCAAATCACGGGCATCAAGTAGTCATAAATAAGAGGAAATATCAACATTTAACTTTTTTTTTGGCAAGTTGCTAATTGGGATATCGCCTTGTAACCCAATCATTAGTCATCAATTCGCAATCAATTAGATTAAAAGATATAAACTAATCGGTTCAATTGGTCGTATCAATAAAGTTGATTTTTAGATAAGTAACTAATACTCGCGTCTTCATCAACGCTGTTTAATTTCATGAAAGTATATTCCACGTAACGAAAGAAAACATAAGAAATGGAATTTATCCATAATTAAAAATGATAGTGGATGTTACTTGCCACTGAACGGAATTAGTTAGCAGCCACCACTTCTCACTGCAACAAAAAACGTTTGATGTTATTTGTTTGAGGTTCATTTACAAAAATGCTGTTATTTTGACATTACAAACAGACTATGTAGGTGGTAGAGGCACGCTGAAGTTATTATTGGTTTCAGCATGAATGGGTCGGCTCGACCGGGGTACTACCACCCTCTCACAGAAAACCGACGTGAAGTAAGTGCTTGCATTGTTGCGTTTCGTTCGGTAATCCTCCTTCACCCCTCTCCTCTCCCACAAACACAGAATGGCAACGCACTTGCGACTCTCCTGGTGTTGCTAATGTCTATAGACGGCGGTGATCACTTAACATCAGGTGACCCGCCTGTTCGTTTGCCTCCTATAATATATTTAAAAAAAGAAATTACTTATTAGTACTGTCAATGTCAAGTAGGTAACAACGATATTGCAAGTCGATTGTGATCATTTCAATGTTATAACAAGGTGGTGATCCTCTTGTAGAGGGAGTCTTGTGGCAAATGAGAATCATGCTCCGTAGTATTTATTACTTCCCGTCCACTTCATTGTGCACATTAACCGAACTATATTACGTTAAACACCACCAATATTACAAAACATAGAGGCAAATAACACAAAATTATGAATAAAATAGTAAATCCACTAAATAACATTCCAAGATCCCGCCAAAAACTCAACAGACGCTTCAATTTTATGTTTGTGTAGATTGTAGTCATCAAATTTTGGCCCAATTAAAGAGTTAAACGGGTTACGATGTTAATTGTGTCAATTGTTTTGTTAATTTTCAACAGTTTTATTTATTACTAGCTTCTGCCCGCGACTTCGTCCGTGTGATATAGTTACTTAAAGTAAAAAAAAAACCCCGATTTTGAAATATTCTTCACTGGTGCTCCGCTCCTATTGGTCTTAGCTTGACGATATATTGTCTCCAGCCTTCCTCGCTTCCTAGCTATGTAATACTGAATCTTTCAAATGGACCCAGTAATACCTGAGATTAGCGCGTTCAACCAAACAAACAAACTCTCCAGCTTTATAATATTAGTATAGGTTACTACTCTTCTCTCGTACTTAACTCCAGCCGTCATTCAAATTATAATAACTTTTGATAGAGTGGACCCATTTTAAAGAAACAAAGACTAAGTTATACACGAAGACATGCTATATTACTTCCTGGGTGAGGTTTTATTGTGAGTACTTGTAAGTACTTGAGCAGTGATGCATGTTCAAACAGACAGACAGAAAGACATTTCTAAAAATGATTGAAATGTATTTTATTACTTATTCCAAGACACCTGCAACATTTTTTTTACGAAAATCGAAAAAGTACAGGCGCGTTACATTTACATTCTTATTATATTAATAGATAAGATCTGGTCTGGTGTCTTCAAGCTATCCCATACAAGAGTAAGTACAGAAGACTATATATGGTCTTTATTCTTAGCAAATCGAGTTTCTAAGCTATTGTGCCTTAAAAGCGTAAAGTCAAGTCAAACGACTTTATTCAATTTGGATCCTGAGAAGGCGCTTATGTACGTTAAAACTACCACCGGTTGGGACAAACTACCCACTCATCGAGAAGAACCGGCAACAAAATCCATCTGGTTTATCTTTTTAACATATAATATATATCTAAAATACATTACACGTTACAAACGTTGTTAATGGAAGCGCAGAGAGTGGTGTCAATTCCAGACATCACCATCGTTCACATATTGATCCACTCTATAATAGCTTTTTGATACCAAAACTCGTTTGACATAGCGCTTAAACTGACAGTCCGGCGAATCGGTGATATGTTTTAGGTCTTTGTTGTAAAATCTAACACTAATATCTAAAAAACTGTTACTAATTTTACCGAGTCTGAAACATGGGAAGATCAGCTTGTCACCGTTTCTAGTATTTAGATCATGGCGGTCTTTTACGAAGTCCAGCTTTTCGAGAATGTATCAAAAATTACGGTTTAAGTATGACATGTCTCTCTATTTGCCTAAAGCTTTAAGACTAAAGCAACAAGTCGTTTGTTCCGATCGCTCATCGGCGCTCATGGCGCTCGCTCATGGCGGGGTGGTAGGGTGTCTGTACCCGACTGGATCGCGACCACCGTACACCAGGTGGAACACCCGCTATAGTGGCACGTTTGGGCGTGTCGCGTTCCGGGATCAGCCGGTGTATATCCAGCAACCGGGGGGGGGGGGGCAGTTTCAGGCCGTCATGACAGCGGCGACCAGCGATGGATAGTATGTCTTTCGGTGGTCGCCATTGTTTTTGGATTGTACTGTGCTTACCATCAGGCACAGCACAGTCACTTTGCCGAGCTACAATAAAAAAAAAAATAGTGGTTTGCATATTTATATAATTGACTAGCCGGCCCGGCGGACGTTATCTCGGCCTGGTAATAAATAAATTTTTCACAAATTATATATCTACACCTTCCTCATGGATCACTTTATCTGCTGGTGAAAACCGCATGAAACTCTAGACTAGTTTTTGACTTTATCGCTAACAGACAGACAGACGTGGCTGAGGACTTTGTTTTATAATATGTAGGTGATTATATAAGTGTATATATTAATTGTAAAACAATGCAGTCTGCTTACCTAATTAATGACGTGTCGTAATTTTCGATTCTGTCACACCGGAATACATTAAGCTAATTTCTGTGCATTTCGGCTATGTTTTGTAATCAATACCAATGTTAATCGTTTTTTATTTGTAACATATAATTTTCATTCCGGTTTTGATTATATATATTAACTAGTTGCTCCCGCGAACTTCGTTGCGCCTTGATATGATTTTTTTCTTAGCCTAACTTTTTAGTAGATACATATATGGAACATTTTGCTACGCTACCTCATAGAGACTGTTCGATTTTCCGGAATACAGACTGAGAAAGCGAATTTTTAAAGCAAACTGCAGTAAAATAGTAAATGTCAGCTGAAACATGAAAAAAAGTATCGTAATTACGGATGCGTTCAAGTTGGCAATAGCAATTTAAAGTTGCGTCCACAATTCCTGAAAAAGAAAACTGAATTTTAGGTTTTTCCGTGCAAATTGTCTATTTTTTCTGTCCATAAAAATCTTCCTCAGAGTTCAAGGAATAAATCAAATATAAAATTACTCGAATTGGACCAGCCGTCTTTGAGTTTTGCGCTTAGTAACATATGTTGCGGTTCATTTTTATTTATATAGATAAACCTGTAGTTTTGTTTGTATTTGTAGCTTTTTTTTTAAATTACTTTTTAGGTATCTTATGCCTCAAGCGTAGGTGTTTTTGACGTGGTAACGTCTTATAAATCGATGTACGCCGGCTGCATGCACTGCAAAGCATGACTCATTGTCACGTTCCCCCTGAGCCGAGCGTGCAAGCAACAGACAAGCGCAACCGGCCTAAGCGTTTGTCTCGAGACGCATCTATCTATATATGAATAAATCAATTCAATTCATAAAACTATGCAATTTTTGATCAATGTATTTTATGACGTAATCACGTAAAATTATCGTCCATAAACCGACTTTACAAATAATTTCCTATACTATATATGTGAGTGTTTTTTATATGTTTGTTTGTTTGTTTGTTTGTTGTCTTTCGTCCAGAAAAAGTACTATTCCCAAATCTAGGCTAACCCGAACGAAACCGCGAGCAAAAGCTAGTAATAAAAAGTAGTTATAACTTACTAGTTTTTACCTGCAGCTTCGTGGGTTAATGTACGTCCGTTCTGGATAACTTTTATTTTTGAAGTAAAACTTCTTTAGGCGCGACTAGGAGGTAACTGGACGACTATGCAACGGAAGTCCGTTACGGCAATATGGCGGCACGAGTCTGTACCATCCGGTGAGATAATAATTAAACATAACTAAAACTTCTATTAAAACATAATTAATTTAATTCGTTACCTATCACAGTAATCTGTTCGTATTTCTCTATATTTTATTTACTTTATAACAAAGAGTTGCTAATATTTCCTGTGTTATTTAAGTTCTGAATTAGCTGATAGATGGCACTACAGATAATGAAGCTTTGATTTAATCTGTTACATACTTACATTGAAACCAAATGACAGCACGATCGCGCGCCCATATATAGATATAATAGGTCTTTACCTATGAAATTGCCGTTCTGCAGTACTGGCCATTTCAAATCAAAATAATTATTGTTTGGCTAAGAATTTTAATTTCAAATTAATTTTATTTTAAAAACATGGAATTCTTTTTCCAAAAGTAGTCATTTGTTTATTGATTAGTGTTACATTTTCATCGCATTTCAATATTTTTTGTCATCATGGATACGTTAAAAATTCAAGTAATTATGGAATATCAGTACCGTCGTGGCAGCAACGCGGCACAAGCGACACGCAACATCAACGACGTTTACGGAGCTAACACTACAAACCAACGCACCACCTGTTATTGGTTTGCTCGCTTCCGTTCTGGGAATTTCGACCTGAAAAATGAACCTCGCGGTCGTCCGAAGACTTTGGTCGACAATGACGAATTAAAGGCGATTGTGGAAGCTGATGATACACAATCTACGGCTGAATTAGCAGCAGCTTTCGACGTTAGCGTCAAAACAATATTGGTCCATTTGCGTCAAATTGGCAAGGTAAAAAAGCTTGACAAATGGGTGCCCCACGAACTCAATGATCGCCAGCGCGAAGTACGCGTCGAGACGTGCTTGCACTGCTCAACAGACACACAAATGAAGGAATTTTGAACCGCATTGTTACCTGCGATGAAAAATGGATTCTGTTTGATAACCGCAAGCGCTCAGCAAGTTGGTTGGATCCTGGTTCAGCACCTAAACAATGCCCTAAACGAAAACTTATCCCTAGAAAAGTGATGGTCACTGTTTGGTGGTCTAGCGCCGGTGTGATTCATCACAGCTTCTTACCAAACGGGGTGAGCATTACTGCAGATGTGTACTGTGAAGAACTGAACACAATGATGGAGAAGCTGGCACATCTCCAACCAGCATTAGTCAATCGCTCGTCTCCGCTGCTCCTGCACGACAACGCGCGACCTCATACTGCACAGCAGACGGTCTCCAAGTTGCAAAAACTGGGGTTGGAATTTCTCCGTCATCCGCCCTACTCACCAGACCTTGCGCCTACAGACTAACTACTTTTTCCAGAATTTGGATAACTCCTTGGCGGGAAAAAAAATTCAATACCCGAGAGGCAGTACAAAATGCCTTTGAAGAATTTATTGCCTCCCGTCCAGCTGATTTCTTTAAGAAGGGTAATATTAGGTCTTTACCTATGAAATTGCCGTTTTGTATGAAAAAATTTAAACGAATTTTTTTCATGTATTTTTTATTTGTATTAATCGAAGTAATCACCCATGCAATCAATGCATCTTTGCCAACGCAGGGGCAGTTTATTGATGCCCTTCTTAAAGATATCAGCTGGACGGGAGGTAACAAATTCTTCAAAGGCATTTTGTACTGCCTCTCGGGTATTGAATTTTTTTCCCGCCAAGGAGTTATCCAAATTCTGGAAAAAGTAGTAGTCTGTAGGTGCAAGGTCTGGTGAATAGGGCGAATGACGGAGAACTTCCAACCCCAGTTCTTGCAACTTGGAGACCGTCTGCTGTGCAGTATGAGGTCGCGCGTTGTCGTGCAGGAGCAGCGGAGACGAGCGATTGACTAATGCTGGTTGGAGATGTGCCAGCTTCTCCATCATTGTGTTCAGTTCTTCACAGTACACATCTGCAGTAATGCTCACCCCGTTTGGTAAGAAGCTGTGATGAATCACACCGGCGCTAGACCACCAAACAATGACCATCACTTTTCTAGGGGTAAGTTTTCGTTTAGGGCATTGTTTAGGTGCTGAACCGGGATCCAACCAACTTGCTGAGCGCTTGCGGTTATCAAACAGAATCCATTTTTCATCGCAGGTAACAATGCGGTTCAAAATTCCTTCATTTGTGTCTGTTGAGCAGTGCAAGGCACGTCTCGACGCGTACTTCGCGCTGGCGATCATTGAGTTCGTGGGACACCCATTTGTCAAGCTTTTTTACCTTGCCAATTTGACGCAAATGGACCAATATTGTTTTGACGCTAACGTCGAAAGCTGCTGCTAATTCAGCCGTAGATTGTGTATCATCAGCTTCCACAATCGTCTTTAATTCGTCATTGTTGACCAAAGTCTTCGCACGACCGCGAGGTTCATTTTTCAGGTCGAAATTCCCAGAACGGAAGCGAGCAAACCAATAACAGGTGGTGCGTTGGTTTGTAGTGTTAGCTCCGTAAACGTCGTTGATGTTGCGTGCCGCTTGTGCCGCGTTGTTGCCACGACGGTACTCATATTCCATAATTACTCGAATTTTTAACGTATCCATGATGATAAAAAAGATTGAAATGTGATGAAAATGTAACACTAATCAATAAACAAATGATTATTTTTGGAAAAAGAATTTCATGTTTTTAAAATAAAATTAATTTGAAATTAGAATTCTTAGCCAAAGAAAAATTATTTTGATTTGAAATGGCCAGTACTGCAGAACGGCAATTTCATAGGTAAAGACCTATTATATAATTAATTGTATTATTGTACTATTGTATGATTTTTATTATTATTCAATTTAATATTTTTCTATTTTTTTTTTCAAATTTTTTTGATTGATTTGTTTATAAAAACTATTTATTGACAAAGTCAAAAATATTTAAAAAGTTTTACTTCAATCGCGTGTGACGGTTACACGCACTCATTTTTAACAACAGTGTTTTTTTCTTGTATGACACCAGTTCAGTGGTTGAAACGTGTAAGCGAAATAACAGACAAACAAATTTACATTCGCACTTATAATATTAGTTAAGATCCGCAAAACCTAATTAGGCTTTAATAAATATTTAAAAAATAATGCCATCTGTTGAATTTTAAGCGAACTATTTTGGTTTCATAATACTATGAACTATTCAACACCGCCATCTGTGGAATCTTTTCCGTATTAATTTTATCTTTCATCATCATCAGCCTGTAAGCGGCCCACTTCAGGGCTATAGGCCTCTCGCCGAAGGTAGGTATGTGTATTATCACCACCTCTACCTATGACGTATTGGCGATTTCAAACTCTGATATATCCACAGTTCTATGTTTACCCACATACAGTAGTACTACAAGAACATTTCTCAGGTTCAGGTTTCCTCACGATGTTTTCCTTCACCGTCAGCCGATACTGTTACCAATTTAAATTAGTAAATGTACGCGAATTCCGAAAAATTCGTTGGTTCGTGCCGGGGTTCGAACCTGCGGACATCCGAGTGATATTCCACTGGTCGAACCACAAGACCACCATTATCTCCTTACTAATAATATCTTATACGGGAATGTAACTTAGAAACAGCTAGTAGTCAGTGGTAGGTGGTAGAGCCACGCTGAATAAATTACTGGTTTCAGCACGAATGTGTTGGCTCGCCCGGGGTACTACCGCCCAACCCACAGAAACACCCACGTGAACTAACACCACCAACAGTAAACCACACTAATGTTAATAATTTCAATAGATATACAAACTATGAAATTTAAATAATTCAGACTATAAAAAATTTAAGAGAGTACACAGTTATTCCCTTGTTTTGAGTTTTCACTTCTGTCGGCAGTCCTTATGTCTGTCTCGATTTTTTTTAATTCAAGTTATTTTAGGGGCTTTTATTCCAACGAACATATCAGCTCCATTATTCCCAAATATTTCTAGGTTGATCAGGTGAGTCACTAATGAGATATTACCAAGTCATACAATATTTTAGGTTCATCCGACCAAGGTTCTGTTAAGATGCTGTGACAAATAGCTTTGTTATGACCACTAACACTCGTTCTACTCGTCGACGAATCTCTTTTGATGCTGTTCTCAGATCACTCAAACCTGACAGTCTTGATACAGTTACACAGTATCGTCTATAGGAATACAGTCATATTAGATAGGCAAAACTCTTTTTTGACTCGTAAAATAATAAGAACGCGATTTCACGCGATCGATGTGGTGACATCTAGTGTTATGTTTTGTGACTTAAATTTAATTTTGTTTGAGTTGTGCTCAGATGTTTAGAGTTGGCTTTCGTAAAAGACCTGATCTAAGTACTAGAAACTGTGACAAACTGGTCGTCCCATGTTTCAGACTCGGTAAAACCAGTAACAGTTTTTTTTAGGTAATAGTGTTATGTTGTATAATACAGTCCTAAAACATATGACCGATGTGCCGGACTGTAAGTTAAAACGCCATGTAAAGCGGGTTTTAGTGTCAAAAGGTTATTATAGAGTGGATCAATATGTGAACGATGGTGATGTCTGGAATTGACTCCTCTCTGTGCATCCACTAAAAACGATTGTAACGTGTAATGTATTTTAGATATATCATCATTACATAGTATAAAACAAAGTCCCCTACCGCGTCTGTTTGTCTGTTCGCGATAAACTCAAAAACTACTGAACGGATCTTCATGCGGTTTTCACCAGTGGATAAAGTAATTCATGAGGAACGTTTTTGTATATAATTTGTCGAGGTCTATTTTTATTATCAGGGCGGGACATCGTCCGCCGGGCCCGCTAGTATTATATGTTAAAAAGATAAACCAGATGGATTTTGTTGCCGGTTCTTCTCGATGAGTGGGTTGTTTGACCGAACCGGTAGTAGTTTTGACTTTCATAAGCATTTGATGCGATTTGACCTGCATTAATGCGAACGAAGTCACGGGAACCATTATCAGTATCGTAGCCTTGAGCTAGTGAAATAATAAGTACGCGATCTATGGCGGTGACACTAGAGTTTTATGTTGTGAGTTAAATTTTTTTTTATTTGTGATTAAGTGCAGATGTTTTTGGAACTACATAATGCGAACAATTCGGTAGTCGGCCATTTAATTAGTTTACATTTACATTATATTTGTAATAATTTAGAAATAAATACGTAAGCGACGGCAACATAATCCGGTTACTTGAAGTAATAATCTGGCTGTTTCATATTTCGCGTTCAAATTATATTCTATATTAGCTTTGCCCGCGGCTCCAGGCGTATTTTTTATACAGAAATTTTTATGCGTTTTGAATTTCAGATTGTACTGGAAGTTTAGAAAATTGCACGAGATTCGTTTGACATTAAAAACATTTTGATTCTTTATGATTTTTGAAAGAATTATTGATATATTTATAGTCTATCAATTTCGGAATGACATATATACATCATTACATAGTATAAAACAAAGTCCCCCACTGTGTCTGTCTGTCTGTCTGTTCGCGATAAACTCAAAAACTACTGAACGGATTTTCATCCGGTTTTCACCAGTGGATACAGTGATTCATGGGGAAGGTTTTTGTATATAATTTGTCAAGGTTTGTTTTATAGTCAGGGCGGGACAGCGTCTGCCAGGCCCGCTAGTAATTAATATTTAAAAAAAATCGTTAAAAGCGGTTGAGACTTAATTTTTTTTTTCACGTTTAGTGTTCTTTTTAACCGACTTCAAAAAAAAAGGAGGAGGTTATCAATTCGACTGTATTTTTTTTTTTTATGTTTGTTACCTCATAACTTTGGACTGGGTGAACCGATTTTGATTATTCTTTTTTTTTGACAAATTTAGAAGTATTTTGATAACTCAGTACCCTATCAATTGGTGAACGGTGTAACCTTCTCGTAAATTTCTATTTTATTTATTTGATCAGATTAAATGCATTCAAACATTCAATGCCAACGGATTTATTAATATAAATTAGTATGCATAAGGATCTGTGACGTAGATAGAAGGATTTTTGAACTAAAACTTCTTTAAGCGCGACTAGGAGGTAACTGGACGACGATGCAACGGAAGTCCGTTACGACAATATGGCGTCACGTTTCTGTACCATCCGGTTTTTAAATATTTTTGCTTTTGTCAATGAATGGTTTATAAACAAATCAATCAAAAATTTATGAAGAAAAAAAAATTTTTAATAAAAAATATTAAATTGAATAATAATAAAAATCATACAGTAGAATTAATTATATATGGGCGCGTGACCGTACTGCTATCTGGTTTCAATGTAAGTAAGTAACAAATTAAATCAAAGCTTCATTATCTGTAGTGCCATCTATCAGCTAATTCGGAACTTAATACAGGAAATATTATTAGCAACTCTTTGTCATAAAGTAAGTAAAATATAGAAAAGAATTTATGTTTTTCATTTCAATTATCATAAACCAATCATATCACATTTGAAGTACGATATTATTAAATTATTGTTTTAAAATGCAACCGGGCCTGCTAGTATACATTAAGATAGGATTCGACGCAATTTTTATTACTACGTACCTTTCATAGTGTGTAATGTTTGTTATGACATATCGCTGACGATTTATCACCAAGTGGACGATCTCTTAGCGTGTCAATAATTCGTTTTGTAAATATTTTTCCTCAAATTATAGAAGTATTGTCGAGAAACCTCGTCGACGTGCGTTATGTGTTACCCTGTGTATTGACATACGCTCGGAACACGTATGTTATGTCGGAGTGTTGGAAACACCGTATATCGTCCAATCACTGAAGTTGAGCAACGTCGGTCACGGTCAGTACTTGGATGGGTGACTGCCTGGAAAAGTAACATCGGGCGCGGTCAGTCCTTGAATGGGTGACCGCTGGAGAACAAGGAGCGGTATTGTTTTTTTAGCTTTTTTTTATTTAAATGTTTCACACAGCTATTATCAAGTGGTTAATTATTACGAAGAGAAGATGCTGGCACTCTTGATATTACTTTCCAAAGGGTTATTGCCTCATAATCAAATTCTATTTTTATTAATTCCAATTTAATTAAATTATGTACATAACTGAATTTTAGAACGCGTGATACCACTCCAATACTACACAATATAGGGTCAAATAACTAAGTTCCCGCCAAAAAATATTTCAAATAAGTATTTTTTTTTATATTTGCGCTAAAGACGTTCGCAAAATATTAAAAATGTAATTAGTTAGGTATTGTAATTGTAATTATTTAAAAAAAAACTTGAGAAATTACCTCACCTGTCATTAGGACTGTGTTATTGTAGAAATGGCATAACTGTTGCGAAGTGATCGCTTGACCAAATAAAAAATAAATAACGCAAAGTAAAGCATTTTTACTGAGCGCTCGCCAGCCAGTCACTCTCGCGCGTTCGCGGCCGTCGTAACGAAATGCCGCGTTGATTTTTCGGCCATTTTGTGAAATTTCTTTTTTTTTTAAATTATAGAATATACATATTTTTTGTTATAAATTTCTAATCTGTTGTGACATCGACAATACCGATCATGGCTGTACGTTCTGTTTCACGTATGATTGATTACGTGAAATCGAATCGCAGGATAAGTGAGTGGATTTTTTTTTATTTCGTTTTTTTTTTCTAATTCTGCGTATGTGTGCCAGTATTTTACTTATTCAATTCACTTATTCAAAAGAAGTTGTTAACGATTTCGACGTATTGTTTTGTAATTCGACCTTTATACGTAATGCGTTTTTGGATTACTTTGTTGGCCAATTTTATAGATTTCAGTAATGTTACTTTTTGATTTTTTTTGTGCGTATTAAGTAATAGGTGTTGTTTTTTTTTTTTGGGCAACTGTATACATGTCCCTTAAGCGTTACTTTGTGCTATTATTTATATTGCAGTGTTTTAAAAAAATGTTTGTCTATTTTTTAGAACTTCCCAGGGTATTTTTTGTGCTATATCAGAATTTGTACTCCTTGTTAAATTCTGCACAGTATTAAAAAAATATGTTCGCGGTTTCTGGTGTTATATTTAGGCTAAATTTACACTTGAATTTTTATTTTATTTTTATTAATCAAGACAGGCGATTTTGTGTTAATTTTTAATATTGGTTTGTTAATTAATGTCTTTGGACCTTATGAGCTTTACATGGAGCTGTTTCGTGAAGTAAAAGGAGGTCACAGAGTCTAGTAATCTATCGAACCGTGAATAAGACTTGGAGAGTAAAAACAAGATCATTTTGACGAAATTTTTGGTAGTTAGTTTTTTTTTTTAAATTACGCGGGTTTGAGTAAATATATAATAGTAGTAATAAACAGGGCTGAATCACAATAATTGTTTGTACTTATATTTTTCCTATAACGCCATTTACTGCAAATCGACTGGTGATTCATTTATTGGCATGTGGTTTGTTTTTACATCTCTTGTTGTAAAACTAGCTGATACTCGCGACTTGGTCCGTGTTGTTTATAATCATAACAATGTATTTTATGTATAGAGGAAAAAGAATAGTTGAAACCAAAAATATACATAGCTTACAAAATGTCGAGGCAGTCATAAGGCCTGCCGACAGAAGTGAAAACTCAAGACAATGGACTGACTGTGTTATATTTTGAATTAATTATAGTCTGAGTTATTTAAATTTCGATAATTTGTTTATTGAAATTATTAACATTAGTTTGGTTTTCGCATCTATTTGCACTCGGAGCAATAATTTTATACATTTTTATGTAGTTCATTAATTAATCAAACATATGTTCTGCACAAGTTCAATACAAAATATAAATATTAAATGTACACATGCCGCTATACTTCGTGTTCCTAGTCTTACGCAAGCCGCGCAATACGGTCGGTCACGCTTACTAGCATGTCGTTGAAGCGAAACCATAAATTTATCTCCAGCCACAAAAAAAAATACCGCTGAACGCGCTCACAGAAGTTATCACTTCAAAAATGTATTTGTAAACAATGTTATCTGTTTGCTTCCTCTCTCCTGTCCATGCGCACGACACCGCTTGCTCCGCTACACTAATCGCTGAACGCGTAGTGCTTAAATTGTAATTTAATCTAAAACTTTAATAATACTTTATATTAAATAAGTACCTAAATCAAGAGACCGTAATATTTTTTAGTTGACGATCAAGTGTCTAAGATAACTAAGATAACTAAAAAAAATGATTGAAATCTATCACACCTCTTACGCTTTACTTATATAAGAAGACGAAAGAGAGACTGTATCACTGAGTTATCTATACTGCTAAATATACACTGTCGGAAAATAAAACTCGCCGCGACTCCCCCGACAGCGGTTCAAGCCTAGGCTCAATCTCCCGGAATGACCACAAAACAACATGTGGGTATGCATAATATGTTGAAAACGATTTATTTTTTGACGTGATAACATGTTATAAATCGATTCCATCCGACTGCACGCACTGGACGCGCATTACACATTGTCACGTTCCGCCTGAGCCGAGCGTGTAAGCGAGAGCGTGGAACGAGCGATAAACAGGCACGATCGGCCTAAGTGTTCGGCTTGTATAGCAGCTATCTATATATGCATAGAATAATTCAATCCAATTCATAAAACTATGAAATTTTTCAACAATTATCGTCCGTAAACCGACTTTATAGACAACCAATTTTTTACCCCTATTTGAACTGAGTTCATTTAGTATAGGATCATCAGATATCTTCTATTAGATAGATATTATTATAGATAGATAGATATTATTCGTGAGGCACGTAAGATTCGCGGTGTTGTATCCAAGGCAA
The DNA here is from genome assembly GCA_036509395.1 of Antheraea yamamai. Lineage (NCBI taxonomy): Eukaryota > Metazoa > Arthropoda > Insecta > Lepidoptera > Saturniidae > Antheraea > Antheraea yamamai. The sequence continues at coordinate 10,485,858 of AP028453.1, read as the reverse complement.
CAGCCCAAGCCGAGGTTCGGTCAATCTGGCACCCTTGAGTTTGTTGCCAAGCGGCTGAGCGCCATAATCGCTCGTCCCATTAGTCCGATGAAGCTGTGCTGGCCCATCACGACAGTAGCGTTACTCAATTCGTAAAAAAAAAGCTGTGACAGGTTTAAGACTTTGCCCGTTGTGGCAGTGACCCAGTCGCGTACAGGCACTTCAACATCACGATCGATCAGACTGCTATGGCAAATGTTACGCCGGGCATATATTGTGCAGTTACAATTAAGTCGTATACGATTAAACTGACATTAGTGGTTTTTATTATGATGGCTTAGGTGGTAGCGTGTTCGGACACCGCCTCGATGGACGTAGGAAAAGATAGCCTAGTGGTAGGGCTTTTCCTAAATCTGCCTGGTTAACTACCATCTTCAAGTAGTAAATCTATCGCCAAACATCTGTTGGGGTGTTCCGACAGCTGCACTTGAGAGCTAGTCCCCTATAGGTTTAACATGTTCACCATATCAATCCACGGTGTCAATAATCAGTGTCGTTTACTATCCTGACAATATATCTTATGTACACAGGAATAACATAAGCATAACACCGCTTGCCACATTTCTACACGGAGAGACAACATACCTACATCGGTAAACGCGGAGTGTTTATAAAAAATTGTGGTTCCTTAAAACTTAAATAACTCTATATTGAATGAATATATTGAGTTATTTGTTTTCGATAAAGACCAAGTGTCTAACTCATAAAACTCAAAAAGTCGAGACAGTCATAAGGACTGCCGACTGAAGTGAAAATTCAAAAGAACGGAATAACTGTTCTTTTTTGAATTTATAAATCAATTAGTCTTGTTTTCACATCTATTGGTACTCGGAGCGACAATTATGTACATTTTTATACAGTTTATAATCAATCAGACATATGAAAGGCTGCAAAAGCTCAATACAAAATGTCAATATAAAATGTACATTTAAAAGGCCGGCAAGGCACTTGCGACTCCCCTGGTATTGCTAGTGACCAAGGACAGCGGTGATTACGTACCATCAGGTGACCCGCCTGTTCGTTTGCCTACTATAATATAAAAAAAATGTACACAGGCCGCTATAGGCGTCGCTAGTCTAGTAAATCTATCAGTTTTGGCCTTTAGACTTCAATAATTTTATTTATATAAGACTAGCGGGCCCGGCGGGCGATGTCCCGTCCTGATAATAAAAAAAAACCTTGACAAATTATATACCAATGTTCCTCATGAATTACTTTATCCACTGGTGAAAACCGCATGAAGATTCGTTCAGTAGTTTTTGAGTTTATCGCGAACAGACAGACAGACAGACGCGGTAGGGGACTTTGTTTTATACTATATAATGGTTATCTGGCACTTAAATAGTAAATTAAGTACTAAACACATTTATTTTTAGTAATATCAATGGTTTTATCATATTGTACTCGGGTTTTAATCTAGTAGTGATTATTTTATTGCGTTGTTGTTATCAAGAGTTAACCCGAAGAAAGTATCTTGTCATGTACAAAGAAAGACTAGGGTAATTTTTTCTTCGACCCATTTCTCTTTTTCTATTCCGAATTGGAGTTACCGTTCGATACGTCGAACAAAAAAAAAACATTGGTAGTTAGAGCCCTTAAGTGCTTTCCCCTAACCTGAAAAGATGTTATAAAATACTAGCTTCTGCCCGCGACTTCTTCTGCGTGGAATAGTTAGTTTGAGCTAACGCTAACACGCAGCGGAAGCTCTCAAAATGGAAAAAAAAACGAGTATATTAATATTATAAAACTTATTTGTTCATTTGTTTGGTTGAACGCGCTAATCTCGGGAACTACTGGTCCGATGTGAAAAAATCTTTCAGTGTTAGACGGCTTATTTATCGAGAAAGGTTATATATCATCACGCTAAGAGCATCACGGAGCACCAATGTGGAATGTTTCAAAATCGGGGTTTTCTTTTCTTTTTGAGAGCTTCCGCTGCGTGTTAGCGTTAGCCGAAAGTAACTATTTCATGCGGACGAAGTCGTGGGCAGAAGCTAGTATATATATATCGCTATTGCTCGGAGTACCGGTAGATGTGAAAACCATAGTAATGTTAATAATTTGAATACTTCAAACTATAATTGATTTAAAGAGTCAAAAAAGAAGTAACAGTGTTTGTTTGTGTTCTCACTTCTGTTGGTATCTTAGTACTTCCTCGGCTTCTTTTTTATTTATTTACGTTATAATTCCATCTCATTTTGTGCTATCATATTGTTCTTGGTCCCGATTTACTCATAATAAAACTATTTACAAAAGCGCTCATTGGGGTGAAAGTATAACTTATATTAGTGAAGTATTGATACGAGTTATTCGAGTTGAATTTAACCCAAATTTCTCATGTTTTTTGCTGACATGTCCGAGGCGATTTTTAACGAAAAAATTAAATTTGTAGTTTTGTTGAAAATTTTCCTACAAAAAAGGTTCTATAGAGCCAATTGCTTAGATTATAACTCTTAAGATATTGAACTTTAAATTATGAGAAGTATCATTTGTTTATGGTTTATTTGATTAAATACTTGAAGATGTTTTTGAAGTAAAACTTCTTTAGGCGCGACTATGAGGTAACTGGACGACAATGCAACGGAAGTCCGTTACGGCAATATGGCATCACGTTTCTGCACCATCCGGGTTTTTAAATATTCTTGATTTTGTCAATAAATAACTTATACACAAATCAATCAATTTTTTTTTGAAAAAACATTAATAAAAAATATTAAATTGTATAATAATAAAAATCATACAATAGAATTAATTATGTATAAATGGGCGCGCGACCGTGCTGCCATCTGGTTTCAATATAGGCATGTAACAAATTAAATCAAATATTCATTATCTGTAGTGCCATCTATCAGCTAATTGGGAACTTAAATAACACAGGAAATATTATTAACAACTCTTTGTCATAAAGTAAATAAAATATAGAAAAGTACGAACAGATTACTATGATTATGATTTATATATAAGTTTTATTTAAATCGCGTGTGACGGTTACACGCACTCATTTTTTTCTCTTTATTTTTATTGAGGGTAGATTAAAAAATTACATTCCTCTTTCATGCATACAACAACTAAACAAACATCTTACTAAAGAAAAGAGCAGCAAAATAATTTGTTTTATATCATCATATTTTCAAGTGAGGGTGATAAACGCAAACGGAGTCACGAGCGGACACTGGTAAATAAAATCTATACCTATAATAAGAATGTAAATCTACGTGTCTGTATTTTTTTAATTTTTGTGGAAAAAATTGTTACAGGTGTCTTGGAACAGGTAATAAAATACATTGCAATCTTTTTTAGAAATCTATTTCTGTCTGTTTGTATGAACACGCATCACTGCTAAAGTTCTGCGTCCACGATAAAACCTCGCAAAGAAAGTCATAAAGAATAACCTTAAGTAACATTTAGTCTTGGTTTCATTAAAATCTGCTTACTCTATCAAAAGTTATTGTAATTTTAATAACGAAGCGGAGAAAAGTACATACATACAAGTAATACATTGAGATAATTTAGTAGTCACTGTTTTTTTTACATTAGGTTCCACGCGGACGGAGTCGCTGGCATAACTTGTAATAAATAAAGAACATATTTCTAAAAACGGTCAATTCTCGTAGAAAACATAGGTAAGGCCACAACCTGACGTTTGTAGTGGATATGACACGGTTTCCTATTGAAACCGGTCGCGCCGTTTGATTTGCGAGTTGTTGGTAATTTCGTAACGGGTCTTTAAAATTTTGTGTATATTCGATTTTATACGCGACGAGAACTACTTGCGTATACGTGGAGTTATAGAAGCTATCTATTAGTACAGTGATCGGCAAACTCGTCACCGAAAAGAGCCAAATATAAAAAACACAAAACTTAAATTTACCCAGAGAGCCCTTTTTTAACTTTAGCTTGCTTTGCTAAGAATATTCACTCCCCTTTGTCATCATCATATATATTAATACGTGAAGCCAAATCTCTGTATCCCTTTTTGAAAGAAATGCGCGAACAGATGAACGTGAAATTTGGCATAGTTAAAGTTTATATGGAGGGGAAGTGCAGAAAGCTATTTATTTTATATAAAATGCATTACAAGTATATTAAATTAATTAAAATATACATTACTCACATTACTGCTTGAACTTTACACAACATATACACACATGTAAATTTTGACAAAGTTATCCGTCATTTTACTTTTACGTTCCAATTACCTTTCTCAATATTTTTAACATGACTGCCCTTTGAAATCAACTGGTCAAATTGTAGGTTAATTGTATAATAATAGAAATATAAATATTCATAACATACATTAAAAATTAATTGATACATAATTTATGGAAACACTGAAATAATTATTATTCTCTTTGGTGTTATTGAATGTCAAATTTTTTAGGTGACAGGACTGCTTCCATTTTGCTTCATGTTGTCATAAAAGTAAAGCGATATTACCAAAGTCAATGTCAATATTTTAATATTTAGTATTTTTACGGTGAACTCACTTTAAATGATGATTCAATAAAAAATGAGGGAAAAAAATACTTTGTAAAATCAAAATAAGAAAATTTGTTTGGTCATGAAAGTAATCCATAACTTACATCTCCGCGGTTACAACGATGCAGTTCAACTTGATGTAGTAATTATATTTAGCACAGTTGGTGATGAATTATGAATAAAAATGAATTGATTTTCAAAAGTTAATGATAGTATTAAAAACATCTTTATAAGTTAAGTATAAGTAAAGTTATGTTTACTTAGTATTTGAGAGCCTTACCACCTTATGTAACCGTCCGTTTTTTGTTTTAAATTTATAATTACTTATAATTTTCATTTAGACATCGATTTTTTTTAATATTTATATAATTAAAAAAAAGTGGCAAATAATTCAGTAGGCATGGTGAAAGCCTTTGATTATAGAGGTTATACACTTTGATAAAAGAACCCTAATAAAGTTCAAAGTTTAAAAATTCAATGAACTATGGTCGAATGTCGACCACTGGGCGCCCACTAGTCTCAATAATAACTCAAATTTAGGATTTCGAAGTTCCTTTGACGTGTGTAAAAACCGTGGGCCCAGTTATCATGCTGCATCTATCGCCATGTAGTCGGATAGTTCATAATGTATGTATATCTCTCGTACTTAACTCGCGCCGTCATTAATATTACGATAACTCTTGATAGAGCATTTGTTTTAATGAAACAAAGACTAAATGTTACTCGAAAATATGCTTTATGATTTCCTTCATGAGGTTTAATCGTGAACGCAGTACTTTAGCAGCGATGCATGTTCAAACAAACAGATCGACAGACAGATATAAATTTCTAAAAATGATTGATATGTATTTTATTAGTTACTAGCTGTTACCCGCGGCTCCGCACGCGCTTTTTAAAAATGTATTAAAGAAATGTAAAATTGTGAGTGGGTGTGTACATTACAGAAACGCTTTTTCAAAAACATTTGTAACTACGATACGAACGCCATCTACTGTAACATGTAACGTGTACATTAGATATATGAATACTAATAGTATATCCAATGGGATGGGATTTATCATCAGCAACATAATTGGAACTTCAACCTACTAGATACCAAACTCAGTGCTCACTAACACTATATAAGAAAGTAATGAAAATTATAAGCTATACATTATCGAACAATATATCTTAAATCTTTTATTATATAGATATAATATGCCCGTATTGCCGATATACTTAAGTTATTCTTATACGTTGTTATAATCACTGAGTCGTGTGGAAGCAAACGCGGTAAATAAAACAATATGGCCGCCAAATTGACCAAAAAGATGATATAATTCATATTACATACAAATATATGACTTTCAATTATGTATATTTATTCTTGGATTCTAGTAAGGCACACGTCTCACGCGGTTGTAACATATTTTTGATCAATTTCACACGAATGAATGCACAGGTAGCAGTTAATCACTACATAGTGTACCAATTCAAATAAAAAAAGAATCATTAATATTGGTTCACAATTGACGAAAATATCGATTAACATACATAAAAAAAATACATACAACTGAACATAGTAACCTCGTCTTTTTTCGAAGTCGGTTAAAAAGAAAGTCAAAAACTACCATTTTCATGCCGTTTTACCCAGTAGATAGAATGATGATTCATGGGGAAGGTTTAGGTATAATTTGTCAAGGTTTTCATTTTATTATCGGGGCGGGACAACGTCTTCCGAGCCCGCTAGTTATCTGCCCGTAAAAGCCCCGTGAAAGTCGGTCCAACCAATTAGGAGATAGTAGGATATTGCGGACGAAGTCTTGAGTAACAAAATAAAATAGTCTAAGTTACTTCTTATAAGGTGAGTTATCTGCCAGTGAAAGTCCCGTGATATTTAGTTCAAGGATTACGGATATTCCACTGCGGCCGAAGGTGAATAAAAACCCTAAATGACTTTTCATGAGGTCTGCTATCTACCAGTGAATACCCCGTGAAAATCGGTCCAACCATTTTGGAAATAGCAATGCGGACGAAGCCGCGGACAAATAAAATAGAATATGTCAACCGCTATAGTTTCGGCTATCTGGCAGTAAAAGTAAAATTCCCGTTAAAATAGGTCCAGCCGTTTTGGAGATTACCCGGAACAAACAGACAAAATATAATAATATAAAAATATAGACAAAGTATAAAAAAAATCTTTTTTGGTCATTTGTAGCCATATCCATTCATCAAAAAGTTGTTATTTTAATTGTACATACACATACTTTATTTTTATAATACGTAATAGAGACCAAATAAAAAATTGGAAATAAAAGTAGTATAAACTTTTTGCATAGGAAAACAAAATAAACTTTGAAAATGTTTGCGATAGAAACTTACCACATTACCATGGCAACGTATATAATACTAACGCTAACGAAATCTCTCAAAAGGAAAAAAGTGCCCGATTTTGAAACATTTTTCATTGGTGCTCTGCTTCTATTAGTCTTACCGTGATGGTATATATCCTAAAGCCTTCCTCGATAAATGAGCTATCTAAAACCGAAGGGTTTTTTCAAATCGGACTGGTAGTTCCTGAGATCATAGCGTTCAACCAAACAAACAAACAAACTCTTCAGCTTTATATATTAGTATAGATTCGTAGACACCTGTAACATTTTTTTAATAAAAATCCAAAGACTATAGACACGTTAGATTTACATTTTTATTACATGTAGCTCATAAGGTTTCGCCAGCGTTAACAATGTAAACGCTAGACAAATATTTTTACAACTTGAATGCAATTCTGTCCATGTTATACTAACTAGTTTTCTGGTAAATATATACTTGTGTTGTTTGTCACCTCTGACCCCGTTGAATATAAATGACTATTGTTGAAAATCTTGTCTGAATCCGGTCAATAAACTTAATGTTTGGATAATAACGGTGCAAAGTATAAGTGATTCTTACTAGCTGTTCGCTCCGGCTTCGCACTAGTGTACTTACTAAGAAAATGAGACCAAATCTTCCCTTTAAAATGGACAACTGAACTTTTTTTTCTCGAACTGACTACGCTATTGACCTAGCAAGGTCTTAACAGCTTCACCGGACTACTAAGGCGAGCGCTTAAAGCTCTCAGCCGATTTTTTTTGGGCAACTACCTCAAGGGTGAACGGCACACCTCGGCTTGGCTGTTGCCTGATTCATGCAATTCGCGACCTATCTGAGCTAACCTAAGTTAAACTAAACTATTCATACATATATGAGTTGTTGAAACATATATGTGTACCAAGCATACATATCTCAACAACTCATGTGTATTTTGTATCGGAAAATACAACTGAACGTCAATCGGTCAAACGTAGCTAAAATAGTTTGCACTTCAAAGAAAAACATTTTTTGTTTTCCATACCATCGAAAAGTCAAAATCTTAACTTATAATTGCCTCGTCATGCTTCACTGTTCTTACTTAGTTTAATCTATACTTCTATACTAATACTAGCCGACCCGTGCCCACTTCGTTGGGCGGTAATAGGCATTATCAAGCTACAACTTTTCTCTACAACTCAATCATATATATCTCATAACTAAGGCAGCGTTCGTAAGAAACGTTTTCGTTCGACCATTTTTCTCCGACTCCCCAGATATTACCCCCTACAACCTCACAAACTTTACCTCTTTATAATACTAGTATAGATTATAGATAATATAATTAGTTAATAACTTCTGTCCGCGACTTCGCACGCGTGGAATAGTTATTTTGGGCAAGACGCAGCGGAAGCTCTCAAAAGGAAAAAATACCCCGATTTTAAAACATTTTTCATTGTTGCTCCGCTCCTATTGCCCTTAGCGTGATGACATATAGCCTATGGCACTCACAAATAATGTGGCTTTCTATTGGTAAAAGAATTTTCAAAATCGGTTTAGTAGTATTTGAGATTAGTTTACTCACAAACTTTACCTCTTTATAATATTAGTATATAGATTATAGCCCCTGCCCGCAACTTCGCCCGCGTAGTAATGGTTACTACTCTGGGCTACGCTGACATACAGCAGAAGCTCTCAAAAAAGAAAACATCTCGATTTTTAAACATTTTTCACCTGTACTCCGCTCCTATTGGCCTTAGCGTGATGATATATAGCCTATAGCCATTCTCGATGAATGACCTATATAACACTGAAAGAATTATTCAAATCGGACCAGTAGTTCCTTAGATTACCCCTTACAACGCCACAACGTCACAAACTCACAAACCCACAACATCACAAACTTTACCTCTTTATAATATTAGTATTAGATTAGTATAGATAAAAATTTGGTTTCGGTCATTTTGAAATATAACGACACACATAATAACATCTACCTATCGATATTTAATGTTATAAATGTGAAAGTAGCGCTGTCTGTCTGGTAGCTTTTAACTTAAGTCGCTGAATCGATTGAGTTTAAATTTGTTATGTAGGTATTTTAAGATCTCGAGAACGACATAGGATAGTATATATACAGGATAATTATTATAATCAATAGGGGTGGAAGTTTGTAGAAGGAATCAATCATTTCTCAAGTAAGTGATATTCATTCGGCGGTGATTTAAATTTGAAGTAGTCTTTGGCGGGATCTTAGTCAGTCATGTATCGGTTTTTATATTTTATTCATAGTCGTTTATTATTTGTATCTATACTAGTTTTTGCCGGCGACTTCGTCCGCGTGGAATAATCACTTTGGGCTAACACTAACACGCAGCTGAATCTCACAAAACGAAAAAACAACCCGATTTTTAAACATTCTTCATTAGTGTTCAGTTCCTATCAGTCTTAGCGTGCTGATATATATATACCCTTCCTCGATAAATGAGCTATCTAACACTGAAAGAATCTTTCAAATCGGACCAGTAGTTTCTGAGATCAAAGCAAACAAACTCTTCAGCTTTCTAATATTGGTATAGATTCATAATCTTATGTTATTGGTGGCATTTTACGTAATATAGTTCGGTTATTTTGCACAAGTGAAGAGGATGGGATATAATACCACGGAGCATGAATTTTGAGATGCCACAAAAACTCCCTGGAAAGTTCTAACAGGGGAGCCACCATCTTGTTACAACATTGAAATTATTACAATACACTTGAAATATTATAACCTACTTAACAAGTGCAGTAAAAATCTGTTTTTGAAGTTATACTTCTTTTGGCGCGTTAGGGTATAATGAGAGTAAATTTTTACGATGCGCGCGCACACCGTCACGAAAAACCGACACCCTGAAGTTATTACGATGCGCGCGCACACCGCCACGAAAAACCGACACCCTGAAGTTAGCTATAGTCAACATTTTGTTTATTATATATTTATTGTTTGTATTTCTTTGTATTAAAACTTTTAATGTATTAAATACCTTGTTTCTATTGTTAGTGGCGTTTTTTCTACAAACGTAGAATAAGGCGAAAGATAACATTTTTGAAAAGATTTTTATCTTGTTACGCCAAAGAAGTATAACTTCTAACGCGTGTACATAAGTACTTTTCTTTTTTCTGTAGAGATTGAAGATAGCTCGTAGAAGGAAATTGGCTACTAATTCTATATAGACAAAGTTACGGGCAAAAAATCTTTATACTGCACATCATGGTTGAGTTTCGACCGTTGGACGACCAGTAATTATATATAATTATACATGTATATAGTATGAACTGATAATAAAATACGTAAACAAGTTACTCACGTCAGAGTGACTTCAGTATTCTGTGGTTTGAACTCTCAAACGGTTACCGTCACGTCATAGAGTACGGAGGCATGCTGATTCATTGTTAAATGCCTAATCAGTGCTGGTCGCACGGCGGCTTTCAAATGCCTATACAGTTTAATAGTCTTGTTAAAGAATGATTGTTCAATGTCCAGAGAGGTATGAATTTCATCCAATCTGTGTAAATAAAAATCAATTGCCAAATACAGGATTAACTAATACAAGCATATCGGCCTGTTGTGTTTTAAAAACGCGTAATATTTGCTATCTCGTTCTGGCATGTGAGGAAGTGATAAGTGTTAGCTGAAAAACCACGAAACAGGGCCTACATGGGGCATGTGTGTGTTTTTTAAGTAAACATATTTTGTTCAATTTCTTGTCTTTGAGAAAATTCTTTTCTAAACAAAGTATGAAGACGCGAAGTGAGTAGTAGAATAAAGGGGTTAATAGATTCTGCATACGAGAAAGAGAGAGATGCAAGACAGTCATCAGGACTGCCGGCAAAAGTGAGAACTCAGACCAATGGAATAACTGTGTTCTTTTTTGAATTTTAAAATCAAATATTGTCTGAATTATCTTGATTTCGTAATTTGTATAAATCAAAATTATTGACGTTTGTCAGGTTTTCGTATTATTGGCACCTAGAGCAGTAATTATATACATTTTGTAGGTGGTAGTGCCACGCTGAAGGTATTACTGGTTTCAGCATGAATGGGCCGGCTCGTTCGGAGTACTACCACACACAGAAAACCGACGTGAAGTAACAGTGCTTGCATTTTTGCATTTCGTTCGGTCGGTGACAGCGCCGGATACCCAACTCCCCTCCGCCTCCCCGTTTCCCCACTTCCCCTTCTCCCAAATACAGGCTGGCAACGCACTTGCGACTCCTCTGGTGTTGCAAGTGTCTATGGACGGTGGTGATCACTTACCATCAGGTGACCCACCTGTTCGTTTGCCACCTATGATATATATATTAAAAAAAACTAGCTTACGCCCGCGACTTCGTCCGCGTGAAATAGTTACTTTGAGTTAACGCTAACATGCGGCGGAAGCTCACAAAAGAAAGAAAGAAACGATTTTGAAACATTCTTCATTGGTGCTCAGCTTCTATTGGTCTTAGCGTGATGATATATAGCCTTCCTCGATAAATGAGTTATCTAACACTGAATGAATTTTTCAATTCGGACTAGTGGATCCTGAGATTAGCGCGTTCAACCAAACAAACAAACCCTACAGCGTTACGGTATTAGTATCGATTGATACAGTTTATAAATTAGTCAAACATATGGTGGGCTGCACAAGATCAATACAGAATATTAATGTTACATGTTTTTTTTTTATGTCAAAAGCAGGCAAACGAACAGGTGGGTCACCTGATGTTAAGTGATCACCACCGTCGATAGACACTTGCAACAACAGGGGAGTCGCAAGTGCGTTGCCAGCCTGTGCATGGTGAAGGGGTAGGGAAAGGAGAAAGAGAAAGGGAAAGAGGGGAAGGAAATGGGCCTCCGACGCTCCCACTGACCGAACGAAACGCAACAATACAAGCACTGCTACTTCACCCCGATTTTCTGTGTGTCGGGTGGTAGTACCCCGGGCGAGCCGGCCCATTCATGCTGAAACCAGTAGTAGATTCAGCGTGGCTCTACCACTACATTAACATTACATGCCGCTATACTACGCGTCGCGTCACGAGCATGTCGAGGTCATCTGTGACGCGAGTTCATAAGTTTATCCCGTACTAAAAATCGCTCAACACGGGTAAAGAAATTGTCACTTGTAAACTTTAAATATATTGTTACGCTCGTGAGTAATAAAAGGCTGTATTTTCAAGGTCAATCTTCAATCAACCTTTCAATCGGTGTCACTGCATTCTTAGGTGTTATTTTTAATTTATTTCATTAGAACCAATCAAAATGAACGGGTTACATTTTGTTAAATCGATGTCTCAGACGTCTACTTTAAATTGATCCCTGACTTCAGTGACAATTCTGCAATAGTAATTTCAAACGTGGAGTTACGAAGACAAAATACCGTACATTCTTTAGACCACACGTGTATCGCTACTTGAGGTCACAGAGTACTATATATGCCGTTTATTGAATTGATATATATATTTTTTTTATGTTATAACAGGCAAACGAACAGGTGGGTCACCCGATGTTAAGTGATCACCACCGTCCATAGATACTAACAACACCAGTAGAGTTGAAAGTGCGTTGCCAGCCTGTGTTTCTGGGAAGGGGGAGAGGAGAGGGGTGGGAATGTGGGCCTCCGGCGCTCTCACTGACCGAACGAAACGCAACAATGTAAGCATTGTTACTTCACGTCGGTTTTCTGCGAGTGGGTGGTGGTACCCCGGACGAGCCGACACATTCATGCTGAAGCCAGTAATACCTTCAGCGTGGCTTTACCACCTTCTACATATATGCATGTATAGTACGGTACTGGGAAGGTTGTACACAGGTTTTAATATTTTTTATCTATAAAGAAAATTTGTTGATCTTGTTTTAAAATTAACTATGTTTATTTTAGAAAAAAAATGTACGTACATTCACTTAACACTAAGAGAGTATAAGGGCAACACAATCAAACTATTTAACTTTTTGAACCAATTAGATATATATCTATTCTAATGCTAGTCCCATACCTGCGGGACGAAGCTTTGGCAACTTGTCGCGCTTAAATTTAACTTCAAAATTAATTCCAATAGAGATGCAGAATAGCGTTTGCAAACTTTTATCATTTCAATAATCTATACTAGCTATATTATAAAGCTGGAGGGTTTGTTTGGTTGAATGCGCTCATCTCAGGAACCACTGGTCCGATTTGAAAAATTATTTCCGTGTTAGATAGCTAATTTATCGAGGAAGGCAATAGGCTATATATCGCTAAGACCAATAGGAGCGGAGCAACAATAAAGAATGTTTCAAAATCTTTTTTTTTTTCATTTTATGAGCTTCCGCTGTGTGTTAACGTTAGCCCAACGAGTTACTTCCTACCTCGGACGAAGTTGCGGGCAGTAGTTAGTAATTCAAAATGATCATTTCCACTTTTCCACACATTTCCACGTACCTTTGATGTGTGTAAAAACCGTGGATCCAATTATCGTATTGCATCTAAGTAATGTCTAAGTTTTGTTATGTAAACGTATTGCTGAATAGAGTATCCATCGTTTTACTATCCTCGGTTGGTCGTGGTGTAATTTCGTGTCATGACATGCTAGTAAGTGTGACCGGCCGTATTTCGCTTGTGCGGCTTGCGTTAGACTAGCGACGCGCAGTACAGGGGGGCCTGTGTACATGTAATATTGATATTTTGCAGTTCATCATACCTTTGAGTGATTAATAGACTTTATAAAAATGTATATAATTATTGCTCCGAGTGCGAATAGATATGAAAACCACATTAATGTTAATAACTTTTAATAAACCAATTCTAACATTTAAATATTGTCATTTACACTTTGATTAATTTAAAAATTCAAAAGAGAACACAGTTATTTCATCGTCTTGAGTTTTCACTTCTGTCGGCAGTCCTTACGACTGCTTTGATTTTTTTTTTTTCAAATTATATTGAAATTATTACGCGGTTAAAACGGAATAGTTTAGCGACATGCACTCGCGTCGGTGAAACTTATAGAGCGGCGTGCCATAATGCGTGAGAACAATGTTGCGTCACATCTCATGGAACTGTTATTTTTTATGGGCATTTTTCTCAACGATAAGAGATTTAGTTACAGTTCAACGCATGCGATGATGAAATAGCAGAAAAAAATTGCACACTGTTAGCAGTTTTCTTTCATAGCAGAGCGTAAGGTTAGCTAACGTATTATGATCAATAATATCATTATCATTACATAGTATAAAACAAAGTCCCCTACCGCGTCTGTCTGTCTGTTTGTTCGCGATAAACTCAAAAACTACTGAACGGATCTTTATGCGGTTTTCACCAATGGATAAAGTGATTCACGAGGAACGTTTCGGTATATAATTTGTCCAGGATTTTTTTATAATCAGGGCGGGACAACGTCTGCGGGGCCGGCTAGTATATTATAAAACAAACTCCCCTACCGCGTCTGTCTGTCTATTCGCGATAAACTCAATAACTACTTAACGGACTTTCATGCGGATTTCACGAGTAGATAAAGTGATTCATGATGAAGGTTGAGGAGGTATATAATTTGTCAAGGGTTTTTTTATTATTAGGGCGGGATTGCGTCCACAGGGCCCGCTAATCTATACTTAATATTATAAAAAGGTAAAGTTCGTGAGGTTGGGGGGGGGGGTAATCTCACGAACTACTAAACCGATTTTTAAAATTATTTTACCAATAGAAAGCCACGTTATTTGTAGTACGTGCCGTAGGCTATATATTAACCCGAAATATGAAAAGATTTTTTTGTGGAAATCGGATTTACAAAGTCGGAGAGAAATGGTCGAACGAAAACGTTTCTTACGAACGCTGCCTTAATTATGAGATATATATGATTGAGTTCTAGATAAAAGTTGTAGCTTGATAATGCCTATTACCGCCCAACGAAGTGGGCACGGGTCGGCTAGTTATTCATATAACATGTGTAATTATTTTAAGTTATTAGTTTTTTTTATGATCTTCATATTTTACCTGTACACAATTTGAAGATATTGTAAAAGTAACGTGAAATATAAGGAACGGCTAAAATTGAATTTAGCTCATTTTTAAATGTGACGACACAATGTTCGTTAAAAATTTCCTGCATAAGGAATACCTCGTATTATTTTTGCTGACATATTTAGTTTCGAGTCATCAAGGATAGAATATTATTCAGTGAATCGTATTCAACATTCATGATATCGGGTAAAACCTTATTTACGCAGAAAGTACTGAGGGTATATTTATTACCTTGTATTTTTCCTTTTAAATGGTACTTCTGTGGTACATTTCTCGACTATCCATACTCTATATTATAAACTAGCTACTGCCCGCGACTTCGTCCGAGTGGAATAGTTACTTTTTGGCAAAATATTTCTAAATAATATGTACGTTAACTCCGATTTTGAAACATTCTTCATTGATTTTTTTTTTTTGAACCGACTACGCTATTGACTTAGCAAGGTCTTAACAGCTTCACCGGACTACATTCTTCATTGATGCTCCGTGATGATATATAGCCTTCCTCGATAAATGAGCTATGTTTTTTTTTATATCATAGCAGGCAAACGAACAGGTGGGTCACCTGATGCTAGGTGATCATCACCGTCCATAGACACTTGCGACACCGGGGGAGTCACAAGTGCGTTGCCAGCCTGTGTTTGGGGGAAGGGAAAGAAGGAGGGAAGGGGAGAGGAAAGGGGAGGAAAGGTGGTCCTCCGGCGCTCGCACTGACCGAACGAAACGCAACAATGTAAGCACTGTTACTTCACGTCGGTTTTCTGTGAGAGGTTGGTACTACCCCGGACGAGCTGACCCATTCATGCTGAAACCAGTTATAGATTCGGCGTGGCTCTACCACCTACAGTATGTAACACTGAAATAATTTTTAAAATCGGTCCACTAGTTCCTGAGATTAGCACGTTCAAGAAAAAACTCTTCAGCTTGATAATAATAGTAAGTGTTACTCGTATTCATGTGTTTGTTACGGTTTTACGCCTTAATCCCTGGGCTGTACAAAACCAGTTGATACTTAACCAATATTAAGTTAATAATATCATAAATGTTGAAGCTCCATACAAACGAAAGTAGCCCTCATGAGGCACAGGTTAACAGACTGTTGATAGTATAAGCTTAAATAAAGTAAATTTTCAAAAAAAAGTATTAACCGTCTTCAATATCAATCAAAAACCCATAAGGCACTAAAAAGCGGAAAGTAAATAGTTTATCAAATTAACCAAATTAAATAAAACATATGAATATGTGTGCTACCTAGAGATGTATTGGAAGTCGGTGCCAACCGAAATTTCAAATTTGTTCCAGGTAGAAATGTATTACAGAGACGCGAAAGTGGACTTAAACTTTGTACCTATGTAGATGATATGATTTACACACGGGAAGTACCAGCTTTCAAATAAAAATGGAATAATCAAAATCGGTTCACCCAGTCCAAAGTTATGAGGTAACAAACATAAAAAAATAAAATAAAAAAATACAGTCGAATTGATAATCTCCTCCTTTTTTTGAAGTCGGTTAAAAAGTACCTGATTTATTAGAAAACTATGAAAAATAACAAATTATGTATTTTAAAATCATAAGTTTTATTTTAAATGATCAACTTTGAGATCTGGGTCTTAAATAACCTCCTCCTTTTTTTGAAGTCGGTTAAAAATAAGCCGAGGGGCTAGCTACTCAACCGGGCATCGTGATATATTTTCAGATTCGCATACACGTTGCCAGGGTACAGAAAAGGACATAGAGTACATTGCATCTCGAAAAAAAATACACTTCTCGAAAGATCAAGGCGAGCGAAACAGCGGGCGAAAGATAGTTCCTTATGATCTTGTTTATTAGCTGGTGGCCCAATGCCATTATTAAGAAGTTGAAGTAGCTAGGTGGTTGCTGCGACTTCGCTCAAATAGAAATAGTTTTGTTATATCATGAAAACTACATACTCACTCTGAATCGATTGCGGTTTACACTTTATGCATCTAATAACTTTTTTACCAATTTTAAGTCACTTCTATAACATTTTGTCATTACTGCCTAACTCCTACGGTATAGCGTAATAATATATAGCCTAGCTAATGCTCTGAAAAGTACCCTATATGTGAGTAAAAGTTTCATCAAAATCGTTTCAGCCGTTTCGAAGATTAGCTCGGATAAAAACTAAGACAACTAACAATATACGTCTTTAAAAAAACAACGTTATTATTTTTTGTGGCATTTAGAAAGAAGTACCTTTGCCTCAACATTGTAATTTTTTTAACTTTGTTTTTGGCAACCAATCTACATTATTACTGCCATTGTCGAGTAAGTAATAATATTATACGTATCTTGTGATAATTTTCATGTTCTGACAAGATGGTGACAAGAGAGTTTTTGTGACATCTCAGAATTCATTTTCCATCCACTTCACTTGCGCACAATAACCGAACTATATTGCGTAACCGACCACAAATATTACAAAATATAGAGTGATTTAATACAGGATTATATGAATAAAATATAAAAGTCACTACATAACAGAATAAGACCCAGCCAAGAAAGTCGTAAATTGTTTTAATGACTTAATTTTAGTTCTGTGTTAGTTTACAAAACAAGCTACTGTCGTAGTAAATCATAATAATGATTATTATGTGTATGTGTATATGAGACTTCATACGTATAATTGGGATCGCGAATACGTGACAATGTTTTACAAACATGGCGTCTGCGTGCCGCCATATTGTTTACAAAGCGCGCGAATACTCGAATATCTTCCTGTCCTCAGTTATGATACACGACATTGTGTCGGTATTATTTGTGTCACTACGTTTATAAACACGATCTTGTATCGTTCTTGTTACTCGTTCGTGTGTGTAACAAGATTAGGTCGTTAAATTAAACGTTACGTATTTTTGAAGCTACATTTCTTTTGGGAGGACTTTGGAATTGGGTGCCCGCCTGGGAACACTGCGTCACGTTGGCCTACTGTGTCCGATAGAGTGTTGGAAACACCAGTTCTCGTCCGATCACCGAAGTTAAGTAACGTCGGGAGCGATCTGTACTTGGATGGGTGACCGCCTGGGGACACCGCGGCACATTTTTCAATGATTATATATTTTTATATACCTATACAAAAGTTTCACTTCTATCTTGTGTTTTTACGACACATCCTGTTGTTTTTTTAATGTCTTCCTATGTACGCATATTCGTTGTAGGCGATGTCCTGTCAGTTACTAAGATTCATGTCTATATAGTATGCGATTTACTAGAGGGGACTGGCTCTCAAGTGCGTGTATTGGAATACACCAACAGGTTTACAACTTGAGAGTGGTAGCTAGAGCCAGGTGGACTAAGAAAAAGCCCTACTACCATGCTATGGTTTCTTCGCGATGTCTTCCTTTAACGCACGCTCCGACGCAATTGCAAGGATTCGAACATACCTTTTTTTTTATTGTAGCACGGCAAAATGACTGCACTATGCCTGATGGTATGCGCAGTACAATCCAAAAACAATGGTGACCACCGAGTGACACAGTATCCATCGCCGGTCGCCGCTGCCATGCCGGCCTGCGAAAAACTGGATATGCACGGGTTGATCCCGAAACGCGACCCGCAAAGGCGAATCACTATGACGGGCTCTTTCGCATATCGGGTGGTTGTGACCCAGTCAGGCTGTAAAACCCTACCATCCGCTTTCGCGATTGCCTCGTTCGTTATTCAGCAGGGTGCACTACGTGCAGGTGAGTTTGGCTTGGGTGTCTCAAGCCTTATGATGTTATTCGACATCCCTTACACCCCTAAAATACTCATAATACATAAATACAAAATACACCTCAAATACGTCCATAGACGCGGTGTCCGAACATGCTATCAACTAAGCAATCATCGCATATCTTGAAATAAGTCCGACATATATATTTTTTTTATTATTGTATTCGATGTTCATTGATTCGATATCGTTCTACAAAAAATGCAAAACACAGGTATTTATGACTACTTGTGAGAAATATTTTATTACCTCGCAGATCTCATTGTAAAACTGTCAACTCTGCGACGCGAGTCCTTGAACTTTGTTCGACACACGTTCCTCGCGTGACATTATACGGATGACAGTTCAAAGAATACAGAAAAACTACAGTCATATTATCCAGTTACTTAAGTGAATATATAAAAATCCAGTGTCATGATGTTTGTCCACGATGAACTCCGAAACTATTCAATCGATCTTCATGGAACGTTGGCATTTATGTATAGCTAGCTTCTGCCCGCGACTTCATCCGCGTGGAATAGTTACTTTGGGCTAACGCTAACACGCAGCGGAAGCTCTCAAAAGGAGAATAAAACGATTTTGAAACATTCTTCATTGGTGCTCTGCTCACATTGGTCTTAGCGTGATGATATGTAGCCTATAGCGTTCCTCGATAAATGAGCTATCTAACACTGAAAGAATTTTTCAAATCGGACCAGTATTTCCTGAGATTAGCGCGTACAACCAAACAAACAAACCCTCCAGCTTTATAATGTTAAGTATAGATTTGGTCTAACTTGAGATATAGGATAATTTATATATCTATTAATGGCTTCAACATATTTTAATTACAGATTAAATGATTGTCAGTATGAATTATTGTTATTAGTTTTAAGTTTCATCAGTCCCGAACAGATGGCGCTTTAAATTAGTTCGTTGACAGAAAACTGTAGATTCGACTGTTATAGATATCTCATAGATGGCGCCACGTTTTATTACTGAATATCTTTTTGAACTGTAGTTTATTTTATGGTGCACGTGTTCTGATAATCTCATCATCATAGCAACGCTTGGCCGGGTCAGCTAGTAAAGTATCAAAAAGCATTAGCAACATAATTAGGTTCAGACTTCTAAGTATATGAGTACGCTTCTAGTATAATATTTTTAATTCTGTGTAATTATTGTTTGCTTCGAATAAATGCCTCTTCCAGAGAGAAGACGCGCTTTTTTATATATATCCATGACAAAAGTTTATAGTTCTGTTTTAATATATTGGATCTTTGTATTTGATTCAATGAAGTTACGTGTACATAAGCGTCACTGGTTATGTAAGCTTCAACTCTTAAGTAACAGCTAAGTTAACGTATAAGTAAGACGACGGTGACATAATTATTTCGCTCATTGACGTAGAATCTTTTGTAGTGTTCGCCAGTGATATAACAATCTATACTTCTATACTAATATTATAAAGAGGTAAAGTTTGTAAGTTTGTGACACTGTAGGAGGTAATCTAAGGAACTACTGGACAGATTTAAAAAATTCTTTCAGTGTTATATACCTCATTTATCGAGGAAGGTTATAGGCTATATCATCACGCTAAGGTACTATTTAATTTAATTGTATGGTTGTTCCAACAATAAAGTATTTCTTTCTTTCTAAGATCAATAGAAGCGGAACACTAATAAAGAATGTTTCAAAATCGGGTTTTTTTTCGTCTTGAGGGATGCGCTGCATGTTAGCGTTAGCCCAAAGTAACTATTCCACACGGACGAAGTCGCGGGCGGTATTTAGTTGTTAATAAATAGCTTCTGCCCGCGACTTCTCCGCGTGGAATAGTGTATCCAAATAAAAAAAAGTTTGGGTAACTTTTTTTTTCTTTTGGTAGTCTTAGCGTCATGATATATATCCTATAACCTTCCTTGATAAATGAGCTATCTAGCTCTGAAATAATTTTTCAAATCGGACTATTAGTTGAGATAAGCGCGTTCAAGCAAACAAAGTCTTCAACTTTATTAGTATAGATAATAATGTGGGCTTGTAAACATTCCTAAGGTACCGGCATAATGACCATGTAAAAAGTAAGGATTTTAAGTATAGCACTGATATGTGTAAGTAATTTGAATTGCATCTTTGTTAATTTCATATCAAAAGTAGCTGGTACATACAACTTCGTCTGCTTTGTTTACTATCTATAGACTTATATTGGTATACGGAAGAACAAACATAAAAAAGTAGGAGGTAAAAGTACACTTTGCTTAAAAAAATATCTTTTAGTTTTTAGTTTTAATATCTTAGTTTCTTAAAACGTTACTAAATTCATGTTAAATGAAACTACCGTGATATTTTGTAGAGCCGTGCTGTTGTTGGTTTCTTTAAGTTAATAAATAATAGTCCATGACTGCATTAAACACTTTTTTTTTGGAGCCATAGTGAAAGAAACAAATAGCCACATGCGACCAATGTACTATAGTCTGACCGCAACCGCTGTACCGCACCATAGGTAAGCGAGCGGCGAGACGGGGGGCGAACGGACTGTATGTGTCAGACCCACAAGAGATAAAATATCCATAGATGGGTCGTGCGTTATGCGTTAAGACTTTATATTTCCAAAAATTAAAAATTCGTTTAATTTATAATGGTTCTTTATTTGTACTTATTTGTAATCATATAGGACAAAAACAGGGATTCGATATAATTATAATCGTAAATATACAGCTTCAAGAAATTGTACTTTGGTATCGTCGGATCTGTCTGACACTACGAATCTCATGTGAGTTCACGCTGTTACGTTTCCGCTCCCCACCTCTCCGCACATACCTATGGCGCCGTACAGGGGTTGCGGTCGAATCCTTTATTGCTTTAACATCGTTGTGTAAAGAGTCGATCGACAAATGTTTGTTACAAGTATCCCACGAAATCACATAACACCCATTGTTAAATGTCGCGGTAACGATTGAATGATATGAACAAAGCGAGACAATGGCGCCATTAGGGACGTGGTTTTGAAGCGACCGATATGCGAAATCTTGGAATAATGCATTTGTAATAACTACCGGTCGTCGATTGGTCGATATCCGACCATAATAATGTGTAACAACTTTGTATTGAAGTGAAAACGTCTTTAATCACGTTGCGGTATTTTTTTGGCAGGAGATGTATTTATAATTTCGCATCATGCTAGTAAAGTGTGATTGAGCGTATTGCGCTTGCGCGGCTTGTGTCAGACTAGCGATCCGTAGTATAGCGGCCTGTGTACATATTATATTGATATTTTATATTGAGATTGTGCTATCCAACATACATTAGATTATTCAATATCAAACCCAACTGTATAAAAATGTATATCGTTATGGCCCGGAGTGTCAATAGATGTGAAACTCAGACGAATATTAATAATTGATTTAAAAATTCCAATAAAGTACAGTTATTCTATTATTTTGAGTTTTCACTTGTGTCGGTAGCCATAAGGCCTTTTTATTTCATGATCATAGCATATATCATAAGTTTTTTTTTTTAATATCATAGGATGCAAATGAATCTGATGTTAAGTGATCACCACCGTCCATAGACACTTGCAACACTAGAAGAGTCGCAAGTGCGTTGCCACCCTGTGTTTGGGGGAGGGCGATTGGGGAAGGAGGAAGGGGGAGGGCATGTGGGTTATCCGGCGCTCTCACTGACCGAACGAAACACAACAATGCAAAGCGCTGTTACTTCACGACGGTTTTCTGCGAGAGGGTGGTAGTACCCCGGGCGAGCCGACCCATTCAAGCTGAAACCAGTAATATCTTTAACATGGCTCTACCACCTAAATGCATTAGTTTATGCAATGATGTATGTCTGGAATTAAAAACCGGTCAATTATTGACTATGCACTTATTTTCATTTGTTATTATAACCATTGGAGTGACATGCACAATTAGTGACCAAACCCCATTTACAAATAAAGAAGAAATGCATTAAATATGTCTTTATTTAAAAGTGACACACAATAATGAAAGTTTTATTTTCAGGGTTCGTGCTCGCATCAGCAGTGGTTCTACTACTCCTGGGCATCATATGCGCGATATTCTTCGGCTCCTGGGTCAGACTCTTCATCGACCATGTTAGTATCATACTTACTTATATATAACTAGCGTTCGTTTTCGTCTACATTCGTGTTTATTATAAATATTTGGATTTTGTTTTTAAAATACTTTATAGAAACAAAAAGTGAATCGTAAGTATCTTTACAAATGTTATCATAAACTAGCTGTGTCGGTCCGCAACTTCGTCCGCCTGGAACTTAATGCAAAAATAAAGTAACTAATAAAGTCATCTGAATGTATTAAGTCCATTTACTTATCTACTTTTCTCTCGTACTTAAGCTGCGTTGTCAATCATATCACAATAACATTTGATAGGTGAACCGATTTTAATGAAACTGGTTGTCCCATATTTCAGACTTAGTAAAACCAGTAATATTTTTTTTAGGTAATAGTGTTAGGTTTTATAACGATACCTGTAAATTATCCCTATTTATCCCCCCCTCCAGATCTTCAGAACGTCTCGCTCGCAATGCGAAACAGTCTCAATTTCTTATATATTCTCAGTGACTTCAATCCCAGGGATTACATCGAGAGCGTGAGCTCCACTGCATCTCGGAGACTCGCAATCCTGAACAGGGTGCGACGGTTTTTCACGCCTGAACAGCTATATCTCCTTTATAATGTACAAGTTCGCTGTGCGTGGAATACTGCTCGCACCTTTGGGACGACTCCGCAATGTACCCCTTGGATACCCTGGTCAGGCTGCAGAGACGGGCTGTCCTTATTGTTAATGATGCAGACATACAGAATATATAAAGCCGCTACAGTTGCGCAGGGGCATAACCTCACTGACCTTGTTCTACCAACTGTATCCCGGCGAGTTATATAATTTAATCCATTCCTTCCCTTTTCCACAACCTATCCACGCGCGCTGGGCCTCGGAGCCACAGTTTTACGGTAAATTGTATCTGGGCACGAACTAAAAAGTTCGCAACATCTTATCTTTGCCGTACCGTAAAGCTGTGGAACAATCTCCGGGCCAGCGTGTTCCCTCTTTCCTATGACATGGGGCCCTTCAAGCGTAACGTGAAGAGACACTTACGCAGGCCGGCATCACAGCGACGACCGCCGATGGATAGCGTGTTTCTCGGTGGTCGCCGTTGTTTTTGGATTGTACTGTGTATCTGGCATAGTGCAGTCACTTTGCCGTACTATAATAAAAAAAAACGGCTTGTCTAATACCGCGTGACGATCGACAACCCTATCAGTAAATAATCGCATAATTCGGTTAAAACAAATAGCACTGCAATACCTTACCGCAGCAGACCTTGGAGCGAGCGTTACGACACGAATGCGCTATATGCAAAAACACGGTCTGAGTTACCGTTTCTTGAAATTTGTTTCACAACTAGTTGCCCGCCCCGGCTTAGCTCGGGTATATTAACGAAGAAAATGAGACATGAACATTCCCTTTACACAACAACCATGCAATTAAATGAAGTCGTAACTGAACAAATGAACGTCAATCTATCAGTTCTATCAATAATTTTGAAAAGCTCCTTGCTCTTTTCTGTCTAACTTCTTTAGGCGTGTTTAGCGGTATTTTTGGCAGGAGATAAATTTATTATTTTGCGATATGACATGCTAAGTAATCATGAGCGGCGGTATTGCGCTTGTGAGGCTTGCGACAGCATACCGACGCGTAGTATCGGGGCCTGTTTACATGTAATATTGATATTTGCAGCTCGTCATACGTTTGATTGATTAATAAACTTTATAAAAATGTTTATAATTATTGCTCCGAGTGCAATAGATATGAAAACCACACTAGTGTTAATAATTTTAATAAACAAATTCTGAAATTTCAATATTGTCATTCACACTATAATTAATGACTTCGTCCGCGTAGTAATAGTTACTACTCTGGGCTAACGCTGACACACAGTAGAAGCTCTCAAAAAGAAAAAAACATCTCGATTTTGAAACATTTTTCATCTGTGCTCCGCTCCTATTGGCCTTAGCGTAATGATATATAGCCTATAACCTTCCTTGATAAATGAGCTATATAACACTGAAAGAATTTTTCAAATTGGACCAGTAGTTCCTGAGGTTACCTCCTAAATGTCAGAAACTCAGAAACTTTACCTCTTTATAATATTAGTATAGATGAGACTTCAAAAGGGAATACATTTATTCCATTGTTTTGAGTTTTCACATCTGTCGACAGTCCTTATGACTGCCTCGACTTTTTTTGTATCGAGATTTTATGACGCAAATTTTACACTTATCCGTAACAAACATTTTTTTTTATGCAAATCTTGTCTTGACGATTACAAGATACAATAAATAAAAAAAATATCCAATAGGTGCAGCCGTTATATACATTCGTCAATTAATTTTTATACATATATACATAGTAGTTGGTAGAGTCACGCTGAAGCTATTCCTGGTTTCAGCATGAATGGGTCGGCTCGCCCGGAGTAGTACCACCCGACCTACATGGTAGGTGGTAGAGTCACGCTGAAGCTATTACTGGTTTCAGCATGAATGAGTCGGATCGCCCGGGGTACTACCACCCGACACACAGTGTTGGTGGTAGAGCTACGCTGAAGCTATTCCTGGTTTCAGCATGAATGGGTCGGCTCGCCCGGAGTAGTACCACCCGACCTACATGGTAGGTGGTAGAGTCACGCTGAAGCTATTACTGGTTTAGCATGAATGGGTCGGCTCGCCCGGGGTAGTATCACCCGACCTACATGGTAGGTGGTAGAGTCACGCTGAAGCTATTACTAGTTTCAGCATGATTGGATCGGCTCGCCCGGGGTAGTATCACCCGACCTATATGGTAGGTGGTAGAGTCACGCTGAAGCTATTACTGGTTTCAGCATGAATGAGTCGGATCGCCCGGGGTACTACCACCCGACACACAGTGTTGGTGGTAGAGCTACGCTGAAGCTATTCCTGGTTTCAGCATGAATGGATCGGCTCGCCCGGGGTAGTATCACCCGACCTACATGGTAGGTGGTAGAGTCACGCTGAAGCTATTACTAGTTTCAGCATGATTGGATCGGCTCCCCGGGGTAGTATCACCCGACCTATATGGTAGGTGGTAGAGTCACGCTGAAGCTATTACTGGTTTCAGCATGAATGAGTCGGATCGCCCGGGGTACTACCACCCGACACACAGTGTTGGTGGTAGAGCTACGCTGAAGCTATTCCTGGTTTTAGCATGAATGGGTCGGCTCGCCCGGAGTAGTACCACCCGACCTACATGGTAGGTGGTAGAGTCACGCTGAAGCTATTACTGGTTTAGCATGAATGGGTCGGCTCGCCCGGGGTAGTATCACCCGACCTACATGGTAGGTGGTAGAGTCACGCTGAAGCTATTACTAGTTTCAGCATGATTGGATCGGCTCGCCCGGGGTAGTATCACCCGACCTATATGGTAGGTGGTAGAGTCACGCTGAAGCTATTACTGGTTTCAGCATGAATGAGTCGGATCGCCCGGGGTACTACCACCCGACACACAGTGTTGGTGGTAGAGCTACGCTGAAGCTATTCCTGGTTTCAGCATGAATGGATCGGCTCGCCCGGGGTAGTATCACCCGACCTACATGGTAGGTGGTAGAGTCACGCTGAAGCTATTACTAGTTTCAGCATGATTGGATCGGCTCGCCCGGGGTAGTATCACCGGACCTATATGGTAGGTGGTAGAGTCACGCTGAAGCTATTACTGGTTTCAGCATGAATGAGTCGGATCGCCCGGGGTACTACCACCCGACACACAGTGTTGGTGGTAGAGCTACGCTGAAGCTATTCCTGGTTTCAGCATGAATGGGTCGGCTCGCCCGGAGTAGTACCACCCGACCTACATGGTAGGTGGTAGAGTCACGCTGAAGCTATTACTGGTTTAGCATGAATGGGTCGGCTCGCCCGGGGTAGTATCACCCGACCTACATGGTAGGTGGTAGAGTCACGCTGAAGCTATTACTAGTTTCAGCATGAATGGGTCGGCTCGCCCGGGGTAATACCACCCGACCTACATGGTAGGTGGTAGAGTCACGCTGAAGCTATTACTGGTTTCAGCATGAATGGATCGACTCGCCCAGGGTAGTATCACCCGACCTATATGGTAGGTGGTAGAGTCACGCTGAAGCTATTACTGGTTTCAGCATGAATGGGTCGGCCCGCCCGGGGTGGTACCACCCGACCTACAGGGTAGGTGGTAGAGTCACGCTGATGCTATTACTGGTTTCAGCATGAACGGGTCGGCTCGACCCGGGTACTACCATCCAACAAACAGAAACATCGACGTGAAGTAACAGTGCTTGCATTGTTGCGTTTCGTTCGGTCCGTAAGAGTGCTGGAGACCCAACTCCCCTCCCCCAAACACGGGCTGGCAACGTACTTGCGACTCCCCTGGTGTTTCTAGTGTCTATGGACTGCGGTAATCACTTAACATCAGGTGACCCACCTGTTCGTTTGCCTCCTATGATATAAAAAACATACTAGCGGGCCTGGCGGACGTTATCCTGCCTTGATAATAAAAAAAAAAACACCTAAAATTCAACCCCAGCGCCACCTACCGGGTCCATTTGTAAATCTAAATCATTCTTGAATCCATCTGAACACACAAAAAAAGTCATCAAATTCTGTCCACACGTTTAGGAGGAGTTCAGTCACATAAACAGGAATAGAAGAATTATATAGATATTAAACCCGAAGTCCTGGAATTTCGATTAATGCATCCGTAAATAGTACCGTATTTTTTTTTCAAGGCTAATTTAATATTTCTTCATAAGTTTAGTTATTTGATACTTTCACGTGTTTTAAAGCATAAAAAAAGAATTCAATTCGTTAGAAAACAATTATAACCAAAATTATTTCTACAACAATTAAAAGTTAATTGCATTATTATTGCTCACATATGCATATTTGTTTGTTGGACGAGATATTATTATGCAAGGTTTTAAAAATATGTAGAGCACTTTATTGTAATACTCTAGCTTCTGCTCGCTGCGACTTCTATACATTTAATAAGAATGTAAATCTAACGTGTCTGTCTATTTTTGATTTCCGTGAAAAAAATCGTTGTAGGTGTCTAGGAACAAGCAAATAAATTTCAATCATTTTTAGAAATGTCTGCCAGTCTGTCTATTTGTAAGAACGCGCATCACTGCTAAATAACTGGGTTCACAATAAAACCGCAGTAAGAAAACAATAAAAAATATCTTCGAGAATAACTTAGTTTTAGTTTTATTAAAATCGGTTCACTCTATCAAAAGTTATTGTAATTGTAATGACGACGCGGCGTAAGTACGAGAGAAAAGTAGATAAGTAAATAGACTTAATACATTCAGATGACTTTATTAATCACTGTTTTTTTACATAAGGTTCCCCGCGGGCGAAGTCGCAGGCACAGCTAGTTATACATAAATTCAATTGTTTGCAAAATATCGGGAAGAGGCCTATGACACTGCAGTGGATCTCTTATAGGCTGATGATGATGAAATAGGAGGTGGTTTTCAATTCCATTGTAGTTTTTTTTAACGTTTGCTACCTCATTTTTAAACTGATTTGGAAAATCCTTTTTTTTTGGATAGGGACTATATTCAAAGTGTACACTTTTAATGTCATTAGCACTGGGTCTTTGATTTTGACGATATACTAGAGAACTCCTCAATATCGAGTACGAAAAGTATAGTCATTGAGATATTGGTAAGTTTATGACATTGACATACCAATACTAGGTAGTTTTAATTTTTTAGCGTGGGGAAATCCCTTATGGATACACTACCCTCTCGGGGGAGAGGGTGGGTTATGTCCGACTTGCACGGACTAAAATCCCACGGTGTACGTCTTCCGCTATAGTTGGGGGGCACGAGATCTCTATTGACTTCATCGTGCCGCCCCAGCGGTTGGCCCAGCAGCAAAAGCGCCGTCGCCGGGCCCCGTCTTGTTGGGAGACAGCCGTGTACACACCGGCCATCTCCTCCGTCCGCCGGACCTGTGCAATGGGAAGATGGGCCCCCCGACCCATCTTCCCTGGTCCGGTTACAGTGGGAGGAGGCGGTCAAACTGATGCCTCCTCCTGCCCGTCCTCCGTTGGCGGAGACGGCCACTTTGAGCGTCTTGCTCACGGACCCTCTCCGCCGCCTCCTTCTGCGAGACGACTTCCTCGCAGAAAGAGGCCATTGCATTCCACACTTCCTCACTGCCGAGCATAACCGTAACCACGCTCGGCAGTGAGAGATCTTGCCCTACCGCCGCAACCAGAGTGCGACGTTGCTCTTCCCACGCAGCACGCTTAAACAAAGTATGCTGCGCGGTGTCCGGGTTAACGTCGCACTGATGACATACGGCGGTCGGCTCCCTGCGTGCTATGCGGTGCAGGTACCAACCGAAGCAACCGTGCCCGGTCAGGACCTGCACCAGACGGAACGTCAGGGAGCCCCATCCTCTATTACACCAATCCGGCAGGACCAGACGGACGGCGTCGATCGTGTATCGACCGTACCGCGCGTCCGCCAGGTCCCACCTCCACCTTTCCACAACTTCCTCCGTCGTCGCACTTCTCATTTCCTCTATTTCTCTGGGAGCTGGAGGCTCCCCCAACTGTTTCTTAACCACCGTATATTGATATACGGCGGCAAGTACCTCCGCCTCCAGCTCCCAGGGAAGGGAGTCGGCCAGCACCATGGCCGCCGCTGAGGACACCGTGCGGTATCCTCGTATCGCCCTCAACGCCACGGTATGCTGCGCGGCTCGCAGCGCGCGGATGTTGGTGGCGCTGAGGGCGTCGACCCACAACGGTGCCCCGTAGGCGGCCATGGACCTGATAACCCCCATATAGAGGCGGCGGCAGACGATAACCGGCCTCCCCGTGTTGGGGAGGAGTCGTCCGAGCGCCGCTGCCGCCTTGACTAAGCGCGGTTCGAGCCCCTTAAAGTGGAGCTCGAACCGCCAGCGTCCGTCCAGGGTGAGGCCCAGATACTTCATCTGGGCCCCCACCCTGACACGAACGCCCTCTACATAGATGTGCGTCCCTGGAGGCGGCCCTCGCCGAGGCCCATGGAACATTAGGGCCTCAGGCTTATCGAGGGCCACCTCGAGGCCCAGTCTTCTGATGCGCCCGACCACGAGCGTGACGGCTTCCGTGGTCAGGCGCATCGATTCACTTAATTCCCCCCTCCCCCCGGGTTACGACTAGGGTGTCGTCGACGTAGCAAATGAAGCGCGCTCCAGAACGGAGCGCGCCGCGGAGCACCTAGTCGTAGCCCATGTTCCACAGGAGCGGGCCCAAGACCGACCCCTGTGGTACCCCGCACGCCGTATGGCGCCGGACCATCTGCCCTCTAGTGTCTACGAAGGCGACCTCTCTCCCGTCCAGGTACGCCTCCAACAGTCGCCGCAGGTACGTTTTAAACCTACCCAACTATAGTCAAGGACGTACAAGAATGTACGTATATTTCTTCTATTTCTTTCTTTCTTCTTTCTTTCTTTCGTCTATTTCTTATGAAGTCAGTTTTATCACTCGAGTCGGAGCGCGTGG
Source organism: Antheraea yamamai (assembly GCA_036509395.1). Taxonomy (NCBI): domain Eukaryota; kingdom Metazoa; phylum Arthropoda; class Insecta; order Lepidoptera; family Saturniidae; genus Antheraea; species Antheraea yamamai. The sequence goes on along the minus strand of AP028453.1, from coordinate 10,455,693 downwards.
TGAAGGATCGTGATGAAACCATAGCATGGTTGTACAGCTTTTTCTGATCTCGGCTGGCTAGCTACCACCCACAAGATGTAAATCTGTCGTCAAGCAGCTGTTGGTGTGTTCCGGCACACGCACTCGAGAGCCAGTTCCCTCTAGATTTATAGTGTTCATCATCTGAGAGCACATCATCAATTACCATCAGATGAGATTGTAGTCAAACTCTAAAAACTTATAAAGTATTTTTTTTTACCTGCTGACTCTTGCTCTGCATCTTTTCCTGCTTTCGTTAGTTATATAAGTATTTTCAATTATTTCTTTTAAATATGAGCAACTATTGTTATTATTATAATTAACTATTTTAAACTCGTTACGTTTTGTTACTTTACATTTGTTACATATATTACACTAGCTGTGCCCGCGACTCCGTCCGCGTGTAACGTAATGTAAAAAAATAGGGACTAATAAAATCATTTGAATGTATTAAGTCCATTAACTTATCTACTTTTCTCTCGTACTTAAGTCGCGTCGTCATTAAAATTACAATAACTTTTGATAGAGTGAACCGATTTTAATGAAACCAAGACTAAATATTACTCGAGGATATGCTTTATTGTGAACCTAGTACTTTATTAGTAGTGATGCGTGTTCATACAAAGAGACAGACAGACATTTCTAAAACTGATTGAAATGTATTTTATTACTTACTAGTGGCCCGCTCCGGCTTCGCACGGGTATAAAATATATAGCCTATGTCATTCACTGTAAAAATGATTAAAGTCGATCCAGTAGTTTTGATTTATTCATTACTGCCCGTGGCCCGCCTGCGTTTGTTGCAATGTAAGCGGAAAAAATGTAATTATTTACAACATCACATTAGAAACGTCAAAAATAACAGTATTTCTCCACTATTTACTGGATGTTATTATAGATATAAACCTTCCTCTTCAATCACTCTATCTATTAAAAAAAAACCGCATCAAAATCCGTTGCGTAGTTTTAAAGATTTAAGCATACATAGGGATATAGGGACAGAGAAATCGACTTTGTTTTATACTATGTAGTGATTTCTAGACTCCTGCATCGATTTTTTTGACGAAAATCGAAAAAGTACAGACCCGTTACATTTACATTCTTATTATATGTATAGAAGATTTTTTTTATTGAGATTTTTGCCTTTATGTCGGCTTCATTCTTATCTTTTATAGCCATTTTTAAATTATAATCCACAATGTCCCGCGCGGTAGCGTCCACGGATAGATGAACCTATTGCATCGTCAGGCACGTAGGTATAGTAGACACAGGTGTAGACATATCTATAAAGTATGTTAAAAAAGATATCATCTGTGAGTTATGGTTTGTAAAGATGAACGTACGGCTAACTTTTACAGTTAATTATCGACTTGCCGGACGGCCGAGCCACCGACCAAGGTTCGATGCGCTCCATTGCCTTCCACCAGCATAACATCGCTTTCCACCTCAATACAGTTTTTAAAATACGCACCGCTTCATATCTAACCCGCATTCATGACCTTTCCTTAGATATTATAGGAGGCGTAGCCTTCACAACGAACTGAAATAGCATAATGGCTTCGGTTACTCGTGAGTAAGAAAAAACAAAGCCAGTCGTAAGGACTACCAACAGAAGTTTTTGAAGTTATACTTCTTTTGGCGCGTTAGGGAAAAATGATGAGAGTAAATTTTTACGATGCGCGCGCACACCGTCACCAAAAACCGACACCCTGAAGTTATTACGATGCGCGCGCACACCGTCACGAAAAACCGACACCCTGAAGTTAGCTATAGTCAACTTTTCCTATTGTTAGTGTCGTTTTTTCTACAAACGTAGAATAAGGCGAAAGATAAAATTTTTGAAAAGATTTTTATCTTGTTACGCCAAAGAAGTATAACTTTTAACGCCTGCACATAGATAGGTACACACACACTGTTTTTGAATTTTGGAATCAGATACAGTCTGAATTATGTAAATTTTATGATTTCTAAATTGAAATTATTAACAATAAATTATATACATTTTTATACAGTTTAGTAATTAATTAAACATATGATAGGCTGCACAAGGTCAATTCAATATATCAGTAAAACATCAACACAGGCCGCTATACTACGCGTCGCTAGTCTGACGCAAGCGCAATATATCACGAGCATGTCGAGGTCGTCGGTGACGCGATATTTTTCAAATCGGACCAATAGTTCCTGAGATTTTCCCCTTTTTTTTTTTTTTTTTTTTTTTTAACGTGGGGAAATCCCTTATGGATACCCACCCTCCCGGGGGAGAGAGTGGGTTATGTCCGACTCGCACGGACTAAAACCCCACGGTGTACCGACAGACCGTTGTGTGGGGGCGGCAAGGGATCGTTCCAGCTAATCACCTTGTAGAGCCGCCCCCACGGTCCGCCCGGCGGAAGGTGACCGCCGGGCTCCTACCTATAGAGGGACAGACCGGGTACACACCGGCTGCCCCCCCTCGTCCGCCGGACCAGTGCAATGAGGAGATGGGCCCCCCGGCCCATCCCCTCAGGTCCGGCTACGGTGGCGGGAGGAGTTGGGCGAAGCGCCGCCTCCTCCCGCCTGTCCTCCTTTGGCGGAGACGGCCACTTTGAGGATCTGCCTCGCGAGCCCTCTCCGCCTCCTCCTTCTGCGAGATAACCTCCTCGCAGAAGGAGGCCATCGCTCGCCAAGCCTGTTCGCTGCCGAGCATGGCCGAAACCACGCTCGGCAGCGATAAGTCCGTTCCCACCGCCGCCGCCAGAATGCGGCGCTGCTCCCCCCACGCAGCACACTCAGACAGAGTGTGCTGCGCGGTATCTTCGACAGCGCCGCACTCGTGGCAGGCGGCGGTCGGCTCCCTGCGTGCGATCCGGTGCAGGTACCACCCGAAACAACCGTGTCCGGTGAGTACCTGCACCAGTCGGAACGTCAGGGAGCCCCACTTCCTCCCAATCCACATTCCCCTACAACGTCACAAACTCACAAACTTTACCTCTTTATAATATTAGTATAGATTATAGATAATATAATTAGTTAATAGTTTCTGCCCGCGACTTCGCACGCGTGGAATAGTTATTTTGTGCTAAGACGCAGCGGAAGCTCTCAAAAGGAAAAAATACCCCGATTTTAAAACATTTTTCATTGTTGCTCCGCTCCTATTGGTCTTAGCATGATGATATATAGCATATGACACTCATAAATAACGTGGCTTTATATTGGTAAAAGAATTTTCAAAATGGGTGTAGTAGTTCCTGAGATTACCCCCTACAACGTCACAAACTCACAAATTTTACCTCTTTATAATATTAGTATATAGATTATAGCCCATGCTCGCGACTTCGTCCGAGTAGTAATAGTTACTACTCTGGGCTAAAGCTGACACACAGCAGAAGCTCTCAAAAAAAAAAATCTCGATTTCGAAACATTTTTCATCTGTGCTCCGCTCCTATTGGCCTTAGCATGATGATATATAGCATATGACACTCATAAATAACGTGGCTTTATATTGGTAAAAGAATTTTCAAAATGGGTGTAGTAGTTCCTGAGATTACCCCCTACAACGTCACAAACTCACAAATTTTACCTCTTTATAATATTAGTATATAGATTATAGCCCATGCTCGCGACTTCGTCCGAGTAGTAATAGTTACTACTCTGGGCTAAAGCTGACACACAGCAGAAGCTCTCAAAAAAAAAAATCTCGATTTCGAAACATTTTTCATCTGTGCTCCGCTCCTATTGGCCTTAGCGTGATGATATATCCATTCTCGATTAATGAGCTATATAACACTGAAAGAATTATTCAAATCGGACCAGTAGTTCCTGAGATTACCCCTTACAACGCCACAACGTCACAACGTCACAACGTCACAAACTTTACCTCTTTATAATATTAGTATAGAAGAATAGACTAGCTGTGCTCGCGCATCCGTACGCGGGGAACCTAATGTAAAAAAACAGTGAGTAATAAAATCATGTCCATTTACTTATCTACTTTTCTCTCGTACTTAAGTCGCGTCGTCATTAAAATTACAATAACTTTTGATAGAGTAAACCGATTTTATTGGAACTAAGACTGAATGTTACTCGATATCGATATGCTTTATGATTTCCTGAGGATCCTGAGTGGATTATATCGTGAACGCAGTTCAAACAAACAGACAGACAGACAGACATTTCTAAAAATGATTGAAATGTATTCTATTACTTCTTTCTAGACACCTGCTACAATTTTTTTCACGAAAATCGAAAAAGTACTGTAGACACTTTAGATTTACATTCTTATTATATGTATAGATGCGATATAATGTATGCTATGGTAGATACTGTATTAAACGCACTCAATATTTGTGTCGTTACGTTTCAAAATAATATATAGTTTTTATACACCGAAAACGAAGTTCAAATGTTATCTATACTAATATTATAAAGAGGTAAAGTTTGTGAGTTTGCGACGTTGTAGGGGGTAATCTCAGGAACTACTGGTGCGATTTGAAAAATTATTTCAGTGTTATATATAGCTCACTTATCGAGAAAGGTTATAGGCTATATATCATCACGTTAAGACGAATAGGAGCGGAGCACCAATGAAGAATGTTACAAAATCGGGGTTTTATTTTCCTCTTGAGAGCTTCCGCTGTGTGTTAATGTTAGTTCAAACTAACTATTCCACGCGGACGAAGTCGCCGGCAGAGGCTAGTCATCTATAAGGTTTTTTGTTCCTTTTTTATTACCTTCATATTTTACATGTATAAAATTTGATATCGTAAAATTTGCTAAAATAGGATTTAGTACATTTTGAAGTGTAACGGACTCATGGCCCGTTTCTGAGGTACTTAAATTGAAGTTTATCTGTTCAATAGCGTTACCGATTCGATAACTTGTCAAATTGCGTTACTGAACACACAATCATACGATAAATGTCAGGAAAACTCAACAGGCCATTTGACAGTTTATGTAATGGATAACTTTGTTGATTCAATAACTATTGGTAGTTTAACCGAGTAACTCGGTAACCAATGTATAGCAAGATATAGAAATCGCAAGTTCGCTTGTCCATAAACTATTTTAAGTGAATAGTTGAAACAGGTTTACCATCACGAGTTGCTAGCGAGTTTTAAAACTAGACTGGAAATGAATATGCATTGGACGGGTTTGCAAAGTGTAAACTGGTTGAGAAGGATAATATCAAAAGGTAAATAAGATGTGTATATTCCTAAGTTTTTATACTAATGCTAACTACTAACGGGCCCGGCGGACGTTGTCCTGCCTTGATAATAAAAAAATAATCCTATAAGTCAACCGCAGCGCCACCTAACGGATCTAAACCATTCTCGGGTCCACTGGAACACGCACACAAAATTTCATCAAAATCGGCCCACCCGTTTAGGAGGAGTTCAGTGACATACACAGGTACAGAAGAAATTTATATATAAAAAAGATAATAAAGCTGAAGAGTTTGTTTATCAATTGTATACAATATAATTGTTTTTTTTTCCTTTTGAGAGCTTCCGCTGCGTGTTAGCGTTAGCCCAAAGTAACTATTCCACGCGGACGAAGTCGCGGGCAGAAGCTATCTGTATATAATAATCGAGAGACGAGATTATGTACAACAAAGTCTTAACATTATAACGCATTGTTTGAGGTTCTATTTGTATGTGGGAAGGTTTTGAAATAGCGTGTGACTGTGGTAACACATTTGTTTGTAATTATCAACGCCGGTCGCGATATACTGTGAGCCTTGGCCTCGATACGGAACTCAGGCAGTCTAGCTAAGGTCTTCGAATGCTCCGAAACTCGTGTGAACTTTGGGCGTTTCGATCAAAGAGGTTTTTGTTTTATTGACTGACTTTTTGACGTCATACTTATACTTATTTTGACATGTTTCGGAGAAATTATGAGAGATATTTTTTACGACGCGCTTGCACACCGACACCTATGGGGTGTAGCAATGATATTGTAATATAATAGATACGTTACCTACGTGATATTTTGACGCCACACTGTCTTAGATAAAATGTGGAAGTAAGATAGTATTACATATATTCTCGTATTCTCAATATCAGTGGTGAAAAGGAAATAGTTATATGTTCCTTACGTCCGTACGGATTGATGGGGCAGCCGTCAAAAATAAGCTAGTTAGCCAAGTTTTAATAAGGCGCTACCAAAGCGTTTACGTGACATATCTAGATTTTAGTTATAATATCATGCGAGTGTGGAGGTAAGTAGAAACCATCTCTGTGTGTGTGTGAAAAAGTGTGCGTCAAAATGCGTTAAATTATGGTAGTGCTGCAGTAGTAACAGGGTCCATTTTTGTTCAATTATTTCACCAAATTTTATAAAAGTAAACACTCCAAAATCACTAAACGTATTAAAGTTCACAAAAAAAAACACTTCACGTTTTTTTAAAGCGTTTATTTTAGGTTATATTTACAAGATTATTCGGACTATCCATAACCTTTGTCTATGCTAGCGCCATGTTGGAGGATCTCGGAACTGTTATTTAGTGCATAAAGTTGGAAACTTTTACAACATATCCTCATATGGGATAGATCTCCTAACCTCTACACTCCATACCGACACTTAAAAGCGATACCATGTAGTTGGTTGGTTGTCTGTATTTGTGTTAGGTAGCGAATGATAATTGATGTTTGTCGCCTCAGAACTTCGTCATTTAGGAAGCGGTTTGGATTTTTTTTTGCTGATTAGGGGGTCTTTTCGTTGAGATCCCTATTGGCATTATACATTGTATTTTGAAGATACAGCAGGGAACTCCTCAAAATCGAATAGGAAATGTGTAGTGATTGACATATTTGTTGGTTTATGCCAATCTAAGACTAGGTAGGTACTTAAATATTTCTCTGAAGCCGTTTCTATTTATTACCTGTAAAATTATTTGTACGGTATATAGCATGGTGGTAGGGCTTTTTCTAAGTCTGTCTGACTAGCTACCACCCTCAAGTTGTTAACCTGTCGCCGAGCACATGTTGGTGTGTTCCGGCACACGCACTTGTGAGCAAGTCACCTCTAGGTTTAGCGTGTTTACTATCTTAGGCCACACCGTATTTTAACATCAAATAAGATTGTACTAAAACTTATAAAGAATAAGACTCGACCTTTGCTACATGACATGTAACAACAGGTTATCGAGTTGTACTGTGAATTATTTCGTAATCCAATCATTTAATGTAATGCTTAATGCCTGGGACTTTATTTTTTTTCAATTGTATGGCTAAATACAGTATCACCTTTTATAATCGTTGATTGACTGATTACTCTATTTGTTGCTGGGAGGTTCAATTTATGCGGAACAGTGCAGCGGACAAGAATTTGTTACCTTTAGCAGCTCCCGGTGAGCACGTGCAGGGGAATGAGAGGTACATTTCCTGCGGACGCGAGTTACATCAGACCCTTTTAATTTACGAATTTGTAATTATTAGAAGTAAAATTAATAGGATACACTTAGTAAACTATTGTATTGTCGCAATCCTTGACAAGTGTGCTGAATATCACTTCAATCTGAGATTTTGAAGTGGATTTTTTTTTATGTCATAGCAGGCAAACGAACATGTGGGTCACCTGATGTTAAGTGAACACCACCGTTCATAGACACTAACAACACCAGGGGAGTCGAAAGTGCATTGGCAGCCTGTGTTGGGGGAAAGGGAGGGAGAGGAGAGGAGAGGGGAGGGGAAGGGAGGTGGACCTCCGGCGCTCTCACTGACCGAACGAAACGCAACAATGCAAGCGCTGTTACTTCACGTCGGATTTCTATGAGAGGTCTATGAGAGTTAGTACCCCGGGCGATCCGACCCATTCATGCTGAAACCAGTAATAGCTTCAGCGTGGTTCTACCACCTACCAAAACTGGATGAAAAACACGTTCTACTAAGTCCATTACACTCATATCTATACTAATATTATAAAGCTAAAGAATGTTTGCTAGAACGCGTTAACCTCAGGAACTACTACTGGTTATATTTCAAAAACTCTTTCAGTGTTAGATAGTCATTTATCGAGGCAGGCTATAGGCTATATAACAATACGGTCGGACGGTACACCGTGGGGTTTTAGTCCGTGCGAGTCGGACATAACCCACTCTCACCCCCAAGAGGGTGATGTATCCATACGGGATTTCCCCAGGTTAATAAAATAAAAAAAAGGCTATAGGTTATATATCATCACGCTAAGACCAATAGGAGCTGAGCAGCAATGAAGAATGTTTCAAAATCGAGACTTTAACGTTAGTCCAAAGTACGAAGGTACGAAAGGCGAACGGACTGTCCATGTCAGGCGCACATGCGTTTAAATATCCAAAAATGGGTCGTGTGTTATGGTGTTAAGATATTATATATCCAAGAATTAAAGATTAATTTCATTTATATCGGTTCTTTATTTGTATTTATCTAAGAATCGTATTAGACAAAAACAGGGATTGGATATAATTAAACTCGTGAAAATACAGCTTCAAAAAAATAGAGTAAAATCTGCCTGATACTACGAATCTCATGTGAGTTTATGATCTTTCCTTCCTACTCCCCACCTCCTCGCACATACCTAAGGCGCGGTACGGCAGTTTCGGTCAGAATATATAAGTACGCTGACGAAGGTTTTCGACCCCATAAATTGCTCAAAGTTTCGTAAAATATTATTTGAAATGAAACTTTTCATCGGAGGACCTTGAAATTATGATCGGCAACCTTTTTGTGTGACAATAAGCGGTGGGGGTAAACAATGTCGGGTAGAGTGTTCAAAACACTAGTTTCCGTCCGAACACCGAAGTTAAGCAACGTCGAGCGCGGTCGGTAATTGGATGGGTGACCGCCTAGGAACACCACGTCACGTCGGCTTTTTCTTATATCTTTTAATCTAAAATGTTTCCCTGTGAGACTATAGTTTCATTTCTATCATGTGTCTTTATGATACATCCTACATTATTGTGCACGAGTTAAGTGGGTAGGAAATAATATCACGGAGCATGGATTTTAATTTGCCACAAAAACTCCCTGGAAAGTTCTAACAAGACGGCCACCATCTTGTTAGTTCATTGAAATGATCACAAGTAATATCCATTACCTACTCGACAATGGGAGTAATAATCTATTAGAAGATAGGTTGGTTGGAAAACCAAAATCACGTGAAATATAATAATGAACGGAATAACTCTGTACGAATTTAAGCAATTTCATAAGAAAACTGTAATTTGAGGGAGACTTAGAAGGCAAGGTTCCGTTTTAGAATGCTTCGCGGGTATTCTAACCGAAACACGCGTAACAAACCAACTGATTACTTAACTGGTTGATTACATAAGCCGGAGGTGTTCCTGACGCTCGATGCTTAACTAAGCTACATTATACCTTATCTCTTTACCTATGAAATACCTAATTTTAATGCTCATGATATTATTGTTCGGACAAAGATTCCCAACGGGGACGATATTGTAATTCGTATGTAAATATCGTGTTACTCTTGTTACAGGAATTGGTGCTACGGCCCGGCTCGATGACGTTCGAGTGGTGGGCGCGGCCGCCTGTCCGTCCGTTTGTCAACGTATACGTGTACAACGTGACGAATGCCGACGAGTTCCTCAACAACGGTTCCAAGCCGATACTCAGCGAGCTCGGACCCTACGTCTACTCGTTAGTATATCTATCAACTTCATATTACACCCACATCGTCCTTCTAGCCCAGAGGTACCCAAACTTTATGTCTCATAGACACCACTTTCAAAATTTAGCTAATTCCCGTGGACCCTCTGCTCATACATTTATTTTATTTTTGGCAACCAATCTTTTAGTAGATTATTACTGCCATTGTCGAGTAATATTACAAGTTTCTTGTGATGGATGAACTAACAAGATGGTGGCCGTCTTGTTAGAACCTTTCAGGGAGTTTTTGTGTCAAGTCGGAATCCATGCTCCGTATCATTATTTCCGATCCACTTCACTTGTACACAATAACCAAACTATATTACGTAAAACACCACCAATAATACACAATATAGAGCCAAATAACACAAGATTATGAATAAAATGTAAAGCCCACTACATGACATTCCAAGATCCCGTCAAAAACTCCAGTAAGCCATGTGAGTAAATGTCAAACAAGTTGACGTAAGATTGCAAGCACACACACACTACAAGTCATAATTCGTCCCTTTGCACGTCTGAACAAGTGTTGTGGACGATGGCTGCGGCAGCGGCGGTACTTTGCAGGTTTCTACACGTTGTACTGAATATGGAATATCCAAGTTTTGACAAGTAACAGTCGCTGAGCTTCTTAAAATATTATCTGCCTACATTGATACGTGAAGTTAAGCCAACATTTTAATTCTTCACTATCGAAAGCAGATTCATTTTTGCGTGGATCTCGGCTTACGAATTTTGAACCCCATTTTTTGTCACGCCAACGTAGACCCCGTCTAGTGTCCCGTGGACCCATGGCAGTCCACCTGGACGGACCACTTTGGGAACTAATGCTCTAGGGCAGTGGTCAGCAAACTCGATACCTAGAAGAGTCAAATATAAACACTACGAGAATGAAGTTCTTTTTCCGTCGCCTGAAATCTTGTCATCCATCTAACGCATGTCGCATTACAGCCGGCCGCGGCGTAGGGGCGATAAGCAGAGCAACGCAATATGACTGCGCTCAATTCAAAATGATTCAGCGATTGAAATTTTTGTACCATTCATCTATCATCTGAATGATTGTATTTATTACTAGCCGACCCGTGCCCACTTCGTTGGGCGGTAATAGGCATTATCAAGCTACAACTTTTCTCTAGAACTCAATCATATATATCTCATAATAATTAAGGCAGCGTTCGTAAGAAACGTTTTCGTTCGACCATTTTTCTCCACTCCCCAGATATTACCCCCTACAACCTCACAAACTTTACCTCTTTATAATATTAGTATAGATTATAGATAATATAATTAGTTAATAGCTTCTGCCCGCGACTTCGAACGCGTGGAATAGTTATTTTGGGCTAAGACGCAGCGGAAGCACTCAAAAGAAAAAAATACCCCGATTTTAAAACATTTTTCATTGTTGATAAAATATAGCATATGACACTCCCAAATAAAGTGGCATTCTATTGGTAAAAGAATTTTTTAAATCGGTTTAGTAGTTCCTGAAATTACCCCCTACAACGTCACAACGTCACAAACTCACAAACTTTACCTCTTTATAATATTAGTGTAGATATTCATTGCGCTTATACTACTAACAGCTGACTATTTTTCACATCTGGCGGGATGTTTGGCCCTAACAATCTGTCTGACCGATAAAATATAGTTTAGTAATAGTTACCTGAATAACAAATTAGAAAATCAAGCATTTAAAATTAAGTAAAGTTCATTCATTTTTTTGTCTACTATAAATCATCTGGCAGAAGTTGTGACCCTCGGAAAGTGTCTGGCGATTCTGGATCCTATTTTAGAATTATATTATATATTAGGTATACTAACCGTATATAAAAATCAGCCATTTAAATTTAAGTAAAGTAGCTCTTATTTTTAGTCACCTTTCTCACCTGATAGATATCTGGCCTCAAACTCAATAACGACCTGGCCGCGCTTTCGCACAAGCGTTTTATGTCGGCAATAAAATATGTCATAAACAAAATAGCGGTTTGAAGTGTGTTTCAATTTTATTGCAAACTAGCTGTGCCCGCGTCTTCGTCCGCGTAAAACCTTATGAAATATAACAGCGATTAATAAAGTTCTCTGAATGTGTCAAATTCATTTACTTATCTGCTTTTCTCTTGTACTTAAGTCGCGTCGTCATTAAAATTACAATAACTTTTGATAGACGGAACCGATTTTAATGAAACAAAGACTAAATGTTACTCGAGGATATGCTTTATGATTTCCTTCAAGAGGTTTTATCAGGAACGCAGTATTTTAGCAGTGATGCGTATTCATAAAAACAGACAGACATTTTTAATTATTTTTTTTGAAGCACCAACAAGATTTACACAAGAATAATCCATAACATGCATTTTTAAGGAATAGCCTCTATATATGTGCAATCTCATTACATACGACGATATTTACGACGTATTATATTCTACAGCAAATAACTTAATTAAATGAAAGAGCTAAAACAAAAACAAAATACACAGTGACCATACATTCTAATTTTCTTTTTAAAATTGATTGAAATGTTTTTTTTTTCGAACTGACTACACTTTTAGCCTGGCAAGGCTTTCACAGTTTGTTTACTACACTTTACAGTTAAGTACAAATGTATTTTATTACTTATTCCTCGATACCCGCAACAATTATTTTTTTTACAAAAATCTGAAAAATAAAATTGATTGAAATGTTTTTTTTTTCGAACTGACTACACTTTTAGCCTGGCAAGGCTTTCACAGTTTGTTTACTACACTTTACAGTTAAGTACAAATGTATTTTATTACTTATTCCTCGATACCCGCAACAATTATTTTTTTTACAAAAATCTGAAAAACGCAGACACGTTAGATTTAGATTCTCATTATATGTATAGATTTTGAACAAAGAACGAATTAGTGTGTTTGTTATCTATTACGTTGTATTTCAAAGGTACAGTTGAATATAATATTAATTCATAAATAATTATACGGAATAAGGTTAAATAATACTCGTTTCGGCTCAGCTTTCCATTGACGTCCGTCGAGTCCGGGGGTTGATATTTTTTTTACAGAGAGGTTACGTTATTATAAGCACACACGCAAAGTTTTAACATGCGGAAACGCGTAGTTTTTGAGAAAAAAATAATCGAAAATGCAAAAATGCAATGCAATTTGCAATGTTTACGAAATACTTACCACAGATTATATGTAATTCTCGTCATTGAACGTTTCGTTTTACCTAAGGTTAAGTTGCCATACGTTTGGTAACGTTTTATTGTATATACATTTACAAATAAAACTATATTTTGTACTAATTTCAATAGGTTTTAAGGCACACTTGTAGGCCGCGGTAGCGGTCGGCGAGCGCGTTGGATTGCATACGAAAGTATCCACTTATTATTAATTTTAAGTGTCGGTTAGGTTAGGTTAGACTTGCGCAAAAGTATAACGCGAGCCGGCCGCGGCAGCGGTCGGCGAGCGCGGTTTATAGAATACGAAAATATCCACTTATTCATAAAATGAGGAAAATTACCTCATAATTAAAAATTAAAAAAACTCGAAAAGGGGGGTTTAAATATATGAGTGTATTAAAACCTATTGCAATGAGTACAAAATATAATTATTTTGTAAATGTATATAAAATTAAATGTTACCGTATGGCAACTTAACCTTAGATAAAACGAAACGTACAATGACCGGAATTATATATAATCTGTGGTAAGGATTGCATAAACATTGCAAAAAAAAATCATTTTCGATTACTTTTTTCTCAAAAACTACGCGTGTCCGCATGTTAAAACTTTGCGTGTGTGCTAATAATAATATTACCTTTCTGTAAAAAAAAATCAACCCCCAACTCGACGGACGTCAATGGAAAACTGAGCGAAAATTACCTCATAATTAAAAATTAAAATACTTTCCGCAACTTTTCCTTTTAAAGGGGGGTTGTACCCCTCCCCCCCTTCCCCCCCAACCCAATCTCAACCATCAATTCGACGGAAGTCAATGGAAACTCGTACCCTCGTTTTGGTTATATAATGATTGAAACATTGTAGTGATAATTTTCGATTGAGTTTTAAACGCGCTTGTAAACTGTTGGTTAGTTTTTAATCGTTTTGAAACGATAACTATGTTTAATCTGTTCGATTTAGGCTCTGAGAAGGCATTTATGACCTTCAAAATTACCACCGGTTCCGACAAACAAACCAGTCATCGAGAAGAACCGTCAAGAAACTCGATCTGGATTATGTTTTCTTATACATAACATACATTTTCATTACTACAACATGATAGACATATACAGTTACATTCGGTTTTGGTGGATGCACAGAGAGAGGCGTCATTTCCAGACGTCACCATCGTTTACATATTGATCCACCCTATATAACACTTGAACTCACTATCCGGCAAATTGGTTGCTTTGGGACTTTGTTATAAACACCTAACACTTTTAACACCTAAGAAATTGTTACTGGTCTTAGTGAGCATGAAACATGGAGTGATCAGTTTGTTATTGTTTTTAGTATTTATATTATGAAGTTCTTTTACTAAATCTAGATTATCAAAGTTCTTTAAACAGACGTCAAACTATCTAGATTATATTGGGAGGCAGAGCTAAGATACCGAATTCCTGAAAATTAGTCTTTAATGAATCGTAAGACCCCACATTATAATTTGCTCGAACTGGCCGTTTCTCTGTTTCCCTAAGAGTCTCTTAGTCCCGGGAAAAACTTGGACAAACAAACGGTTGTATATCATTTTTTGAAGTGAGGCTTCTTTTGTGACGGTGTGGATTGGATTTTATTAAACGAATATGTGTAATGAAAAGTGATCGCTATAAATTTATACATAGGTTTTAGGTTATGAGAGAATGAGATAGTATATTTTTAATGTACTCGTAATATACAGGGTATTGGTAGTTAGACGTATTCCCGTTAAGAGGTGATAGGGGTGACTATTGGTGATAATTTTAAACCCCATATGCGTTATGCAAAAGTGAAATCTTTCAAATTTTGTATTTTATGTAGAAAAACGCTGAATTTACTAAAAAAAACAGAACTTTCTTAATAATTTTGTAGGTGGTAGAGCCACGCTGTAGCTATTGTTGGTTTCAGCACGAATGGGTCGGCTCGTCCCCGGTACTACCATCCGACCCATAGAAACACCGACGTGAAGTAACAGTGCTTGCATTGTTGCGTTTCGTTCGGTCAGTGAGTGCGCCGGAGGCCCACCTCCCCTCTCCTCTTTCCCTTTCCCCCAAACACAGGCTGGCAACGCACTTTCGACTCCCCTGGTGTTGTTAGTATCTATGGACTGGACGGTGGTGATTACTTAAAAAAAATTATATCTTTACTGTTATTATACTTCATTAGCAGGCCCGGCAAATGTGGTCCCGCTCTGATAATAAAAGAACCTTGACAAATTATACACTCTAACACAACTTTGTTTACTGGTGAAAACCGAATGGTAAAATCCGTTCAGTGGTTTTTGAGTTTATCGCGAACAGACAGACAGACGTGTCAGAGAACTCTGTTTTATAATATGTAGTGATTACAATTATTATTACATTCGATATATCAATACTAAATAACTTTCTTTATGGATTTTAATATCTTATATATTAATACGTGAAGCCAAAACTTTGTATACCTTTTTAAGCGAATTGCGCGAACGGATGAACTTGAAATTTGGCATTGTTAAAGTTTATATGGAGGAGAAGTTCAGAAAGCTATTTTTTAATATAAAATGCATTACAAGCATATTAAATTAATTAAAATATACATTACTCACACTACTGCTTGAATTTTACACAACATATACACACAAGACATTTTGACATCCGTCAGTTTACTCTTAATGTTCCAATTACATTTTTAATATTTTTTACATGCCCTTTGAAATCTGGTTAAATTGTAGGTTAATTTTATAATAATATAATATGTAAATTCATAATATACTTTAATAATTAATTGATAAATAATTTATCTTTAGTAAATTTATGGAACCACTGAAATAATTATTATTCTCTTTGGTCTTATTGAATGTCAAAATTTTTAGGTGACAAGACTGCTTTCACTTCATGTCACTTTGCTTCATGTTGTCATAAGAGTAAAGCAATATTACCGAAGTCAAAATTTTAATGTTTAGTATTTTTTATGGTGAACTCACTTCAAATGATGATTCAATAAAAAAGGAGCCAAAAAATACGTTGTAAAATCAAAATAAGAAAATTTGTTTGCTCATGAAAGTAATCTATGACTTAGATCATCTTTGTTTTGGATTCATCATTTGATTATAATGTGTATCCATTACATTTCCAAGCAATGAGACTACATTTAATTCAATATCACCCAGAAATACCACCCATGGTGTCGTGTAAAATTACTTGAAAGTTGTGTCATGAGTTGCGATCGATTTCTTTATTTTCGTATAGTTATGTTTACTTAAAATTTGAGAACCTTACCACTTTATGTAAAACCGCCTGTTTTTGTTTCAAATTTATGATTAATTTCAATTTTCATTTAGACGTAGATTTTTTTATGTTTATATGATTTGAAAAAAAAAACGTGAAAAATAATTGAGTAGATATGATGAACACCTTTGATTATAGAAGTATAACTCCGAAAGAAAAGTTCACCACAACCCTTTGTCTTAAGTCTTATGTGACTTCAATTTTTTTTTTTTTTTTTTTTTTTTTTTTTTTATTGTAGCTCGGCAAAGTGACTGTACTGTGCCTGATGGTAAGCACAGTACAATCCAAAAACAATGGCGACCACCGAAAGACATACTATCCATCGCTGGTCGCCGCTGTCATGCCGGCCTGAAACTGCCCTCCCCCCCCGGTTGCTGGATATACACCGGCTGATCCCGGAACGCGACACGCCCAAACGTGCCACTATAGCGGGTGTTCCACCTGGTGTACGGTGGTCGCGATCCAGTCGGGTACAGACACCCTACCACCCCGCAAATTCTTGTAAGCCGATTTCCTTCTGATTTACATTGAAAAACTTTGAGCATGACTTCCTCCACAGCACTCTGGATACCCTTGTACTATTTCATATCCAATTAAAGCCTTATTTTTATTTACAGCGAGGAATGGGAGAAAGTGAATATAACAGACAACGAGAATGGCACTCTGTCTTTCCACTACAGGAGGACGTACACCTTCCAACCGGAACTGAGCAGCGGAATGGATGATGATGCTGTCGTTGTACCCAACATACCGATGCTGGTGAGTGCTGATAGAAAATTTTAAACTGATGGAACATCTTCTGATAAATTTCGTAATTAACTAGCGAGCCTGGCAGATATTATCCCGCCGTGATAAAAATAAAAAAAACTTAAAAAATTATATACCTAAACCTTCCCCATAAATCACTTTATGTACTAGTGAAAACCGCATGAAAATCCGTTCAGTATTTTTTGAGTCTATCGCAAACAAACAGACGGACAGTGAGACAGACGTGGCACAGAACTTTGTTTTATAATATGGCTCGCGTTAACTCCTCGAGTTCCGAAAATCATAATGGTTTAAGCTCCAATGTAGATCTCATGAGGCACAAGTCAACAGATTTTGATTTTGGTTTTTGTCTACAGAACGGATTTTCTTACGGTTTTCACTAGTAGATAGATACAGTGATTCATGAGGAAGGTTTCGATATATAATTTGTCTAGGTTTTTTTATTGTCATGACGGGACAACGTCAGCTGGGCCCGCTTGTTTAATACAATATGTGTTTTTAAGTTATTTTTTTACTATACCATGTAATTTATTTTAACGTCATTTTGAGATCTCGGTCTCAAAAAAACAGCCGAGAGGTTAAATCTACTACTATTCGTGTATTCTACTCTATAACGTTATTTGAAACACGCGTTACGTTTTGGTGATAGTACGGAGAAATCATAAGCAGCGCCGAGTCCCGTCGCGCTCTGTTTGCCTCGACTCGCCCGCAGCAGCTCTTCAGTTATGCGAAACAGATATGGCCGAGTTACAGGGCCGTAGCTAGGGGGCGAACATTGTGGGGCAATGCCCTACCTTGCAATCACTATGCCCTACTTTAAAAATACCAAAAACTAAGATAAATTATTGTAATTAATTTGTTTGTTCATAGGTTGAGATAAAAAGTGTGTGTGTGTACTTATGTACACGCGTTAGAAGTTATACTTCTTTGGCGTAACAAGATAACAATCTGTTCAAAAATTTTATCTTTCGCCTTAATCTACGTTTGTAGAAAAAAAAAAAAAAAAAACGACGAGCGTACCAACATGCGCGACTAATATCGAGGTTCAATTTCTATTTTGTTGGTAGCTTTTTTTTCGAGACTTAATGAGCGGTTAAGCAGACAGCTTCATACTGTTAATTTTGTGTCACAAAAAATAAAATTTCACTCTCATCATTTTTTCATAACGCGCCTAAAGAAGTATAACTTCAAAAAAATTATAACAATAGGTATCTAAACATTTCCCATAATACCACAGTTTGTGACATTCGAGGGCAGATCAATTATGGAATTGAATTGGATTTAATTTTGGTCGCGAATTGATGGTTTATGGGTGGTTTTCTGTGGTGTTTTATTATTATATATTTTTTGACTTGGCTTGTTTACGGATTCTGAACCAGTTTTTGTACCTGACTTTGCTTGCTTCTTGGACTTTTGTTGGATTACTTGGATTTTGACTTGGCTTCGTTTTTTTGGATTTGTTTCTTGCTTAACTGACTTACCTGGCGTGTTGTACGGACACGGTCTTTTGCCTCGTGGTTTACTGGTGACCCTGGGGTCTCCGGTAGACCATGAGCGCTAAGGCGAAAAAAATCACGAGCAAAAGGGCGAGCGTGTCGGTTGATTCTGACACGGAAGTGGAGGAGCGTGTCGCTCCCAAAGGAAATAAATTCCAGCGGGGTACGGCGAGGCGGATCAGCCGTAACGTCGGCGGGGGTCGGGGTATCATGGGCGAGGCTGACGGGTCCTTTGACCGGACCTTGGCCGGGAGCCTGAGCGGGGCGGAGTCGGAGGCCTCGGCTAAGGGCTCGGTTGTTGCCTCGACATCCAAGGCTGGCTCCAAAACAGGTTCAGCGGCGAGCTCCGAGGCGGAGCCTATCGACATTGAAGAATTAGATGTCTTCACCTTGAAGACGCTAGCGGGGGTCAAGGTGACGGCCATATTCGACACCGTCAAGAAGTCTGGGCATCTGTCGGGGCCCTGCATTAAAGTGCTAAAGGGCGCGGCCAAGACCCTGCGGGAGGTGGTGGAGGCGCTTGCGGACCGCACGGAGTCGACGGAGGTCAGGAAGCTCCAGCGGGACACCAAGAACCTCCGTCGCCAGGTTGAAGACCTCAAGGCGGAGGTTTTGGCCTGGAAGCAGGAGGCCACCGCCAAAAGGCAGATGCCCCCGCCTCCTGCTCCCGCAATGTCGGCGGAGACTCCCCAGTGGGAGGAAGTGCTCGCCGGGGCCGTCTCGCGCCTGGAGCGATCTCTCCAGACGTCGTTCAGTAATATGCTGAACGCACGTCTGGAGAGCCTGGCGAGTCGCCTGCCCCCGGAGGTGCCCGTTCGCCCCCCGCTGGCGGGGGACAAGAAGAAGGGTGGAGCAGGGGCTCCCCCTGCGAGGCCGGCACCGGCACCCAAGGCCCCGATCGCCCCGCTGGGTATAGACTGGGCCGGATTACCGGTCCCGGTGGTGACATCGTCGGAGGTGGAATGGTCAAAGGTGCTGGGCCGGAAAAAGAGGGCGACCCCTGCTTCAGTGCCTAAGGCCGCAGCCGCCGTCGCGGCGCCCTCTAAGGCGCCGCCAAAGCCGCCCGGGCCGAAGCTGCCGTCCGTCCCCCAATCGGCTGCGGTCATCCTGACTCTGCAGGATACCGCAGCCGACAAAGGTGTCGGCTACAGGGAGGTGTTAACAAAGGCGCGGGAAGCCGTGGCCCTGCCCGACATGGGCATAGGGGAGGTGCGAGTCAGACATACCGCCACGGGGGCCCGGAAGATTGAGCTCCCGGGCCAGAATAGTGAGAAGGCCGCCGAACTGGCCCGGGAGCTGATGACTGCACTGGCCGGAGTCGCCACGGTCGTAATTCCGACTAAAAAGGCGGACATCCGGATCGTCGGGCTGGACGATTCGGTGTCCGCCGATGAGATCGAGACGGTCGTGGCGGCGAAGGCCGGTTGTAAGATAGCCGACCTGAAGGTCGGCGAAATCAAGAGGAACTGGGGGGGCCTCGGAGCGGCCCACGTATCCCTCCCCGCGACGGCAGCCCGGGAGCTTGTACAGGCGGGCAAGCTCCTGATCGGCTGGAGTGTGGTACGCGTGCAGCTGCTGGATGAGAAGCCCATGCGCTGCTATAAGTGCATGGGCTTGGGGCACACCCGCCCCACGTGCCCCTCCTCGTCCAGCAGGGGGGACGGGTGCTACCGCTGCGGCGCGGCGGGTCATAAAACGGCCCAGTGCAAGGCGGAGACGGCCCGCTGCGCCATATGCGCAGATGCTGGGAGGCCCTCAGGGCATATAATGGGGAGCCGCATATGCAGGCCCCCCACCACGAAGGGTAGGGACTCCCCAGCAATGGGAGCAGGCCCGAGGGTGGTCGCCGCCAGGCAGGAGGAAGTTGCTATGGACCAGTAATGGAGCACACCATACGCAACTTCCTCCAGGCGAACCTCAACCACTCCGCCGCTGCACAGGATCTCCTCGTGCAGTCAGTGGCGGAGTGGGGCATCGGGCTCGCGATCGCTACGGAGCCTTACTTCGTTCCCTCCCAGCCGCAGTGGGCTGGGGACCGGAACGGCTCCGTGGCGATCGTGGCGGGCCGAGGTTCGTCCCTGGCGGTGAGAGAGTGTGGGGCCGGGTTCGTGACGGCCGTCTGGGGAGAGTACGCCATTGTGGGGGCGTACTTCTCCCCTAACAAGCCCCTGAGGGAGTTCGAGGCGTACCTCGGCTCCCTGCAGGGGGCTGTCAGACGGCTGTCGCCGCTCCCCGTGGTCCTCATGGGGGACTTGAATGCTAAGTCGAGGACCTGGGGAGCGGCAGTCACGGACCTGAGGGGCATGGCCGTTGAGGAGTGGGCAGCCGAGTTGGGGCTGTCCCTCCTCAACCAGGGGAGCGTCCCCACGTGCGTGCGATGGAACGGGACGTCAGTGGTGGACGTCTCGTTCGCCACCCCGTCCGTCGCACGCCGTGTCCGGGGGTGGAGGGTGCTGGAGGAGGTGGAGACCTTATCGGACCACCGATACATCAGGTTCGAGGTCTCCACCACCCAAGCCGGAAGGGGCACCCGCCCCCGGAGGGGCGCGAAGTTCCCCTGTTGGGCGGTGAGCCGCCTCAACCGTGAATTAGCGGAAGAGGCGGCCATCGTCCAGGCCTGGGCCATGCCCCCCCCCACAGGGGCTGATGTCGACGCGTCCGCAGCCCGCCTCCGTGCAGCCCTCACGGAGGTTTGCGACGCGTCGATGCCGCGGAGCGTACACCGCCCAGACAAACGGGCGGTGTACTGGTGGTCGCCGGAGATCGCCGATCTCCGAGCGGCGTGCTCCGCGGCCCGGCGGCTGTGCGGGCGCAGCCGCCGACGCCGGCACCGGGACCCGGAGGCGGAGGCCCGGCTGTATGGCAGCTACAGAGAGTGCAGGAAGACCCTGCAGGCTGCCATCAGCCGGGCGAAAGAAGCAGCGTGGGAGGAGCTGCTCCAGACGCTGGAGGGGGATCCTTGGGGGCGCCCATACCGGATCGTGCGCAAGAAGTTGCGATCATGGGCGCCCCCGGCGACGGAGACCCTCCGGCCGGAGGTGGTAGCGAGGGTCGTGGGAGAGCTATTCCCCGACCCTCCGATGCTACCGGCTCCTCCCATGCCTCCGCCTCGCGAGGTAGTCGAGGAGGTGCGCGACGGTCCCCCCCCTCCGATAACGGAGAAGGAGATGGAGAGGGCAGTCGAGCGCCTCCTCAGCCGGCGTAGAGCGCCCGGCCCTGATGGGGTCCCGGGCCGGGTGCTCGGCCTTGCGTTGGGCCAATTAGGGGGGTGGCTTCGGGAGCTGTTCGACCGGTGTCTTGCGGTCGGGCAGTTCCCGAAGCCCTGGAAGCTTGGGCGGCTCTGCCTGATGGCGAAGGCAGGCCGCCCTCCGGACTGCGCGTCCGCGTATCGGCCCCTCGTCCTGCTGGACGACGCCGGGAAGGTGCTGGAGAGGATCATCTCCTCCCGGGTCGTCCAGCACCTAGAGGGCGTGGGGCCGAACCTGGCGGACGCGCAGTATGGCTTCCGGACAGGGCGTTCGACAGTGGACGCCCTGTGCCTCCTGAAGTCGCTGTCGGCAGAGGCGACCTCCCAGGGGGAGAGGGTTTTGGCGGTGTCACTCGACATCGCCAACGCCTTCAACACCCTGCCGCATGGCGTCATACGGGAGGCGCTCCGATATTTCGGAGTGCCCCCGTACCTGCGGCGGGTGTTGGAGGCATACCTGGAGGGCAGGGAGGTCGCCTATGTCGACGGCGACGGCCGTATGGTCAGGAGGGCCACACGGCGAGGGGTTCCACAGGGGTCGGCATTGGGGCCGCTCCTGTGGAACATGGGCTACGACTGGGTGCTCCGCGGCGTGCTCCCATATGGGGCACGCCTCATATGTTACGCGGACGACACCCTAGTCGTAGCCCGGGGGGGGGGGAGTGGAGGGAGGTGGAGCGCCTGGCCACGATGGCCACAACCCTCGTGGTCAGGCGCATAAGGAGGTTGGGCCTCAGGGTGGCCCTCGAAAAGACCGAGGCCCTACTCTTTCATGGGCCTCGGCGAGGGCCACCACCAGGGGCCCACATAGTGGTGGAGGGCGCCCGGATCAGGGTGGGGACCCAGATGAAATATCTGGGCCTCACCCTGGACGGGCGCTGGCGGTTCGAGCCCCACTTTGCGGGGCTCGGACCGCGAATTGCTGGGGCGGCGGCGGCACTCGGCCGATTGCTCCCTAATATAGGGGGGCCTGGCGCCGGGTGCCGCCGACTCTACATGGGAGTCGTGCGGGCGATGGCCGCCTACGGGGCACCGGTCTGGGCCGACGCCCTCGGTGCCGCCAACGTGCGCGCGCTCCGCAATGCGCAGCGCACGGTGGCACTGAGGGCGATCCGGGCGTACCGGACGGTGTCCTCAGCGGCGGCCTTCACGCTCGCCGGCTCCCTACCCTGGGAGCTGGAGGCAGGAGTTCTCGCCGCCGTGTACGAATTCACGGCGGCGAGGAAGCGAAGGGGGGAGCCTCCAGCTCCCAGGGAGGTAGAGGTGGAGAGACGGCGTCTCAGGGGAGACGCCGTCGAAAGATGGAAGCAGGACCTGGCGGACGAGCGGTTCGGGCGGTTTACCGTAGACGCCGTCCGCCCGGTCCTGCGGGAGTGGATTGGTAGGGAGTGGGGCTCCCTGACGTTCCGACTGGTGCAGGTACTCACCGGACACGGTTGTTTCGGGTGGTACCTGCACCAGATTGCGCGCAGGGAGCCGACCGCCGCCTGCCACGAGTGCGGCGCTGACGAAGATACCGCGCAGCACACTCTGTCTGAGTGTGCTGCGTGGGGAGAGCAGCGCCGCATTCTGGCGGCGGCGGTAGGACCGGACTTATCGCTGCCGAGCGTGGTTTCGGCCATGCTCGGCAGCGAACAGGCTTGGCGAGCGATGGCCTCCTTCTGCGAGGAGGTCATCTCGCAGAAGGAGGCGGCGGAGAGGGCCCGCGAGGCAGACCCTCTGAGTGGCCGTCTCCGCCAACGGAGGATTGGCAGGAGGAGGCGGCGCTTTGCCCAACTCCTCCTGCCACCGTAGCCGGACCCGAGGGGATGGGCCGGGGGGCCCATCTCCTCATTGCACAGGTCCGGCGGACGAGGGGGGGCAGCCGGCGTGTACCCGGTCTGTCCCTCTATAGGTAGGAGCCCGGCGGTCACCTTCCGCCGGGCGGACCGTGGGGGCGGCTCTACAAGGTTGATTAGCTTGAACGATCCCTTGCCGCCCCCACAGAACGGTCTGTCGGTACACCGTGGGGTTTTAGTCCGTGCGACTCGGACATAACCCACTCTCTCCCCCGGGAGGGTGGGTATCCATAAGGGATTTCCCCACGTTAAAAAAAAAAAAAAAAAAAGGGCAGATCAATTATGACAATTTTTTTACTTCCGCCCTACCTGTAACCAATACTGCCCTACCTCAAATTCGACTCTAGCTACACAGCCCTGCAGAGTTATAGCGATCACGCGGATTCGTTCGCATTCATTCATACGAATCAAACTAGCGGGCACGGCAGACGTTGTCCTACCTTGATAATAACAAAAAGAAAGCTAAAAGTCAACCACAGCGCACCCTACCGGGTCCAATTGTGAATCTAAACCATTCTCGGATCCACTGGAACACGTACACAAAATTTCATTAAAATCGGTCCAACCGTTTAGGAGGACTTCAGTGACATACACACGTACAAGAAATTTATATATAAAGACTACCGGCCCGCTCCGGCTTCGCACAGGTATAAAATATATAGCCTATGTCATTCACTGAAAAAATGATTAAAATCGATCCAGTAGTTTTGATTTATTCATTACTGCCCGTGGCCCGCCTGCGTTTGTTGCAATGTAAGCGGAAAAAATGTAATTATTTACAACATCACATTAGAAACCTCAAAAGTAACAGTATTTCTCCAATATTTAATGGATGTTATTATAGATATAAACCTTCCTCTTCAATCACTCTATCTATTAAAAAAAACCGCATCAAAATCCGTTGCGTAGTTTTAAAGATTTAAGCATACATAGGGATATAGGGACAGAGAAAGCGACTTTGTTTTATACTATGTAGTGATGTAACATTGATATATTGAATGATAAAAACAGGGTGTGTCGTAAAGACACACGACAGAAGTGAAACTTTTGTATTAAATTTTTTTAATAAAAAAAAAATACAATAAAATACCAACGTGACACAGTGTTCCTAGGCGGTCACCCATCCAAGTACTGACCGCGCCCGACGTCGCTTAACCCCGGTGATCGGACGAGAACTGGTGTTTTAAACACTCCACCTGGCACAGTGTATACTCCTACCACGCTTCGTCACACATAAAAGTTGTCGATCTGAATTTAAAAAAATATGCATACAATATTTCAAACAAAAGAGGTCGTGTATTAACTAGCTTCATTGTGTATTGTTACATCGTTTTCAATAGTTTCTCATAATGAGTTAAAAGAATTATAATAACAAAAATGTCATAAATAATTTCGAAATAACATTGAACTTTTCAATGAGAAGGACTTCTTGAAAAAAAAAGTTTAATCACTATGACATTGTACCATGACATACATGAGGAATTAATCACTACAACAAATCGACTACTTGGGTAGGTAATTAAGTCGGCGCTATTTTCACTTCTCAGAATCGGATTTGTATGGAAAAGCGTGTCTATTTTTGGTTATCAATCCGCTCTGTAGATGGCACTGTTATGTAATTTTTTTGGCAAGTTTTTATAACAAGAGATGGTGGACGGACAATTAATTTTGACATTTCACACTGACAGCTTTCAAATATTTGTTTTCATTCACTTTGTTGACGTTTCTGTTACGTATAGTTGGTCCCTTAAATGTTCTTGCCTCCCACGAACAATTTTATCTATCTCCAGATCTACTTATAAACATTGACTCCTGTGTACACTTGGATTTAGATTTGCTTTTCGATGAATATATTCATTTATCTTCTATACATCTATACATATAATAAGAATGTAAATCTAACGTGTCTGTACTTTTTCGATTTTCGTGAAAAGAATCGTTGGAGGTGTCTAGGAATAAGTAATAGAATACATTTGAATCATTTTTAGAAATGTCTGTCTGTCTCTCTGTCTGTATGTATACGCATAACTGCTAAAGTACTGGGTTCACAATATAACCGCACCAAGAAAGTCGTAAAGCATATCCTCGAGAGTAACTTAGTCTTTGTTTCATTAAAATCGATCCACTGTATCAAAAGTTATTGTAATTTGAATGACGGCTCGAGGTAAGTAGGAGAGAAGAGAGAGTAATCTATACTAATATTTTAAAGCTTGAGGGTTGCTTTGGCTAAACGCCCTAATCTCAGGAACTACGGGCCCGATTTGAAAAATTCAGTGGTAGATAGCTCATTCATCAAAAAAGGCTATAGGTTATATATCATCATGCTAAGACCAATAGGAGCGGAGCACCTACTGAGAATGTTTCAAAATCGGGGCTTTTTTCCTTTTGAGAGCTTCCGTTGCGTGTTAGCGTTAGCCCAAAGTAACTTTCATGCGGATGAAGTCGCGGGCGGAAGCTAGTTACAAATAAAACTGATCAAAAGCTTTTATACGATTTACGCAGTACCGCTTTATGCATACATACATACATACATAGCTATAAATTTACATCTAAAATCAACATATTAGTTCGAAAACCGTATTATAGAGGCGCTGATTGAAAAGAACGAGTGCGACCTCTATTTATATAAGTTACTCTGTGATTAAGTCAGAACTCAGAAAAAGAATGCGACTTTGTGTACGCAATAAAGGAAGTCACTTCGAGCAAGAACGTTGATTAGGCTAAATTAATTACACCATTTCTTAATTGTTACTTATCATTAATTGTTATTACTAAACTGTTAGTAATTTTATGTTAAACTTGTATTTTTGTTTTATTTACATAGGGTAATGTTTTTAATTAATTTTATGGAAAATTTAAAGAACGAACTTAAGTTTAGTTCGAATACGAATTTCCGTCTGCTTCCTTTGTGATATTTCTTTTTTAATTTCTTTGAAATAAGTTCGTAGTTGCTATGCTTCGTTGAGCTAAGAAAACGGTTGCTTTTAAAATAATTTACAAGCTAAGTTTCATAAGGTTTTTTTTTGTTTTTAAGGCATTTTAGTGAAAAAAAAAACTTAATAAAATATCGAAATAATATCGTTTTTCATCTCGCAATTTTAATTTTGGACCGATAATTCTTATTTGATATTAATAAAATAACCAGTGTTTAAATTGATAGGTTTTTTTTAAATAAACTTTGATGTTGCATTTTTTACTTGTTTTGAAAAAAGATAAAAAGCGTGAAAACTTTTTTTTAATATCATAGGAGGCAAACAGACAGGCGGGTCACCTGATGTTAAGTGATCACCACTGTTCATAGACATTAACGACACCAGGGGAGTCGCAATTGCGTTGCCAGTCTGTGTATTGGGTAAGGGGGAGGGGAGGTGGTCCTCTGGCGCTCTCACTAACCGAACGAAACGCAACAATGCAAGCACTGTTAGTTTCTGTGGGTCGGGTCGGGGAGCCGACCCGTTCATGCTGAAACCAGTAATGGCTTCAGCGTGCCTCTACCACCTACTGGTTCAAAAATGGTTCGTTTGTGCATAACGCATAAGGGAAGTAAACTTATCACAAATAATCATCCCTATCACTTCCTAACTGGAAGACATCGAATTACCAATAACCCTGTACATATTTTTAAGTTTTCTTTCTCCAGAGCGCTACCTCACAATCGAAGCACGCGGCTAGGTTCCTCCGGCTCGCGATGGCATCCATCATGGACATCTTGAAGATCAAGCCGTTCGTGGAGGTGTCTGTCGGTCAGCTACTATGGGGATACGAGGATCCGCTGCTGAAGCTGGCGAAGGACGTCGTGCCAAAGGAGCAGAAATTGCCGTACGAGGAGTTTGGACTCTTCTATGGAGTGAGTGATACGTTTGTTCATACTAACTCGGTTAATATTATTGTACTTTGCATGATGGGAACGACGTGCTGCTGCAGAATAATCGCAACCGATAACTGAGGTTGTCCGCCAGGGGTCCACGGGAGACTCAACGGGGTTCCATGTTGGCGTGACAAAAAAATAGGGGTTCACAATCCGTAAGCGGGGAGCCACGAAAACTTATCTGCTTTCGATAGTGGAGAACTAAAATGTTGGCTTGACTTCACATATCAATGTAGGCTGATAATATTTTAAGAAGCTCAGCGACTGTCACTTGTAAAAACTTGCATATTCAATATTCAGTACGTAAGGCAAATTTCTATAGTTAGATCTAATCTTCACATTTTTTGTCGAGTTTTGGGAATATGGTAGAAATGTAGCTACAGGGGGTCCACCGGAACCAGCTAAATTTTGAAATTGGTCTATAAGAAAAAAAAACTGGGAACCTATGCTCTACGCAGATTCACAGGAATAATTATATCAACTCTGCTTAGTAGTTCAGGTGCATAGGTGGTAGAGCCACGCTGAAGCTACTACTGGTTTCAGCATGAATGGGTCGACTCGCCCGGGGTACTACCACCCTCTCACAGAAAGCCGACATGAAGTAACAGTGCTTGCATTGTTGCGTTTCGTTCGGTCAGTGAGAGCGCCGGATACCCAACTCCTTTCCCCCTCCTCACTTCCCCACTCCTCCTTCTCCCAAACACAGGCTGGCAACGCACTTGCGACTCTTCTGGTGTTGCAAGTGTCTATGGACGGTGGTGATCACTTAACATCAGGTGACCCAACTGTTCGTTTGCCACTTATGATTAAAAAAAATCCAAGATTCCGTTAATTGATTATTGTCGAAGTAAGTGACACCGCTATCCCACATTTAAGTACGAACGTATTTTATAAAATAGTCCAAAGATGTTTACTTTATAACCTTTACTGACATAAGTTTTCTTTGTTTTTCAGAAAAATGGAACCTCACCAGACGAGGTTACGATGTACACGGGCGCTACGGGTATGTCCCTATACGGCATCATCGAAAGGTACAACCTCAGGGACAAGCTCCCGCACTGGACCACCGACCAGTGCAACAGCATCGCCGGCTCCGATGGGTCCATTTTCCCGCCCCACATCACGAAGAACGACACTCTTCAAGTTTACGACAAGGACCTCTGCAGGCTTCTACCTCTAAGGTGGGTCTATATCCTTACTATATAATCTGACTACAATGGCTGTAGACGGCGGACGGGGACGGGGGAGGAGGCGAAGCAGTTGCTCCATTTTGTCATTCTGCCGTCATCACTCACGGCAGGAACTACTCTTTTTTTTGACAACCAATCTTCTAGTAGATTATTACTGTCATTGTCGAGTAGGTAATTACTTTTTCTTGCGATTACAAGTTTCTTGCGATCACTTCAATGAACTAACAGGACGGTGGCCCTCTTGTTAGAACTTTCCAGGGAGTCTTTGTGGCAAGTCCCAATCCATGCTCCGTGGTATTATTTCTGATACACTTCACTTGTGCATAATAACCGAACTATATTACGTAAAATACCACAAATATTATAAAATATAGAGCCAAATAACACAAGACTATGAATAAAATATAATAACCACTACATGACATTCCAAGATCCCGCCAAAAACTCGCAGCTAGTCTTATTTGTTACGGACTGTCCATAGACATTTGTCATACGCAAATGATATAAAATATCTAAAGATGGATCCGTTATCTTGAGATATCAACACTGTCATTTTCAAAGTGGCCGAATATTTTAAGTAAAGAAAAGCAGACAAAGAATGTTTTGAATATAAAAGTGAATAGTAATAAATCTGCAGGATGACTCTGATTCGAGCTCCGATAGCTAAATGGAAAGTGAAGTTGTTAGAATACTGAGTGTAATTTATTTACCTAATAAATTGTTTTTAATTTGACGTGCCAGTCATTTTTTTCTTTTTCATGTACGCAATGGCTACAAAGATTTTATATTTCCAAGACTTTAAGATGTATATTATTTACATTGGTTCTTTATTTGTACTTGCTAGAATTCATATTCGACAAAAACAGGAATTGGATTAATTATACTCGTAAATATACAGCTTCAAAAAATTGTGCTTTGATATCGTAAGATCTGTCTGACACTAGGAGTCTCATGTGAGTTCATGCTGTTTCCTTCCCACTCCCCGCCTCCCCGCGCATACCTAAGGCGCGGTACAGCGGTTGCGGTCAGACCATAATAACAAGTTTCAGAAATTCGATATCTTAAGTCTACCCTCCCTATATATTCTTTGATCATTGAACATTAACTATTAATGTATTCATTCAAATATATAGACACTAACACCAACAACACCTGTGTTTACCATACCGACGTGACTAACGACGCAATTAGTAGGTTCATTTATACGGCCGTGGACGCTCCGGCGCGGGACATTGTGTTTTATTTTTAAACTAGCTGTGCCCGCGACTTTGTCCGCGTGGAACCTTATGTGAAGAACAGCGATTAATAAAGTCATCTGAATGTATCATTTACTTATCTACTTTTCTCTCGTACTTACGCCGCGTCGTCATTAAAATTACAATAACTTTTGATAGAGTGGACCGATTATAATGAAACAAAGACTAAGTTATTCTCGAAGATATGCTTTATGATCTTCTTGGTATGGTTTTATTGTAAACCGAGTACTTTGGCAGTGATGCGTATTCATACAAATAGACAAACAGACAGACAGATAGACAGACAGACACTTCTAAAAATGATTGAAATGTATTTTATTACTTATTCCTAGACACCTGCAACAATTTTTTTCACGAAAATCGAAAAGTACAGACCCGTTAGATTTACATTCTTATTATATATATAGATTTAAAAAATGGCTATAGAAGCTGTGTATATACAATACTGATACTTTTCATTGAGCTTGGGTGAATGATTAGTAAACTATATAAAAATGTATATAATTATTGCTCCGAGTGAGTGCTGTATTGAGTTGAAAACTTTCGACATGTTAATGTGAAATAGTTTTTGAGATATGAGGGTGTAAAAGTGGATCCAAATGGGTCGCGTAATATCACACACAGTGCCGCGCGCTCGCCATTCCGTTAGCTTAAACTTGGCTTGACACGCTACCGCGTGTCTCCGATACGAAATATATATAAGAGTTATTGAGTTATAGAAAGAAAGAAAGAAATACTTTATTGTTGGAACAACCATACAATTAAATTAGATTACACACTAATTAGACAGAAAAAAAAAATACATTTTAAAAATGAAAAATAGATGTCCAACAATTGGCGAACCCATTCAGCAAAAATCTGCAATAGTGTAAGTAGTACTGCAGCGCTGATTTTCGACGGGAGCCTATATATGATGATAAACAGACGTTAATGTCAATACAGAATTAGAAACGAACAAACAAATAACACAGACGCACGTAACACGTCACGGATGGCCATACTAAAGAGATATAACAACTGTAACCACAAATTTAGGATTAAACAAAAACAAATATAATTTTAGAAGAGAAAAAAAAAAGTAAATAAAAACAATACACATCAATAAACAGAGCTTACAATAGAATACTACTACTATTCACATACATTATACGTCACTCTAATTACTGAATTTGAAATTGCAATAGATAATGCTTATATGAGAGTTTAAAGCTAAGTTTACTCTTTTTGGATCGACATGGCGGTGGGATGTTCTTCCAACAACGAGTGGCAACGGTGCTTGGTACACATATATGTTTCAACAACTCATATATGTATGAATAGTTAGCTTAGCTTAGGTTAGCTCAGATAGGTCGCGAATTGCATGTATCAGGCAACAGCCAAAGCCGAGGTGTGCCGCGCACCCTTGAGCTAGTTGTCAAAATAGAATCGGCTGAGTGCCTTAAGCGCTCGCCTTAGTAGTCCGGTGAACCTGTTAAGACTTTGCTTGGTCAATAGCGTAGTCAGTTCGAAGAAAAAACAAAAAGCTACCGCGTGTCTCGATAAACAAATTATCAATACCTTATAATTACGTGTTTGCGTACTATAATGATTTTTTTTTATTTGCTCAACGGATATTGTAATAAAATAGTCGAGGCAGTCATAAGGACTGCCGACAGAAGCGACAACACAATTCAATGGAATAACTACGTTCTTTTTTGAAATCTTAAATCAATTATAGTTTGAATTATATAAATTTCATAATATGTCAATTGAAATGATGTATTAACATTAGTCTGCTTTTCACATCTGCAGCCACTCCGGGCATTAATAAATATATACATTTTTATATAGTTTATTAATTAACCAAACATATGATGTGCTGCAAAAGCTCAACACAAAATATTAATATAACACGTGCACAGGCCCCTATACTACGCGTCGCTAGTCTGACGCAAGAGCAACACGTCACGAGTACGTCGAGGTCATCGGTGACGCGAACCGATAACTTCTCCCCCTATCAAAAATCGTTCAACGCGGCTAAAGAATTTTTTACTTTAAAGAGAACGAACAAAATTTATGTAATAGTTTTCGCCTGATGCACCGGCAGACCTGTATAATTTTATTTACATAGGTGTTTTAAATTATTGTTACATGGTTTAAAATTTACACACATGATAAGTTATGCAAAAGTGTAGCTACGATTCGCAAAGGTCTGAGTTTAATAATTGCGTTTATTGTGAACATGGGTTTGTTGATGTAGCGCCTGTTTGAACAGCCGTTCGCTTGTTACACCGTCGCGTAAAAATTGTGTAGTATTGTATCATCCTCGTACAATATTTATCATGGAGCTTTATTATATATGCCGGGGTAGTGATAAAATGGCGTCCATGTCGAAGTATGACGTCGTTATAATGACGTCATGGTTATAATCTGATCGATCAATCTACCAAGAATTGTCGAATGAAACGTTAACCGATTACAGAAACACAACACTAGATATAGTTACAACTAATTATCCGTAGGTGTGACTAGCCCAACTGTCTGAGCGAAGATGCCCAGTATCATAGTCGTCGGTCGCCTTTTAAGGCATTAAGATAGATAAACAGCCGATAACTTCAACCAATAGCATTTGAGGTTATTATTAACCCCCTATATAGTCAATAACGCGGTGTCGCAGGTCAATAGTGGCTCCTATATAGGATATTCTGCTGTTGGTTATCCATTGTCCCGTTTCGAAGTGTAACTTCTTATGGGAGGGCTTTATAATTCCTTTCAGCAACCTTTTTGTGTGACGTAAAGTGGTGGGAGTGAATATCGTGTCGGGTAGAGTGTTGAAAGCACCGTTTGTCGTCCGATCACCGAAGTTAAGCAATGTCGGGCGCGGTTAGTAATTGGATGGGTGACCGCTTGCGAACACGGTGTTGCGTTGGATTTTGTTGCATTTTTTGTATTTAAAATATTTCCCTGTAATACAAAAGTTTTACTTATATCGCGTATATTTAGGACACATCCTGTTTTTTTATGGTGTAGTAAGTATTATGCAACAACCAATAGGTGTGAGAGAGGAAGTATCTAGTTTTTTTTTATTTTACTCAAGATCAAAGTGGTGATATAAACTACGATCATCAAAACCTTTTTATAAAGCCGTGATTGTTTGATAGTTGAAATGTCAATTCGATGTCGGCAGATTCGAACCACAGTGTGTACCAAAGAATTTTTCAAAATTCGCTCACCGTTCCTAATTTATATTTGGTAACTATATCGGCTAAATATGAAGGAAAACATTGTGAGGAAACCTGCACCTAGGAAATGTTCTTGTGTAGCACCATAGTATGTGTGTTTATTTTAGGGTTTTTCTCTTATATTTCTGTCTTCCATATAGCGTTATCAAATTCCAGGTACTTGCATGACGTGGAGTCCGCAGCCGGTGTAGAGGGTTACAGGTTTACTCCACCGGAAGACGTGTTCGCAAACGACGAACACAACAGGTGCTATTGTCCCGCTGGACCTCCATGTGCTCCGAACGGCCTCTTCAACGTCTCTCTCTGCCAATACGGTAACGTACCCTTATGTTGATGTGATAGTAGGTATTAAGTTTGGAATGGTCAACGCGCATTAAAAATTCAAAAACAATCATCACCAGAAGTGAGGAATTATTTTGTACTATATATATATAGTAACATTGTATTATTTAAGCTACGTTTCTCTGTTGTATTTCATGTTTTTTATGCGTTGTATGTATTCATTCGATCATTAACAAAATAGAAAAATATTTTATTCAATATAGGCTCTGCGAAGATGCTTCTGAACGTCAAAGCTACCATCGGTTCGGACAAACAACTCAGTCATCGAGAAGAACCGGCAACTAACTCGATCTGGTTTATCTAATCTGATGTTAAAAGACGTCACGGTCTAAGATAGTGAACACGCTAAATCTAAAGGGCAATGACTCTCAAGTGCGAGTGCCGGAACCTTCGATCAACAATAACTAGATAACGGGTCGGCGCGAAAAATACGTCTCGGTAAATAACAGCTCACTTGAAATGTGAGCTTCTATTTTGTTCAGTTTGTTTGAAACACAGCCAATGTATGCACGTTTCACATGCCGCAGTGTATTCAAAAGATGCAAAAATAATACCCGAAAAAGCAATTTAACGGCCGGAGTATCTTACTTTCGCTAAATACATGTTGAATAAGTTATATTTTAAGCTTTAAACTAACAAATAATATTAAATTTTGAACAAAATTACCGATTTTAAACCTGTGGTACAAATGTTTGGCCTAAGCTCTCCAACCACGCACAAACACGCACAATAACGGGAAAACGTACTTTATTCATTACGTGTTAAGGTTGAATTCACAATAAATGTTGTTTATGTTGTCTTTTCATTTGTGAGGGGAGTAATTTATTGCTTTGCTCGTTTTATCGTAAGTATTAGATAATATTTTGAACATTTGTGACTTTATTACTAGGTGTCATGGTTGTAATTAGGTTGAACTTAAAACTGTTTTAAAACTTTTTTTCTCCCTTTCTTAGTAAACAAATAGCTACACATAAGTATATATTTACACGGACAGCAGTTTGCTTCGATTTTGTACGTGACCCTTTATCTAGTTACTAATGATCGAAGGCCGGAACACAGAAACAGGAGCTTGGGGATAGTTTTGAACTTAAGGGTGGTAGCTAGCGAGGCGTACTTAGGAGAAGCCCTACCAGCCATGTTATGGTTTCCTCACGATGTATTCCTTCAATGAAAGTTCCGACACATTCGCGAGGGCTCAAAGTTACATCAATCGCTTATGGTACAGTTTAGATGCGATGTGGTAGCCTGTAATTTACATTAGATTACATAGATTTGTTTAAAACTGTCAAACCACCAGCACCCGATCTACTCAAGACCACTTTAATTTCCGTTTGGTTTTCTGCTTCCATTACAATTTAAATACCCCCGCGTTTCCCCTAGAAGCATTGTCAACGGATGTTTAAACATTATTTCTTAAGGAAACATGTGGTCTAACACGCTAAGCCTTAAGGACTAGTTTCGAAGTGAGTCTGTAACACTGGCGACAGATTTTCGACTCGAGGATGGTACACAACTAGATTAGCTTTTTACAATACCCCTCTCATCGTCCTAAGGTTTCATCGCAATTTTGTCCTTCACCGAAAACTCTGATTTATTCGCAAGAATTGGAAGCTGTGGTAGTCACATATGTGTATACATGTACGTGTAAATAAAGTCAGTTTGAACAGCACCGTCTTGTTGTTTACCTCATGGTGACAGCAGTGTAGAAATTACTTTAAATTATAGTGTTATAATATCCAAATTACGTAAAAATTATCTTAGATAGTAAGATTTCTTGACAATACAGTGTAGTTTGTTGTTAGTGGAATTATCACTACAATGCAGCCCAACAGACGCGCCGAAGCGTCGCGAAAATAGCTATTACAATAATTTAAAAACATTACAATAAATTACTTACGTACTGCCTAATAAAGAATTTACGTCAATCAACATATCTGCTTCGCGTTAATGGAATATTGAAAGTTGTTAGCATTAATATTATCATTTGATTACAGATTCCCCCATAATGTTGTCGTTCCCTCACTTCTACCTCGCTGATCCGAGCCTCTTGGAGGCCGTGGAGGGGATCTCCCCTCCTGTTCCCGAGAAGCACAGGCTGTTTATCGACGTGCAACCTGTGAGTTACTAATCTTTGTAAACGGGAAAGTACCTATTAGAGATGTCTCTCTCCATATGACACGATAAGGGTATGTAAAATGGGTTTGAAATCGATTAGAAATGATTATATATGTCGGGGCGAAGATAAAAATTTCGTCTATGTAGAAGTGTGACGTCATCCATAGTGACGTCACGGTTATGATTTAATCAATCAATTCACCAGGAACACTCGAATAAAACGTTAGCTGATACAGAATCGCAACATTGACTATAGTTACGACGAATTATCCGTACATGTGATTAGCAAAACTGTCCGAGCGAGGATACCCAGTATCCAGCATTCAGTTAAAGCTAACAGCCAAAACAATCAAGATACATGAACAGCCGATACTTCCGACCAATGGTGTTTGAGGTC
Source organism: Antheraea yamamai (assembly GCA_036509395.1). NCBI lineage: Eukaryota > Metazoa > Arthropoda > Insecta > Lepidoptera > Saturniidae > Antheraea > Antheraea yamamai. The sequence goes on along the minus strand of AP028453.1, from coordinate 10,419,870 downwards.
ATTAGTAACTCCCCCGATACAGTCAATAGTATGGACGCAGGTGAATAGTAGCTTCCCCGATAAATATTTTACTTCTTGTAACTCTATAAGTGAACTCGTACCCTCCAGGAAATGGGTATCGCGATGAGAGCTCGCGCCCGCATCCAGATCAACCTCGCCGTGTCGCAGGTCATCGATATCAAGCAGGTCGCGAACTTCCCGGATATCGTCTTCCCTATACTCTGGTTTGAAGAGGTAAGGATAGTTTTTATTGACATATCAACAATAGTACATAACCATCAAATGAACTGAGCCCAGGGTAGTGTGTTTCCAGACGGAAGACACCATTATTGGTCGTATACACTCAAGCATGATGCTTGGAAACGTTGAAACTTAAAAAAAAAACATGTTTTGTTATTCATCGATGAGTGGGCATTTTTGGTTATTCTGTATTATTCATGCGTTCAAACTTCGAGTAGATATTTTTTGTTACTAGTAATCATAAGGTTGTCGGTATTCGATCATAATTAATAATTAAAAAATTTCAAGTTTTCATATAAAAAAAAAGCGATTTTTTTTTTAATTATTGATAACACTAAAGCTTGTGTAAAGTAAAGAAAATTGTTTGGATAAAGAGAGGAGAAAGATGTACTTAACTGTTTTCTATCTGCGTTTTTGTATATAAATGTTGTGTTATTCGAGCAGTAGAAAGTTAAAAAATAACGTGCAATTTGGTTTACCGTGAGTGGGCATTGTCGGTTATATCGTGTTCCCCGCGCAGGGCATCGACGAGCTGCCGCGCGAGGTGGCGTCGCTGCTGCGGCTGGCGACGCGCGTGCCGCCCGTCGCGCGCGCCTCCCTCGGCTGGGGCCTCACCGCCCTCGGCCTGCTGCTCATCCTCCTCGCAGTCACCTGCCTCATCAGGTCACTTCTCATACCAGTTTCATCCCATATCAATTAAATGAATACACGTTTCATATCACACACTAGCCAGGTCACTTTCTTATACATTCCTGGTGACCCAGTCCTCTCAAAAACTATTACTGTCATTTTCTCATTAAAATATACTATAAGGTTTTTAACAATGACTTATTATGTAAATTAGTATGCATCGAGGGGTTTGCGCCGGAACAGAGAGTAAGCGGATAAAAAATGCGGAGGGCAACATATACGAGTAAATAAGTTCAGAGCACGTACGGGTTTAAAAACAACAGTGGCCGTCCAAAGATTAACGCCTATAAAAAAATGACTTAATGTCCATATAGAAATGTTACAGTAATAAATATCGATGTGCTTTAAGATAGTAACAATGTAAACCTGAAGAAACTGGCCTTCAAGTACCGATACCGAAAGGCACCTATAAGTACCTGGCATCGTCACATTTTCAATTTAAGGGTGCACCAGACCAGGCATTAGGAAATTGCAAATTTTACACCATATGTGTATTGGACCTTAATATTCTAATCAAATAAAAAGTGGGTTACCACCTTTATTTCAGAATATTTTCGTTAAATATATAATAAATCTCATAAATTATGAAATCAAAATCAATAAGTGGTTTTTACCTGACCTAAAATAAATAACCGTTTTACTCAAACCAAAATCAATAAGTGCATTTTACCCAAACCAAAATCAATAAGTGCATTTTACCCAAACCAAAATCAATAAGTGCATTTTACCCAAACCAAAATCAATAAGTGCTATTTACCCAAACCAAAATCTATAAGTGCTTTTTATCCAAATCAAAATTCTATAGATGACTGTGGCAGTAATAGATTATTGTGCATTTCTATCCAGGTCTTCCCATCGGCAAAGCACCCTCAGACTAGAGGGTCACGTTGTGGCGAAACCTCCGCCCGCTAAAGTACCACCGAGCAAAGAAAACGATTACGAATTGAACAGTCGGAGATAATGTTGAATCGCTAACTATAATAATAAAATAGAAATACGTAAATAAACGCATAAAAGTAATAACGTAAAGTATTTCGATTAAATCAATCGAATGATCGATAAAGACAATCGTTTAAATCTATTGTATCGATTAAAAGAAATCGATTCCAATACATCACATTTTAAGGCGACTTTTGTCAGTTTTGAGATTATTAACATGCATGTAATTTCCTATTTGACCGTTTTTCACATTTTTTGAAATATTTGACGTTATTAAAATATACCAATAGCGATAGAAGTCGGGTTGGAAGTGTATGCAAATTTCAGACATCTCAAAATACGAGGTAAGTTGTAACTAAATAGTTTATATTTTATCCTAAATATATCATCATCGCAAAAGGCTTTATTCTTTTTTTTAATACACTGTATGATAATCGAACTATCTCATGATTAAATTTTTTTTAATGCAAAGTGTTGGTCTAATATTACGTCACAGTTCATGTTACCTTTAGATGCCACATTATTTGCATACATTGAATAAAATCTCTAACAAAAGCTATATAAACTTGTAAAATTAAATAAATAAATAACTTTGTATTCATGATAAAAATCTCCAAAAAGAATAATATTCTGTTCCGGGTAATTTATTTAAACACACGGCAACATTTAAGATGATAAGTATCACAGGAAGTTTTTGGCGTGACATTTGTGTGTCATTTTTAATTCATACAGTTGTCTTTATTGTGCACTATTAGAAGTGGACTAAAAGTAACAGTATTTTGACGTATCGGAAAAACTGTAATCTTAAAAAGAAGACTCGATTTTTTTGGAAAACTATAGATTAAAAAATAGGAAGTTAGGCCTAAAAGACAAGTATCCAGCAACCTCAAAATTTATACTATTGACGTAATGTTAGGCCAGTCTTTACGTGACAGCTGTCACAGAAAGAGAATACAATATAAGAACAGTTGGAATGCACTGTAGGGAATTTTAGGATATGAGGTGCAACTCTCGTGTATTTTTGACAATAACTATGAAAGTATTTTGATTTCGATGGATGAATCATATTTTTATTTAACAATGATAAACAGAGTCACAAAACATTTTAATAGTTTGAATTTTTATGAAGTTTATTTATAATGATTGTAAATATTTTCTTGGCATATTCGATATCTGTGGCTGAGATTACTAGGTAGCTTTTTCACGGTAAAATACAGCTATATTTTGTTTATGAGTGAGGGTTAAATGTTAATCCAAATTATTTTTGTAACAAATATCAAAAATATTCCATTTTGATTCAGTTTCTATCATTCCAAGATATTCGATGATTTTTTTACGCAAATATGTCTAAGTAGACCTATTAGTTTTTAATTGTAAAGCCACCTCTGACTATATTTGTAATCTGTTTTTTTTTTTTAATGTAATTAAGTTGAGAGTCTAAACTATGGTCGACAACGAATGTGATAAATGGTGAATTTCAATATACTTGTTACTCTTAGTTTGGTTAAAAAAATTTGAACAAATCTCTATTATATCGTTATTAATTATTATGCACTTATAATTTTAGATTAATATGTTTTATGTCATGAAATTCGGGTACGTAATGGAAATTATTATATTAAATTACAAATACACACAAGACCGAATAACGATTAACAATAATTCGCTCAGATATTTGATATTATACATTGTTTATAAATTGCTTTGTAAAATAAGATGAGTGACAATTTTTGAAAACGTTTATATAATCGGTAAGGTAATTTTAATATTTAAATGGCAACACTCGTCGAAAGGTGTGACGTCACAGACTTTGACATTCCTTTATATTTGTCTATTATACTTTGTTTTCTCGTCTAAATTAATTAAACACGTTACAAGACGAAGCTGATTCATATATTTGTATTGACATATTCCATAATAATAATAATAAATATATATATATTTTTAATGATTATTGCGTCGGCACGAGTTTATTCGACAAATGTACTTTTTATCTTAGACAAAGCGAATCGTTTTAGTTGTATGTTATCTTTTCGCTAAATATTTCATTATTTTGACTGTCTTATTTAGTTATTTCAAAAGTCATGATATATAAAACCGCTTTTGTCGAGCTCGTGTCGTCGCTCTACTCCGGGGCTGAGGGTTGCCATTACAGATTTTTATCATTTCTATGTTGGTATTTTGGAATTTACGTATATGTAGTAACTAGTCTATATTTTTGTGGGTCCGTCCTTTATCTTTAGATTAATTTTAACTATTTTTACCGTTTTATCGAGATTTACCAATGGTGGTTTATTTTTATATCTTAGTATGATAGATTATAATATAATAATTTAGGTCCAAAAATTATCACTATTATAATGTTTAATTGTTATAAGGAACATAAAAGGTTAACTTCATAGTCCGTTTTATATATAAATACTAAGTGGTTTTGTTTTATCGTTGGCTTGTTTTTTATATGGAATCGTTTAAAAATGACAAGTTTTGTAATTGAAATTTAAAAAAAAATGTATTTGTCTGTTTTTATTGACGTTTTAAAATTCTAACTGAGGATTTATAAAATAGTGCTATATAATTAGTTTTTTTTAGTTCTAATATCATCTACTCTTACTTTATTCTTCAGTTTGAAAGGTAATAATAAAAACGAAATGTATTAGTTATTGTTTTGTTTTCGATCAATAGTAATACTAACTTGTAATGTTTCCTTCCCTTTCTAAAATTCAAGTTAATAAATCCAGAATATTTGTCATCTTTAACTTGTTATAGGACAAGGATACTAATAGATTAACACATTTCTCTAATATTTGAAGCATTATTGTCCGAGTTCATAAACCGCTAACCAAATTCTCGGCGTTATCGGTAAATATTTCATACCGGTATTTGTAACTTTCACAACACTATCTGTGTACTACACCCTGAAAGGATTCGATATATTTAGAACAATTAAAACACTGCGGCTTCGATTTAATATTTTTTTCATAATATTCCGTGCAAAAATATTTTTGTACATATCTTTAAGATTTGAGAATTCGACTTTGCTCAATATAATCGTACTTATGAATTGTATAAAATACATCAGCAGTTTGTAATCGATTTGTAACATAAGTATATTTTGTAAATAAAGGTGTGAGTGAATATATTACTTGTTTGTTTTATTTCTTACGAACCAATTGGAACGTAGCTCGTCAACGCACCGTCCGGTTGTAGTTGACTGTTAGAAATCGTCGCGTAAGGGAAATGCGTTACCTTGTCTATGCTACTGTTTGTCTAATAATGCTCTGAAGAACATTTTGACATGGTGCCTTCATCGACGTTCTAAATTCGCACCTCGAGATGCTGGCTGGTAGCTCACCCACTTCTCATCACTCGTCGCTCATCATCATCACACTCTAAAACCTAATAAAATAGCAACAACCGTAAGGTTCTCCAGAATCTTCATTATGCGTACGATGGTGATGTGGAATGGGTTACCCGGTATTGTAAACGTGTGTATAAAATCAACAGACCAACATCGCCTGCTGTCGGTTATATAACGTCAAAGTCAAACGCGTTGAAATTTAATTAATGTATGTTTGTTTTTGCCTTAAAATCTAAAGTTTATAACATACTTAAGTTATGTCGTATCATTGTTGAAATTTGGAAATGAAGATTCGAGAACTCGAAACTTCAACAATTATGCTGTTATTTCACGATAATTGGTCGGAATGAATCTCGAACATGTATTTTCTTATGGTTATAAACAGTCAATAAGTACTGTTATTAATATGATTAGCTTCTGCCCGCGACTTAGTCCACGTGGAATAGCTACTTTGGGCTAACGCTGTCACGCAGCGGAAGCTCAAAAGGGAAAATGAAACCCGATTTTGAAACATTATTCATTGGTGCTCGGCTCCTATTCGTCTTAGTGTGATGATGTATAGCCTATAATAGCCTTCCTCGATAAATGAGCTATCTAACACCGAAACAAGTTTTCAAATCGGACCAGTAGTTCCTGATATATAATATTAGTATAGATAGTATGTATACTATAGATGAAATTTGTTTCAATCTACCTCGAAACTTCGTAATCACCTATTTTGTATGTATAAATATCATTTGAAACTTTTTGATCAGATTCCTCGCGAGAAAGTGTCGCAATATGGTACATAACGGTTTTTCCTTACGTGTCGACAATATACAAATATAAACAATGAAAATCTTTTTTTTTATATCATAGGAAGCAAAGGAACAGGTGGGTCACCTGATGTTCGGTGATCACGACCGTCCATAGACACTAACAACACAGTGGAGTCGCAAGTGCATTGTCAGCCTGTGTTTGGGAGAGGTGGTTAGGGAGGTGGGTATCCGGCGCTCTCACTGACCGAACGAAACGCAACAATGCGAGCACTGTTACTTCACGTGGGTGTTTCTGTGGGTGGTAGTACCCCAGGCGAGCCGACTCATTCATGCTGGAACCAGTAATAGCTTCAGCGTGCCTCTACCACCTTATACAAATCTCTATATTGAATCGCATTGTATATTTTGAATTCGATTCAAATGAAATATGGTATTGTAATACAAAGTAAACCACTATACAAGTTTTTAATTTTACCGAGTGATATACCGTGAATAGCATCCATCCAATTAGTAAGTCATTTTCAGCACCCTTTTATTTAGATTAAAATAGAAATTCTCATAATCTATAATAATAGGTCTTTACCTATGAAATTACCGTTCTGCAGTACTGGCCATTTCAAATCAAAACAATTTTTGTTTGGCTAAGAATTCTAATTTCAAATTAATTTTATTTTAAAAACATGGAACTCTTTTTCCAAAAGTAGTCATTTGTTTATTGATTAGTGTTACATTTTCATCACATTTCAATCTTTTTTGTCATCATGGATACGTTAAAAATTCGAGTAATTATGGAATATGAGTACCGTCGTGGCAGCAACGCGGCACAAGCGGCACGCAACATCAACGACGTTTACGGAGCTAACACTACAAACCAACGCACCACCTGTTATTTGTTTGCTCGCTTCCGTTCTGGGAATTTCGACCTGAAAAATGAACCTCGCGGTCGTCCAAAGACTTTGGTCGACAATGACGAATTAAAGGCCATTGTGGAAGCTGATGATACACAATCTATGGCTGAATTAGCAGCCGCTTTCGACGTTAGCGTCAAAACAATGTTGGTCCATTTGCGTCAAATTGGCAAGGTAAAAAAGCTTGACAAATGGGTGCCCCACGAACTCAATGATCGCCAGCGCGAAGTACGCGTCAAGACGTGCCTTGCACTGCTCAACAGACACACAAATGAAGGATTTTTGAACCGCATTGTTACCTGCGATGAAAAATGGATTTTGTTTGATAACCGCAAGCGCTCAGCAAGTTGGTTGGATCCTGGTTCAGCACCTAAACAATGCCCTAAACGAAAACTTACCTCTAGAAAAGTGATGGGCACTGTTTGGTGGTCTAGCGCCGGTGTGATTCATCACAGCTTCTTACCAAACGGGGTGAGCATTACTGCAGATGTGTACTGTGAATAACTGAACACAATGATGGAGAAGCTGGCACATCTCCAACCAGCATTGGTCAATCGCTCATCTCCGCTGCTCCTGCACGACAACGCGCGACCTCATACTGCACATCAGACTGCCTCCAAGTTGCAAGAACTGGGATTGGAAGTTCTCGGTCATCCGCCCTACTCACCAGACCTCGCGCCTACAGACTACTACTTTTTCCAGAATTTGGATAACTCCTTTGTGGGAAAAAAATTCAATACCCGAGAGGCAGTACAAAATGCCTTTGAAAAATTTGTTGCCTCCTGTCCAGCTGATTTCTTTAAGAAGGGCATCAATAAACTGCCACTGCGTTGGCAAATATGCATTGATTGCATGGGTGATTACTTCGATTAATACAAATAAAAAATACATGAAAAAAATTTGTTTAAATTTTTTCATAGAAAACGGCAATTTCATAGGTAAAGACCTAATATAAAGCATACCCTCGAGTAACATTTAGTCTTGGTTTATTAAAATCGGTTCACTCTATCAAAACTTATTATAATTTTAATGACGACGCGACTTAAGTACGAGAGAAAAGTAGATAAGTAAATGGACTTAATACATTCAGAATGATTTTATTAGTCACTGTTTTTTTTACATTTGGTTCCAGGCGGACGGAGTCGCGGGCACACCTAGTTCATTATATAACTGTCAAAAGATGTTAACTCTACATTACGTTCTGTTCTTCCCCGTATTTATAATTGTAATTCGTGTTACCTGGTTTTTCAGTGTTACTTTATAATTGCTGATAATGAATAAAACAAACATATTGATAAATCTATACAGTTTATTATTAAACTAATTAATAACATTATTTATATAACATAAAGTTAACTTTATATTGGCTCATGTCTTAATTTGAAATACAGGAACTCGTACTTGTGTGAGCGGGTGCGACGTGTCATCAACATTTCTGAGACTACCCTCTTTTTTAAAGTTAAGTCACAACATTTCTGAAACTACCGTCTATCAAACTTTGTTTTGGCGAACACATTCATGAAACAGAATTTTAGAGTGTTCATTTTTTTTTTCCTTTAATTATTCTTACTTTCTCATATTGTTTCCATTAGATGTATATTTAGTTTTATTGAAATTTAATTAACTGTTGTAGAAGTTTATTTAGAAGTATTATTTATATTAACATTTAAATTTCATAAACAATATTTTTTTTTAATATATTTATATACTATGTTGATAGACTCATGACAAATAAACAAACATTTGACAAACTCCATTATCTAATAAGTTCAGCGATTTACCTCAAAAATGTGGTAGTAACTGTGTTCAAATGTGGTATATTTTTCCTTTATTTTCCATTGTATTCCTTCATAGATTCATACAATCGCTTTACTATGACATATTATGAATGATTTTTTTAAAATATAGACAATAACATGCCAATCCGTGTTTACGTCTAACGCTAAAACACACAAAACCTTTATTTTTTCTGTGAACAATTCAAGAGATCACGTTTCTTGAAAAATGTGATATCAATGTAAAGATAATGTACTTAGATAACTTAATATACTTGAGTTTATTAGCTCTACAATTAAGAGCTGACAAATGTTCTGTATATTATACTTTCTTTGTGGGGGCTTCTTTCTTTAACAAAATTATATTTACATAAAAAAATCTGGTATTTTCATCATAATTTAAGTTCTCAACAAATTAGGTCCCATGGATTGTTAAAAGGGAAAATAAATCCTTTTCGGTGTTTTCACGTCAGACATTTAATTATTATTTTTTTTTACCACAAATAACAGAGAACTTCATATACAAAATACGCAAAAGAAGCAGTTAAGTGTATAAATTAACTAAATTTGGCAAGTAATATCGTCGCATTACAGTTCAGTAATTAATAAGGAATACTAGAGAACGAAGAAATGGTTCAATAGCGGTGTTGCCAGACAAATCAGATTAAATATATTTAAAAATAATAAAAAAAAAACATTATGCATGTTAAAAATAATATTACATTAAATAAAAGTATATTCCATGTTTTTTACAGAATACATTCAGGTGAAAATATAAAAACAGACTCCAGCGATTATTTTTAAAATAAAAAAAAAATGTTTTAAAAAATACATTCACATTTTTTAATCATTTTGTGTCTCAGTTAAAGTTTGAAAATATATAATTATTTTGCAAAAAAACTCTGATCGGCCAAACGGAGTGAAAAATAATCGTTGGGACCAGTTTTTACATACTGATCTGGCCTATATTATATAATCTGTGATTACGTTGCAATACATCAATAAATAAAAAAAAAACTATATGGACAATCTGTAAAACTTTGCATTAATTTGGAAAAAAATCGAATTGCATTATTAAATGATATTGTCACCAAACTTGACAAAAACAGACATTTTTTTTATAAAATATTCCAATTTTAATCCTAAAAAATATCAAATTTTTCCTATAACTTTTAGTACATTATGCAAATAGAATTTAATTATGAAATAATTTTTTTAAAGACATTTCCCAAAATTTATTTTCAAAAATAAAATACATTAAAAAAAATACCAAAAATAGTACTATCATTACTTCCATTGCAACATTAAAGTGTAAACAGGCTACTAAGAACATAATTTCCAGAAAAACAATTGTATAGAAAACCAGTATTCTTTAGAGATCAGATATATATAATTGAGTTACTGAATTTAAAGTCACAAAAATTGGATTAAATTAAATTCCTTAATTACTCGCAACTGATTTAAATTAATTATATTGTTGAATATTTCATTCATAGGTAAAAACAATACATATTTTTTAAATATTTTGCTAATTTTTTTTTATATCATAGGAGGCAAACGAACAGGCGGTTCACCTGATGTTAAGTGATCACCGTCGTCCGTAGACACTAGCAACACCAGGGGAGTCGCAAGTGCGTTGCCAGCATGTGTTTGGGGGAAGGGGGAATGAGAGAGAGAGGGTGAGGGAAGAGGGAGGGAAGTGGGGAGAGGTGGGCCTAAATTAATGTCTTCTGAATTTTTCATATTTATTTTACTTAATTGCTTATGATTTTTTTTTCAAACCCGACGTATTTTCATATGACCTTATAGTATTAACAGCCTGTTAATATTTAATATTGCATGGATCAAAATAAAAAAAATACGTCATTTAATTTTATACTACGATTTATATATACTATATAACATTTATTTTTAAGCGACTTATACAAAAAAAACTCTAACTAATATACATACATATACAATTACAGATATATAAATAATGTAAACAGGAAAAAAAAATTTAAAAAATACGAATTCAGAACACTGTTATAGCCGTATAATAGTGATTCACAACCAATTGTGAAAAAAATATCGACTTCATTCAGATAAAGATGCTAAATATAATTTATATAAATTAAGTTGCATACAGTAAAGTCTCGATAAAACGAAAACCCCGTTAAGTCGAAAACCTCTATAACACGATTGAAACTTTATTCCCGTTAGCTACAAGCCTGAATACTACCATTACTAGAATTCTTTGCTATCGACAAGTCGAAATAATCGAGATTGTTAAGTTACTGCAGTACATACTTTTCGTGAATAAGTGGAATAAAATATATTCCACATGTGTATTTCCAAATTATCAAAGATTGACTTCTACGACAAAATGATTTGAAATAAATATCTCTCAATAGCTTGAATAAATAATAAGGGTAAAATTCAATAATATTACATCTACTTTTCACATCAGCTCTAAAACAAAAATTTGTACAACCACAACCCGTTTAAGACGAAGCCTCGGTAACTAGAAATTTTTCGTATATTCGGTGAGTTTCGACTTAACGAGGTTCTACTATAAACGTATTACGCCCACCTCTATATATCAATGTATGATATATTAAGGCTGTATATATCGAAGCCAGTGATAAACAGAGACTCATTGTTTAAAGTAATTATGTTACGAAGTAAAGGTAACTTTTTATAACATTTACATATTGTAGTTATGAGATTAATAAGAGTTACTAGGATGGTGTGTGTGTGACTATATGAGTGTAGTTTTTTTTTGTAGGTGTAAAAAAAAAATCAAAAATTTAGCAAACCGTAACTAATTTGAGAATTAAATACCATCATATTATTTCATATGATAATCGCAAGGTATAAATACATGTTAGTTACTAATAAAAAAAAAATGTTAATACTAATAAGTAATATAATTTTGCCTACAGCTTAAGTTAATTCATATTAAGTAGATAATAATTTACATAAGACCCGTTTTAATTCCATTGTATCTTTACTATACCACGTGACTGTTTAGACACTTGCAGTATTCTACGATATGACACTACACGGTCACATTTAACTATATAAAATAATAATATCAAAACAAATACTAATAAACAACCAAGAAAACCTAAGTTAAAGTTTGTTCTAGGATTTTCAAAAGTGTGTACAAACGTGTAAATAAAATAATAGATCTAAGTGCAATGACCGGTGCCAAAAGCTACAATGGACGACCCGGAGTTAATAACTTTCGATAGTGAAACGGGCAATAAACACTTTCGTTTTGTTCCTGACGTTCCCACGTTCCCTTTCAAATGACAGTGAAAACACCCGACGATCATTGACACTGACATAGACTCGTAGAGGATAGTGTATAATTTTTGTATTTTTCTAGATAATTAGTTGGAATAGTAAGCACCTATTTTTTTAAACTGATTTAGAACGAGAATCGAGTGCAGAGTGTCCTCCAGAAATATAGCTACTGTCTAAACAGTCACCTGGTCCAATAATCGATTCACATTATCATATCAAACATGAAATGTGACGTTATGTGCACGAAACAAATATCAAATAAATTGAAACACGAGTAAAAAAAATCAACTTTTTTTACAGACTTCCCGAATTGAATAACTTATACAGACGAGAAAAAAAATATCGCTCGTAAAAACTGAACAGATCTCGAAAGTCAGAGGACTCTGATAATTAAAAATATATAAATATTATAGCATATAATTTTACTTAAAAAAAGGAAATAAAAAAAAACTATCGAGTCGACATATCGACTGATTCGTTCTTTGAAACAACTCGACACTCGTATAATAGCCTATTCGACATGGTTCGTAATAATCGATTAAACATCTCAATATTATTTCTTACTCGAAGATGAAACAAATCGATATCGCCTTCTCGATAGTTATCGCATGCGAGTTAACTCGAAATAAACGATTAAATATCGAAATAACTATCGTAATCGATATTGAATTAGTAGATTAAATATTTCGAATTAACTCGAAAGAATCGATTCATTATTTTAACGTCTCCTTCTCGATATTTATACTACTCGTTTGAGACTAAACTATCGATTAGATATCGAAATAAATCTCGTAACCGATATTGCAACTGTCAATTAAACAACTCGAGTTAACTCGATTCGAAAACGATTCAACTTTTCAATAGTTTCTGTACTCGTTTTGAGTCGAAACTATCGATTAAATATTGAAACAGCTATTTTTTAAGCGATATTGAAACGATCGATAAAACATCTCGAATTAACTCGACAGGCATGGTTCGACGTTTTTAATCGTTTCTGTACTCGATTACAATTGCAACAGTCGATTAGACAATCGATATAGATTCTTTTAACGAATCGATGTTAAATCTCGCCTTTATCGTCACCGCATCGCACAATTCACAACTATTAATTACCTCTCCACGTCCGCCAGAATTCTGGTTGATTGACCTTGCATACTGTCTCCTTCCCAGCTTCCACCACCCTCGAGTGTGCTCCACAACGCTGGATCCCATCGTTGGGACTCTTTCAGTTCTTCTTGACCTTACTATGGACTGGAGCCTCTGTAATTTTCCTTTTCAGAGCACGTTTATTGATCTCTATTTTGACATTTTTCACTTCGGCCCCCTTCACTATAACCAAGTTCCGGTTACCGTCTGGATTGAACGTCGTTATCGGTTTTGCCGTTGTTGTTTTCCGTTTGGCATCGGTGTTCATCAACACATCTCTATTCTCCATGATGACGGGTCTTGTTCTGATGGTCTTCTGTTTCTTGGGAGCTCTCGGTTCGTTTATATCCTGTATCGATATCAGATCGTCTTCGGTTTTAATCACCATGTAGTCGTTGAAGTTCTTCGAGCATTCGGGCATAGAGCCCTGGAAGAACTTGACGGAGGTCAGTTTGTTAGCGACGAGCATTGACAATTCGGCTATGTTGAACTCCGTTAGCAGCATGTTCACGTTAGTGCCAGAGTGATTGTCTATGGACGGGTCGGAGCCGTTCTCGACGAGCATCTCTATGGTTTTACGGAATTTTTCGCTCACTTTGGATTTGTTGCCGCGATCTGAAAAAAGAGAACGAGATGAATACGCTATGAAAGTGGTAAACATTAATTTCCGGCATTCTTTTGTAATATTTCAATATATATTAACAATGCTAATAATAAAAAATACAGTATATTTTTTTAAATAGCATGATAGTCACTACTATCCAACAGAAAATAATGTGCTACAAATTTCGACGTTTCTCTCTCTCTCTTTTTATATATTTCGTGTACATTAAGAATGTACTGTCTCATTCTCTCACAGCCTAAAATCTATACATACATTTATAGCCTAGCGCTTTTTCATTCAATTCACACCATCCCAAAGAAGTTCCACTTCATAAAAATAAATGTAAAGGAAAAATATCAAACATTTATACAGCTAACAATGTAGTGCGCAGAATAAGGCGATAGATGGCGTTTTAAAGAAAGCTCACAAAAACAAAGTTTTTATTTTCACACCAATGACGTCAATAGAAGCTATATACAAAACACATCACTTTAACTCAAGAATGGTTAGAACGATTCTTAAGAAATCTCATTGTCTCTTTATTTTTCACTCTATATCTATTATAATTTCTTATACTACGGGAAGTATATGTAATTTCCTCAATTAAAAGAGTATAAAAATTACAATAATATATTTAGAAATAGCAAAAAAAAAAATGGATGAAAATTTTTTATCGAATAAAATTCTTTAACGCAACCGGTAAAAATCGTCACGTAAGAAAAAGCGTTACGTCCCTCCATATGCTTTTCTCTCATTTTTTGTTTCTTTCTATTACTCGGACAAGGTGAGAAAATATTTTAAACCTACAAAGAAAAAGTGAAAATTTGGGATTAAAAAAAACTCCACGTGAAAAGTGAGTAACTGAGAAGGAATTGAATAAGGAGATATTCAAAAATATAGTCAGATTGGTGTTCAATTGTTATGTTGGCATTATATTGAATCACTTGATCGTACTGGAAAAGGAAAATTCGGTATCATTGTAGCTAGTAGTATTTAATAAATGTATATTTTTTCTTAAAATATTAAACGTAACTATAATTTGACTCCTGACGGTAAGGAACTTCCTTCTGTATTTAATGAAATTATCTCTAACGATTACTTAAAAATGTCCGGAGCCGCGGGCATAGCTTGTATGTAAATTTTAGAAAGACTAAGTTTAAAAATTCGCTATCTTAACTCTGCCCTCCCAATACATTCATGATCATCTATCTAATAATGTATGTTCGCAAAAACTTTGAAAAGCCGAATTTAGTGAAAGACCAACATCAATACTAGAAGCAATGACCAATTGGTATTTCAATGTTTCGGGCTCAATAAGACCAAAAACAGTTTTTTAGGTAATAGTGTTAGGTTTTATAACAAAGCCCCAAAGCACATTACCGATTCACCGGATAGTGAGTTCAAGCGCCATGTCAAGCTGGTTTTAATATCTAAAGGCTATTATTATAGGGTGGATCAATATGTGAACGATTGTGACGTCTGGAAATGACGCCCCTCTCTGTGCATCCACTAATAACGAATGTAACTATGTATTTATGTTTTGTAAAAATATCTATCATGAAAAGATAAACCAGATCGAGGCTCTTGCCGGTTCTTCTCGATGAGTGAGTTGTTTGTCCGAACCTGTTTGTCGAAGTTGTTTGTCAGCGTTAATGGAGGCATGACAATGCCCGTCAATCTGCCCGTATCTAAGCAACATATAACTATTCCTTTTTCACCACTGATATTGAGAATATGCCATCTTACTTCCACATTCTATCCAAGACAGTGCGACGTTACAATATTACTTTACGTATGTGTGCGTCACCGTGTCGTTTGTTTTGTCAAAATATCATCTAGGTTAACGTATTATTGATTTTGGATGTTACTCACTGACTGCTTCGGAGTAAGCCGCGTCCACGGCTAGGTACAACGCTGTGTTCCCACAAGTGGGCATCTGTTTGTTAATGACATTCGGTGCGGCTTCGATGAGGGCGCCAACGTTCCCATCGAGCCCCAACTTGCTCGCCAACATGAGCGGCGTGTAACCTACAGACAAACCGACCGTATACATTTTACCCATAGATGAAATCGATCTTGTCTATGGTTCGTCCAAACTGAGCTTCAAAATGACTGAACCGATTTCAACAGACGAATAGAGAATAATAAAACCGTTGTAAAAGCGCTGTTTTAGTTTATCGCGTTACCAATACAGCTCGACGTAAATGTGGCTGCGGGGAGTCTTGCAGGGCCGCATGACAGCTGTGACTACCTAGGAGCCCTTCAAGTATTACGTAAGAAGAATTTTTGTAATTTTTGACCCCCCCTCGCTCTTGTCAGTAAAAGTAAGCAAAGCTCCTACTCCTCCCCCCTCATGCTTACGACGTAAACATTTATACGTAACGATTAACATTTACAGAAAAACCAGAAAAGGTAAATAATAAATATTGCTGACGTAATCACCACCCAGACCCCCCATACCCTATATCGTCAAAAATAAGCAAATCGAAGACACCCCGGCCCCTTTTAGTGCTTACGTACAAACTTGAATGAACCCCTGCAGATTTTACCCCTTTATGTGATCCTACCGGTAATTATTATAGAATTGTGCTGCACTTATTATCAGGCACAGTGTTGTCACTATGTCGAAAAGAATATTCGATATATCCAGCATATAACAAGCTCACTAGTGGAGCATTTCATAGTGAAGCGGACAACGAAAAAAGGTAAGGTCCTGAAATTTATTAATACTCAGTGTAATAGGTGGTATGAATGTAAATAGACAATTTTTAATGTCAATGTATGGGCTTCTAAAGAACAGACACATTTGAAATTCGGATTTCTGGAAGTAGTTTTTTGAATTGAACAAATTTGAAAATAATTACTATTTTTAAGAGCAAAATGAAACTTGAAAATATCTTTTTTTATGTACGAAACCTGAAGTAAAATTTTCAAAATGAAATTTTATTAACTTAGCCGAATGTTTTCTAATTATCTTTTATATCAAAACGTAACTTAAAATACACATAATATATACTAGAACTATTAAAATGGTAACTGCATCGGTTAAGAAGTTAGATTGATTACAGTTCACACATGTGGCACTGCACTGAAGTCGACGCTTGCCTAAGTAGGTTCAGTTGTCAAATATCACATCAAAACGGCTCAATAATATCATGTTTTATTCTGGGGTAAGTATTATTGAAATACAGTTCCAGACATACCCTGATCATCGCATTTGTTGCAGACCTCGTTGAGGAGTATCCGAGCCAGGTGGTGATCGGTTTTCATCTGGTATTCCGGCTGCCATAAATCATTTTCTTCCAGAAGTGATCTGAAATTGTAATAAGGAATATCATTACAATCGACTGTACAAAGGAGATCTTTTGCCCACTGGTGGGATACCAAGAAAGAAACAACAAGAGCGACCTGGATATGCTAATAAGAGTTAGCAGTCTTCGTATAGTTTAGACTGTCTCTATTTGTATATTTTCGTCATGTAAGGAAAAAAGCGTTTACGTCTTTTTTCTCTGTAATTCTTTTCTGTGTGTAAGGTAAATATTATGTATATACACTAGCTGACCCGAACACGCGTTGCTGTGAATCAGTTATTGAAAAAGAAATTCAAAATTAAAACGTGGTGCCATCTATGAGATACCTGTAACAAGCGGTGCCACACTTTTCTCTCAACAAACTAATTTAACGCGCCATCTGTTCGAGACTGATGAAACTTACAATTAATAACAATAATCAACATTGGCAATCATTTAATTAGTAATTAAAAAACGTTCAGGCCATTAATCGAAATATAAATTATCCTATCCCTCAAATTGGAGCTAATCTATACATATAATAACAATGTAAAGCAAACGTGTAATTTTTAAATTTTTATAAATAAAATTGTTGTAGGTGTCTAGGAATAAGTAATAAAATACATTTCAAACATTTTTAGAAACGTCTATGTGTCTGTCTGTTTGTATGAATACACATCACTTCCCAACTTCATCACTACACAGACCTTCCCAAGAAACTGATAAAACATATCTTCGAGCTACAATTAGTCTTTGTTTCATTAAAATCTGTATACTCTATCAATAGTTATTGTAATTTTAATGATGACACGACTTAAATACGAGAGAAAAGTAGATAGGAAATCACTTAATACATTCACATGACTTTATTAGTCACTGTTTTGTACATTAGGTTCCACGCAGAAGAAGTGGCGAGGCCAGTTAGTCATACATAAATGCCAACATTCCATGAAGATCAGTTAAGTGGTTTCGGAGTTCATCGTGGACAAACATAATGAACACTGGATTATTATATATTTAGATATAAGAAAGCTGTTCTATAGACGTTACCTTGCGTTCTGCATACAGTATCTGATGACAACCTTGAGATGATCAGCTGGCGACTCCGCTGCCAGGTGGAAGGCGTTCCTGTTGTCATCGTCCTCCAGCAATGGGTCAGCCCCG
Source organism: Antheraea yamamai (assembly GCA_036509395.1). Lineage (NCBI taxonomy): Eukaryota > Metazoa > Arthropoda > Insecta > Lepidoptera > Saturniidae > Antheraea > Antheraea yamamai. The sequence continues at coordinate 10,401,707 of AP028453.1, read as the reverse complement.
ACGCGAAGAAGTATCTCCGTTATGCTGGGAGATTTCTGATTCAGAGCCATCTTCAACGCCGTCTGTAGAAAATGTAAGACTCATTATAACTTAGAATATATATATCAGGGGACTTACTATTGACCTGTGTCCGTGCTATTGACTATATCGAGGGAGTTACTAATGACCTAAAACGCCATTCGTTGAAGTTGTCGACTGTTCGTGTATCTTAATTATTATTGGCTGTCAGCTTTCGCTGAATGCCTTAAAAGGCGACCGGCGATTAGATACTGGACAGCCCCGCTCAGACAATCGGGCTAGTCACATCTACGGATAATACGTCATGACTACATTCAGTGTTGCATTTCTGTATCGGCTAACGTTTATATTCAATTGGTCTTGATCGATCAAATCATAACCATGACGTCATACTTCTACTTAGACGACATTTTATCTTCGCCATTTCAATCATTTACATTGTAATTAAAAATATTGAGATCATTAATCGAAATATAAATTATCCTCTCAAGTTGTACCAAATCATACATAAATGTCAACGTTTCATGAAGATCGGTTTAGTAGTTTCGGAGTTCATCGTGGACAAACATCATGGTCTTTTCATATATTTAGATATAATTACGGTAAAACAGAAGGGCGGAGAAAATCCGCAAAATACCAATAAAATTAGTCACCGGCACGTCGCCATATTTTACAATAATACAACAGGGCTGTTGTGAATAAAGCGTTACAGTCAGATCAACGGGGGAAATACCTTATCTTGTAAACCTATTTGCAAGTGACACGTGTATAATACGCGATGTCAACACCGACCTGGCCGCGCTTTCGCACAGGCGTTTTTATATCGGCAATAAAAAATTCCATAATAAACATAGCGGTTTGAAATATACTTCAATTTCATTACAAACTAGCTGTACCTGTGACATTGTCCGCGTCAAACCTTATGTAAAAAACAAGCGACTAATAAAGTCTTCGTACTTAAGTCGCGTCGCCATTAAAAGTACAATAACTTTTGATAGATGGACCCGATTTTAATGAAACAACAACTAAATGTTACTCGAAGATATGCTTTATAATTTTCTTTATTAAGAGACACACTTCAAGAATCCACCTTGAGAGTTTAGATTTTTCAAATTCATACGCGAAAAATGGAGTACCGACTTCCCGGAACTAAATAAAATTTCATATTTAGATAATATCTGGGATTATTGTTTACTAGCGGGCCCGGCAGACGTTGTCCCGCCCAGATTATGAAAAAATCCTTGACAAATTATATACTAAAACGTTCCTTACCAATCACTCTATCCACCGGTGAAAACCGCATGAAATTCCGTTCGGTAGTTTTTGAGTTTATCGCGAACAGACAGACAGACGCTGTAGGCGACTTTGTTTTATACTATGTTGTTTATAAATAATTATCCTTGATAGCTGCTTTTTTAACCGACTTCAAAAAATGAGGTTATCAATTTTTTTTTTTTTTTTTATGTTTATTACCTCATAACTTTGGACTGGGTGAACCGATTTTGATGATTCTTTTTTTATTTGAAAGCTGGTGCTTCCCGTGTGGTCCCATTTAAAAATCCCACAATAATCTGAAAACCCTCCATCTGCCGGTGAAATTGTCATCAAAATCGGTTCAGTATACCTGTATAACAGACATGGATTCTATAGCTATAAGTGTTATGAACTAAGTTGCAGGCGTACGCTAGCAATCAATAATTTACGAAAACACTAATCGCCAGTAATGCAAAAAAGAAAGATTACGTAGCCCTTTTTTATGAGCGTCTTAAAAACGCTCGTGCGTAAGGTAGCATTAGTGTTTATGCCTACTACACGTACACGTGAGTAATCCTTTATCATGGAATCTATTATATATTGGTATAACGCAATACTAATGCTTTGTATAAAGGCTTAGAATAACAAAATACGACAAAGTAGTAACTGCGCTCAAAATAAACTTTGTAAATCAAATATACATACACTTGTATGGAAAAAATGTCTGTCCAGTGTTCACAAGCAGAATGCAAATAATATATTTTATTAAAAAAAAGATTAAATCGACTTCAATATCAAAAACCTCTACAGAAATAATAAGGCACCAAAAAAAACTAAAAAAACACGCTTTCATAAAAAATCCAACTAAAAAACAGAAAATAAAATTTAATAAATTTGGATTAAGAATAGTGTAAATTAGAAATAAATGTATATTTTTGTAAAAAGTGACAAAAAATGATAAAAATACTGGTATCTGGAGGTGCTGATATTAACATGCGATGCGTCACAAAAATATACATTTATTTCTAATTTACACTATTCTTAATCCAAATTTATTAAATTTTATTTTCTGTTTTTTAGTTGGATTTTTTATGAAAGCGTGTTTTTTTAGTTTTTTTAAACTATTATTTATTTTATGTAGCCGCTATGAATTTGAGTTCGTATCGACCCTTAAGGCTTTAATATTATAAATGGGACCACCTTGAGTATAATCAATTCAAATAAATAAATAAAAAAGTCCGGGCAGTCATAAGAACTACCGACAGAAACGAAAACTCAAAACAATTAAATAAATATGTTCTCTTTTGAATTTTCATATTAATTATAGTATGAATGACAATATTTAAATTTCAGAATTGGTTTATTGAAATTATTAACATTAGTGTGGTTTTCATATCTATTGGCACTCGGAGGAATAATTATATACATTTTTATAAAGTCTATTAAACAATTAAACGTACGATGAGCTGCGAAATATCAATATTACATGTACACAGACCCCTATTCTGCGCGTCGATAGTCTGTCGCAAGCCGCGCAAGCGCAATACGGCTGATCATGCTTACGTAGCATGTCATGAAGCGAAATTATAAATTTATCTTGCTAAAAATACCGAACAACGCGCCCAAAGAAGTTTCCGATACACATATCATTAAAATCGGTTCATAATTGACATGAAAATATCGATTAACACACATAAAAACAATTATGTAAGAATAGGAAATACACATTCTTGCAACGCGTTGATTTCACATAACCATCTGTCTCACTACGCGACCTCTTTCCTTTAAGGATCCTCATCCCATATAACTAAAACGATTCTCAGATTTTATAACACGAGTCGCCCATAAATTACGTGACGCGTTTGCAGGCGCGATTCGGTCATACATGACGTAAGCGATATACGTTAACTTAATAAAAAAAATACTAGGTATTCAAAGTGAGATCATTTTGATAACCATAAACTATTCGTATTTACATATAACAACTAGCAGTGCCCGCGACTTCGTCTGCGTGGAACTTAACGCAAAAAACAGTGATTACTTTAAATCATGTGAATGTATTAAGTCCATTAACTTATCTACTTTTATCTCGTACTTAAGTCGCGTCGTCATTAAAATTACAATTAACTTTTGATAGAGTGAACCGATTTTAATTAAACAGACTTAAATGTTACTCGAGGATATGCCTTATAAATTTCTTGTTGAGGTTTTATCGTGAACGCAGTACATTAGCAGTAATGCGTGCCCAAACAAACGGATAGACGGACAGACATTTCTAAAGATTAAACTGTATTTGATTACTTATTCCTAGACATCTGCAACATTTTTTTCATAAATATCTAAAATGTACGGACACGTCATATTTATATTCTTATAATATGTATAGTATAGATTGCCGAACGTATGTAAGTTCATCAATTCATAACGGTTGGACTGAGTCCGTCCAACTATTACGTAAGCAAAATTTTCGTAATTTCTGACCGTCCCCTCCCCCCTGGTCAGCAAAAGTAAAAAATGCTCTTACCCCCCATCCCATGCTTAGTTCAACATTTACATATATTTTTAAATCTGTTCTGGTTAAATAAATAAGTATTGCTGACGTAATCATCACCCAGACCCCCCAACCCCTATATCAGAGAGCGGCAAACTCATCATCCAAAAAGGTCAAATGTTTATAACATTACAAAAATTCAGTTTATACAATATTTTTTATCTATACTAATATTATAAAGGCGTAAAGTTTGTGAGTTTGTGAGGTCATAGAGGGTAATATCTGGATCGGCTGGTTAGATTTGAAAAATTATTTCAGTGTTAGGGAGCTCATTTATCCAGGAAGGCTATTGGCTATATATCTTCACGCTAAGATCAATAGAAGCGGAGCGCCAATAAAAAATGTTTCAAAATCGTTTTTTTTTTTTTTCCTTTTGAGAGCTTCCGCTGCGTGTTAGCTTTAGCCCAAAGTAATTAATTCACCTTGTAATTGTAAATTAATTAATTGCCCTGCCCTGATAATAAAAAAAACCTAGACAAATTATCACAATTACCAAAACCTTCCTCGTGAATCACTCTATATACTGGTGAAACCGCATGAAAATCCGTTCAGTAGTTGTTTTTGAGTTTATCGCGAACAGACTGACGTGGCAGAGGACTTTTTTTATGCAATGTAATGATAATATAAAAACTAACAGATTATAACAGAAAGAGAAAGATAATACTGTAACCGATTATAACTCTAAAATATCATAGATCATTAAAGTTAAGATCTGTAACGGATTAACTCACCCAATTACCGCTACCGGGAGTGTCCAGCGATATCTTTTTCGATTTCAAAGCCAGGCATTGTCTCTTCACTCGATTCAGGTCATCTTCCATTACCGCCACGTGTAGAGGTCTGCGGATGTGTTATTCAAACTATTTCATATAATTTAATTTTCTCATAATACTAGGGTTAAAAGTCGTGGTGGACTAGTGGTTTGACCGGTGGAATATCACTCCGATGTCCGCAGGTTCGAACCCTGATATGTACGAACGATTTTTTCGGAATCGCGTACATTCACTAATTGGTAACAGTATCAGCTAGGGGCGAAGGAAAACACCGTGAGGAAACCTGACTTGAGAGAACATTAAACTGTGGATTTCTCAAAATCTGAAATCACCAATGCGTCGTGGGTACAGTGCGTTCAACATTATCCAAATAAATAAAAATCCATTGCCGAATATATGTAAGTGCATCAATTGAGAACTCCCCCTCCCCCTGGTCAGCAAAAGTAAGCAATGCAATTACCCCCCTCCCTCCTTTGCTTACGTAAACATATAAGTATCTTTAAATTATGTTATGGTTAAATAAACAAATATTACTGACGTAATCACTACCCAGGCCCCCGCAGCCCCTATGACATCAAAAATAAGCAAATACCCCCCCGCCCACAGTCCGAATATATATATATATACACGAAATATTTGAATGGTCTCTATAACGGATTAATAAAGTTGATGATTAAATGTCAGATTTCGGGGATAAATATTGCAATTCAGCACTGTTGTACATAATATAAGGATTAGAAGTTGACAATACATTCACCACTTGCACCTTATCTCGGTTATAATTATGATAACGCATTCACATGGCCGTAATATAATGTAATTTTATAATACTAGTGGTCGAAATTTGACCATAATTAATTAAATTTGCAACTTTCAACATTAAAGAAAAAAGACGAACATTTTCCAAATTATTCTAATATGCATTAACAAAAAAAATTATTTTACAGAGGAATGTTCATGTCTTCCTTTTTCTAAGTTGGAAACTTATTCTCAATATTGAATATGTTTACTGGTAATACTAATTGGGTAACTATAGTAATGCATTTTATTTAACCCTATATCATATATATTATTACGTGAAGCCAAAAATTTGTACTCCTTTTAAGTGAATTGCGTGAACGGATGAACGTGAAATTTGGCATAGTTAAAGTTTATATGGAGGAGAAGTGCAGAAAGCTATTTATTTTATATAAAAAGCATTAGAAGTACATTAAATTAACTAAAATATGCATTACTCACACTACTGTTTCAATTTTACACAACATATACACTCATGTAAATAAAAAGAGCTTTTGACATCCGTCAATAACGGACTTCAAAAAAGGTTGCGAAGGAGGTTGCTATGCTTGACTGTATGTATTTTTTTACTCTTACGTTCCAATTACCCTTTCTCATTCTACATTCAACAATGATATTATAACATATCTTATATATTAATACGTGAAGCCAAAACTTTGTACCACCTTTTTAAGCGAATTGCGCGATCGGATGAACTTGAAATTTAGCATAGTTAAAGTTTATATGGCACAAAGCTATCTTTTTATATAAAATGCATTACAAGCATATAAAATAAAATAAAATATACATTACTCACACTATAATAAAATTGATAAATAATTTATCTTTAGTAAATTTATGGAACTATTGAAATAATTATTACTCTCTTTGGTTTTATTGAATGTCAAAATTTTTAGGTGACAGGACTGCTTTCACTTCATGTCACTTTGCTTCATGTTGCCATAAGAGTAAAGCAATATTTCCAAAGTCAATGTCAATATTTTAATGTTTAGGATTTCTGTATGTAACTCACTTCACTCACTCACTTCAAATGATGATTCAATAAAAAAATGAGCGAAAAATACTTTGTAAAATCAAAATAAGAAAATTTGTTTGGTCATGAAAGTAATCCGTGACTTACATCTCCGCGGTTACAACGATGCAGTTCAACTTGATGTAGCAATTATATTTAGTACAGTTGATGATGAATTATGAACTAAAATGAATTCATTTTCAAAAGTTAATGGTAGTATTAAAAACATCTTTCTTTTGGATTCATCATTTGATTCCATTGTGTATCCATTGCTTTTTCAAATAAAATTAATTGAAAATTGTGTCATGAGCTGCCATAAATTTCTTTATTTTCGTAAAGTTATGTTTACTTAGTATTTGAGAGCCTTACCACCTTATGTAACCGCCAGTTTCTTTATTCAAATTTATAATAAGTTTATATTTTCTTTTAGACATCGATTTTTTTTAATGTTTATACAATAAAAAAAGTGGCAAATATCTGAGTAGGCATGATGAAAGCCTTTGATTATAGAGGTTATACCCTTTGATAAAAGAACCCTAATAGGTTCAAACTTTAAAAATTCAATGAACTCTGGTCGAATGTCGACCACTGGGTGCCCACTAGTAATGTAAAATTAGTGTTACTTACAAATAATAACATTGAAGATGAATTAAAAAAATATATATCAGAGCGCTGAAATTGTCATTGTTACCTCTAAAACAAATAAGTTCTTATTAGTTTATGTTGTGGTTCTTTCATAGTGGCACTACATAAAATAACTTTTATTTCGGATACCAATATCGCAGATTAGCTGGAAGAAAATAACTTGTGGTATTAAGATTGCCAGTATTCAAACTCAAAATTGAAACAAAATATTAGTTCATTCATAAAACAAAAAACATTTATGCACTCTATAATAAAAGTAACAATGTAAAAAATGTAGAGGAATTGTAACCAAAATATGATAGAAAATAATCAGGAAAACAGAAAGAAAACGACACATCAAGATCTTAATGGATACTAATATATTCATTATAATCAGACTGCAAGAGATCCACTGCAGGACCATAAGCCTCTTCCCGAACGAAGATATGGACATAATTACCACGGCCCAAGACCTATTGGCGATTTCATACTCTAGGTAATCCTCAGTTCTGTTTTCCAATATACAGTAGTACCACAAGAACACATTTCAGGTTCAGGTTTCCTCACAATGTTTCACTTCACCATCAGCAACAGTGTTATCTCTTTGAATTAGTGAATGTATATGAATTTCGAAAAACTCGTTAGTACATAGCGGGGTGCATACCTGCGGCAATCGAATTGATATGCCACCCTCAAGCCCCACGACTTTTTCATTACTGTCATTATATACATTTTGACAGTATTTACGTAACTTAACAAATAGAGACAACATTAGGGAACAATTACAGTGTAGAAATAAAGTCATTAAAAAAAACAAGACAATTTAAAAAAAAACCACTCTAAAAATGTATCAACACATTGACCATAGTTAAGTAGGTAGTTAACTACCAAGTCTTTCAGATGGTCCTAAACCTAGCAATGTCTCAGTCACTATGAACGTGGTATTCGATTTGAGTTCCCTGCTGTATCCTTGAAATACGTTTTTTTTTATGTCATAGTCACCTGATTTTAAGTGATCACCACCGTCCATAGACAATAACAATACCAGGGGAGTCGAAGGTGTATTGCTAGCCTATGTTTGAGTGAAAGAGAGGGAGGGGGAGGGGGAGAGGAGAGGGGAGGTAGGCCTCCGGCGCTCTCACTGACCTAACGAAACGCAACAATACAAACACTGTTACTTCACGTCGGTTTTCTATAAGAGAGTGGTAGTACCCCGGGCGAGTGGACCCATTCATGCTGAAACCAGTTACAGCTTCAGCGTGGTTCTACCACCTACACAGTATCCAATGCTAATGAAATTAAAATGGGACCCTTTTTAAAATACCTTCTTTCCAATAAAAAAAGAATTTTCAAAATCTAGAAGTCAACAAATTTAAAAAAAATTGCTTCTTTGTAAAGTCGGTTTACGGACGATAATTTTACGTGACAACGGCATAAGAAAACGTTGATGGAAAATTGTTCAGGTTTATGGATTGAATTGAAGTATTCTATGTATAGATAGATAGATGCTATACAAGCCGAACGCTTAGGCCGATCGCGCCTCTCTATCGCTTGTTCCGCGCTCTCGTTTGCACGCTCGGCTCAGGCGTAACGTGACAATAAATCATGCGCGTCCAGTGCGTGCAGACGACGTTCATGGACTCGTAAAACGTCATCACATCAATAAACTTCGGTAACGTTAACAATTTTTGCGATATACTATTTTCCAAGAACGTATCGCTTAATTGTGCACTCGGAAAATAATTCACAGAGACAAGATCCAACGTAGTACGTGTAAAGCCTAACATAACTGAGTTAGGTATACCGCGTGATTTCGAAATATTACATTGTGAGTCAAGTTACTGGTAAATTTGTGATTCAACATATGTATATTGGTCATAAACCAAATGGAGGATGATTGGCTACAATTGTTTAGTTTTTTTATTAAAAAAAAAAAAAAAAAATCAGTTTTGGTTTGAAACAATTCCTGACAATTATTGTACATGTGTGGTAAAATTAATTCTTGCCATTACTTAATTATTTTCATCATTACATAGTATAAAACAAAGTCCCCTACCGCGTCTGTCTGTCTGTCTGTTCGCGATAAACTTAAAAACTACTGAACGGATTTTCAAACGGTTTTCACCAGTGGATAAAGTGATTCATGAGAAAGGTTTTAGTATATAATTTGTCAAGGATTTTTTTATAGTCAGGGCGGGACAACGTCTGCCGGGCCCGCTAGTATTCCAATAAAGAACCTTTTAAATTAATTTATCCTATATTTGAAATCTTAAGTTTTTGACTTTATGTTTTAATTCACTTTGATTAACTTATTGTTCAATGTTGTTTTGTGTGTATTGTTTAACGTATTGTTTAATCTTAGTTATCCCCAATGCTCAACAGTTTGTCACTATTTTTTAAATTTATCCCATACCCATGTAGTAGTGCTAAGTTAAGTTAGATAATATTGCCCGTAAATAAACACTTATAGGTATGCCAATTATCTTTGTGATCCTAAAAAAATGACTAGAATTTATCCATCTCAGATATACAAAAATATATATATGGTTACAATTTTATTTGAAAAACGAAATATTTTATTTTCATTTTGAGACATTATTTAATTATAGCTTTGTATCACACAACAGGAATATGTATTTTTTTCCTGCTACATGTACATTGTAAAATACCCAGGTTTTTAACTATATTTGTTGAAATTTGATAAGAAATAATTGCTGCCTTAGTAATTTATTAGTAATTATGCTTTGTATAATGACGAAACTTAAGCCCCGGACTGTCCAAAAAATGGTTCATACAAACAAATTTAGACATTATGATGCACTGGTGCACAGACTGTTGGCAGCATAAGTTAAAAAAAAAATCACCATATTTATTACGAAATTTGAAAAACTTGAACAACAAATGTATGTAATGCAATATTGTAATTTCAAAAAATTATCTAAATATTAAAAAAGATTGACAACCATTTCGAAATCTGGGTCTTCAAAAATCAGCAGAGAGGTTAAAAGTATAATTACCTATTCGATAATCGCAGTAATGATTTAGAAGATTGGTTGCCAAAATCAAAATAGAGAAGACAAATATATTATTCATCTGTGGGCTTTAAATATGAAAATGTTATATGTTAATGTTTGTTTGTTTTTGTTCAGTATTGCTTGAAGATCTTGCATCTTCATCTAGAGATGAGTAATATTGGAAAAAGGAAGCTTACATTTTTCGAGGCAATATCAACCTATTTTGTGATATATGAAATAACTGCCTATACATGGGTGGTAAATGTAAGAGTATAAAGAACCAGTTCTCTCTAATATTAGCGAGTTAGACAAGATAGGCGCTTAAATGTTCTTGGTAATTAACAATAACCATCTTTTGCAAATTTCAGCAATTCAAAGATAACAGAAACTATATTACTTACTATTTACTACTTGATAAGGAATGGCTATTCTGCTAAAAAATTGTGTTTTAAGATAGCCTAATTAAATTGAACTAATTTGAATGTTTTAATAAGATTTTTATTATAGCTAACTAGCGGGCCCGGCAGACGTTGTCCCGCCCTGAATATTAAAAAATCCTTGACAAATTATATACTAAAACCTTCCTCATGAATCACTTTATCCACTGGTGAAAACCGCATGGTAATCCGTTCAGTAGTTTTTGAGATTATCGCGAACAGACAGACAGACGCGGTAGGGGAATTTGTTTTATACTATGTAATGATGACATTATGAAGACTTTAGATAGATATAAATTTTATCTAGTTTGCTAGATTAATCAGTTCTATATATTCATATCCTCGAAGATAAAGTACTAGACATGTCATACAATTTTTTTAACAATTCATCACCGGCCTGTAAAATACCAACAGCTGGGCCATAGGCCTCTTCCAGAAGGAAGGTATGGGCATAATCACCATGCCAGCCCAAAACATATCGGCGATTTCAAACTCTGAGAAATCTATAGTTCTGTTTTCCCACATACAGTAGAAAACAAGAACATTACTCGGGTTCAAGTTTCAAATTGAAGTTAGTAAAAGCTGGACTTTTTTGTAGGGGCACACGTGGAGGACATGCCCTTAATGAGAATATCGATAATATATAAAATAATAAAAAAAATTGGGTTTAAAAAAAAACAATCTTTACAAAAGAAAATTGGATTTTTTCAATAGGTCAAATTTATCTAAATACAATTGCTATCTTCCTGGAACAGTTACCGCGTCGCACAGTGGTTTGCCTCTATGTAGGCTGTTAAAGAAAACTGTGGACTTATAATTTTCGAAAATTAGCATGCCCCCAAATAGAATTGTCAAAAAAGGCACGAGTAAATGTATGCGAATTTCTGAAAAATTTGTTGGTACATGCCGAGGTTTGAACCTGCAGACATTGGAATGATATTCCACAGGGCAAACCACTAGTCCGTCGCAACTTTTATTGGAGGATCTTACTTATCTATACTAATATTATAAAGAGGTAAAGTTTATGAGCTTGTGACGTTGTAAGGGGTAAACTCAGGAATGACTGATCCGATTTGAAAAATTCTTTAGGAAGGTTGTAGGCTATATACCATCACGCTAAGACTAATAGGAGCAGAGCACCAATGAAGAATGTTTCAAAATCAGGGTATTTTTTCCTCTCGAGAGCTTCCGCTGCATGTTAACATTAGCCCAAAGTAACTATTCCACACGGACGAAGTCGCAGGCAGAGGCTAATTAAAAATAAAATAAAAATGATACTCACAGATTTCTATCCTCATCCAGAATATTGCAACGTTTCCATTCCTCAAGTGCATTTTTTAATAACATTTTCTTCTGTTCATTGGCACTGAAGAATTCATGGTATTTCATTTTGACATTATCCTGCTCTGGGTTCTGCACATGCACTACACATAGCGGTGGCATATTGACAGTAGATTGATTCTCTTCAGTGTGCAAATTCGTATTAATAATTAATGAAGGGTTAGAACATTTAGTATACTTATCAACATTCTCCAGTATTGATAATGGATTATGTAATATAGAATGTGTACTCTCCACAGAGAACGATGATAACTTACCTATACTATCATTAGAATTCTCTTCGAAGTATTGTTTACATTCCTCATACGAGTTACGACGTCTACGCAATGCTTTGTATTCGCTAGGATTTATCACGACCTTTTTAATTTCATCTTTGTTCTCATTAATTACATACGGCGTTGCGACTTGGCGTTTTAGACGTTTCTTCTGTTTTCTTGCTGGAGGAAAGTTAACTCGAGTTTCGTCCGTCTGACTTGAAGTATCTACATACCTCTTTATAGTTTGAGATGAATCAGTTTGCGTCGACGAGTCACTAGTCTTCCTCTGTGGGGTTAGAAGCGAGTATATACCACGGATTTTTAATTCATGACTTAGAACTGAACACAAGGCCGATATAAGGAGGTCGTAGTGTTTCTGACCAATCAATTTAGTTATATTATCCGATGTTTTTTCTATAACTGCACTTTTTGTCTCACACTTGGCTATTGTTCGACTGCTTTGAGTAAATCTGTTCAGTTTATTTACTATTCTCACACGGCCTTCCCCGAGGAAGGAATCACCGTTCGCGTCATAAAGTACGTCCTCCTTGTAAAGTGACTGATTTATTTTTATTAACGGAGGCCGTCTTTTATCAGTTTCCCGCTTCACAACTATAGGTATCGTATTGTATGATTTTACCGACATTTTTATTCACAGTCATGTACGGTTTTAATAGAAGAATGAATAAATATGTTTCTTGTTAAACTTCAGAAAAAACTGAACTAATCGGTGTTGCCTGTTAAGTTGTAGACAGTTTTGACTTTCAGGGTAACCCCCTGTGAACATTTCTAAAAATCTAACTTGTATATATTACCTCAACAATAAATAAACGCAAATAAATATTTAAAAAAAAACAATATTGAAAACGCAGTTTTGAATGTAAATTATGATTATACCACACAGATTACATATTTTCTTTATTATAATGATTTATAGGAAATTCCAATAATTTAAATAAAATCATTGGTACTTTTTTGTTTACGTGTTTATTAAATCATAACGATATTAAATGCAAAACGTGATTTTTTTCATATAAATTTATATATTAACATTACGCATAGTAAATACTGAATCGATTTTCAAACATCTCAGTTATATCCACATTTTATTTCTAGGCTAACCCAATGGCAAATCAAGTTGGATTAATAAAATAATAGAAATAATTATTAAAATTTAAAAATGGTCAATGAAATTCATTTTTGTAAATAGACAGAAGAATATATTTAAACAAACGCATTAATTATTGGAGATATTTTTATGACATATAACGTAATATTATAAGTAAACAATAAAAATTCATTATAAGTTTAGTAGGAACAATATTTTTTTTTCGAACTGTCTACACTGTTCACTTTAGAGGGCCTTTACAGTTTCACAGGACTAAAAAAAATATATCAAACATAAGTAATTAAAACAACTTAGTTGCCAAGTGTAAAATCATACATATATATACCATAATTATACTTATATAACTATGCCATATATATGTATGTATATTTCCAATATATTATTGTATATTATCTCGGTGATACTCATAACACAGTATAATATTACTTAATAACTAATATTATTATAAAACCTCCCTTATTTTGAATATAGAACTAGGCATCTTTATATACATTGTTTTACATTATATATCATAAATCAGTTGGCATCTAAGATAAAATGTGTTTTATTTGTTCAGTATGTATTCCGGTTTGGTGATTTATCTATATTGACATGTTGATATTTATTATTCTACGTTACACTGAATGTTTGGCAATTAAGTTTAAAACATGTATTTATCACACTTGACATTGGCGAAATTGCCTTTTATTTTTTTTTATCTTAGTCTTTGGCCTTTGTGGAAAATTCCGCGCTTCTGCCAGTGTCATGTACAAAAAGCTTATCTTCTACGATAATGGATCAACAAAAGATCTGAAGTTGATTTAGACCACCACCATATGTCTAACATAGAGCATAAGGACAATACACAATTGGGTTAGTAAGTTCCTAAACATATAAGTTAGTAAAAAAATATGTATATTTTATCATATAAGTATGTATAGTACAAGTATGTATAATGTAACAAATAATTAGAGCTTAATTTTATTTATATTGATATATTTACACAGAACAGTAATAAAAGGAGTAAAGGAGAGGGAGAGTAGGAATTGCATACAGGTGAGACGGGATATCTCCTGGGGGAGTAAATTATATAGCGAAACGCGCCGATTTGGACAATTAAAGAAAATATGGCCTAGATTTCCTTCATCTAGCCCACATTCACATAGCGAGTGATCCCGGACTCTAATTTTTGCAAGATTGCCTACATAAGCAGAGGCCATACCGAAAAAAAAAGAACTGTCAATTTTGACATACAACACAGATAATATAGACTTTAATAGAAACCAGCGATCACAGACTATTAGTCGTACAAGTACCAGCGACCATGCGATTTTAGTAAACTTTGACCCTCATTATGGCTTTTGTTTTGTATTAGATTTCTTATATTTAGCATTGCTGGTAAAAAAAGTCAATCATGTGGTAATGTTGACTATCATATAACCTGTTATTATTACCTGGCAACGTAAAATCAAAACCGTTATATGTAAAAAAAATATTTCACGACTGAGATTATTATTTTCTGTAATATTTAAAACAAATAGGCTCGTAACATTTTAACATCCAGCAGGGGATGTTTCACTGAATTTGGCCCCACTCTCTTTGATTTTTGGATTTTTTTTTCATTTTTAATTATTTGTACGTCGTTTGTTCGTTAATGTTCGAATGTAAAAATTGTTTGTTCGTCTTTTATTTATTTATAATTAATTAAACAAATGTTCACCCTTAAGTTGGCCCCCTTTACTAGATATCTTTATTTTTATCGCTCAGATTAATTAATTTTGATCAATTATTGTTTGTTCGATGACTACGAACTTCTTCTTCTTCTTCTTCGTTTCTCATTCGTCGCCAGGTGATCGCGAGAGTTCGGTAGCAAGGTGGGTGTATCAGTTCCGTTCGGTTAGGTTATGTTAGACTTGCGATGATAACAACGAGCTCGCCGACCGCGGCAGCGGTCGGCGAGCTCAAGTGAAACTTATTCGTCGAAAAACACGCGACGAGTAGTCCGTATCTACGCACGACGTAACGGTCCACGCGTACAGAGGTGACGGGACCTCACCGTACAGCGACTCAGTGTAGGCGTGAGGTGATTCATTACTATCTCCTATTGCATAGTAATGGATAGTATCATCTTAACACGAAAGTTGTACTCCTAAAATATTCTTAGAATAATTAGAAATCACTGAAATTTCTATATGCTTGTTAATATTCAATATCATTCAAAATAACTGAATTTATTAAAACCACGCTGATCGTAATTTAACGACTAATTGGCCGTCTTTACCGACATTTTTTGTTGAAGTTTTCAATATTTTTTTGATCTGCATAAGAAATAATTCGACAATATAAACGCACTCGTTAATAAATACTCTCGTAAATACGGCCATTACAAGCTGACTGACAACACCGGCGCATGCGCAATGTAGGCGTGAGGTGATGGTTCGCTCATTAGATATAAAATAATGAATAATTAGGAATTTAATTGTTTTTATGATCGAACAATCATCAATAGTTATCGAACAAACGATAATTGATCAAAATTAATTAATCTGAGCGATAAAAATAAAGACATTTAGTAAAGGGGGCCAACTTAAGGGTGAACATTTGTTTAATTAATTATAAATAAATAAAAGACGAACAAACAATTTTTACATTCGAACGTTAACGAACAAACGACGAACAAATAATTAAAAATAAAAAAAATCAAAAAGAGTAGGGTCAAATTCAGTGAGCCGCAGGGGATCGCCAAGAAAGTTTTATAATTAGTCTTTGCTTTTTATATTTTTAAAATTGTACAGAATATGCTGCGTGACAGAGCATAACACGTATAATCGATTGTAGTGGTTACATGTCAATCTGTGAAATATTTTAATTAATGATATATATGTTTTTTAAATAGTTTTTACATTTTCATTTTACTATTTTTTTTCAATAATAAACAATTACAAATCAACAGTGTCAATCGATAACAGATTCAACAATCAGCAAACGACTTTATAATTTCAGGGGGAAGTCTAAAGTAACATCCACCACAATATATTTGACCATACACGTGTTAGTAAACCTTATCATTTTACCAGAACTGGGCAGAAGGCATAGACGCGACGGTGAATTTGTAGAAACCCATCAGTTGAAAGCGAGGATTCCACAGGCACTGCATTTCGACATAAATAATTATTTGTTTATAATTTGTAATAGTGAAGGAAAAAAAATGCTTCTCACGTCATAATCTTTACTATGTTTATGTTGCAATTGTGGACCCATGTTTTATGTTTGCGATGAGCACTAGGATGATATAGGCAAGGAGTGTGCTCTTTAGTTTTTGGGATTAATTAATGCAATGATATGCAGCAATAACTATAAGTTTAATAAATGAATCACATATTTCCCGTTGAAAGTCAGCATTGAAATAATATCTTGATAGATATTAATTAAGGCTAATTCATTTGAAGATTTGATCTTACTCCATCTTCCAGTTGAAGATGTCTTCAACCGGCGAAACGTAAAGAAAGATCGCTCAATAATGCTAGTTGTCACAAAAATAGGAAAAAATAATTGACAAAGCATAGTTGCCCTTTTACAGATATCTGCTTATGACTTAAACATATTTTCTCTCGTCTCTCATCAAATTCGTAAATCTCCCTTCAAAGCTAAAGAGCAAGGTAGATCCTCTACTATTCTCTATGACTTACACGAGACAGCTACTTTTGTAGTTTTTCTATTCTTAGATGTGCTTACTTACACTAGCTATGTACGTCAGTGCAAGTATACTTGAGTACGACCACGGAAGACAGATGAGTGGAAGTGCTAAGTAGGCGTGACATATTACCCATGATCTTGGGTAGTTCCTACAAATTCCTACTCAATTGATACTCAGTCGTATTTAACAACACGAGAGCGCGTTTCCGAATACTCGTTTTACGTGATTCAAATAAATCGTGTTCTAATTTAATTAATTTAAGTTAATTGTCCAGTTACGGAATGTTAAATGACAGAACAAATAAAAATTCGGTAAATAAAAACATCGATATAACAATACGGCATCGAGGTATGTAAATAAATAGATGCACCAGTAGTATATCATTGCGAAATTAAATTATCAATAAAATACTTTTAAAAATCGTTTTTAAAAGTTTATATGTATATCGTATTTATATGATGTAGGGAAGAAAAGTCAATGTATGGAAGGGGGGGGAGAGGAAATAAATCTCATCTATCCCCCTCTCTGTATACGTGCCTGTATAGCCGTAAGTTTCTGGACGCTTATATTCGTAACTAGCGGGCCCGGCATACGTTGTCCCGCCCTAATTATAAAAAAAAATCCTTGACAAATTATATACTAAAATGTTCCTCATCAATCACTCTATCCACCGGTGAAAACCGCATGAAAATCCGTTCGGTAGTTTTTGAGTTTATCGCGAACAGGCAGACAGACAGACGCGGTAGGGGACTTTGTTTTATACTATGTAATGATGATGATGTTGGTTAAACCTTATGACGTGCGTCAAAATAATGTACTACCAAATTGTAAATGCTCATAGAAAAATCCATTTATAGTGTTCTTGTGTTTTTATTATAGTGTTTAATAGGTGGACTATTTATTTTTTTCTCAATTTTCGCGTCTCGGTTCGATTAGGTTAGGTTAGACGGCAGCGATCATAGCGGCAGACGTACACCGTGGGGTTTTAGTCCGTGCGAGTCGGACATAACCCACTCTCTCCCCCGAGAGGGTAGTGTATCCATAAGGGATTACTCCAGGTAACAAAAAACGGCAGCGGTCGGCGTGCGCATTGCTGTGGCGATAATACGTAAGTACCGTATAAGGTAATAAACAAAGCTGACAAAGTAATGTGTATCACCTAGTGTTTAATAAAACACAAAGAAAATTTAATATGTTTATTAATACAATGATTTTGTATATCCACAGAATAAAAAAAAAGAGATCAAAATTTACAAAATTATATGCAGTCTTCTACAAATACTGTATACCGTGTATAAACATCAAAGATTAAAAATATACGAGATGCAGCATCCTGTGCACTTTTCTACATATGCATATTCGCAATAGAACCGACCACTTTCGTAGAGGATAAATTGTTTGTACTAACATCGTTCCTATCCTCTGATTGGTTAAATTTGTGACCTTCATTAAACGTCAACCTCGCTTGACAAATCACAAGCATGCAAATGAATTTACCGTATCACTGAGTACATGTACTGACCAATAAGGGGCAAGTATTTGTATATTTTAACTTTCTAGAATGGAATAATAAAATTCAGGCATTTTTCCTTCTCTTTCACGCTTATATAACAGACATATCGTTGTCCTTTTCATACGCTACACATATGCGAACACGTGCTAAATCCGATTAATGTTTCGAACGAGAAATATTATAGAGAGTAAAATTGCATGAGAATGAAAAGGACAAAAATTTGTCGTTAAATATCAAAATAAACTAAATCTAATTTTAACCGTTTCTAATATTTTACGTTATTTTTCAAGATCTTCATATTTTGCATATGTAAGACCATAAAAAACAACAACTAAAAACCTTATGGACGGCAAAATTTCAACTTTGTTCTCGGTGTATAAAGACTGGAAATCTTAAATATTCCATAAAATTTTGCTACACCGGTAATGCCCATCCAGAAATTCTCTTTTTCAAAGAATATACCTACACAAGCCCTTTTCAATTCCTTCGTATCCTTGATTCTTAATTTCTTGTTCAACAACTTCCTTTAGAGAGCAATTTTAAAATATCCGCCTTTTCCTAAATGCATTTTAGAAAGAGATGGACATTCATTGTACATACTATTAAATCTAAGGCACTAGGGTCGACAAAATACAATTATAAAAATTATTAAGTACTTAGGAATAAATGTATAAAAAGATTCCTATATACAATTCTTGTAGTCCAGACGCACTTATTTTTCTCTGAACTTTTTACAAAATTACATTCAATTTGCATCCCAAAGACCACAACAGTAAAGCGGTCATTTTGTGTCACGTTCTGTACTAAACAAGTTACGTAATGAACGCGAATTGTTGGAATAAGTAATAACATCTTAGTATATGCTGTAGTGATCATAGGGATGGCGATTCTTTGCAAAAAAAATAATTAAATCGATACGAATCGTGGTCTCTGAAACCGATTCATGAATAAATAGAGGTCGAAAGGATCTACTAACCAAAAATCTATGTCTTAACTTTTTTCTTTTGCGAGAAACTTTTTTTTTAAATTATAAATTATTGTATGATTTTATTTTTATCTAAATAGAAGAAAATCAAATAACGATTTTACAGTTGCAGAAATCACTCGCTGTTTAATATCGATTTTTCTATATCTAAAAGTCATATTCGATCTCAAATCGCCATCCCTAGATTATATTATAATTAAGTACGTCAAGACCACAATACATATAGCGATTATTTCTTAAAACGTCGGTGGAAAAACAGTCTTTTTGTTATCAAATCAGTTTAGAGACGAGCACAGTACATTTTAACATTATAAACATTTTTTTTTAAACTGAGTAGTCATAACATTCCAATTGTATTGATGTTACTGAGGATTTCAAAAACATTAATACTGGCCACATTCAATGGGAGTTCCCCTAGCAGAAACAATTCTTCTTTAGAAATTTATTAAGGCCACTGGATAGTCGTCTTTTAGGCTTTACTTAAGATTATTTTAGAATATCTCATGTTTGGAGATTCTATAAATATTTTATTAAAATATAATAATTAAGTGTATGCGAGTTGTTTTGAAATTATAGGCTGTATTTTGGTTGTTAATTGCTAAGCTCACTGAAAATTCATGCGATTTAGGTCAGTCTTGAATTTAGAAATATCTTTCGGTTTTTGTTACACAACTTCACAAATACAGCAATAATAAAGCAAGATTAAAATCTAATAAGGTGGGTATAGCGAGCTATGTATCTATACAACTATTCAATTACGTAGAACTTAATATAAATTACACATGGTTTTTTTTAATGTTCTTTCAAAAATCCTTCCTTTTTATTCTAAAAATGTAGTCTCGGTAGTATGGGCAGTGCATTGATATGTCAGTTGGTTTGTCATTCTGTTATATATATCAGATAAAATACATACACTCTTTAAGTTATTTTGGAATCTATACCTACTATCATAAAGAGGTAAAGTTCGTGAATTTGTGACGTTGTAGGGGGTAATCTCAGGAACTACTGGTTCGATTTGAAACAATAGCTCATTTATCGAGGAAGGTTATAGGCTATATATCATCACGCTAAGACCAATAGGAGTCTATCGGCTGAGTGCCTTAAGCGCTCGCCTTGGTAGTCCGGTGAAGCTGTTAAGACCTTGCTTGGTCAATAGCGTAGTCAGCCCAAAAAAAAAAAAACCAATAGGAGCGGAGCACCAATGAAGACTATTTCAAAATCGGGGTTTTTTTCCTCTTGAGAGCTTCCGCCTGTTAGGGTTAGCCCAAAGTAACTATTCCACGCGAAGGAAGTCGCGGGCGGAGACTAGTAATAATATTATAAAAAGTTAAAGTTTGTGATGTTGTAGGGGGTAATCTCAGGAACTACTAAACCGATTTTGAAAATTCTTTTACCAATAGAAAGCCACGTTATTTGTGAGTGTCATAGACCATATATTAATTCGAAAAATGAAAAGACTTTTTTGTGGTAGTCGGATTTGTTAAATCGGAGAAAAAAATGGTCGAACGAAAACGTTTCTTACAAACGCTGCCTTAACGATGAGAGATATATAATTGAGTTCTAAACAAAAGTTGTAGAGCTTTATAATGCCTACAAAAAGTAAACTAAACACAAGCAATTCGTGAAGCTTGCAACACTGTTTTTATAGATAAAAACCATTCAATTATATTACTTTAAATTGAGTTATTATATATTAATAAATAGTCAAAATTTTGTCTGTTGACTTGAAATACAAAAATGATGTAAGGAAATGGTCAAAATATAAAGAACATTTAAGTAATTCTTTAAGACTATTTAAACAAATTATATTGTATCAACAGTTTAAATTTATCTAACCAAATGATTCCATTTCAAAGGTACAGTTCTGTTATTACATGTGTTAGTAGTAAATGTGCTACTCTCTACATTTTATATTGGCGTCTAAAAATTACCTACTCCATAAGGCATACTAATTTTGTATATGGCGCATTTTCAAATTTGTTACAGGTAATTGAACCTGTATACTGTATCAATAATAATAAATTGAAAGGGATTCCCCTCCATCTCGGGGAATACCCACAATTCACAACAGATATCATACCCAAGTTATCAGACGCTAAGAAATGGCGTTAACTGTAATATAATTTTATAATTTACTATGTTAACAAAGTAGAAGAGTGTGACAACTACTATGTACATTTGTAGGTGGTAGAGCCACACTGAAGCTATTATTGGTTTCAGCATGAAAACCGACGTGAAGTAACAGTGCTTGCATTGTTGCGTTTCGTTTGGTCAGTGAGAGCGCCGGTTACCCACCCCCTCCTCTCTCCATCCTCTCCCCCAAACAGGCTGGCAACGCACTTGCGACTCCCTTGGTGTTGCAAGAGTCTATGGACGCTGGTGATCACTTAATATCAGGTGACCCACCTGTTCGTTTGCATCCAATGATATAAAAAAAATGTATATATTATAGCTATGATGGTCAAATGATTTAACTGGTGGAATATCAATTCGATGTCCACAGTTTCAAACCCTGGCACATCCCAACATTTTTTGCAAATTAAGGTACATTAAATTGAGATTAAGATTTAAATTGAAAGCTGAACCTAAGAAATGTTCGTGTAATATCATCGCACGTAGGAAAATATAGATTTGTGGATTTCTCAAAGTCTGAAATCGTCTATACTTGATGGGCTGGCACCTGATTATGCCCATACCTTCTATTCCTTCCTTTGGGAGAAGACCTATGGCCCTACAGTAGATTTCTTACAAGGTGATGTAATGATGAAAAACACATGTAAATTAGAGTAATATTGATAAGCATGTACGAGAAAAAACTGCTGTTAATATAATTAAAGTAGTAATCTACCATATCCCTTTTAAAAAATGCAAAAATAGATTCAAGATTTTTTCTAACAAACATTTACTACCGAGATATATTTTGCATTTAAGTAAATAATGTGTTTCTCGAGGAACAAGTCAAGGCATAAATATATAAAGGTATTGACTGTATCAAATTTGAAAATAATCACTACTAATTCACTAATTTTAGTTAACCTTCGATTGCATTATAATATTTTGATTTATCTATTGACGACTTTAGCTCCTCAGCATTGCCATTAGAGAGGGTCCTAATGTTGTGAAAGAATATTACATGAAACTGCTTAAACTAAAAAAGGATCTCTGTCTCATAGCAAGATTTCTCTTTCCTTCCAATTTCCTTCTTACTTCCTTCCTTACTTCCTTTCCTTTCTTCCTTCCTTACAATTATATTACAGCAAAATTTTACACAACTACTTAAAATTAAATATGGACATTTTTTCGGATAATTACTAGAAAATTCGATATATTTATTATTTCACAGATGATTAAAAAAACTTTTTGATGATATTCGTGTCATGATCTTCTCTTATTAAAAAAAAAAAATCTATACTATTATTATAAAGAGGTAAAGTTTGTGAGTTTGTGACGTTGTAGGGGGTAATCTCAGGAACTACCGGTCCGATTTGAAAAATTCATTCAGTGTTAGATAGCTCACTTATCGAGGAAGACTATCACGCTAAGACAAATAGGAGCAGAGCACCAATGAAGAATGTTTCAAAACGAAGTCGCGAGTTAAAGTAAGCTTTAGCCCAAAGTGTCTATACCACGCGGACGAAGTCGCGTGAACAGCTAGTGTACAAATATAAAAACTAAGTAGGTTTGTCAAAGATTATGGAAGTCCTTGTAATAAGAATATGTTGCTCGACCGGAAAAAAATCTATCAAATGTAAAAATAACTCAAGTATTAGAACTCCACTCTTTTATCACTTGAATTATCATATCCACCACATGACACTGGCCGAATTGCCGACAAGGACTGCAATAACCGAATAAAAAAAAAAGTTCATCCGAAAAAATGTCCACAGACTAAAATAATTAACTAAACAGTCTCATCGATTACCAATTTAGATTCATCTAGGGATGTATCACAGTCTCTACTTACTGTTTCGCACTTCACTATGGACGTCAAACTGTCCATGTAACTTTGGAAGTTCAGAGCTAACGCGGTCACCAAATGGCTGGTGACATTGCTATCAACATTATTTGTATTACTTTTGAGCATATTTGCTAAGATCGGGTTCGCTTGAAGCATCAAAGAGGAGTTTAGGCTTATATTCTCTTTCTCACTCCCATTATCAACGCACTTCTTGAGACCCTTTGCATGTGTCCTCCTGTGGAGAATGTATACATCAGGGTCTTTGAAGCATCTCGAGCACTCGCTGCATTTGAACGAGGTGCTCCTATTATCGTGGGCTTCGTTGGACGATTCATTCGTCGATGAAGACGATGATTGGGGATCATTCGGAGATTCTCTAAATTCTTTGTCTGTTTGTGGTGATTCTGGTCCTGTGAAATTCAATTTATCATCTATACATAATATAATATACATAAGAATGTAAATCAAACGTGTCTGTACTTTTTCGATTTTCGTGTAAAAAATTGTTGCTGGTGTCTAGGAATATGTAATAAAATACATTTCAATCATTTTTAGCAATATCTGTCTGTCTGTTTGTATGAGCACGCATCACTGCTAAATTACTAGGTTCACAATAAAACCACACCAAAGAAATCATAAAGCGTATCTTCGAGAATAACTTAGTCTTTATTTCATTACAATAGGTCTACTCTATTAAAAGTTATTGTAATTTTAATGACGACGCGGCTTAAGTTCGCGAGAAAAGTCTACAACAGAATGGACATAATACATTCCGATGACTTTATTACACATACACAGTTAATAAAAAATAAAAATATTTGTATGCAAATTTATGAACAAAATCAAATCTATTATATAATGAACTAGCGATCTTGTCTGTGGTATTATTTTCCATCCACTTCACTTACGCACAAAAACCAAACTACATATATTATTTTGGTACACATATATGTTTCAACAACTCATATATGTATGAATAGTTAGCTTAGGTTAGCTCAGATAGGTCGCGAATTCCATGTATCAGGCAACAGCCCAAGCCGAGGTGTGCCGTGCGCCCTTGAGCGAGTTGTCAAATACAATCGGCTGAGTGCCTACAGCGCTCGCCTTAATAGTTCGGTGAAGTTGTTAAGACCTTACTAGGTCAATAGCGTAGTCAGTTCGAAAAAAAATACCAAACTATATTACGAATACACCATCAATATTACAAAATATAGAGTCAAATAACAAAAGATAATGAAAAACATAAAACCCACTACATGACACACTAAGATCCCGCCAAAACTCTATATTTTTTTAGGTTATACAGTGAAACTTGTTAAATGGGACCTGGATAAATGAGAAACCTCTATTATTGAGAGTTGCAATGAGGACCCGGTACTTTTTCATTGAATTACCTCTATTAATGGGACATTTTGAACCTCGTTAAATGAGATTTGATTTCTAGGATTTATTCGATGTTTACCTTTATAATTGGGACTCTGTAACTCAATTCCCTCTATAAATGAGACGAATTAATCAGGTTGGGACAAGTTTTGACACTTTTGTTTACAAACATTAGAATGTCTTTCGCACATGCTTTGTTTGTCAGAACTATCTCAGGTTTTGACCTAAAAACAAGGGAGTAAAAGTGTACAAAATGCCCAAACGTAAATATAAAACGTTATCAGTATCTGAAAAATTAAAACTTCTATCAGATTATGATTGTAGAAAGTCGCGTGATGAACTTTGTAGGGAGCCTAGCATAAATGGAATATACGTACATTTCGACCTCTATAATCGGAAGCCTCTGTAAATGAGACAACTATAATTTTAAACCTGCACTGTTAAAAATTTTTGTAAAATTACAATTGTTTTACAAAACAAATATTAGCAAAATTCCAAATCAACGTATATTACTTCAAAACATAATACAATTAGAGTAAAATTACAAGACATGTGAAGGAATTTACTATAATGAGTTGTAATTTTAAAACTTTTTTGTAATAATCTTACACGTATTGTAATTATTCCTAACCGTTGGTGAATTTCCAATGAAATATTGTAAATTTACCAGAATTGTTCGTAATTCTATTTACAATACTTTTCTTGTGATATTACGAAAAAATGTTGAAACTCAAATTAGTATGAAGTCATTAAGAATTTACAAATAATTTTAATATTTTTCTAACACAAATTTCAAAATTGCATTACGTATTGGAATTTTCCCAAAAGTTTTTATTTTTCAAACACGTATTGTAATTTTTTATGATTGTTGATAAGATCCAAAGAAAATAATTTAAAATTTACAAAAATTGTTTGTAAGTTGGTTTACAATACTTTTTTTTTATAAAATTTTGAAAAAATGTAGAAGATGAAATTTCTACGAAATTATTAAAAATTTATCCAATCGCGTCGTCTTTGTGTTATTAGTTGACTTGTTGGTCAGCATCGAAGAAATGAAATTTTTTTTTTTATTTTATTTATTTTAATTATTTTCTATAAATAATTTTTTTTTTCGATTCTCAATGTACCTGATGCATTGATAAACATAGTAGCCACTTGAATAAAAAAAGTCCATTTTGTTAATATAAACGATTTTTAACGGCAAAAAAAATCTGTTTTTTAAAAAGAGCAGTTGCAAAAATTTTTTTAAGCTTAGCTGAATTTTTGTATAATAGAACTAAATAAGAGCTAGACTAAAAAAAAAAAATTGATTAAATTCTCTCCACGATACAGCTATTTATGAGCGCGCGCGCGGAACTACCGTTTTTTTTTTATTAAAATATTAATATTTTGTAAACTATTAGTCGTAGAGCAATGCGGCTTTTTTCGATTTATTCATTATTTTTTCGTCTCAATTTCATTCGCAGAATGTCTCGACTACTTTCCAATAGTTTACGAGATATTTTAATTCAAAGCTAGTTGCAAAATGGCTATTTTTTGAACAATCAATTTTCCCTGAATTTTTTTTTCTTACATTTGATGAGTATTTTTTTCCCAGTATTTAAAAATTTTTTTTTTGTAATTTGGACCATTTATTTTTAAATTCTCAAATATACGGCTAAAATTTCCCAGCCGACTGGACTATTATACCTCAATATCTGCTAGTCTATTGATATATGCGAGCCTTTTATTTAGGTGAACACGAGGACGAATAAAATATAAAAGTTACTTAAGCAAACAAAAATTTAATTTATCTCAATTATTTAATGCTGTAAACATCATGAACGTGAATATAGAAGATATAAAAAAAATTTATAATCATAAATCATAACCAAGCATATTTATAAACAATCATTCAATTTAAAAATAAAAAAAAATTAATTGTGTAGTAAATTTACAATACATCATTTTGAAATTACAAACCATTTTTAACAAAATTTGTTTGGTAAAATTACACTATTTGTATTGTAATTTTGCTGAGCGAATTTCCGATAATCGTTTGGTAAATTTCTACAAATGTTTCGTAATTTTTCCAAATTGAGTTGAAATAAATTGTATTGTAAATTTACAAAACGGAATTATAGAATTACTTTTTTATTGTGCGTAAAAACTTCCAACATTTTTTTTGTAAAATTAATACAGAAATTTTTAACAGTGTGCCTAATTGGAAAACTGGATTAATGGAAACCGTCAATAAATGGTACAACATTCTTGGTCCCATGAGATTCCAATTAACCAGGTTCCACTGTATTAACTTCTTTTTAAAACAGTTGACACTTTCATTCTTCGATAAAACTTGATTTATTTTAATTAATTCTTCGAAGGGTTTCTACTAACCTACTATCTTGATGTGTATATTTATTCTGTATTGATCTGTTTTATTAATTTAAATATCTTATTGTTTTAATTCTATTATTTAACATGAACTAATGAATAACATTCATATGAAATGTTTCAAATCTCCGGAATGTTTCCTGAGGACACACTTTCTTTCCCATCTCATTTATGTTTTAAAGTTTTTACAAGTCTTGGAGGTCTACTGATTTGACCGGTGAAACGTCAATTCGATGTTTGCAGGTTCAGAACCTCGGTATGTACCAAAGATTTTTTCTGAATTCGCATTCATTTACTAATTTAAATTGATAACATTATCGGGTGACGGTGAAGGAAAACATCGTGAGGAAACCTGAACTTGAGGAATGTTCTTGTAGATTTCTCAGAGTTTGTAATCGCCAATACGTCGTGTGCTGTCGCGGGGATTATGCCCATACCTTCCTTTGGGAAGAGGTCTATAGTCCTGCAGTGGGTTTTTACAGGTTGATGATGTTTTTTTTTAGCTTACCTATACTATTTGAGCTGATACTGAGAGAGTCGGTAGCAGTGACAGCCTGCATTGCTAGTATTGTTTGCATGTATATAGCTCGAGCGACTTGCTGCATCTGGAACCAATGAATGAATACTTTAAAACACTTTTTATATTGTACACTAGCGAGCCTAATGCCATACGTAATTTTCTTCCAGCTAACCCTCAGTATAGGAGAAACAAATAAAAGTTATCATAGGTAATGTATATTAATAAGAAAAAATAATATAATGATAATTATAACAAAAATTAACTCAATACTAAAACACAAATAGACAGTAAAAATTCAAAAATCCAATTTTATGAGAAAATGTGTTTAAAATTTGACCATATTTACACATTTATCTTAAAAATAAATGAAAATTTTAAGTAGTAAGCGAGCTTTAAGTCAGTTCTAAAAGTAGGGATATATAGTATAAATATATTGCTATTTGGTCGTTGTGGAAAATATCACCATTTGTAACACAAACATGTTTAAATAAGCATTAAAAAAAGAAACGAGTGTGCTTTAGACCACACGACTGAAGTAAGACTTCTTTAGTTCCATCTATATGTATAATATATACATGTGTTATTATCTAGACACGCAGTAGCGTGTCAAGCCAAGTTCAAACTAACAGAATGACGAGCGCGCACCACCGTGTGTAATATTACACGAACCATTTGGAGCCACTGTTGACCCCCTTATATCTCTAAAACGATTTCACATAGACATGCCAAATTCAGCTCATGTATTGAAACTTGTGAGGTATATATATGTGCTCCAAATTTTATAAACAAACATCAAACAGTTATTTAAATATTAACGTTCAAAAATGGTCATTTTTATCACTGACTGATCTATAGACCTAAATTATAACCCAGTTCCAGTTAGTAGATACTATAATTCGTATATTCGAACTAGCGACGTCAGACCTTCAATATTATCCCAGCTTATAAGCAGATATGACATTTTGAGTTGTTTTAACATATTTTATGTTGTTATGAATAAATTTCAGGACTGACCATTGAACTTGGCACCCATTTAGATCTCTTTTTTAGGTCATAGCAGGCAAACGAACAGGTGAGTCACCTGATGTTAAGTGATCACCACCGTCCATAGACACTAACAACACCAGGCGAGTCGAAAGTGCGTTGCCAGCCTGTGTTTGGGGGAGAGGAGAGGGGAGTTGGACCTCAAGTGCTCTCACTTCTTTTGTCGTTGAAGTCAACAACCAAGGCATATATCATAATATTGAACTTGGCTCTCATTTCACATTTATGTTTTTATGTTATCCCGTATTATACATATATTAATTTTTTACAAATATTTAAATTTATTATGAGTTTCCATTGATAATACGAAATGTAACTCTCTCTCTTTCCTTCTCAACTTCCGTTCGCCTCGCCCGATCACACGTCGTAACGCTTTCATCAGGCATTCACCAGCTTACTCCCCTAGACAAGCTTGCGTAAAGAAGTTTTACTTCAAAAGGTTCATAGTTAATCCACTATTTTGTGAAATACGTTTTAGAATAATTTAAATGCATACGGAGTAACAATATAATGCGTTACGATTATTACCATAAAACTGAATTAAGTTGCAATGTTACCGAAAAAGCTACGTACATTTTTTGTTTGTTTGCAATATACATCGCAAAATAACACCGGCCGTCTAATGGGCATGTGAATACTAATAACGGATAACGTATAACTAACAGCAGAATAATGATGTATTCAATGCTAAGAAATATTTTTTTAAATTATTAGTTGTTGTACTAATTATTATCTCTAGTAGTCAGGGATACAGATAAAAACAACAGCTAAAGCAAAAAATTGTTATAGAGAAAGTAACTTTTATATTTGGAGTGTTTTCATCAATGTACATTGAAACATGCTCATTTTTGAAGTGGAACTTCTTTATCGACGTTGGGAGTAATTTTAGAGCATGTAAAAACGTATGTAACGTTTTTCGGTTACGCGCCATCTTCATTTCTGTACATTTTTCCGTTACGCGCCATGTTTATTTCTAAAGGTGCGCTCACAATGATCAGATTCCGTTTTTTTTCTTCTAAAGGTGCGTTCACAATGATCAGATTCCGTTTTTTTTGTTTTTTTTTTTTAATTTTTTTTTTCTGTAAAGTTTTAAATATAGTAGATCATTTTTCGAAAAATGATGTCATAAAGAAGTTTCACTTCTTACGTGTGTACACTGATACACGCACGTATTTTTTTAAATACTTTTGTAGCGTTTGACCACAATATCATTTGATGTTACAGGCCATTGTGGTCTACGATGGTAAACACACCAAGCCTAGATACCTTTAAGTGGCTCTCAAGTGCAGCTGCTGGAACACACCGACAGGTGTTTAGAGACAGATTCTCAACTTGAGGGTGGTAGCTAGACAGGCAGACTTAGAAAAAGCCCTACCACCATGCTATGGTTCCATCAATGTCTTCCTACATCGCGCGCTCTGAGTCAGTTGCAAGGATGCGAACCTCCGTCCACTGACACGGTGTCCGAACACGCTATCAATTGAAAAAAAAAACTGAACTTACTTGTGGGTCAACTAAATTGGGTGCAATATTCGGTGTCCAACTACCAGACTGCCTCCTCTGATATGGTATTGGTGAATCTGACGGTAAGTTCTGTGATGGTATTGCATCTTTGCGTAGTGACCTCCATTGACCTGTAGAGATCGAAACAATAGCTTCATATTGATTTTACTCTTGTTCATCATCAGGAGCCTGTAAGAGACCCACCAGGGACATAGACCTCTTCCCGAAGCAAGGTATGGCCATAATCACCACGTCAGCCCACGACGTATTGGCGATTCAAATTCTGAGAAATCAACAGTTCTATGTTTTCCCACATACAGTAGTACTTCAAGAACATTTCTCACGGTCGGGTTTCCTCACGATGTTTTCCTTCACCGTCAGCCGATATTATTACCAATTTAGATTGGTAACTGTACGCGAATTCCGAAACGCGAATTCCGAAAAATTCGTTGGTACATGGTGGGGTTCGAAACTGCAGACATCGAAATAATATTCCACAGGTAAAACCGCTACACCACCACTACTTTTTAATTTTTTCTCTTTTTTCTTATTATGACAGGCAAATATAGGTATGTAATAAAGTTTTTCCATCAATTTAGCTATTGTCTCACTCTTAGACAAAAGTAATCATGGTGTTATTTTATTATTAAATAGCGGGCCCGGCAGCCGTTGTCCCGCCCTGATTATAAAAAAATCCTTGACAAATTATATACTAAAACGTTCCTCATGAATCACTTTATCCACAGGTGAAAACCGCTTCAAAATCCGTTTAGTAGTTTTTGAGTTTATCGCGAACAGACAGACAGACAGACGCGGTAGGGGACTTTATTTTATACTATGTAATGATAACCATTATACCACCACCATTAACAAAAAAAGGAAGTAGTTCCTTTTAAAGGAAGGTATAAGTACTGTAATTATATTCCTATTTGGTCCTTGTAGTAAATATCATCATGTGTAACAGGTAGACATTTAAAAAATAATTTAAAAAAATTGTAGTTAATCTACTTTTTTATAAAATACTTGCAGGTCCGGCGGATGATGTCCTGCCCTGATAATAAAAAAAAACTTTGACAAATTATACGTAAACCTGAACATTCTTCAAGAATCACTTTATCTACTGGTGAAAACCGCATGAAAATCTGTTCAGTAGTTGTTGAGTTTCTCATGAACAGACAGACAAAGGACTTTGTTTATAATATGTAATGTTATAATTTCAGTACAAAGTAACAGTATAATGCACTATGGTAACAAGCATACAACTGAATTAAGTCCCAACGTTATCAAAAGAACTGTCCATTTTTAAAATGAAAATTATATAAACTGAAGTAATGTTTTTTTAAATAAATTAAACTAAATAAGATAAGTACTTTTTATCAAAACATGGAATTATTTCATTTTACTTCACTTCATTAATCTTCGGAGACTAAGTTTTTACAGTTCCTATCAAAAAGAGAACAGAAGTCATGTATTTTCGTAGTTTTGATCATGTTGAAGTGGCTGTTAAATTTGACATATTCCTCTAGTAACGTTAATTTACTTTCTGTTGACAGTATCGAAATGTAATGTTTCTTTTTATTGTACCACAGCAAAGTGACTGCACTGTGCCTGATGGTGAGCACAGTACACTCTAAAAACAATTACCGCGAGACGCTCTATCCCTCGCCGGTCGCCGCTGTCATGCCGGCCTGCGTAAATATCTCTTCACATTACGTTTGAAGGACCCCATACTATAGCAAGGAGTACTATACTATACCATAGCAAGGAGGGAACACACTGACAGGGAGATTCTTCCACAGCTTTACGTTATGGCAAAGATAAGAAGTTGCGAACTATTTACTTCGTGCCCAGATAAGATTTACCGTAAAACTATGGCTCCGAAGCCCAACGCGCGTGGTTTGGTTATGAAAAGGAGAGGAAGGCATAAAAACTACATTCCTTTATTTTTCCATAAAATGACATAAACTGAAGTACTGACAAGTGGGTGTTGATTCCTAATTGTTTACTGGTCCTACATGCCCTATACTCATTTTTATTTCTCTGCCTCTTTTTATTAAATACAAGTGTGTGTGTGTGTGTGTGTATGAATATTGTAAAGCTTCAACACTGAATGCATAGGGCATTAATTTAAACTTATCATTAGTTATTTGATTGAAGAAGGCATTACTTTGCAAAAATCCATCATTAAATATTATAGTGGACTTTACTTTGGACTTCTTACTTCAACAAAAACGTAAGATATGGTAGTGGCCAATCTACTCCAAGTGGTAGTGATAATTATCGTCCACTATAATATTAAAACTTAACATTAGTGTTTTATTTAAATGCTAAAGAACTAACACCAGTTCAAAAGACATCTGTCCTATTTTTTTACACCTATACAAAAATTTTAACAGATATGAGTCCTATAACTTCAGAAACCTTTAAAAAGGTTTCTATAAAATTTTGATCAAGTTTAAGTAACTTCCTATTAATTTATCTGTTGCTGAAACATAGTTTTTGATCTAAAATTAATTGACACTTTAAACCACTAAGATATACGTTTAGAATAAAATAAATAAGTTACAATGCTACTATACAAAAGTGGTGGTGGTCTAGTGGTTTCAATGGAGGAATATCATTTCGATGTCCACAGGTTCCAACCACAGCATGTACTTGACGGAGAAGAAAAACATTATAAGGACATCCGAACCTGAAAAATGTTCTTGTAGTATTGTGTGGGAAAATATAGAACTGTGGATTCCTCAGTTTGAAATCGCCAATAAGTTGTGGACTGGAGTGATGATAATACCCATACTTTCCTTCGGGAAGAGGCCTATAGCCCTGGAGTGGGTCTATTACAGTCTGATGATGATGAATGCTAATTATAAGCAAAATCAATTTAATTTTAGATGAGTTTGAAATTAACAATTAGTTTTAAGTGCTTTTGAAAAGACCTGCCATATTTTAAAGGGTTTTGCAGTAAAACATTATTTTATATCAAAAAACAATAAAAACCGCCACTTTTTTCATCATAAGACCTATGACCGAAATGGCAAACTACTATTGGCTAATTTAATTGTTTTTTTTTATGTCATTGGAGGCAAACGAACAGACGGGTCACCTGATGTTAAGTAACCACCGCCGTCCATGGACACTAGCAACATCAGGGGAGTCGCAAGTGCGTTTCCAACCCGTTTGGGGGAGGGGGATAGGATAGGGAGTGAGGGGAGGAGAAGGGGAGAGAGGAGTAGGGCTTCCGGCGCTCTCACTGATCGAACGAAATGCAACAATGGAAGCACCGGTATTTCACATCGGTTTTCTATGTGTCGGGTGGTAGCACCCCGGACGAGCCGACCCATTCATACTGAAACCAGTAATAGCTTCAGCGTGGCTCTACCACCTACAAAGATTTGTGAAGAATTTTGAAACACACATGTGCTGCTTTAGAGAATATTGATACTAGACTTAGTTTATTTTTGCATTTTTTGTTGAGTTGTAACAGCATTTAAAGAGAAATTATTAGTTTTCATAGAAAAGAAGTGTAAATAGATTTTTTTCATATTCAAACTCAATTTTGAGCAAAACTTATTTTAGCGATTTGGGAATTACACTACCCTATACTTTTTACACGTAATACCATGGTATCATTTTAATATCTGCTAACATTTAATTTCATTTATGTTATACATATCTTTGAAACTACTATTATTTTTTTACTATTGTATTGTCCGTGTATTTGTTATAAGAAATATATTATCTTTCATATAAAGATACAGGGTAATTTTGAGACATCAGTATGATTCATATAACAACCTGTAATGACCCCTTGACAGTAAAATGTATGTAACACTTACCGTCCAGCGAATTGGTAATATACTTTGAGATCTCATTGTAAAACCTAACACAACAGTATTTAGTTAACATACTAAATACCTTTAATGGTTTGTGTTATTAAAATTTTGTTGATTTTGCACAAAATCTGGCTTACCCTAGGTTTTTGTGAATATATAACAAACTATCACGGACATATTAGGTGGACAGACCTAAGTTATTGGTAGAGAAGTCATACTTTCATTAAATTTATGTCTTCCAATGATTACATAAATTACAAACACACTGGTATATGAGGAATTCTATCTTAGTGGAGGATAACTACCAGCTTTTTAATATTATTCTCACGTCTATTGCCTTTGAAGTGCCTTTACATAACTCCAAGTTGTACTGCAATCCTGGTTGCAAGTTTATAACATAAAATTTAAAACCAAACAAATACTGAAAATGTTGAAACAGTACGGTTATCCTATTGTTTACACATAAATTTAGAAATTATCATTCGTAAATAGGGCACCGCTCTAATTCCATCAGTAATAGAGGCAAAAATAAAACGTGTTTGTAAAGTATTTACCTTTGTTTTTCCCAACGTTTGTGATCGTATAATCGTCCGGTTTGAAATGCAGGCTGCACACTTTTGAATATTTCGTATACGGTTTACCCCGTTTTAAGATTTTATTCCACAGTTTTGCCAATTCCTCGTCCCTAGGAAATTGGTGGAAAGAAACATTTTTCGCCTTTCCCGCCATTGATGTACATCGCGGCACGGTGCAGTAATAAGGCATCTTTTCAGTATTTACTAATGAACATATCTGAGCAATTGCACTGTCAGTGATAAATTAAACTTTTGTTATAAAAACAAACAAAACTTCGCGCAATAAACCAAGCGACCGACATTCGGCAAAACAGATAAAATAAAGTTGCCATAGACAAAAAATTTAGTCTATGTCCTTTCAACAGTAATCGTTTACTTTGTTTTAATTTTTGTACATATTAATAACAATATGGAAAGGAGAATAGTAAGATTTTTAAAAATAAAATATATTTTATGTCATTTATAATTTATCGAATATTTAAAGAATTCAGTGTTTTAAACGCTTTTGTTAACTGTAGACACTTTTATATTTTATAATACTGTGATTTGTTTCCAAAAAATATTAAGAGAATTAATATCAGATAAAAAATACAACTCGATTTTATAAACGTCAAATCAACGATATGCAAAATTTACATCAAAACATACTGTCTATGGTGTAAAAGTGGCCATTTTTTTCCGAAAAAAAAGTTGGAAGGGAAAAAGGTGTTATGTCAAATATTTCAAGGCTAAACTAATGAATCCATTTTTTTAACAACGTGATAACATTTTTCAACAAATAATATCATAATTTTACATAACGTTTACAAAGTGTGTTTGATGTGTCGCGTGAAGCGTTCCGGCTCTCTGTGTTTTCGTGTGATATAAACAAAAGATTTCGTAGTATGGGTTATTATTGCACAGTACCACAATGCACTTCTCTCGCCGGCAAGACGAAAAATGTGAAATTCCATAGGTTCCCTCGCGACGCTACCATGGCTGATAAATGGAACGATATACTGAAAAGGGGAAAGCCATACACGAAATATTCAAAAGTATGCAGTCTTCATTTCACGCAAGCCGATTACAACGTGACGACTATGGGTAAGAATAAAGGTTCGGGGTTTTTCCAAGTCGCTTACACACGTATCCAGTGTCATGAGTCATTATAAGTCATAATTTTTGTTTGTTGTAATCATAAACTTTCCTCGTGTGCCGAGTGACGAAAAAACGCGGGAACAAAAAGAAAACAATAAGTGCGTATGTGCTTGAAAAGAGCATAATGCGATATTTACCTGACAAAATAATAATTTAAAAAATATATACACAGATAACACATCAATGAATTTGATTAAATGACTTATAGATAAATGATAATGGTTTCTTAAATTCTGTTCTTTTGTGTAATTAATTTTGATTTTTTTTTCAGGAGTACTTGGAATTACTGCATATTATTTTATTATGTAATAGAATATGTAAATATTGTATGTTTGTTTTTTGTAGCAAGGATGTATTGATGTTACTTTTAGAGGTATACACTTTAAAAAGTTTAGTAAACATATATAGCATTTACATTTTTGCTATTATGTCTTATAAGAAACTTATTAGTTTGTATTGTACATTATTACATCTAACCCCAAAAGTAAGAAGTTGATTATTACTATAATGAACACTGAACAGATATTACATAAACCTAACGTATCTAAATATAGCCCAGACTCTCATAGCTATTAAAGTTTTAAAAATAACATTTATAAGTGAGATTTTTTAATGAACAAAAGTTTGCAGATAATAGACAAGCAAAGGCTACTGGTCTATGCAAAAAGTTTGAATTTCCCCTGCTTTGTTGTTTTCACCCGGTAAATCCCCAGCACAATTAGCCCTACTAAATTTCCTCATAGGGGTTTCAAACCCCACCTGAAGTTAGGAAAAACCCTCAAGCAAATTTTTATACTCATGAATCAATGAATTTGTTTCCTTTATTAATCTCTTTTCATATTTCTGAGCATACTTAGCTATGTATAAACTTTTTCCAATAACTTTGTATGGGATTCATTCTTAGCAAATTTAGTGTTTACTGAGAGAGATGTGAAGCTATGATAGTGGGTTGCAATGTCATCAACATTTATTTAAACTTAAGCAACAGAATATAATGAGGTAATAGCCAAAGGCAAATAAATGATACCTTTATCATGATTCATAAGGGTGTGAATACTGCTTATATTAGTTTATATTTATATTAATGTTATAAAGCTGAAGATTTTGTTTGCTACTGGTCCAATTTGAAAAATTCTTTCGTTGTTAGATAGCTCATTTATCAACCAAGGCTATACAATATATATCGTTACGCTAAGATCCATAGGGCCGGAGCACCAATGAAGAATGTTTCAAAATCGGTGATTTCTTTTGAGAGCTTCCACTGCGTGTCAGTGTTAGCCCAAAGTAACCATTCCAACCTGACGAAGTTGTGGGCAGAAACTAGTATAAAAATAAAATCAATTATTCTAAACCACAATACTGAATAACATACAATTAGTTATTGTATTAACCACATTGCTAATATAAGCCATGTAAGTTTTTAGTTAGTTAATGGATTGTGGATATTAAAGAGCTTGAGAAATGAAATCCTATAGTATTATATATAGTACTAATGGGCGCGGCGGGTGTTGCACCGCCTTGATAATAAAATACCTAAACAAATTATACACCTAAACCTTCCTCGTGAATCACTCTATCTACTGGTTAAAACTGCATGAAAATCTGTTGAGTAGTTTTTGAGCTTATCACGAACAGACAGATGTAGCAGAGAACTTTGTTTTATAATAAGTAATGTTTATATAGTAGTATATTATAACTCTGTGCTTAATCACAGAGTCTACTCGACATTTATTTGTCTCGCTTTGAATCCTAGGTGTATCAACTCTACACATTGTTCTTGGAGGCCTTAGATAAGCCCAGAATTTTTACATAATCCAACTATAGCGGCGGATGTACACTGTGGGGTTTTAGTCCGTGGGAGTCAGACATAACTCACCTTTAGCCCCGTGGCGGGGTGGGTATCCGTAGAAGATCTTTACATAACAGACTATATATAAGTGTTTGTACCAATCTAATTTTAAAATTATATATTGTACTGGTATTTCATCATCTGTTATGGCTTGCCATAGTTTTCTTCTTAATTTTAAATCCAGGATTATTTCTGGCTTTCTGTTTACATGATTAATGAGTGATTCATAGGTTTACCACTTAGTAACAGATTAAATATAAATGTAGCCTTTAGTAATTATAAGAGAAATAAATGCTTTAACATAAACACCTTAAGCTCCTAGAATCTTTCCCAGATATCACATTTAAATTATTTTTTCCAAATGATATTTATTAATAAACTAGCGGGCTCGGTGGATGTTGTCCTGCCCTGTTAATTAAAAAACCTTAACACACTATATACCTAAACCTTTTTCATGAACCACTTTATCTACTGGTGAAAACCGCATCAATATCCGTTCGGTATTTTTTGAGTTTATTGCGAACAGACAGACAGATGTGGGAGATGACTTTGTTTTATAATATGTAGTGAATTTCTCGAAAAACATATCATTACATAGTATAAAACAAAGTCCCCTACCACGTCTGTCTGTCTGTCTGTTCGCGATAAACTCAAAAAGTAGTGAAAAGATTTTCAAGTGGTTTACACCAGTGGATAACGTGATTCGTGAGGAACGTTTTGGTATATAATTTGTCAAGGATTTTTTTATAATCAGGGTGGGACAACGTCTGCCGGGCCCGCTAGTTTATCAATAAACATCTGTTCACATCTCAATTGTTTGAAACAATTCTGTAATAATATTAATAGCAATGTTGTTGATATTGTCATTTCCACTGCACTTTCCAGAGATATTGTTTTAATCTCTTTGATCTTGTATTACTAATCACAATCTGTATTCAGCATCTCTTGTAGAGATAATACTGTAATCGAATAATAGTGAAAGATGTGAACATCTTTTAATATGCTTCAGACAACCCTGAACTTATCCTTACACTTATATAATACTAGCTGTGCTCATGACTCCTTCTGAGTGGAACGTAATGTAAAAAAACAGCGACTAATAAAATCATCTGAATGTATTAAGTCCATTTATTTATCTACTTTTCTCTCGTAATTAGGTCGCGTCGTCATTAAAATTATAATAACTTTTGATGAAGTGAACCGATTTTAATGAAACCAAAACTAAATTATTACTCGGGGATACGCTTTATGATTTTCTTGGTGAGGTTTTATCATGAACGCTACTTTAGCAGCGATGCGTGTTCAAACAAACGTACAGACAGATAGAGAGACACACATTTCTAAAAATGATTTATATGTATTTTATTACTTATTCCAAGACACCTGCGACAATTTTTTTTACAAAAATCTAAAAAAGTTCAAACATCTTATATTTACGACTTTTATCTATCTTCTATACATATAATAAGAATGTAAATCTAACGTGTCTGTACTTTTTCAATTATATCAATGAAGAAACCAGACGGTGGTGCCATTGTTCAAATTTTCCAAGGAGTTTTTGTGGTAAGTCAGAATCCATGCTCCGTGGTATTATTTCCTATCCACTTCATTTATGCACAATAACCAAACTATATTGCGTAAAACACCACTAATCTTGCAAAATATAGAGTGAAATAATACAAGACTATGAATAAAATATAAAATCTACCACATGACATTGCAAGGTCCCGCCAAAAACTCCTTAAGGATGCGCTCTCAAAAAAGGTCCATTTTCACTATTTTTCGGTAAGAATTAAAACAAAAATATTGAACTTTGGTAAACATAATGACTAACTACAGATACATTGAACCTTAGCAGTGATGTACAGATGATTGTTTTTCAAAATTAATAGGTTTCCATTTTGAAAAATCAATTCTCCGTAGTCCCCTCACGCAAAACAGCGTACTTTTCGGTATGAAAATCTCAGTAAAATTACGTTTTTCTTAATAAAAAAAATACCTGCTTATGCATAGTCAAGTTTAAATGACATAAAATTAAATCCAAGTTATGTACACTACATCCGAGAAAAAAATTATTTAGCTGTAAATAAAATTTCTCGATTTTATGTCAGTTACGTAGACCTTAACTACTATGACATAAGGTCCAATTTATTTCTTTCTTTAGATTCGATGTAAACAAAAGTATGGAAGAAGGATTTCACGTCGCGCCAGACCGCGCTCAGGCGCCGTAGCGAGTGAAGGTATACATCGCTTTACATTCGATTACAAAAAAAAAACATTGCTGTAGAAATACGTATACACTTCACAAAACGTTTTGATTATTTTGAAAAACTAACCATTTTTTTATAGTTGTTTATATTTCTAGTAGTAAGAGACACTGTAATTAGGTTGAAACAAAAATTCTTAGTTTGGTTTTTATTACGTTAGTTTTTTTAACGTTTTGACTGTAGATGGATTTGAGGTATTCATTATGGAACTTCTTGACGGGTAGAAATACATATGTCGTCTTTGTAATCCTTATGTTAGTAGTGACGAGAGCTTACCACAGGGCTGAACAAAATGATCTGATGACGACCCACTTCAAAAATTGTTATGGAACTCCTTGATGGGTAGAGACAGATATGTCTTGTTTGTACTCCTTTCGTTAAGTAATAACAAAATGACCTCATTATGGACTCTCAGAAACGGCTAGGGAGTTCCTTCATGGGTAGAAATAGATATGTCGTATTCGCATTCTCTTTATTATATTTTATTATCTATTCAGAATTCAGAATATATACATTAATATCATAAACACGCTGCAGCATTTACAAACAAATATAATCTTTCAAAAGAATCGAGTATGCTTATTGTTGTTTATAATGAAACGAATTATTTGGTGAAAAGTCTATCAAAGCTAGAGATGCAAAGTTTGTCGGTGGAATTAGGGTTCGTTTTACACAATGACCGTCATTTGCTGCTCGTTGTGCTACAGCTATTACAACTTACAATTCAGGTGTTTTGTAATATGTTGTTCACAGAGTTATTTTTGATATAGAAGCAAATGCTAATTTAAAAATTCTCCTATCTAAATCTCTGAGCGCATACTCAATGTTTGTAGCTAATATCTATATGTAATATCTAAAATTCAGTTATCACGATATAGTTACTCACCTAGCCCATGAGGAATTAAACATTAATCAGACACTATGATACTTTTCAGCGTAAACTCTATATTTCTAGCTACTCTATACTATAAAAAAATTTTGTTATTACGACAAAGATACGCATCTAGCCCATGAGAAATGAAACTTTCATCCGATACTATGAGACTAAACATATGACCCCAATCCTGATGTTTGTAGCTACTATAAATACTAAAGTTCAGTTATCATGACACAGCTACTCATCTGATCCATAGAATGCAACGTTGATCTGATTTTATGAGACTAGTCCTCTGATTGCAAAATGATGATTCTAGCGTTTATCAGTACTAAAATCCTGTTATCATGATACAGCTACTCACTTGGTATATGAGAAATGATACTCTCATCTGATACGACAAGACTCAACCTCAGAGCGCAAACTGTTTCTAGCTATTATCAATATTAAAATTCTTTAATCACGAAATAACTCTCACCTGGTCCTTAAGATATGAAACATTTAGTTGACACTATGACACTAAGCCTTTGAGTGCAAACTCGATGTTTCTAACTATTATCTATACTAAGATTCATTTATCATAAATACGGTCTTCATCAAACTTTAAAAAATTGAAACCTTGCTCCTACACTGGGAGATTAAACATCTAAGCATAGACTTGATGTTTCTAGCTATTATCTAGACTATGATACAGTTACCACAATACTACTCCCTCATGGGAATGTTGATCGGGCACTAAGAGGCTAAATATTTGAGCACAAATTCGATGTTTCTGTATATTAAGTATACATATTTAGGTTTAGTTGTACTGTTCTTGACGTAGTATGACCTTGAGAAACTATAATTTATTTTAGTACTATAGCATCAAATATAACAAAAAGTAGAACAACAATAATAAGAAAATATTGTAATATTTTTTATAAAAGTATCAAAGTCGTTTAAAGTGCACTATAATTCCACGCTTATCAGTTGTCGTGTCTGTGTGCGTGAGCTATACGTGTCTAGTAGGACTCGATGCCAAAATTGAACCTCGAAAAATTGAGAGTGCGTCCTTAAACACAAATTAGATATTGTTCAAAAGGTTCTCTTTCAATACTAGTATAAACTTGGATTACTACAGTCACCATATGATGCTGCCTGAATTGTGGATAAGGACCACAAGCGCCAAATAAAAAAAGAGACAAAGAATTAGTTTGTTCCCCACATATGACTTACTTTTGACATAAGCCGTCTTTACAAACAGTCTCAGCAAATATAAAGCAAAATTACAGCAAATATAATACTTAAGTAATTTAAGATAAAAAGAAAATGAAATTAGAATAGTACATGTTAAATTAGTTTTTAACTATTAACACTTTTTTAACACTATTAACAATTTTTAACACTCAATTTTTTATTCAAGTTGTTTGCTCTGCAGCATGCCATAAGTAGTGCACACCTATAGTTATAATTGCACTTATATAGAGTAGTAGTCCGGTGAAGCTGTTAAGACCTTGCTAGGTCAATAGCGTAAACAGTTCGAGAAAAAAAAAGACATATAGAGTCATTCTTTTTAAATGGGTTGGGCTATCCTAGTGTAAATTTTGTTCGTGCTTTGCATAAATAAATACGTAATAGGTAGTTTTGTGTCCGTGTTAAATATATATACTATACTAGCAGCCCCGGTGGATGTTGTCATAACTTGATAATAAAAAAACTGCAGCACCACCTACCCAGTCCAACAGTGAATCTAAACCATTCTTGAATCCACATGTACACACCCAAAAATTTTTATTTAAACCTGTTCAGTCGTTTAGGAGGAGGTCAGTCACATAAACACAGGACCTTAACAAATTACATACCTAAACCTTCCTCATGAATCACTTTCTCTACTGGTGAAAACCGCATGAAAATCCATTTAGTAGTTTTTGAGTTTATCCCGAACAGACAGACAGACAGACGTGGCATAGGACTTTGTTTTATAATATGCAATGATATAGAGAGTTGCGTGAGAAACCGAACGCTTAGGTCGATCGCGCCTCTCTATAGCTTGTTCCGCGCTCTCGCTTACACGCTCGGCTCAGCCGGAACGTGACAATGAATCATGCTTTGAGTGCGTGCAGCCGGCGTTCATCGATTTATAAGACGTTATCAAGTCAAAAAAGTTTTGGAAACTATTCTTTATGTATTGGACTTTGTGGGACTAACGGTGTAAGCACTAAAATGTAAGTAAATTAAGTGACGGAAAATAACTTAAATAGGTATTAGGGAATCACGGGGTTAAGTTAACTGCCCGTAGTATAAAAAAATACGTTCTCTTCGGAATTCCCTGTAGTTTATTTTGGTGACAAGCTTTTAAATAGGAATTTCCTCTCGAGATTTTATTGTTGTTTTTTTATCATTTATTTTATCTTTTGATAGTCAATTATTACTGATTTCGTCTGCCTATCAGCTGATTTACTTATTATGATGTGCGCTATTGTGGGAGAAGTTTTTGAGCTACTTCAAAAATTTGTTTATTTAATCGTATGGCTAAATAGAGTATAAATCTTTTATTATCGTTAATCGATTGATTACTCTATTTGTCGCTGCGGGGTTCATTTTATGCGGAACAATGGAAGGCTGATGTTACTCGCGTCCGCAGTAAGTGTACCTCTCATTCCTATGCACGTGCTCCCCTTGTGCTGCCAAAGAGTAACAAAATTTTGTCACTTTACTTTTTATTTAATCGTATGGCTAAATAGAGTATCCATCGTCCTATTATCGTTGATCGATTGATTACTCTATTTGTTGCTGCGAGATTCAATTTCTGTAGAACAGTAGGAGGATGGTGTTATTCGCGTCCGCAGCAAGTGTACCACACTTATTGGCACTTCGAGCAATCTTAATATATATATTTCTTGTGTGCGTGTGTATGTGACTGAACTCCTCCTAAACGACTGGACCGATTTTGATGAAATTTTGTGTGCGTGTTCGAGTGGATCCGAGAATGGTTTAGATTCACAATTGGACCCGGTAGGTGGCGCTGCGGTCGACTTTTAGGATTTTTTTGTTTTCAAGGCAGGACAACGTCCGCCCGGTCCGCTAGTAATTATATACATTTTTATACAGTCTATTAATTAATCAAACATATAATGAGCTGCA
This sequence comes from Antheraea yamamai, assembly GCA_036509395.1. Classification (NCBI taxonomy): domain Eukaryota; kingdom Metazoa; phylum Arthropoda; class Insecta; order Lepidoptera; family Saturniidae; genus Antheraea; species Antheraea yamamai. Next base: position 10,357,886 of record AP028453.1, on the reverse strand, counting down.
CAAGCTCAGTAGAAAATATCAATATAACATATACACAAGCCGCTATACTACGCGTCGCTAGTCTGACAAAAGCGCAATACGACACAATCATGTCGACGTCATCGGTGACGCGACCGTAGGTTTTCCCCCGAATAAATTTTACGTACAAAATCGCTCAGTGCGGTTTCAAAAAAACAATAAGCATACGCCATTTATCGGAATAACTATCTAAAAGACGCCATTCGCTTGTTTTTATAAGTTTTTTTTTTATTAAAAATATTTTAACCAGTCCAGATCTTGAGAAGGCGGTTATGAACGTGAAAACACTACACTTTGTTTGGAAAAAACAACTCAATTATGGAGAAGGGCCAGCAACAGACTCGATCTGGTTTATTTGTGTATCTATATACTCTGTACTAATGTTATAAAATAAAGTTAAAGAGTTTGTTTACTTGAACGCGCTAATCTCAGGAACTACTGGTCCGATTAAAAAAAAACTTGCAGTGTTGTATAGCTCATTTATCGAGGAAGACCATTAGGAGCGGAACAAACACCAATTTAGGATGTTTCAAAATCGGGGTTAACGTACGTATTCTTTAGGAAATATTTTCACTTTCTACGTAAACGAAGTCGCGAGTTAAAATTAGCGTTAGCCCGATGTAACTATTCCACGTGGACGAAGTCGTGGGTAGAAGCTAGTTTTTGTCATAACGCAACACATATTTGTTGTTGACGATCGTTTTTTTTAATGTATACAGAGGGAAGTGTGGAGTGAGAGGATGACGATTATTATGTTAAGTCTTGATAGACTTCATCTTGAGGGTGGTAGTGAGTCAATTATCATTCGACATTTAGTAGGGTTAGTTGACAATACTGTATTCTTGGGTATCACACTTGATTCTAAATTACAATGGGGTCCTCACATTAAAAAAAAACAGTGAGAAGATTAAGTTCTACATCATTCAGAGATTGCAAGATTCGGCCACTGCTAGGGTTGTCTACTTCGCTTACTTCCATAGCTTAATGTCTTATGGTATTTTGCTGTGCGGGACAGCAGCTGAGATAGACACTATATTTTTATTACAAAAACGGGTAGTTCAAGTAATATACATTACGGGACCATGCGAATATTTAAAGACTGAGTTTTAGGAGTTCGGTATCGTAACTCTGGCTTCCCAATATATTCTTGATAATTGAATGTATGTCCGCATAAACTTGGAAATACTGGATTTTGTGAAAGACCGACATGATTTAAATACTGGAAACAATGATAAATCGGTCATTCCATGTATCAGGTTCACTAAGACCAGTAACAGTTTTTTAGGTAATAGTGTTAGGTTTTATAACAGTGTCCCAAAGCACATTAACGATTTACTGGATAGTGAGTTCAAGCACCATATCAAGCGGGTTCTTATGACTAAATGCTGTTATAGGGTGGATCGATATGTGAACGATGGTGATGTTTGGAGATGACGCCTCTCTCTGTGCATCTATCAAAAACGAACGTAGCTATCTTTGTTTGTAAAAATATATATCATGAGGAAATAAACCAGATCGAGTCTGTTTCCTGTTCTTCTCGATGAGTGGGTTGTTTATCCAAACCAGTGGTAGTTTTGATATTCATAAGTGCCTTGAATTCAGTAAAGTGTTTTTGCTTTTGAATTAAGCAATGGAAAATTGAAGATCATTGCATCCAATAACGAAAATACATATTCTCATAATAAGTATCTAATGTGTTTATGGATTTAAAAAAAATATGTTCCACTTTCCTGTGCTACTGTAAAATACGTCATTTTCTTTGTGCTGTCAGGGAAATCCCATGCGCAAATGCATCGATCATGTGGTGATGTTAGTTCATAAGTTCAATAATTGATATAATGTTTGTGGTATTAGTAAATGTATCTATCTGTACATATAATAACAACGTAAATCTAACATGCCTGTTTGCCTTTCTAAATTTTTGTACAAAAAAAATGTTGCAGGTGTCTGGAATAAGTAATAAAATACATTTCAATCATTTTTAGAAATGTCTGCTTGCTTCTTTGGACACGCAACACTGCTAAAGTACTGCGTTCACAATAAAACCTCACCAAGAAAATCATATAGTATAACCTCGAGTAACATTTAGTCTTGGTTTCATTAAAATCGGTTCACTTTATCAATAGTTATTGTAATTTTAATGACGACGAGACTTAAGTACGAGAGAAAAGTAGATAGTAATTAGATTGAATAAATTCAGATTACTTTATTAGTCATTGTTTTGTATATAAGGTTCCTCGCGGACGAAGTCGCGGGCACAGCTAGTAATTTATATTATGTTTGTGGTATTTAATAAATCTGTCTATAAATAATATAAAACAAATTCGCTTCTCGTGTCTGTCTGTATGTTATCTTAGTTTTTCTAAACTACGCAATGGATTTTGATATGGTTATCACTATCGTCTAGAGCAGGGCTTACTATCGTCTAGAGCAGGGTTTACTATCGTCTAAAGCAGGGTTTACTATCGCCTAGAGCAGGGTTTACTATCGTCTAGAGCAGGGTTTTACTATAGTCTAGAGCCGGGTTTACTATCGTCTAAAGCAGGGTTTACTATCGCCTAGAGCAGGGTTTACTATCGTATAGAGCAGCGTTTCCCAAACTTTTTCAGTCCGCAACGCACTTTCAAGTTTGGTATTTTGTCATGGCGCCCTAACCTAGCTAGCCAGTAGTCGAAATAAATACAGCCAATAGAAAATTGTAGAATGATACTAGTAGTTTGACATAAGTATTAAAACATTCACAACATGGATCTATGTGTGCTGAGAATTTAATGGCTTACTATGTACCCGCCAATAGCTAAATTAAGCTATCGGAGAAAAGTTATGAGTAGTACCTCACGGGGCCTTCTTTACTTTGTAAAGTGCATCAGGGCGTCTCCGCGCACACTTTGGGAACCTCTGGTCTAGAAGGTTTATATGTATTTTGATGAAGTAAGAAAGATTTTTCCGGCGTTTATATTGAGAATCACAAGTACTTATTCAATTTAGACCCTGAGAAGGTGCTTATGAACATCAAAGCTACCTCCGGTTCGAACAAACAACCCACTCATCGAGAAGAACCGGAAAGAAACTCGATCTGGTTTATCTTTTCATGATGTATATTTTTACAAAACATAGATAGTTACGTTCGTTTTTGGTGGATGCACAGAGAGGGGCGTCATTTCCAGACGTCACCTTCGTTCACATACTGATCCACTCTATAATAATAATAGCCTTTAGACATTAAAACCCGCTTGACATGGTGCTTAAACTCATTATCTGGAATCTGCCGGTTCATGCTGTTTTACCGTTTCGGTTCGGTTAGGTTAGACTTGCGAAGCAAAGAAAGTTACTATAGTCCGCGTCAAATGTTATGGCCACTCTGAATGTAGCTCTGAATTCGGCTTTGCGCATAGTACAGTCATGAAGTTAATACAAAACAAATTCAAAATATTACCATAAGAATTTAACATTGACATTTATTCATCTTTGTTACGATATTATACGTACAGTACAGTACGTTTTTAATCAATTATGATTCAAGGAGATATTTGCCTATTACATTAAGTAATAAGAATGTGGCAGTACAACGACCACATTACAACTTTCAAAAGATTTTGTAGAATAAAGATACGACTTCGATTGTGTCATCTTGTAAACGCTTTGACAGCTAATTTACATAAACCTCTTTCTTTTACATACATATAGACTATTTGCAAAATATTAGAGATAAAAACGAACATATAATAAAAATTGAATCATTACTGAGGTAATAAAACAACAGTAAAAACTAGAAATGGACAATAGTAGCTGAACAATAGACAAAACTAGAAAATTTACAGTTCGCCACATTATGTATTTGTCAGTTATAATTAAATCCAAATAACGTTTAATCACCTAGTTGGTGAGTTTTGGGTGATCGTGTACTTTAAATGAATGATCCGCCTTATGCAGTATTTCTATCAATCAGTATTATCTATGGGATATATCTTGTAGCATATATTGTGCAGGTATTTTGCGCGTTACAATACCGTTATTGTAAATAAAATATATTCATAATAAATAAATAATTTGTAATAAACAACGCCTTCCATAGAAACATCATTTTGCGAAGTGTATGGGTCTTCTAATAAAGACAAATATACAAGAAAAAAGAAAACAATGAAAATAGCAATAACATGTAATTACCCACAACAAAACTGAATTGACTTCTGAATGCGACTGTACTGCAACTAGTAATGACAGGACACATGTGTCAACGTGGGTGAAATAGGGGGCGAGGTGCGCGCGCGGGCGATTGTGCTCCCCGTTTGCCTCACTACGTCCCTCTGATACTTAAATTTGTGTTCTGCGCATCTACTTCAGAGCGGTTAAAAAGTTTGACGCGGGCTATACCTAAATACCGTTTATTACAATATGCAATACAGATGCGATTGACAACTCTAGTCTGCGCTAAAGGGATGTTAGCTCAATTCTAGATTATTCAGACGACGTGTCCATGGACGTAATTTCGAATTCTGCTGCATGAGTGAGCGTCACAGGACACCCGATAGATGTGAATCATATAAATAAATATTAGAACTTATAATCAATAAATACAAAATACAAGCGACAAACGTATCAAGTATGTTACAGTCGGCTATAAATAGTTTGAAGTTCAGTTGTAGGTGGTAGAGCCACGCTGAAGCTATTACTGGTTTCAGTATGAATGGGTCGGCTCGCCCGGGTACTACCATCCTCTCATAGGAAAGCGACGGGAAGTAACAGTGCTTGCATTGTTGCGTTTTGTTCGGCCAGTGAGAGTGCCGGAAGATCACCTGCCCCTTCCCCCAAACATAGGTTGACTGCGCACTTTCGACTCCCCCGGTGTTGCAAGTGTCTATGGACGGTGGTGATCACTTAACATCAGGTGACTCAACTGTTCGTTTGCCACCTATGATATATATTTAAAAAAAACAGAAGCAACGAAGAACAGTATATGCGCGTAGGGAGTCGAGGGCGGTGACGCTGAGGGGGCGTGATGACATAATGGAGCGTCACGCCGTTTCTCGTGACGGCATACGATGTAATTGAGTTTCCAAGGCGCGACAATAGATGATTCGCACAATTTTTTTTTATCTGTGGGTAGTTCCATAGTGGTGGATCACTATCAGATCTATTTGTTCTATAAACCAATGAAAGGTGTTTTGGTAAACATTCCAATTTAGTCCTCATTGTTAGTACTCTGTACTGGTAGAAGTAGTAGAAGACAGCTACATGCTTCATTGTCCAATAAACATCGGATGTTTGTCCCTTAAAAAAACCACTGTATTCTTTAGTGAAGAAAAATAACATGAGTTAAGTTATATATTAAAGTTAATATAGAACAGTATGTAATGTTGCTTCAGGTCAATGGAAAACTTTAAGCAAAGATGCGGTACCGTCGCAGAACCTGCCCAAGTTGAATCCGGACGGCACAGTTATGGTTATTAGGAAAAGTAGAACAGTTAAGTACAGGGAAACAAAAAAGGAGGATATAATAATGGGGTAAGCGGTTTTTTTCTCTCGTTAATCTGTCAAATATCTCACGTGACGTCATATTACAGGAATCTACTAAACTGTATAAAATTAAAATTCATAATTATTAGGAAGTATTGATGAGAACTCTACCCCTAAGATTGATATAAAAGTTAGTATGAATATCCGTCATTTTTCCTTCAGTCAGTGTGTTAATAATTACCGCATAGAAAGCCGTGAGAAATTACCAGTAAGTTTAGTATTCAGCGAATAAGAATATAATACTAATGCATTAGTTTTAAATTTACAGCGACAAATCAGACAAATGGCATATCGGTACTCCGAGCCACCACCTCCAACAGCACATCGTTCAGGACACATCGATAGGCTGTACGGAACCTCATGACCAGACTGTGAGTAAATACAATTAAATACTTGCCATTTCGCTTTAATTTCTAATCAGAACTAATATTTGTTTGTTTTTTTTTTTGATAACCAATCTTCTAAATCATTACTGCCATTGTCAAGTAGGTAATAATATTACATCAAGATTCTAACAAGATGGTGATCCCCTTAGAATTTTCCAGGGAGTTTTTGTGGCATATCAGTATTCATATGCCGCGGTATTATTTCCTATCTACTTCGGTTGTGCACAACAACCGAACCATATTACGTAAAACGCTACCAATACTACAAAAAATATATAGTAAAACTAGCGGACCCGGCGGACGTTGTCCTGCTCTGGTTATAAAAAAATCCTTGACAAATTATATACCAAAACGTTCCTCATGAATCACTTTATCCACTGGTGAAAACCGCATGAAGATCCTTTCAGTCGTTTTAGAGTTTATCGCGAACAGACAGACGCGGGATGGGACTTTGTTTTATACTATGAAATTTATACTATGTAATGATAACACAAGATTATGAATAAAATATAAAATAATATGACATTCCAAGATCCCGTTCAAAAATCCATTCCATCTTTCAGAATAATTAAATTTTCAAAATTAGTCTAAGTATATCTGGCCCGTATTTAAACATTTAAAAATTATAAAGTTCTGACGGAACTTATGACTTGACTAAGTATGTACATATAATTTTTTTTGTGTACATACGATTCCTACGTTATGTGTAAATTAACAATAAAAGTACTTGAACGTATGACCTACATTACCCTTACATAATATTTGTTTTGGAAATGTTCCTACTGATGAGTGTCATCCAAACTTTGTCTATGGCTACACAACGATAGTTGTTAAAATTTACAAAATATATTGAAAAAGAATATACTTGTTGGTTATCTTATTGAATTTTAAGTTTGTTTTTGGTGCTATGTTTTTTCGCAAGTCTAACCTAATCAAACCAAAATAAAAGAGCAAACAGTCGAGAAAAAAAAAGACAGGAAATTCTATCTTAAACTCTATATCAACCCATTTTTCACCTAAATCTTATTGAATACTTTGTTTTTAAATAAAATCTTTTGGAATATAAAAGTGTTTTAAAGGGCTGCGTTTTAAATTCGCATTTTGATCACAGTTTTGAGGTTATGTGTCATTTCCGAACAATTATTTTTCAGCTCGCGTATCGTCTTCAAACACTAAACGCTATAGCTAGTAATATATCACCAACGCATCAAACGAGGGCGATCACAATGTCGCCACAGAACCAACACGTGACACTACTCCCTAAACCGAAGAAACAGGACGCGATCATGCAAACAGACCCAGTACAGTCGGAAGAGGACGACACACAACCGAACAACAGTTACAGTGAAACATCGGAGAAGTCATACAACGAGGTGGACTACCAGATACAGAGTTACCAGAAAGAGGACTACGAAAATCAGAAGAAGTTCGAAGCTAAGGATTACACGAAGTGTACGGACGATTACATACCGCAGACGAACGAGGAGTACAATAAGGAAGCTGAGAAATATGCGTTGGAAAGGAAAACTCATTACGATAAACTTGAATACCAGAAAGGTATGGAGAACGGTTACCAGAAGATGCCCGAGATATACTCGAGCTTCGATAAGTATCAGAGGCAGGAATACAACTACCCGAACGGGTATTCCGACAGTGCAGAGATGCTGAGAAACCAGCAGCACAATCTCCAGATGCTCCAAGAACAGCACAGGATAACGGAGAATCAGAATTTCTTTAACGAGAATCAAATAAAGCAGGAGATCGATATAAATTTGGACGACGACAAATATTTATATGACAGGTCGAAGGATCAATTGGGTGAGTTTGATTTCATATTTGGCAATATCATATTTGACGATTTCATGTTTGGCAATCTCATGTTCATATTTTACATTCTCACAATTGGCAATTTCGTGTTCGATAATTTCATATTTGACATCGTTGTCATGATTGGTGATTTCATGTTTGGTAATTTTATATTTGACATTCTCATAATTTGTAATTTTATATTTGACATTCTCATAATTTGTAATTTTATATTTGACATTCTCATAATTTGTAATTTTATATTTGACATTCTCATAATTTGTAATTTTATATTTGACATTCTCATAATTTGTAATTTTATATTTGACATTCTCATAATTTGTAATATCATATTTGAAATTCTCATAATTGGCAAATCCATTTTGTTTTTTTTTTTATCTAATTCGTTTTTTTTTAATAATCGTTAATGTTTACTTGCACCAACAAATTTTCGCCCATTACTTGATTCGATAACATTGATGTACCGTGTTTTCATACTAGCAGTAATTGCAGTTTTTTGCAAACGGCGCAATCAATAAAATCGCTCTTTAGGCAACTAATTAGCTATAAGTTTTTATGTGTCTTTAATTGAATTTTGCTAATTTACCCCTTCAAAATTTGAAGCAATAGTAGTTACAATGTTGTATATTTATTACAGACTAGCTGTGTCCGCGATTCCGTCCGCGTGGAATCTAATATAAAAAATATAATAATAAATCCATCTGAATGTATTAATTCCATTTACTTATCTACTTTTCTCTCGTACTTAAGTCGCGTCGTTATTAAAACTACAATAACTTTTGATAAAGTGAACCGATTTTAATGAAACCAAGACTAAATGTTACTCGAGGATATGTTTTATGATTCTCCTGGTTTTATCGTGAACGCAGTACTTTAGCATTGGTGCGTGTTCAGACAAACAGACAGACATTTCTAAAAAGTATTATATTACTTATTCCAAGACACGTGTAACAATTTTTTTCAGAAAAAACCTAAAAAGTACAGACACGTTGGATTAACATTCCTATTACATGTATAGATTCAAGTGTGATGTACAGCGACAGCCAACGCCGCCTGGTGCAGCAGCAGCGACTCCTCGAGCAGATCCAACAGCAGGTCAAGCAGGAGCCAGAACTTACTAGCAGTAAGTCATCATCTTCTTTGCCGAATCACTAATTCTTATAAAGTGCCTGTTGGCGCGCATTATATATATATAACAGGTTTCTGAACGCACAAGCATCCCTTCCGCCTTCCTTCCTTTCACTCTGTCACTTACGCCACGATCCTTACCGCGGACGCAACAAAAAAAAAACGATCTCCTATTCATACGCAAGAATTGGTAGTCACCCATCACTACTATTATAAAATTTGGTGGAAAAAAGGGCATAGACACTAAACCAAGTATAGTGCATAATATATATCGCCGCGAGTGAAGTGAAGTGAATCCCGCATAATCAACACCGGTGAGTCCGCATCTGTTATTCTCGCAAACCCCCCCCCCCCCCCCCCCCCTCCCCCCTCCCCCCCCCCCCTGAACCAGCACCTTTACCCACAAAACAGTGCCTTATGATGAAGACTGAGAAAATAGTGGAACCTAGAATATCTTTGTAACATACCGGAGTCATCCCAATAGGACTAAAAGCGAATATAAATACAAACCTCTTTTGTTACAGTCGTTACATTTCAAAACGAACTAAATCGAATTTCATGTATGATATAACATGTTTACTTTTTTTTTAATTCCCAGTTTTTATACACCGAGAACGAAGTTCAAATTTTGCCGTTCATAAGATTTTTAGTTTTTCTTTGTAAGTGAAATCTGCTTTAGGGGAATTGTGCAGAATTTTTGACAGGAGATATAATTATGATTTATCGTCATGATATTTATTTATTTATTTATTTAGGTAACAAACAGCCATACATAAACATGTTATAATTATAATATAAACTAAAAGGCCTAAAGTACCATTATTTGAAAAACATATTTTTAAACTGTTTTAAGACATCATAGCATTAACTTGATAAGTATTTACTTATGCGTGGTTTAAATTAATTAGAAATATATATATATATATTTTTTTTTCTTTTACATCTGCGAATGTAACTTTCTTTCTTTTAACATACACAAAAAAGTAATAAAGAGAACTAAAGAATAAAAATACATGAATTTATACTTCATATACCAGTCTTATACAGCACATCAGCCACTTTCCTTTTATCTATACTATAATAAAACTGTAGCAAGGTCAAATCTGTACATTAAATATTTTTTGAAAATTTTTATCGGGGTAGACTTTGTTATCGATATAGAAGCCAAAAATAATCTTTTTACAATTTTTGTCTGTCTGTCTGTCTGTCTGTCTGTCTGTCTGTCTGTCTGTCTGTCCCTGTGAACACGCATCACTCTGAAAGTACTGAACCGATTTTGACGAAACTTGGCACAGTGATAACTAATATTACGAGATTACATCTAGGATACTTTTTATCTCATAAAACGCAAGGGATTCTCCAGGATAACGGACGAAAGTCAAAAATTTGTAGTTAATGAAATTTTTGACGGATTTTGGTAAATTTTCATTGTGCTATATATAGCAGACAGATTAGCTAAAAAGATAAGCTATATTTTCCTAAGCTACTTTAAAAAAATACAAAAAAAAAAAATCGCCAGGATTCGAACCGTCGGCTCCGGCGGACCATATAATGTCCAGCACGTTATAACTGAGCTACGGCTATATGACATTTTTATGCATAATTATTAACCACATAAAATATGTGTAAACGAAACTGTCACTTATATGTTGTTACATTTATTTTATTGTATAAAAAATGTTTGCTAAACAAAGGTGACAAGATTTTTTCCTAAAACATAAACCTAGATAATAGTTACATTTCATTGTAGAAGATGAATCTCAACTAGAGTTCTATCAGTACGTGTGTTATTTGATAAAATTAGTTTTCTAAATGTTGTTGAGTCTTGAAGTAGTTGGGTTCAGGTTTGTGAATCTAAGATTAAAATAAATCAGTTGAGGTGTATGCAGTTATTTTTTTTTTCTCGAACTGACCACGCTATTGACCTAGCAAGGTCTTAACAGCTTCACCGGACTACTGTTTGCAGTTACTATGTTGTATTTATACTAATATTATAATGAGTGGTAAAGTTTTGTTTTCGAGGAATGCATGGTACCTACTACTGGTCCGATTTCAAAAATTTTTTCACTGTTAGAAAGGTATATTATTTCAAGTTCAGTATCTCAGTAAAAAAGGTGGTTTGTATGTCAAAAGTAAAATAAATGTGACCAAATTAAAATTGAATGCAGATTTCACGTATACTTTACAAATTCTTATAAAACAAACAACTAAAACAAAATGGAAATTTAATGTAGATAAAGTTCAACTTTAACAGTATGTTACGTGATGAAGTTACAAGGGGTACTGGGAAGACATTTATCGGCAATATATGTAAGTTAGTTTTGATCTTCACTTTGATGACACTACTTTAGGTAATGCTGCGAACAGATTCTAGGCTTATTTTAAAAGATTTCTCACATACAAACTGGGTATATGTTTGAGTGAGTCCCTGGATAGTTTGGATTCACGATTGGAAATGCTGGATAACGCTGCAATAGGGTTTTAGGTTTTTTAAGATTACTTGCGTTTAAAAATACAATTGAAACCGGTAATAACCGATTTGGTGCAGACGAAGTTGCACGGGTCAGCTAGTAAGATAATAAATTATTAGAAAATATGTCAACACTGTTAAGATATTTATTGTAGTGATTACAATAGTATGATATGGTAGTAAAGCGTGACCGAGCGTATGGCGCTTGCGATGCCTGTCTAAATCTTATATTGAGCTTGTGCAGCCCAACATATTTTAGATTAATTACTAAGCTGTATAAAAATGTATATAATTATTGCTTCGAGTGCCAATAGATGTGAAAACCACACTAATGTTTTAATAATTTCAATTCAAAATACATCTCCAGTTACTCCATTGTTTTCAGTTTCACTTCTCTCCGTAGTCCTGCTTATTTAACTGCTTCGACTTTTTTTTTCTATGATTTTCATATTTTACATGTACCAAATTTGAAGATATTGAAAAGGAACGTAGAATATTAGGAACTGCGAAAATTGGATTTAGCTCATTTTATGATGTAATGATATATATCTAACAAAGGTATGTTATTCAGTTGTCCTCGCTGAAAGGCAGACATAAGTAGTGTCGGCACGACATGTTTTTCTCTTCCACTCTCCACTGTCATTCTTCACACATTCCATCTACGCTTTCCTGTCTTCCTCTACTCCTATATCCACCCACCATCATGCTCAAAACCTTTCTAGTTGCATGGTCTTCATCTCTCCTCATGAAATGCCCGTACCATGCTAACCTATTACTCCTCAACTTCTCTGTCACTGGTGCTATTTTCAAACTTCCTCTGACATACGCATTGTTAATCTTATCCATTCTAGTTACACCACACATCCATCTTAACGTTCTCATCTCTGCCACATGTAGTTTTCTCTCATCCATCTCTTTCATAGGCTAGTAGGCAGATGCGTAAAGCATGACTGGTCTCATAATAGTTTTGTACACCTTCTCCTTGAGTTTCAAGGGCATTCGTGGGTCACAAGCTACACCATTTCACCATTTCATCCACCCTGCATTGATCCTATTCCTTACGTCCTTGCCCTTCACTACATCTGATCATGGCAACATACTGCTGATTCCAGATTGTAGTAAAAAAAAAATACCAGAGGATTGTGATATCATTTACGAGTGTTATATTGGTAAAGGTATCGACTGACGGTGGAGGAAAACATCGTGAGGAAACCTGAACCTGAAATATAAAAATGGATTTCTTAGTTAGAAATCGCCAATACGTTGTGTGTGGGCTGACGTGATGATTCCACCTTTATGTTCCTTCGGGACGAGGCCAATGACCCTATAGTGGGTCTTTTACAGGCTGATGTGATAATATCTTATGTTATTATCAATAATAATTGGGTAGAAGTTTCCCAGAAGGGCCGTATATGCAGATTTACTAACCCAAGTTTTCCCACTGTCACGCGTGACTTTTGAAATGTTTTATTTTTTTCATACAAACCTTGTCCTGACAATAACAAACACAATAAAAAAAAGGAATTAACCAAATAGGTGCGTAGTCGTTGCCGTGATGCGCATACATACATTGGACAATTTATTTTTATACTAGCCGGCCCGGAAGACGTTGTCCCGCCCCGATTATAAAAAATCCTTGACAAATTATATACCAAAACCTTCCCCGTGAATCCCTCTATCCACTGGTGAAACCCGCATGAAAATGCGTTCAGTAGTCTTTGAGTTTATCGCGAACAGACAGACAGACAGACGCGATAGGGGACTTTGTTTTATACCATGTAATGATATACAGATATCAATTATTTATAATATTATAATTGGAGTTGTTAACGGGATTTTGGCATATCATGTAGTAGATTTTATATTTTACTAGCGGACCTGGCGGACGTTGTCCTGCCTTGATAATAAAAAATAGAAATCCCAAAAGTCAACCGCAGCGCCACCTACCGGGTCCAATTGTGAATCTAAACCATTCTCGGATCCACTCGAACACGCACAAAAAATTTCATCAAAATCGGTCCAGTCGTTTAGGAGGAGTTCAGTCACATACACACGCACACAAGAAATATATATATTAAGATTAATAATCTTGTGTTATTTCACTCTATATTTTGTAACATTGGCGATTGGTTATGGTGTACAAGTGAAGTGGATGGGGAGTAATACCACGGAGTAAGGATTCTGACTTGCCACAAAAACTCCCTGGAAAGTTGTAACAAGACGGCCACCATCTTGTTAACTCATTGAAATGATCGCAAGCAACTTGTAATATCATTCCCTACTCGACATTGGCAGTAATAATCGACTAGAAGATTGGTTGACAATAACCTCAAAAAAGTAAAACGTTCTAATTGTTGTTCCAGATTGTGAGAACGTCCTGCAGCCGCAGAGCAGTCCGTACTACCAGACCAATGGACATGAAAATGTCACAGGTGAGAGAGAGAGAGAGAGGCAGTTTTAAATGTGTTTATTGCTAAGAAAACTTGAACCTGATGTTAAATGTCGACATAGTCTAAGAGGTAAACATCAAGTGCAGCTGTCGGAACACACCAATAGATGCTTGGTGATAGATTTGCAGTTTAAAGGTGGTAGCTAACCAGGGGTAGCTGACCAGGGGTTGTAGCTAACCAGGAGGGTCGCTGACCAGCGAGGGGGATAAAGAAAGCCCTAATACTATACTATTTATTTATTTTATTTATTCGGAAAACAAACAGTGATTTATTACAGAAATTCAAACTAAATAGACTCTATACACCAGTTATATGTTTTCGCATATGAGATTCTAGAAAATAGCACGTTCGTTTGAAAAAAAAAAACAGTAAGTGACACAAACTTAAATTAATACTAGCGGACCGGGCGGACGTTGTCCTGCCTTGAAAACAAAAAAATCCTAAAAGTCGACCGCAGCGCCACCTACCGGGTCCAATTGTGAATCTAAACCATTCTCGGATCCACTCGAACACGCACACAAAATTTCATCAAAATCGGTCCAGTCGTTTAGGAGGAGTTCAGTCACATACACACGCACACAAGAAATATATATATTAAGATTAATATCATTATTTAAATTCTAAGAACAAAAACTAGGGCAAATCAACCCACTACTAATGAAGAGAACTAACTAAAGAATAAGTTTGAGAACCATTAGACCATGTATTCGCCATAGTATTTTTAATGTGTTGTGTTGTAGATGTGAACAGATCATACTGCGGCAAGATCACCATATTATTTAATATTTTTGCAGCACGAATAAAGAAAGAATTCTGTCTGTAATTAGATGCACACTGTGGGATGTCTAAATATATAGGTTGTCTCAATGTTCTATTAGGTATCCTCAAATTAATTTTAGAAAGTAAGTGTGGAGAGTCCACCTTGTTTTGAGCAATTTTAACTAGGAAAACAACGTCGGAAATTTTTCTTCTTTCCTGCAAAGGTAGAATATGGTATCTACGACATCTTGCCTCATAGTTGCAATCGTTGGTTCCTGATTTATATTGTAGAAATTTCATGAATCTTCGCTGTATAGACTCAATCCTATCAATGTACATGTTGTAACGCGGATTCCATACTTGTGAGTAATACTCGAGAATACTACGCACCAAGGAACAAAAGAGGATCTTTATTACTTTAACATTATTAAATTGTGAACTTGAACGAAGCACAAAACCCATAGTTTTATTAGCCTTTTTAGCAATATGATCTATGTGTCTCTCGTAAGTCAACTTAGAATCATGCAAGATACCAAGATCCCGAATTTCATCTACCTGCTGCAGTAGCTGATTTTTCAATTTGTATGTCGTTTCTAAGAGATTGAGTTTGCGAGTGAAAGTTATGAAATGACATTTCTCAACATTCAGGTCTAGTTTATTAGCAAAGCAGTATTGTTCAAAGCGTTCTAAGTCTTTTTGTAGAAGCTTGGAATCGTCAAGCACGTCGATTTTTTTAAATATTTTCATATCATCGGCGTATAGAAGAAAATTAGAATGTTGGAAACAATGGGCTACATCGTTTATAAAAATATTAAAAAGTAAAGGTCCTAGTAATGATCCCTGGGGCACTCCAGATGGCACTTTATTCCAGAATGAGGAGAACCCATTCACTACCACTGCTTGGGATCGATTTTCGATGTAGGAGGTAAACCATCTGTACCGATTACCATGGATTCCAGCGAAAAGGAGCTTTTGCAGTAATATTTGATGATCAATACGATCGAAGGCTTTACTATAATCAGTAAAAACAGCATCAACTTGTCCACCAGAATCCATGCTGGCTGTAACAAAATCTATAAAAGATAACAGGTTAGACGAAGTTGAGCGCATCTTTAAAAATCCATGCTGTTCGGGAATAAAAGATGCCGATAGCGAATGATACACCTGAGAATACACAATGCGTTCAAGTATTTTTGCGAAAAGACATAATTTGGATATAGGTCTGTAGTTCCTAACATCATTTTTTTTACCATTTTTGTGTATAGGGGTAATAAATGCAGACTTCCAAATTCTAGGTACAATTCCCTCTATGACGGATCGTTTGTATATAATGGTTAGTGGCACTGACAGAGATTTGGCACATCTAACAGCAAAGGTAGGCACAATTAAGTCTGGTCCTGCACCCTTATTTAAATCTAATGACTCTAGTAGTTTTAACACTGACTCTACACTAATTTGTACTTCGCCAATGTTAGCAGAGATGTTCTGTGCTGTAAGAGAATTTAAAGGTGAATAATTTAAGGTATTGGTATGTGACGATGGAGATAAATAAGTGGATTGGAAATAGGAAGCAAAAAGATTACACACTCCTTCGCCAGTATTAGCCGACTTCTCATTATAGTGCAATGTGGATGGAAGTGCGTTTAAACACTTATTGTTTGCCTTGACAAACGACCAAAACATTTTAGGGTCCTTAATAATCGAATCTTCCGAACGTTGTATATAATTGTTATAGTACTCTTGTTCCAGTTGTTTGGCCCTAGATCGAAGAAGACAAAACGTGTCAAGATCATCTGCATTACCATAAATTTGATATTTCTTTTTGAATTTATATTTTTCCTTTAACATTTTTTTTTTAATGAACAGCTATACCAAGGTGGGAATATGGAAGACGTAATTATTTTACGAGGAATATGATTGTCTCTAATATTATACAAGTGGTCATAAAATAAGTCAAGAGCATTGTCTAGAGGCTTATTATTTAAGTCCAGTTCCCAGTCTATTTTATTTAACGATGAAGAAATAGCTTTGTAATCTGCTTTGTTGTAAAAATATATAAGTCACAAAACATAATCTAATATTCTGTGATTAACATTTCTATTAAAATTAAATTGGTTGAGATTACACTGAGCCAACGTATCGAAGAATAATACCTGTGATTCGCCCACGATCCCGTTAGGCTGTATACAACCAGTATCACTATTCCAGTCAATGTTACTTAAATTAAAATCACCCATTACTAAAAATAAATCATTCGGACAAGAGCTAACAATGAAAGATAGCTTCTCTGAAAAGTTTTGTAATTGCATATTAAAAGAATTACCTACGGTTTCTTTACAGAGGTATAAGGTGCAGATGTGAAGTTTTGTGTGTGATTCTCGTATTCTTTTTTTTTTTAGTGCAATAGTAACCCAGATATCTTCGGCGGAAGAACGCCATTCTGGGCGTTCCACAGCAGCAAACTGACGGTGTACTGCTAGTAGCACACCTCCTCCGTACCTTTCCTGCGTTAATTTGTAATTCCTATCCCGCCGCCAGACAAGATACCTATCATCAAATAATTCACTATCACTCAGACCTTCCAGAAGCCAGGTCTCCGTCAATGAGATAATGTCATAACAGGACAATAGCAGACCTCGTTTAAATGCATGTGTTTTGGTGCGTAGCCCTCGAGTATTTTGGTAATACAATTTGAGATCGTTGGTAGCCATCAGTAATTGTAAGTTTTATATCGCTCATGCAAAACTAGAAATAATATGTTATCGAAAAGAATATAAAGGGTAATTTGAGATATCCATAAAACAAACAGCATATTATTTTTATTGCAACTCACGCCCACAAAACACAACAACGGAAAGTGCATATCCATGAAACATAAATAAGATAATAAGCTACGAGAATGGATTAGATTTTTTTGAACGATGTTTACACCAATTAGAAGTATTTTTATAATGAAATAATAAGTCATAATGTTACTGTTACTTAAATGTAGGGTAAACTTAAAATAGTTTCTAAGTGCCCGTGAATAGTCGTGGTTATTGACCTTGAGCAAAAATAAACTCGAGTTAAATAGTGCGCAGGCTATAATCAGCTCCACGCGCGTGCATAAACACTCCCGAACGGGTGAAAGTTGTAATAAGGGCTGCGGTCTTACGTGTGATATTTGCATGACCGCGGTGTGACACCGGTAATTATCTCCATACAAAAAAAAAAATAATGGTGATGGTTCTCAAACTTTGAATTATAAGTAAAAAATATAATAACAAAAACGGTTTGAAGTAAAGTAAATAAAATGTTAAAGTAGTGGTTAAACTATTCTTGCGAGATCTCCTTCGCATTTTATAAAAAATATTGGGGAAGTGTACGATTTCCTGGCCATAATTTTCGAGTGCTTGACCCATATGTATTTAAAATTATTATCCTTTGCTAAAGATTTTGCCTTGCTTAGTAATCCCTTATTCCGTTGAGTTAGATGGTCGTTCAAGTAGTAGTATCCGGTAGCTGCGAAGCCCAAATCGGACAGGGATAGTTTGGATTTACGCGAAGACGCCACCAAATTTTCTTTAGTGTACCGGTTATTAAAGGAAATGATTATTGATTTCTCAACGTTTGGCACCCGAGTGGGTATTCTGGCAATGTAATTAATATCTTCTTTTTTTATCGAGTAATTACAGATGACGCCAATCTTTGTTGACAATGCATAAAGATCTTCATTTTTCTTTAGGGGGATGCCCTTAATTTCGATATTATTAGCTCTTGCCCATTGATCCCTGTCATCAAGTTCCCGATTTAGCTTGACAATTTCTGCCCGCAATTTGGGGACTTCATTTGCAATCTCTTCAGCCTTAGCCACCCTCGACTCCAAGGACTTGATGGTGCTCGAAAATTTGTTTATTGCCTCATGTGCCATTTCCAGCGACGCCTTCAAACTGTTAACGTCGGTCTTGATGGACTTGATGTCTTCAACCAGGGATGGTAATGAAGCCAATTGTCGGGTTATCTGGCTAAGTTGCTAAATCTAAAGTGCTCTTAGAAGCAGTTTCGAAGTGAAACTTCTTATGCGAGGGCTATGAAACCCTGATCCGAAACCTTTTTGTGTGACGAAACGTGGTGGGTGTAAACACTGTGTCGGGTAGAGTGTCGAAAACACCGGCTGTCGTCCGATCGTCGAAGTTAGCACCGTCGGGCGCGGTCAGTACTTGGTTGGGTGACCGCTTGGGAACACAACGCGTGACGTTTAGGTTGTTGTTGTATTTTTTTCGAAATAAAATGTTTCCCTGTAATACGAAAGTTTCCCTTCGATCGTGTGTTTTTCAAAGAACCATTATATAATGTATTTTTAAACAATTACGTTTAGAATGTGATAATAACTGAGTATTGGTGTTTTAACTGAAAATATGGAAATACTAGCCTTTTCTCGCGGCTTCGCTCGCTTGAATGTAGACTCGGGTCTGTACATAGGGGACAGTATTTATTTTCTGTATGTCCTTTTCTGTACCCCTTACAACGTACGCGTAATCCATAATCATCTGTGCGGGGGGGGGGGGGGGGGGTGCTAGACGGGAGGTGGTCCTTCGTTTTTTTTTTATTTATGCTCCCAACAGTTTGTTGGCCGGTGCAGCATAAAGTCTACACTCGGTTATATGTTCCTTAAACTGTTATGGGTTTGGACAGTCGAGGGGTTGAATAATTTGGTAATTTTTAGTGGGATTTTTTACTAGCACGCCCGGCGGAGGTTGTCCCGCCCTGATAATAAAAAAGAACCTTGAAAAATTTCATACCTAATCTTAAACCTTCCTCAGGAATCAATTTATGTACCGGTGAAAACCGCATGAAAATCTTTTGAGTTTAACGTGAACAGACAGACAGACTTGGCAGACGATTTTGTTTTATACTATGTAATGATTCATAATCTTGTTATATTTAGTAGTATTGGTGATATAGTTCGGTTATAGTGCACAAGTGAAGTGGATGTTCCCATCCACGTCCAAGTCGAAAGTTCTAACAAGGAAGCTGGCATCTTGTTAGTTCATTGAAATGATTGCAAGGAACTCGTTATATACATTACCTACCCGATAATGGTGGTAATAATCTACTAGAGTAACTAGACCATATTTTTTTATATCTGAACACAGGAGGTTACTACGAGCAGCTGTCACGGCCAGGACCCGAACTGCTGATCGCGAAGCAGAATGCCCTCGCTGCACACACGCAGCTATGTAAGTACTAACTTATTTACTTAACTAGCTGTGCCCGCGACTCCGTCCGCGTGAAACCTAAATAAAACGGTGACTAATTAAAACATCTGAATGTATTACGTCCATCTATTTATCTACTTTTCTCTCGTACTTGAGTCGCGTCGTCATTAAAATTACAATAACTTTTGATAGAGTGGGCCGATTTTAATGAAATCAAGACTAAATGTTACTGGAGGATATCCTTTATGATTTTTTAGGTTAGCTTAGGTTTTATCGTGAACGCAGTACTGTGATGCATGCATGCATGCATGATTGTATGAACATGCATGTAGCAGTGATGCATGTTCATACATACATACAGACAGACAGATAGACAGACATTTCTAAAAATTATTGAAATGTATTTTATTATTCCAAGACACCTACAACATTTTTTTTCACAAAAATCTAACAAGTACAGTCATGATATATTTACATTCTTATTATAGGTATAGGTAATTAAATACCAGTTTTAAATAGCCTATAAACAATGATAATTAATTGTATGTTAGGTAAATTTATCACCAAGCTCGTTAGGTATGTTCCCAAGGAATGGTATGGTCATAACATCACGCCAGCCCATTTACTAGCCATTTGATTTTGAACACTTATTTTCCAACTTTTGTCGTGAATGGTCAAACGGAGTTACAATGGTAGATTTCTATGTATATATACAGGCTGAAAGTTTAGACAGCTGCTATATTTATGGAGGACACTTTGCACTCGATTCTCGTTCTAAATCAATTAAAAAAATAGGTGCTTAATATTTGACCTAATTATCTAGAAAAATACAAAAATTATACGCAATCCTCTACGCGTCTATGTTAGAGCACAGTGGCAATTACCGTCGGGTGACTTCACTTGTACTTGAAAGTGAACGTAGTAACGGTATGAACAAAAGAAAAGGGTTTAATGTCCGTTTTATTATGGAAGGTTATTCACTCCGCGTGCAAATTTCGACGCCGGTCAATGCACCTATGTTTATTACGTTTGTGTTTATACTTTTGAAACTCTTAGTCAGTTAGTCTTCGTCGTCGTAGTCTTAGTCTTTCAGTTAACTGAAATTCTCTTTGTTATTTATTAGTATTTGTTTTGATATTATTATTTTATATGTTAAATGTGACCATGAACTATCATATCTTAGAATACTGTAAGCGTCTATACTAACGCCTGGTATTAAAGAAATAGTTGAATGTGATGGGTCAATAAAATGGTAAATAGTTTTATTTTTGTCTCTCCCAGGGCAGAATACAATGAAGAGACCGTTTTTCTACAGCGAAAGTCCACATTACAATGGTTCCCAATTACTGCATAGATATGAGGTGAGTTCTTTATTCTTACTTTATATTTATATCTATCTCACATTGCCTTCTAAGATACGGTCCCTATAAAGAAAGAGACACACATATAATGTAGTAATAGAAGACGTTGCAGTGTCCCACTGTTGGGTAAAAGTGACTTTTCAAAAAATTTAAAGATACCATGTGGTGTATAGACTTTTTTAAAAGTTCAAATATGTACTTCTGGATTATTCTATTTGAGAAGAACTACTAAGAGTAATTAAGAAAGAATGAATTACTAAGATTCCTCACAATGTCTACTTTCACTATCATATGATATTACAATTCCATGCTCAAGTTATTAGATACATCCTGGTCTTATTTTTTTTCTTATATCATAGGTGGCAAATGAACAGGTGGGTCACCTGATGTTAAGTGATCACCACCGTCCATAGACACTAACAACACCAGGGTAGTCGAAAGTGTGTTGCCAGCCTTTGTTTGGGGAGAGGACAGGGAAGGTGGGCCTCCGGCGCTCTCACTGACCGAACGAAACGCAACAATGCAAGCACTGTTATTTCACGTCGGTGTGTCTGTGGGTCGGGTGGTAGTAGCCGACCCATTAATTCTGAAACCAATAATAGCTTCAGTGTGGCTCTACCACCTATAAATACCTACCACCTTAATCATTCCCCAATCTCAGACCAAGCAAGAAGTTTAGGTAAGCCCCCATGGTATACTATTTTGGAGAAAAGTTCAAGGTATTGGGTTAAACTATAGAAAAAGATGCATCATTTATGTCTTACTTGTTAAACATGTGTTATATTTACATTCAGAATTGAAGTTTGCTAATAGATTTTCGCTTTAGATAAACAGGGGAATCCCAATTTATTGAGGGGAATACCAGAGAATAAGTCGTTTGCTGTAAATGATATATCATTTTTCACCTTTTACAGGATCTATCAAGAATTCTCCAGTGATCCGAGACATTCCAAAGTATATATGTATGAATATTTATATATGTAAAAAAAAAAGAAATTAATGAATAAAAAAAATATATTATTATATTTTAAAAATGAAATTCTCCAAACGACGACAATCTCTCGACGGTTTTGTTTTAGTATTTATTAATTTAGTAATTAATAATAAGGGAAGAATAAAATTATAAATGAAATGAGAATAATAATATATTTTATATTTGAATGGAAATTATTTGTACAGTTATCCGATTTTTTATCATTTTTATTTCGAAAATTATATATTAAAAATTGTCACACTATAAGGCGTATAAGCGATGATTTTTTTTTAAATACATTGGCTCGAAGGACCAAAATTTAGTATAACCTTGACCTTGAGAAACATCGAATGGTTTTAAAGCATTTACTATTATTATAAATAATACAGAAAGACAACTCGGGCATTGAGTTTACTTATCTACATTTGGACACTAATCTTAAGGCAGCCTAGAATTTTTGGAATATTCTACAAAGAGAAACGCATTTATTTCTAAGTCTTAAGCAATAAACTGAGGATGGGGTCTTTGCTTTGCTTATTTTTGATAACAAAAGGGATGGGTGTATTTGGATATGTAGGTTTGATATGTGAGGCGCACGGTCTTATTTCTTTTCTCATTTGGCTATCATCGTCCTAGTAGCGAACCACTATAAGTTAACACTCTCTACACATTCTAGACTCCTTATTTCTCGACCTGTTAACTGCAGCCTATGAATCAATAAAAAAAAGAGAAGAGATTAAAAAATACTTATACAGGCGGAAAGTTTATACAGTACCAATATTTATTGAGGACTCTGCACTCGCTTCTCGTTTTAAATCAATTAAAAAACTAGGTGCTTAACATATAACCTAATTATCTAGAAAAATTATACGCAATCCTCTACGCGTCTATGTTAAGCACGACGTCAGTGACCGTCGATTGGTTTCACTTTCATTTAAAAGTGAACGTGAGAACAGCAGGAACAAAATA
Source organism: Antheraea yamamai (assembly GCA_036509395.1). Classification (NCBI taxonomy): domain Eukaryota; kingdom Metazoa; phylum Arthropoda; class Insecta; order Lepidoptera; family Saturniidae; genus Antheraea; species Antheraea yamamai. Next base: position 10,334,830 of record AP028453.1, on the reverse strand, counting down.
AAGGGTCTATTATTTTATTATCGAAAGCTATTAACTCCGGGTCACCCCTAGCACCTTGCGACGCCGGTCATTGCACCTAGGTTTATTACGATTGTGACTATAATTTTGAAAATCTTAGAACAAACTTTGACTTAGGTTCTTTTTGTTGTTTATTAGAATTTGTTTTGATATTGTTATCACCAGTGCACAGTTATCATTTATTCTATAGAGTTGTCTTTCTGTACTCAATTGTTTTGTGGCTGATTTAATTCTAGACTTAACGCCATAGTCCTTCAACATCAACTACGAAAGACCATAAAGTGTGACGATATGACACACAAAAAAATCATTTATATATATATATATATAATTTTTTCAAGGTATATAATATATACAAAATAAATATAATGTGGTTGTACATATGTATATATATAATTTTGTATTTTATTAGAGGGTTACATTTTTTTCTTGTCAAAGGGGCCATCTTATGATTGTATTTTACTGGTATAGTATTATTTGATTGTCATTATTGGAACTGAAAAATTAGAATTTATATATAACAATATATATATATTTATACACAAAACCCAGTGAATAAGTCGTTATCCACACTTACAGTATATAAGGTATTACCTCTGTTCGTGCTTCATTTTGATTTTACCACTCTAAAGGGTAAGATGGAGGTCTTTTACTTGGCTTCAGTTGAAAATTCTGTCTTTTCACATATACAAAATTTTGGTGTATTTGTGTTCATGTTTTTTTTTTACTTATGTGGTCATCGGAATAGTTTTTAGTAACACGGTGGACCCGGTGGGTGGCAATTTTGTCGACATCTAGAGTTTTTTTTTTAATTTCTCATACAATAAAACATAATCTCAAAACTTTTGCTACCGGGTACCTTCTCAAAACCTTGCGTTTAATTATTTTCCTTATGATCATAAGTTATTAAGACTACAGGACCGAGTCTACCTACCGCGTTCGCTAGTATAATTCAATAATTATGCCAGCCGGTAAGAACCCCACTTTTGGGCTAAAAGTTAAATAAGCACCGGGACATATTGAAGATTTAAAACCTCTAGAAATCCACAGTTATATTTTCTACAATAGTACTCTAAAAAATAAGGGTTAAAACCGCCCCACCACTATGAAAAATATAGTAAAATGTACCTACATTGGTACATCTGTATATTTTCTTAATATAACGAAACAAAGATAAGGTTTAGCTATACCACAACTATTATATACCATGACTGGTTAAATAGGTGGAATATTCTCACAGATTACTCATTACTTGCTTCACTTTCTACATCAATTAAAAAAAATAGGAGCTTCATATTTGATCTAATTATTTCGAGCAACGCAAAACTGGTATAGACTCAACATCAGTTAATTTACGCAAAAACGAACTGGTGGTCCGTGCCCCGCTTCCCTTTGTTGGTCCGTGCGGCTTTCCGTCAATAAGCAGTTACGTAATGATTAACCTTGAAAAGCGCCCCTTTAATTTTGATCATTGAACGTAGGTTTTAATACTTTTCCCATACTTTTAAAAGTTTTAGAACAAACTGTAACTAAGGTTCTCTTTGTTGTTTATTAGAATTTGTTTTGATATTATTATTTTATATGTTAAATTTGACAATGAACCCTTTAAACATTCACCCGGTATGTAGGTATCTGCAATAGTGACAATCAAATATGTTAAAAACGTTTTGTTGTTAAATAAAACCTTTAATAAAATCGTAACATAGATAAATATAAAAGATTTTTATCAACATTGTACAAATGAATACAAATTTTTATATAAATCTATATAAATATAAAAAAAAATATTATAAATTATGATTTTGCTTTATAAAATGTACAGATCATATTTTGTCGTCGCGATGCAGGGAAGTCCGTGATTTTTTTTTAATATATATTTTTGAAGTTATACTTCTTTAGGCGCGTTATGAAAAAATTATGAGAGTGAAATTTGAATTTTTGTGACACAAAATTAACAGTATGAAGCTGTCTGCTTAACCGCTCATTAAGTCTCGAAAAAAAAGCTACCAACAAAATAGAAATTGAACCTCGATATTTGTCGCGCATGTTGGTACGTTCGTCGTTTTTTTTTTTTTTTTGTCGTTTTTTTCTACAAACGTAGATTAAGGCGAAAGATAAAATTTTTGAACAGATTGTTATCTTGTTACGCCAAAGAAGTATAACTTCTAACGCGTGTACATAAGTACACACACACTTTTTTTACAATTTATACATACTGTTATATAAATGTAAAGTCTGTTTTTTATATAGACGGTTATCTCTGGAACTACTGGTTCGATTCTGATAATTATTTCACTGATAGAAAGCTCATTCTTTGAATATTATATGCTAAGATTTATATACTAATAACTAAAACGAAGTCGGGGACGTTTGCTAGCTTTTAATAGATTTTAATTTCTACTTGATTTTATATAACATATAATCTTATTTGTATTTTTTTTTATATTGGAATACCTCACTTGGGTAATGACTTTCATGTGTAACTAGGAATTGCCTGCGACTTTGTTTGCGTCAAAATAAAGTGCTAGTGAGAAAATTTTCATAATTGATTCCAGTAGTACTATATATAAACAAACAAACAGAAAAATAATATAATAGTGCATTTGTGTGATTTTTTTTAAATTTTATGTGTTTACGAAGCGGACGTTTCCTCATTGGTCGTTGTTAATGCTGTGAAAATATAATGAGATAGTTTTAATTATCATTTTTTTATACAGTATCTTAAGATTTATCTAGTGAAGGTATGATTGTTCACGTATTTCGTATCATATTTTATATGTCATCGGTGCATATCTATTTCGAGTACTCTTATGAATGGAACACAGCGCTATCTGTAGCATTACATAGTATAAAACGTAGTCCCCTACCGCGTCTGACTCTCCGTCTGTTCGTGATAAACACAAAAATTACTCAACGGATTTTCATACGGTTTTCACCAGAAGATAAAGTGATTAATGAGGCAGGTTTTGGTATATAATTCGTCAAGGATTTTTTTTAAATTAGGGCTGGACAACGTCTGCCGGGCCCGCTAGTTATTTTAATATTTTTATGTGAATATATCTCTTGGAAAGTTATCGATTTATACTTATTATATCATTTTTTTGTACTCTTTGAATGATGTTAAATTTATGTGGTTTAATATATTTAAATTCAATTGATTTCTATCATTTTTCTATAGGAGAATGTAATTATACAGCGGATTTTATTTGATAAGAATTCTAAATGTAACGAGTGCTTAAAAAAATCATGAAGAATATAAAAAAATGTATTTTTTTATATTCCTTCCTCAACATTTAACATTGGGAAAGTGGATGTTAAATGAAAGAATGAAATGAAACAACACTACTCTCTTGATCAAATTACTAAACTTATTTTTGATTTGGATTTGGTGCGCGTTTTGAAATACATATTAAAAATTATGAAGAATATAAAAAAATACATTTTTTTATATTCCTTCCTCGACATTTAACATTGGAAAAGTGGATTTTAAATGAAATAATTTAATGAAAGGTTGCCCCTCTTGTAACCAAGTTACTAGATTTATTTTTGATCTACATTTTTTCCCCGTTTTGAAATACAGATGGCGCTGTCCATTGATGAATGTAGGGACAAGTCGTTTTCGTACGAAATGGAGTGTTGTTGCCATTACATGTATATTGCGGTATTCTTATACATTCTTGCGTATATTATTTTTATTTTGAAATTTTGAAACATTTCGTCTGTATATAAGAATTCGACAGAGATTTATTAACAGAAAATATGTTGTATGTAGAACTAGCTAAATCCAAACAAATAAGGGCCTAGAACTATTTATGAAAAATTCTGCATAGAATCAATGGTCATAGACCAATATCGCTATGTGTAGTGGTTTTGATATGATTGACCCTCAAAGGAACTGTATTTGTACTATATCTCCATATGTATAATTCTTCTGTCCCTGTCTATGTAACTGAACTCCTTGTAACCGATAAAAAGGATTTAAAAAAAAGTGGAGAAGGAAATAATATCCCTCATTACTAAGTAAATCAGAAGGGGTATGAGTGGACCATGTGGCTCACAGACCTTATGTTTATGTGAGGCCTTACACTATGAGCAAGGGTTGCACCCTTGAGCTAGTTGTCAAATAAAATCGGCTGAGTGCCTTAAGCGCTCGCCTTAGTAGTCCGTTGAAGCTGTTAAGACCTTGCGAGGTCAATAGCGTAGTCAGTTCGAAAAAAAAAAATGAGCAAGGTTTAAAAATAGCACATAAAACAATATCTTTTACCGTTTCTTGGTGGTATCTCAGTCTGTCATGTAGTGGATTTTATTCATAATCTTGTGTTATTTGACATTATATTTTGTAATATTGAAGGTGTTTTACGTGATATAGTTTCGTTATTTAGCATAAGTGAAGTGGGTGGTAAATAATATCACGGAGCATACATTCTGAGATGCCACAAAAACTTCCTCGAAAGCTTTAACAAAGGAGCCACCGTCTTATTAGAACATTGAAATTATCACAAGACACTTGTAATTTTATTGCCTACTCGATAATCGCAGTAATAATCTCAAAGATTGGTTGTCAAAAATAAGTAAAAAATATCTTTGAACTGGGAGTTCCACACAATAAGTAAAATATTTTGCAATATTCATCTTGATTAAATCAAATTTTTGTCGTTCCCCAACACTTTGTCGAATTGTTTCTTGAAAATCGATGGAGATGGCTGGCCTTATTTAGTGTAGGAATTAAAATGTTCCCTAGCCTACATTAACACATATAAAATACTTGCATTTAGCCATCTCTATTAAGCCAAAAATGTGTGCCCGTTACCTCAGTATTGCTATTACTTCTTTGTCGTTATAAAATGAATTCTCGACAGACGGAGTGTTTCGAAGTTTATTTTTACTCGTGAATTTTAATTAATAGAATTTCCCTAAATATTGCTTTTTATTTTTAAAATAAATATAATTAATAAATAAAAAAATCTGATATTTGTCTGTTGTTTTTAGTATATTATTATTATGTTATGTTTATTTTTAGATATGAGATATATTTATGTGAATTTTTATTTTTGAACGTTTGAGGAAATTGTCTATTTGGAAAGGTTGTTTTTTATTCAAGTAGGAATACTAAAAAGATTGTTATGTAATACGGTAAATACGTTTACGTGTCTTTGCGAAATATCTATTGCCGTCACGGCAAATGGCATGACTTCCTTATGCCGTCATGCCCCTCTACGCCGCCTCCATTCTAATATTAACTTAAATGTTACACTTCTACCGGTCGTAAAAAAACCTACAGTATTTGGTGCAAAAATACCCAAGGTTAATGAGTTTTCCAGATCGACCGTTCCCTCAAATGTTTTTAAATGAAAATATTTCAACATATAGTTACCATAAGTTTATGATTCATTGCCATTGGGTTCGTGGGTGAGCCTTTATTCATGGAATAGAAGGCTGTTTTTTTTTTCTATCATTTTCTATATCTCTTAAAAAGTTTACTTTACTATTTCATAGTCCATAAATAATGTTTAACTCCTTTTTTGTTTACTGTGGATTTTTTTATTTTAATTTAATCAAGGAAAAGGAAAGTTTAATTTAGGTTTCTCATGTATTTTTTTTCAACATGACATAGTGATGTTGTTTATCTTGAAAAAAAAAATGATTAAAAAAAGTGATAATTTGTCGAATTTATGTGGCAATTATATGAAATTGTGTAAAAATTTAGTGATTTAAGGTTGAAAAATTTCTATTGTCACAATTGTCTTGACTTTTTTTTCTCGGATTGTAAAAAAAAATTAACAAAAAATCTTGCCAAAGTTTTGATTATATTTCTGGTCTGTTTATTATTTCTTTATGTCATAAAATGGATATAAATTCTTTTGTTGTCACTGCATTTTCGTTTTTTTTGTTGTAGATTTTATTGAAAAAAAAAAGAATAATTTCTTAATATTTAAGTTTAAGTGGGTGGGTTTTAATATATTTGACAAGAAAGTGTGACTGATTTTTATTATCCGCGATGTTTTTTTCTTTAGTTTTTTTAATCGTTTCATGGTGCTCGTATAATTTAATTAATTTTTATCGAATTTCATTTGCATTTGATAAACGTGTTTTACTTAAGGACGTCGACTGACTTGATAATGAAAATAATATTAAACGTTTTAATTTAACTTAAAAAATACGTTCTTTTTTTAATATGAAATAAAAAAATTTAAATAGTTCTTAAGTCAGTCGAGAGGCCGTTTCGTTGAATAGTACAATTGTGAAAAAAAAACAACGCACACATTAGGCAGAACGCTAGAGGTCCTTTGTTATATTTTAGTTCTATAAAAAAAAAACTTGTTTACCATAGACATAAGGAACGCTGGAATGTAGTAATTAAGAATGCCAGAGCGTACAAAATTTTAGAAAAAGATGGGTCTTATTAATTTTTTTTTGTTAAATTATTTAAAAAGATTTGGTTGTCTGGTGAAATGAAAATGTGTAAGAAATTTGAATATAAAACATATTTGTGCGCTCTAAACAGACCAAAGCTGTGAATTAAAGATGTGAAGGAAGTAAATTGTAAGAATTAAAGTATGCTTTTACATAATAAGTGTTTTATTACCCCTCTTCTATAATTAACAAAATGGCGGTCTATTTGTTAAGACTTTTCAGAAAGTTCTTTATGAAATACCAAATGTTCCATGTAATTTTTTTGTATTCGATTTAATACTTTATTAGGTTTTGCGTTTGACCACAACTAACTAACTTGACATCTATCATATATGACGATGTGTTGTAATGCTACTCCCATATCTGCGAAACGAAGCTTCGACTACTTGTCGCGCTAAAATTAACGTCAAAAATCATTCCGACAAAGACACAGATTATATGTTGCCGCACCTGTGTCTTTCCAATGACATTAGCGTCCGCTAAACTGATGTGTATAAAAACCGCCAGTTATCGTCATGCAGTCCTATAGTTCGTAACACATAGCGATAATGTCATCCCACACATCTGCATTTAGTGTAACCATAGACAACTTCGCGACAATACACACAGATATGGGAGCAGGGCGTAGCTAGAGTCGAATTTGAGGTAGGGTAGCATTGGTTACAGGTACAGCGGAAGTAAGAAATATATCATAATTGATCTGCCCTCGATTGTCACAAACGGTGATATGTTCGGAAAAGTTTAGATACCTATCGCTACAATTTTTTTTCATCTCGAAACTATGAACAAACTATTTAATTTATCTTAGTTTTTCGTATTTTTAAGGTGGGGCATTGCCCAACATTGTTTTATAATTATTTCTAATACCCTTGTGCACAACATAACTGTATTACACAAAAGCCACCAATTAAATAGAGTTGAACAACGTGTCTACCCAAATATAAATTGAGTTTTTGGCGCTATCTTAGTCTGAAATGTAGTAGATTTCATATTTTATTCATAATCTTGTGTCATTTGACTCTATATTTCGTAGTTTTGGAGATGTTTTACGTAATATAGTGTGGTTATTGCGCACAAGTGAAGTGGATGGGAATAATACCATGGAGAATGGATTTTGACTTGCCACAAAAACTTTCTGGAAAGTACTAACGAGACGGCCACCACCTTGTTAGTTGATTGAAATGATCGCAAGAAACTTGTAACCTACTCGATAATGACAGTAATAATCTACTAGCAGATTGGTTGCCGATAATAGAATAAAATAAAAATTGATTTTTTATTTTTAAATAAGAGCTGCGTTTTGTCTGTATTACTTGTGAGCTATATTTTATTTACCCTTTCATCTTTACTGGTTTCAGCATGAATGGGTCGTCTCGACCGGGGTAGTACCACCCTCTCGCAGAAAACCGACGTGAAGTAACAGTCCTTGCATTTCGTTCGGTCAGTGAAAGCGCCGGATGACCCACCTCCCCTCCCCTCCCCCTCCCAAACACAGGGTGGCACCGCACTTGCGACTCTTCTGGTGTTGCAAGTGTCTATGGACGGTGGTGATCACTTAACATCAGGTGACCCAATTGTTCGTTTGCCTCCTATGATGTAAAAAAAACTGTCTAGCCCGCATACAAAATCGTCGTGATAAGTTCTGGCGTTTAAGAGATTAGCTTGGACAAGTAACAGACTTTTTACCTGTACCTAAATATTCTTAAGCAACGCCATCTGTTGACAGGAAACAATAAATCAAAAATCCTACTTTATTCAATTTAGGCCCTGAGAAGGCGCTTATGAACGTCAAATCTACCACCGCGCCGATTCGGACAAACAACCCATCCATCGAGGAGAACCGGCAACAGACTCGATCGGTTTATGTGTTCATGATATATATTTTAACAAAACATAAATAGTTACATTCGTTTTTAGTGGATGCACAGAGAGGCGTCATTTGAAACACTGAAACATAGTCTTTAATGATTCACAAGACCCCATATTATAAATTGCTCGAACTGCCGTTTTTGTAGTAGAAATATGATGTCCACCTCAGCTGCTTTCCTCAAAAACAAAATAGCTATGGAAGTAGACTAATACTATACCAATCTATACATATAATAAGAATGTAAACCTAACGTGTCTGTACTTTTACGACTTTCATGAAAAAAATTGTTGCAGGTGTCTAGGAATAAGTAAGAAAATACATTTCAATTTTAGAAATGTCTGTCTGTCTATCTATCTGCCTGTTTGTATGAACACACATCACTGCTAAAGTACTAGGATTACGATAAAATCAGAAAGCATATCCTCGAGAATAACTTAGAATTTGTTTGATAAAATCGGTCCACTCTATCAAAAGTTATTGTAATTTTAATGACGACGAGATTTAATAATGTGAGAAAAGTAGATAAGTAAATGGACTTAATATTAATACAGTCAGTTCATTTTATTAGTCACTATTTTCTCACATTAGGTTCCACGCGAACGGAGTCGTGGGCACAGCTAGTACTATTATATTAGTACCTCCGAAATATACAATAATTGCACAGGCGTTTACATTTCCGACTCCACCCGAAAAACATATTATTTCACATCGAAAAAAACATACGAACAGGCGTGGCTTATATTTACAAAGCTATATTTACCGTTTCGGAACATAATATCGCTTACAAAAACATATGGGAAATCGTTTTCGCGACCGCATTTTACTTTTGCAACGTGCGAGTTCGGACAAGACGTTGCGACAATTTCATGCAATTGCCGTCGAGATGACTCTTCTCTCTTACGCATAAGATTGATTTTCGTTACTAAAAATGATTTCAAATAACGCAACCGACATCGCAAACCAGAACACAATTGCACGAGAAATAATTAAACATCATTTTGTCCGTCGCGTCGGTATTTTAAGCTTTTTTGACGAATTATTGTTTTCAAGTTGGTAACGTTTTTATAACGGAGAGAATATTTTGGTTGTTGATGTCTCCTTTGGAATGTCGTCCTGCGGTATTTAGAGTAGTATATAGATTGCTTGATGTCAAACGTGTGTCCTATATGTAAGTACGAGGACTTTTAGACATGCGGCCACGAGCGGAACGACATATTAAGTCCTTTTGTGATGAAACCATAGCATAATTGTAGGGATTTTTCTAAGTCCGCCTGGCTAGCTTCCACCCTCTAGTTGAAAGTTTGTCGCCAAGCAACTGTTGGTGTGTTCCGGCAGCTGCACTTGAGAGCCAGTCCCGTTATGTTTAGCGTGTTTACCATCGACATTACCACATCGACATTTAACATGAGATGATAAATTATTAAAACAAAGTAAAATTGGAGTAAATATTTAATAGAAAAAAAACAGGGTGTGTCACGATATAAGTGAAACTTTTGGATTACAGGGAAGCATTTCAATTAAAAAAAGACAACAAAAAACCAAAGTCACGCGGCGTTCCCGGACGGTCACCCATCCAAATTATGGCAATATGGCACCCGTGGCAAATTATATATAGCTAAACTCGTGAATCGCTCTATCTACTGGTGAAAACTGCATGAAAATGCGTTGAGTAGTTTTTGAGTTTATCGCGAACAGACAGACAGACGTGGCAGAGGACTTTATTTTATAATAGGTAGTGAAATAGAACCGGACATCTCAAAACGCCTACAAAAAATGGTCGGATAGCAAATGTCTTTGCTTTAAGAATAACTGTTTACTTCACTTATATCTTCACTAATAAATTACACACTTTTTCAGAGTAAGACAATTTATTGTGAAATTGAAATTATGAAATTATTTTGGAAACCATCTTGACACCGCGATTTAATACATTTAAATTTAGATACAGCGCCATCTCTTGATGACTAGCGGTATTATTAAACCCTAGCGGTAGAACAGCTTAAACAATAACCAACAGTAATAATTCTTATAACGTATGTCATAGTGGGAACATTCAGCAGTCGGAGCATTCAGCAGTCGAAATTAACATATAAGTAGTAACGCATATTTTTACTACAGAATCTTACGAAGATTCGAATTATCATAGGTGTTTGATAACAGCGCCATCTATTATTTTCTATGTTAATCAATATTTGTTAATCGGTAGGTGAAGGAAGGCGATAATTATTGTCTATGAGAGCGTTGTCTTTGAGATTATGATAAAAGCATTATTAAAAAGAACGAGAATCGAAGAAGTCGTCGTTGCATTTCATAGTGTCAGTCGTGTTGTGAAAATGCATACAAATGGAGGACGATGCCATCCGTGTGCTCTGCTCTCTCTATAGGCTCTACCTTTCTACTCTGACGTGTATAAAAGTCATATAAAACCGGGGGTGTCGCTAGTACACTGTTAAAACACAAAAAATAAAAGAGAAGGCAGCATAACGACTGCATACAGAAGTGAAAACACAAAACAATCAAATAAAGTAGTCCGGTGAAGCTGTTAAGACCTTGCTAGGTCAATAGCGTAGTCAGTTCGAGAAAAAAAAAATCAAATAACTGTGTTCTGTTTTGAATTTTTAAATGATTTATGGTATGAACATTATTAACATTAAGTATTCTGGTTTTCACATCTATTAGCACTCCGAACAGTAATTATATACATTTTTATACAGTTGTTTACTTAATCAAATATATAGGGTGCGCCATACTTATCTGGTCAGAGGAACAATCGAATAACTTTATCAATTCTCAATAGATTACAGAGATTTTTTTAAATTCATAAAGCCTCACATTTTTACTATTTATTTTGGCTATTTTCCAAAAACGATATTGACAATGTATGTGATCACCTTTATTGGTGATCCACAATTGAGCTCTTTTCCTTGCATTTCCCATCACATTGACCAGCGTCTCGGGCAATATCGCTGCCATTTTGGCTCGGATATTGTCTTTGATCTCTTCAATGATCTTCGGACTGTTGGCGCAAACTTTACTCTTTAAAAATCCTCACAAGCAGAAGTCCGGTGGCATCAAATCCGGGGATATTGGTGGCCAGTCAATATTGCCTTCTTTCGACACCACGTCATGGAAGTTCCGATGCAAAAAGTTCAAGTTTCTCTGACCAGATAAGGATGGCGCACCCATATAATGGACCGCACAAACACAAATCAAAATACTACGCATCGCTAGTCTGACCAGTAATTCCTGAGATTAGTGCATTCAATCAAACAAACCTTCCGGCTTTATAATATTAATATAGATATAATTAATAAACTCTATAAACATTTATATTATTATTAATCCGAGGGCAAATAGACGTGATAACCAGACCAATATTAATAAATTTTAATTTATTAATTATAAAATTTAAAATAATGTCGATGTTCCATTGCTCTGAGTTTTCACTTCTGTCCTTATGACAGCGTCGATTTTTATCACGCTTTTATTAGCTTCACCTATATGTATGTATGTAACCGACCCCTTTGAGCTCGACTTTGTCCTACTTTGAACGATCAGATTTAATTCAAACTTTGCACACCTGTCAAAGGTCGATGACAATGCAATAATCCGAAAAAAAAGTAAAAAAAATTTAACAAAAAAATCAAAAATAAATAATAGTTTAATAAAACTAAAAAAACACGCTTTCATAAAAAATCCAACTAAAAAACAGAAAATAAAATTTAATACATTTGGATTAAGAATAGTGTAAATTAGAAATAAATATATTTTTTTTAAAAAGTGACAAAAAAATTATAAAAATACTGATATCTGGAGGTGCTGATATTAACAGTGACGCATCGCATGTTTTTTAAATTTTATTTTCTGTTTTTTAGTTGGATTTTTTATGAAAGCGTGTTTTTTTAGCTTTTTAAACTATTATTTTTATTGTACTTCTTATATGGGTTAGTAAATGAACAACGCAGACGAGGTCGCGGGCATTAGCTAGTCGGACATAAAATTACAAACGTGGGTGAGAAATACTTCGAAAAATCATTAACATCCCCATAAAAGTCACGAATACTTCGCGATTTTATATTTTATGAGAACGAAAAACTAAAAATAAAATAAAACCCATGCGAGTGAATGCGAAACGATATCAAAAAGGGGCGACGTGTAAATTAATGCGAATAATTTTATAATTGCGTTAAAAAATATTGTTAACTGACTATAAACAAACGATACGACCTCTTAAATAAAAACAAGGACTCAAAATCTAAAACCTCTTTTTATATCATAGGAGGCAAACGAACAGACGGGTCACCTGATGTTAAGTGATCACCGCCGTCTATAGACAATAACAACACCAGGGGAGTCGCCAGTGCGTTGTCAGTCTGTCTTTGAGGGGAGGGGAGGTGGGCCTCCGAAGCTTTCACTGACCGAGCGAAACGCACCAATGCAAGCACTGTTACTTCACGTCAGTTTTCTGTGTTGGGTGGTAGTACCCCGGACGAGCCGACCCATTCATGTTGAAACCAGTAATAGCTTCAGCGTGGCTCTACCTATTTTTTTTTGGCAACCGATCTTCCAGATTATTTCTGCTATTGTCGAATAATAATATACGAGTGTCTTGTAATTATTTCAATTTTCTAACAAGATCCACCACCTTATTTTATATTCCCAATAAATCATAGAAGCGTTGCTAAAAGAATGCAAGTTCAACAACAATGCATAATCCCTAAATTGCTTTTACGTCACTAGACATTTCAGCACGCACTGCTCTTCCAGAAGGAGACATATTTACCGTTCGACAAACAGGCTGATTATTGCAATATTTAAAATATTAAAAGCAATTACCCCTTTATAACCAATGTAAAAGCCATATAGCTTTTACACTAACACAATAGAGAAGCTCAAATAACACGAGCGAAGTCACGAGTATTTATATGTTCTTCTTCTATTTTTGGCAACCAGTCTTCTAGTAGACTATTACTGCCATTGTCAAGTGAGTATCGATATTACAAGTTTCTTGATATAATTTCAATGAACTAACAACATGGTGGCCATCTTGTTAAAACCTTCCATGGAATTTTTGTGGCATCTCAGAATTCATGGTCCGTGGCATTATTTTCCATTCACTTCACTTATGCACAATAAACAAACTATATCACATAAAACACCACCAATTTTACACAATATACAGTCAAGTAACACAAGATTATGAATAAAATATAAAATCCACTACATGACAGACCAAAATCCCGCCAAAAACTCAAAGTTAGACTTAATAGCAATAAAATTTTTGACAGGCCATTACACAGATAAAAAAGATTTTACGATTTTCTATAGCTATTTATAGCTCGTTATTTAGCATACAGATAAGATACGCGATTTCCGTTTATTCGACTCGATGCCGTCGTTATGTGACATTTTATTTTTCGCATTAAAATACCCGGTTTGATTTTCTATATCAGACGAGCGTTAAAGAATACCATCATGATGTTTACCATCACTGAAAGCTCATGCTCATTGTAGGAATCGATCCACGTTGATTTAGCAACGTCACTGCTACATGTGTTCTTTATTACATCAACTAATAATATAATGTATTATTCCGTGATCTTAGTCTGGATGTAATGCCTTTTATATTTGATTTATAATCTCGTGTTATTTCACTCTATATTTTGTAATATTGCTGGCATTTCGCGTAATATAGATTGCTTATTGTGCAGAACTGAAGTGGATGGGAAGTAATACCACGGAGCATGAATTATGAGATGCCACAAAAACTCCCTAGAAAATTCTAACAAGGGGGCCACCATCTTGTAAAAACATTGAAAATATCACAAGAGACTTGTAATATTGCTACCTACTCGACAATGGCAGTCATAATCTGGAAGATTGGTTGTCAAAAACAAGATAAAATAAAAACAATGGTCGATCGATGTGCGAAAAAGCAAGCATTATACAATAACCAATAACTGTGTAAGATTTACTTGTTCTTCTATGTTGCTCAAAGATGGCCATCCCAAGTCTCAGGCTCACTAATGCCGGGTTTCTGAGCTACTTTAATTGTAGTTTATCTGTTCAATAGCGTTATCGATTCGATAACTTGTCAAATTGCGTTTCTGAACACACAGTCCTACGATATAGGTCAGTAAAACTCAACGGGGCAATTGACAGTTTATCTTATGGATAAATTTGTTGTGTCAATAACTATTGATAATTTAACCGAGTATCTCAGAAACCGGGCATACGACTAGTAACAGTTTTTTAGATAATAGTGTTAGATTTTGTAACAAAGTCCCAAAGCATATTACCGACTTGCCGGATAGTGAGTTTAAGCACCGTGTCAAACGAGTTTTAAGGCGGCCACATACGTGCGGAATTCTATTACGGAATTTCGATTCGAAATATTGAATCGGAATTTCGAACGCAGTAAATCCATACAAATCTATGAGATTCCGAACGCACAGGCTACCATACGAAATTCCGGTTCGGACAAAACTACGAACGGAAAACTACTGTGTGTTTGTGATAGGTCCATAGATTTGTATGGATTTACCGCGTTCGAAATTCCGATTCGATAATTCGAATCGAAATTCCGAAACGGAATTCCGCATGTATGTGGCTGCCTTTAATGTGTAAAGGTTATTATAGGGAGGATCAATATGTGAACGATGGTGATATCGGAATTACGCACCTCTCTGTGCATCCAATAAAAACGAATCAAAATCAAAAATCCTTTATTCAATTTAGGCCCTAAGAAGGCAATTATGAACGTCAAAACTACCACCGGTTCGGACAAACAACACAGTCATCGAGAAGAACCGATAAGAAACTCGATCTGGTTTATCTTTTCATTATATATAACATGGTAGTATATATATTTATAGGCATATACAGTTACAATCGTTTTTGGGGGATGAACGGAGTGAGGCGTCATTTCTAGACGTCACCATCGTTCACATATTGAAACTGTCTATGCAACTCTCTATGTTATAAAAATATGTACGACGTAGAGATAAACTAAATCGATTTTCTTGCCAGTTCTTCTCTATGAGTGGATTGTTTTACGAACCGGTGGTAGTTTTGATGTCCATAAGTGCCTTTTCAATGCCTGAATACAAAAAAGCACTTTTGATCTGATTTGATTTTTAAGAAGCGATACGAATAATGAATTTGCATCGTTATTTCAATTACTAATCGCGATACGATGCAAAATAGCAAATTACTGAACAGCAGAATAACTGATAACACTTTCTAACAACAATTGTTTTAACACAAAATCTGTATTTAAGATATTGGATGTAAACTCAACATATTCATCGTCAGATAACGTCATATAACGCTATGTAATATAACTTTAATATACTGATTGGATATCATCCATTAGCAACAATGTAAGTACCACTAACATTTACTATATGACATAGGCACCAATATTTAGTTATACAAATTATTGTTTTTCCTGTAAAATCTCGTTTTTCTTAGGGAACATATATATATATTAGGCTGGTCGCTAAAAATTAAATTTTTTGCGACGCCCCCTGAAAAGCTTCCTTTTGATGAAAAAACACTGGGAATTTTTTTTTTTTTTTTTAATTCAAAAGAACACGTGCCTCTAGACGATCTAAGTTAATTTTTGGGTATAATTCCTTATTCAAATTTTAGATGATTATAGAAGAAAAGGCATTAAAAATACGAAAGAAAGCATACTTAAGGCTTGGAGTGAAGAGATCTAAATATTAAAATAACGTTTGTATCAATTTGAATATCTTTTATTTTTTTATTTAATATACCAAACAACTGGGAAAATTTTTGAATTTAGATCTTTGTTTATTGTTAATTTGATCAAATATTGTTATTTTTATTGATTTGAGTTCTATAATTTTTTATATTTCGAATAAAATTGTATTTTTCCTGAAAAATTCCCAAAAAAAATGATTATACCCAAAAATTAACTTAGATCGTCTAGAGGCACGTGTTCTTTTGAATTAAAAAAAAAAAAAAAAATTCCCAGTGTTTTTTCATCAAAAGGAAGCTTTTCAGGGGGCGTCGCAAAAAATTTAATTTTTAACGACCAGCCTAATATATATATATATATATATATATATATAGATACATTTAAAAAGTAAATCATTATACCAGTACAAAATTTAATTCAAGTCGTTAGAACCGTTTCTGAGATTGATATCTATACTTATTAATATTGTAAAGCGGAAAAGTTTGTTTGGTTGATCGCGCTAATCTCAGGAACTACTGGTCCGATTTGAAAAATTATTTCAGTGTTAGATAGCTCACTTATCGATCAATCGAAAGGCTATATATCATCACTATATTCATAAGATCAATAGGAGCGGAGCATCAATGAAGAATGTTTCAAAATCGTGGTCTTTTTGTCCTTTTGAGAGCTTACGCTGCGTGTTAGCGTTATCCCAAAGTAACTATTCCTCGCGGATAAAGTCGTGGGCAGAAGCTAGTAAATAATCAAATACATTTCAATCATTTTTTTAAATGTCTGTCTGTCTATCTGTTTGTTTGAACACGCATCACTGCTAAAGTACTGCGTTCACGATAAAACCTCACCTCTCCTCACTTAGGTCATAAAGCACATCCTCCAGTAACATTCAGTCTTACTTTCATTAAAATCGGTTCAGTTTATCAAAAGTTATTGTAATTTTAATGACAACGCGACTTAAGTATGAGAGAAAAGTAGATAAGTAAATGGACTTAATGTATGCAGATGATTCTATTAGTCACTGTTTTTTTACATTAGGTCCCACGCGAACGAAGTCGCGAGCACAGCTAGTAATAAATAAATAAAAACAATATAACCATGGCCCACCTCGGTGTTAGTCACACAACCGTAAGTACCGAATCAAAACTCCGCTACCATTCATAAGACAAAATATACATAATTACATACCAGAACGAAATGTGAAAAAACACACGATAAAATGTATTAAAATTGCCAAATAAATTGTATTGATACAATTTTATGACACATATTCAATGCGCCATTAATGTTATTCAATCTGGTTCTGTTTAGGGACGTGGTGTTATATCGATAAATATTTTTTATAATATTTTCTGATATTGAGGTCAATAGTTTCTTAAATGTCATTAATATACAAGACTAGTAACGTGGCTAGATGAAAGGGACTGTGGATGTCAGAGTTTTGGGAAAATATGGGACGTGAGAAAAATATACATAAGCCAGTATAAATAAATGTATAGGAAAATACTAAAAAAGTCATCCTCTGAGAAGTTCAATACATTTTCTTCACAGTTTTAACGCCCTCTCCCGCTTGCCACAAAAGCCTTCTTTTTTCTAACATAGTGTTTTTACTCTATGTTTGGCTCTGTTCGTTGTTTTTGCGCTAAAAACATTACAATGAGAGACTTTGAACTAAATTTTGAAATTTTAAATCAAATATAGTTTGTGTAATTTAATTTCCATAATTTGTAAATCGACACATATGTGATAAGAACACACATAAACCAGTATCAATAAGAAAATATTAAAAAAGTAATTCTCTTAGTAGGCCGAGACAATTTCTTCTTTTTAAACGCTCTCATCAGGCTTGCTCCAAAAGCGCAATTTGCCTTCCCTCGCAAAATCTATTTCTTTTATCTGCCTCGGCTTCCAGCATAGTTTTTTCTTTCTCTATATTTAGCTCTGTCCGTCGTTTTTGCGTTGAAAATTTTACATACGAAGACTTTGGAGAATTGAAGAATTAATTTTAAATCAATTCAAAATAATAATAGTAAAAGTAAAATTATATACATTTGAATACAGTATATCAATAAACATATTGGAAAATGTTTAATACAAAATATTAATGTTACATGTACACAGGTCGCTATATTACGCGTTGCTAATCTGGCACAAGGGCAATAAAGTTATTCCCTTAAGAAAAACGCCTCAACGCGGTTAAAGAAGTTTTCAATTCAATAAAACACTTTACGTGATTACCTGAGACTCCATAAAAAAACATTATAATAGATATTAATTGGTATAAAACCTAATTTAATTGATGCTAGTATTCGATTATAAGTAACGAATAGTAGTTTTTAGCGGGTTCTTAGACTGTCATGTAGTGGATTTTATATTTTATTGATAATCTTGTATTATTTGACTCTATATTGTGTAAAAGTGACGATGTTTTACGTAATTTAGTTCGATTATTGTGCATAAGTGAAGTGAATGGAAAATAAGACCACGGAACTCCCTGGAAAGTTCTAACACGGGAGTCAATATCTTGTTAGTTTTTTGAAATGATCGCAAGAAACTTGTAATATCATTACCTACTCGACAATGGCAATAATAGTCTAGAAGATTGGTTGGCAAAAATAACATTTTAAAGTAACAAATATCGATATCGAAATATTTCTATTTACCCCGACTCTAACTAAGTTACGATGCCATTGCCCGTAAAGAGATAAAAAAGTTTAAAGGATTTTGATTTTCGAACATCTAAATACATGCACAAAACGAATGGCTCACATTTGTCTCCCTGCGTGCGACGCACAGTTTATTTATTTAAAAAAGGAACGATATTTTTTTTAAATAAAAAATAAAGTCCTGACCGTTTTGTTTCTGTTTCGCTTCACCGAACATCGACAACTATACCCGTCCTCTATTAACATACATGAACGGAAAGGGACGCGTGTTATTGTTTCTTTTTTATCCCGCCCAGTTATGAGAGCGATCATAAAGAATTTAAAAATGATATTAAAGAGACATGCTCGGATATTTTGAATGTTTACTTTGATAGCCTTGGTCTTGGTTTTTATTTTATTTTTATTCCATTGTAATCCTTTCACATAGAACGGTGTGTTCGGAGATATTTCTTTTATACATCCGGGTGCATCTTTTACGATAATAATCAAAATTTTTATTGAATATGTAGAGAAAAAAAAACGACTTTCGATCGTATCTCAGTCGTGTTTAAAATGAAGAATGGCAGGATTTTGTGTATGACCGACATTTTATTTGTAAAAAAAAGTCAAAATGACAAATAAAGAATTCCCGAGCGGCTGCGCGCTCTCCCGTGCACGCTTTTGGCGGCAGATAAGGGTGACGTTCTCGTAAATGATTAATTTTGATGTTCAAATAGTTTTATAGAATATTTGTTCGTTTTATATTGTTGTTTTAATGTTACCTTAACGTATATTAGTGTGTTAGATTGTAAACGGAGATTAAACTGTTTAATTTAATTTATACACCCCCTGAATTTGATTATACTATAATCCATGTCGAATGGAAGATATTATCTTATGTTATTGTCTCGCAAACATTTGTAGAATTTATAATTGTAAGCACATGAACATTTGTTGCATTATATGTCGGTTACGACAGCAAAATAATATCGGTTTTATTATTATGGCTGTATGAGCGAATTCCTTTGCGTTTCATTAAAAAATGTGAATACAAATGCCGCCCTATCTCCTTAAATTTTATTTTTGGCACCCATTCTTGTAGTACATTATTACTGCCATTGCCGAGTAGGTAATGATAGTACAAGTTTCTTGCTGTTATTTCAATGAACTGATAAGATAGTGGCAGTCTTGTTACAAGTTTCCATGGAGTTTCTGTGGCATCTCAAGCTCCGTGGTATTATTTTCCATCCACTTCACTTATGCACAATAACCTAATTATATTACGTAAAATGCCACATATATGACTAAAAATAGAGATAAATAACCCAATATTATGTATAAAATCCACTACATGCCCAAAAAGCTGCAAAACTGCATCCCAGATGCCGCCAAAATCTTTATTATTAGTTTTATTATTATGGCTGTATGAGCGAATTCCTTTGCGTTTTAATAAAAAAAAAATGAAAACAAATGTCGCTTCAAATTCGCGAAACTGCTAACAATAATTATTGCAATCTATAACATAAATGTTTGGACACAATATATTATATAGATACAACTCGAGTCAAACATTGACCGCTCTGCATATAGTTTTTTTATTTAATTTTATTTCTAGCAACCAATCTTCTAGATTTTTGCTACCGTTGTCGAGTAGTTCATGATGTTACAAGTTTCTTGTGATCATTTCAATTAACTAACAAGATGGTGGCCGTCTTGTTAGAACTTTTCATGGAGTTTTTGTGGCTTCTCAGAATTCATGCTCGGGGTATTATTTTTCATCCGCTTCACTTGTGCATAATAACTATTAGACTATTACAAAATATAATAAACGATATATACTATAATATAATATACTAAATATAAATAGAGTTAAATTACACAAGATTATGAATAAAATATTTGGGTCATTTCTACCTATAAAATAGACTAATCAGACTATATAACGTTGCATCTAAGAGTATTACAAGTAACACTGATATTTTCTTTGAAACCATTACGTATATTAAGAATTATATGCTCTTAACGATTAAGCAATGAAATCGATTATGATTTCCAATATACACTTGTTCAGTTTTCTGAATCATTTTTAATAATATAATATTATGTTTCTTCAATTCTTTACGTGATCATTTATAATTAATTGTATTACTTCATGTTTGAACTTGTTAATTATTTAAATTATACTAGCGGGCCCGGCGTATGTTGTCCTGCCCTCATAATAAGAAAAACCTTGACAAACGATATATCAAAACCTTCCTCATGAATCACTTTATCTACTGGTGAAAACCGCATGAAAATCCTTTTCGTAGTTTTCGAGTTTATCGCGAACAGACAGACAGACAGACGCGTCATAGGACTTTGTTTTATAGTATGTAATGATAATGAACTCATAATTTTATACGCATTAGGGTGGAGTGAAAAAAACAATTTTTTTTTTTTTTTCTTAGCCTGGGGGTCAAATTTGTAGCTTATAAAAAACAAAAATTTTTGAAAAAAAAAAAAAATTTTACTCAACATCTTGAGCCAGCCCACTCATTTTTAAAACTAATTACGAGTAAAAATATTTGGTTGCAAAAAAAAAATTTTTGAAGGCGTTCTAGAAACTTCAGAGTATCCTCTTTTATGCCAATTAAAAATCACAAGTTAAAAAAAAAATTTTGTGACTATTGTTTTAATTTTAAAAAAAATCCCAAAAAGTACCATTCCTCTTTAGGGCACTAGAATAAAATTTGAGTTGGAAATGATCATAATTGCCAGTTCTTAGATGTTTTAAGAGATTCAAAGACAAAAAAAAATTTTTTTTTTGCAACCAAATATTTTTACTCGTTATTAATTTTAAAAATGAGTGGGCTGGCTCAAGATGTTGAGTAAAATTTTTTTTTTTTTTTTCAAAAATTTTTGTTTTTTATAAGCTATAAATTTGACCCCCAGGCTAAGAAAAAAAAAAAATTGTTTTTTTCACTCCACCCTAATACGCATGCCGTTGTTGCCTGTAAATATAGGGTCATATCTAGCAAAAATGTTGAACTGTACATTTTACCATACTTTAATAACATGTATTAATGTTGACTCTGTTGTTAACCTAAATAAATAAATATAAAAACCCCTACATGACAGAATAAGATCCCGCCGAAAACCCCCGAGACAACTAACCTATAAATATATACGCCAGTTTTAGATGCAAGACCGAATTCACGGCTATTTATTCATTATCCTGAAAACAATAATACATGTGGGTATTTCATATTACATTGATAAATCTGTACATATAATAAAAATGAAGTGTCTGTATGTAATATCAAAATACCATTTTTTTTACTGATTGGATGTGATAGTATACACGCAATTGCTAACAAAAATGAAATTTTTAAAATTTTTGTCCGTTTGTCTGTCTGTCTGTCCGTCCGTTTGTTCCGGATAATCTCCGAAACGGCTGGACTGATTTTGACGGGAATTTCACTGGCAGATAGAAACAATTACAGCGGGTTACTTAAGTTATTTTAAATTAGACTAGCTGTTAACCGCGGCTTTGTCCGCAATGCTATATCCAAAATGGTTGGACCTATTTTCACGGCACTTTCACCGGTAGATAGCGAATATTATAATAAGTAATTAAGTTTATTTTAATTTAGACTAGCTGCTAACCGTGGCTTCATCCGCACTACTATCTTCAAAACGGTTCGACCCATGTATACAGGACTTTCACCGGCATATAGTGGACATTATAAAAAGTAATTTAGTCTATTTTAATTTAGACTACCTGTTAACCGTGGCTCTTCCCGCAATGCTATCTCCAAAACGATTGGACCGATTTTCACTGGCAGATAGCTGACCGTATAAAAAGTTTAGGTTATTCTATTTTAGATAAGCTGGTACCCGCGACTTTGTCCGCATGAAATTTAGCAAAAATATGTTGTTCACTGCAAATATGTGCCTAAGACTTGTGTTGTACTGGACTCCAGGAATAAATATAAGTAAAATTCATATATTTGTATGTATTCTCAATTATATTGTATTTTTGGTCATTTTGGCAGCCATTTTATTTTATTTAAATTGTCAAAAAACTGCTTAGATAGGTACAACATTTTATATATCGATTTATATTTATGCAAGATTTCAAAACATCAGCTCATTCATTGTTTACAATTCAACGTTATAATTATTAATAATAATTTTAAAGATAGAAGGGGTCTTTCTAATAAGATATTACACCATAACGTATCACTTATTGATAATATGGGCATATTATATCATTATCTATCTTTAACTCATTATTTCATTAATTCCTTATACATACAGTGTAAGTGAGCACTGAGGGGTTATGGTGGGTTAAGGTTCCAAATATGTTGCTAATGATAAACCTCATTTGCCACACTGTTATTATTTATATATATAATGTATACGTTACATTTTACTGTAAGGGACGTGCGCGTCGTACTTACAATTGTTTTTAAAGAGCATTTTTATAATTGTAGATGGTCTCACAATTTTATGTTTCTTTAATATAAATTTTAAAAAACGCGTGCGGAGTTGCTAATACAACTAATCCTTAATAAAAATGTAATCTTTATTATAGTAATTAGGTACCCTTTAAGATAATCCGTGTAATATATAGATATCTTTATATAGATTATCAATAAAAATGTGTAACCCGAATAACAAATCTCTGATAAAATGATTATTAAAAATGGCCATATTTCCTTTACATAATAACTTTAAATAAGTCATAATATGATAAATATTATGAAAAAATACGCCACATTACAAACGAAACTGACATAAAACAATAAAATTGTATGAAAATAAACACAAACACGTTAAGGTTTATTTGAATAATATTTGATTATTATTTTATTGCGAAGCGAGCTTGTACGAGACGCGGGGGGGCATTTTGTTTGTAATATACGTTTATAAGGTACGATGTAACTCCGGTGGTACACTGAGAACTTATTTATTACACCCTTAGTTGTCCTTCTATATCCAAATAATCCAAACTACATTTCGAAAGTCATTTGTTTTTGAAGTGAAAACTTTTTTAGCTGCTTTGAGCGACAAAAAAATCTAGTAGTGTTCGTGTCACTGATGGCCTCAACATGCTCGTGACGTATTGCACTTACGTCAGACTAGCGACGCGTAGTATAGCGGCTTGTGTACATATAGCATTGATATTTCGTATTGAACTTGGTAGCCCACCACATATTTTATTAATCAATGTACTCTATAAAAATGTTTATAATTGTTGCCAATAAATGTGAAAACAAGAATTATGCGAATAATTTTAATTTACAAATTAAATTTCATTTATATAAGTCTGATTATAAATGATATAAAAATTAAAGAAGAAGTTATTCCATTGTTTTGAGTTTTCATTTCTGTCGGCGGTCCTTATGACTGCCTCGACTTTTTTTAAAACTATGTTCAAAATTCGTGTAATAAAGCCTTGATATTAGTAGCCTTCTACGACACTTTTAAAGCTATGATCTGATATAAATCGGTCAAATGCGTTAAATATATTTTTAAGTTCACATTCCATAATTGAGTTTTTACGTGTTAATTAGACGAATATTAAAAAAATAATTGAAGAAAGCAGTATATATAATTATTTTTATTTATTTATATTCAATCGTGTTTTGGTTTGTCTAATTCATTACGATCCAGCTGAAGATGCATATCAAAATAGGCAAAGATAAAATATGTTTAATTTATGAAGGAGTTACTTTGCAGAAAACCATTATTAAATATTATAGTAGACGTTTTATTTTGCAAGATGCGCAGTGATGGAGCGAAACACGTATAACTGATTGTAGTTGTTTATTACCAGTTAACTTCCATAATATTTAAATTAATTTTTGCGTTTAACCACAATTTTATCTGAGGTTAAATAACGACGTGGTCTAAGGTGGTAAACACGGTAAACCTAGAGGGGACTGGGTCTCCAGTGCAGCTGTCGGAACACACCAACAGGTGCTTAGTGACAGATTTTCAACCTGAGGGTGGTAACTAGCAAGGTGGACTTAGAAATGGTCTTATCAGCATGCTATGGTTTCATAACGATATTTTCCTTCACCGAGAGATCCGACTGAGTTACTAAAATTCGAACCTATGTCCATCAACGCGGTGTCAAAACATACTATCAACTACAACCTTTCCACCTCCACTTCAGCATCGTCAATTTTTATATTTTACAGCAATACCAACAGTGTCAACCGACGACAAGTGCAACTATCCGACAACGCCGGGTTCAACTGTCAACCAACGAAGCGCTTAATTTATTTTTTGTTGTGTCAGTTACGGTTTTAATTCGTTTTTTTTTGTTTTAGTTACTAATGTTTCGCCCTCTCTCTCTCTGTTACTTGTTTCAGGTGTAACTTTTTCAGGTACTGTCGTTCAAATAAAATCATACGTTTTTTGTTGCAGTAACACGTGGAAGCGGTAAATCTATTCCAGGCGGAAGTGCAAAGTAACGTCCACTATAAAATTTAGTCTGGTTTTGTTTGTTAGTACACCCGCTCGTGTTCAACACGGGGCGGACGGCTAATCAAATGAAATAATTTCACATTATTATGTGCTCGCTTCGATCAACAATAACTAGATAACGGGTCGGCGCGAAAAATACGTCTCAGTAAATAACAGCTCACTTGAAATGTGAGCTTTTATTTTGTTTAGTTTGTTTGAAACACAGCCAATGTAAGCACGTTTCACATGCCACAGTGTATTCAAAAGATGCAAAAATAATAGCCGAAAAAGCAATTTAACGACCGGAGTATCTTACTTTCGCTAAATACATGTTGAATAAGTTATATTGTAAGCTTTAAACTAACAAATAATATTAAATTTTGAACAAAATACCGATTTTAAACCTGTGGTACAAATGTTTGGCATAGGCACTTCAACCACGCACAATAACGGGAAAACGTACTTTATCCATTACGTGTTAAAGTTGAATTCACACTAAATGTTGTTTATGTTGTCTTTTCATTTGTGAGGGGAGGGGTAATTTATTGCTTTGCTCGTTTTATCGTAAGTATTAGATAATATTTTGAACATTTGCGACTTTATTACTAGGTGTCATGGTTGTAATTAGGTTGAACTTAAAACTGTTTTAAAACTTTTTTTCTCCCTTTCTTAGTATACAAATAGCTACACATAAGTATATATTTACGCGGCAGCAGTTTGCTTCGATTTTGTACGTGACCCTTTATCTAGTTATTGTTGATCGAAGTGGGCTCGGTGTACCCCAAACGCTATTTAAATATGAATGCAAATATATAAAATGCAAAATGGCGATACGAGCCTGACTTTCAATGTGCAAAAGAAAACGAATATTTTTAATAAGCTCGCGTAGAACTTCTCATTAAAGTACGTCGACGTTTTTTAACACTTCATAACAATTGTTACGGACAGGTCAGCTGTCAACTTGTTAATTATTTTTTTCAATTAGCCCAGCAGAAATATTTGCCAACGTAAAAATATATTTTCAAGACAGTATTTCTCGTATTTAATTATTAATTGTTCTAGATTCTAATCTATTCCAGTTATAACATCTTATCGTTTAAGCCTTGTTCCAAGATATTCTTTTTCATTTATAGTTTGTGGCCGTTTACATTGGAAATGCTGGCTAACCTTATGACATACATAAAAAAATAGTGCGTGGAGTCCCTACGCGAGGAAGAAGTGAAACTTCGTAATGTGGAAATCAAAATAGGAAGGGGAAGAATTGATTTTTAATGAAATCATGTTGTTTCTTTAAGACAAACTTTATTAACATTGCTTACAGTTCACAATTGATCTTTTAATTATTATTTTTGAGTGGAGAAATATCCAAATCTATAACATTTACAATGGGATTATGATAACTAAAGTAAGATACGAAATGTTTGATTATTTTCTCGCTCTGTCTCTATCTATTCCCCCTCCCCAGGAGCGTGGAACGTTTAACGCAACAGTGTTTTCATACCCCCTCTATGGTAGCGTTAAACGTTTAACGCAACCTTGTTGGAAGTCGCATTAGAAGTTTCACGTCAATAATGTACTATTCAATTGTACATCTTAACAAAATCTACTAGAAAGTCCACTATGGTATATATCTATCTTCTAAGCATAACGCACGTTAACTATTTTTCTTTTTAAATATCATTACAAGATAACTAGTTGTTTCAACGCTATTTTGGTG
The DNA here is from genome assembly GCA_036509395.1 of Antheraea yamamai. Taxonomy (NCBI): domain Eukaryota; kingdom Metazoa; phylum Arthropoda; class Insecta; order Lepidoptera; family Saturniidae; genus Antheraea; species Antheraea yamamai. The sequence goes on along the minus strand of AP028453.1, from coordinate 10,307,990 downwards.
AATAACTAGTTGTTTTCAACGTTATTTTGACGAATAACTGGTTGTTTTCAACGCTATTTTGACGAATAACTAGTTGTTTTCAACGCTATTTTGACGAATAATCAGTTGTTTTCAACGCTATTTGGACGAATATATTAGGTCTTTACCTTTGCAATTGCCGTTTAGTATGAAAAAATTTAAACGAATTTTTTTCATGTATTTTTTATTTGCATTAATTGAAGTAATCACCCATGCAATCAATGCATCTTTGCCAACGCAGTGGCAGTTTATTGATGCCCTACTTACAGAAATCAGCTGGACGGGAGGCAACAAATTCTTCAAAGGCATTTTGTACTGCCTCTCGGGTATTGAATTTTTTTCCCGCCAAGGAGTTATCCAAATTCTGGAAAAAGTAGTAGTCTGTAGGCGCAAGGTCTGGTGAGTAGGGCGGATGACGGAGAACTTCCAACCCCAGTTCTTGCAACTTGGAGACCGTCTGCTGTGCAGTATGAGGTCGCGCGTTGTCGTGCAGGAGCAGCGGAGACGAGCGATTGACCAATGCTGGTTGGAGATGTGCCAGCTTCTCCATCATTGTGTTCAGTTCTTCACAGTACACATCTGCAGTAATGCTCACCCCGTTTGGTAAGAAGCTGTGATGAATCACACCGGCGCTAGACCACCAAACAGTGACCATCACTTTTCTAGGGGTAAGTTTTCGTTTAGGGCATTGTTTAGGTGCTGAACCAGGATCCAACCAACTTGCTGAGCGCTTGCGGTTATCAAACAGAATCCATTTTTCATCGCAGGTAACAATGCGGTTCAAAATTCCTTCATTTGTGTGTCTGTTAAGCAGTGTAAGGCAAGTCTCGACGCGTACTTCGCGCTGGTGATCATTGAGTTCGTGTGGCACCCATTTGTCAAGCTTTTTTACCTTGCCAATTTGACGCAAATGGGCCAATATTTTTTTGATGCTGACGTCAAAAGCTGCTGCTAATTCAGCCGTAGATTGTGTATCATCAGCTTCCACAATCGCCTTTAATTCGTCATTGTCGACCAAAGTCTTCGGACGACCGCGAGGTTCATTTTTCAGGTCGAAATTCCCAGAACGGAAGCGAGCAAACCAATAACAGGTGGTGCGTTGGTTTGTAGTGTTAGCTCCATAAACGTCGTTGATGTTGCGTGCCGCTTGTGCCGCGTTGCTGCCACGACGGTACTCATATTCCATAATTACTCGATTTTTTAACGTATCCACGATGACAAAAAAGATTGAAATGCGATGAAAATGTAACACTAATCAATAAACAAATGACTACTTTTGGAAAAAGAATTCCATGTTTTTAAAATAAAATTAATTTGAAATTAGAATTCTTAGCCAAACAAAAAATTTTGGTTTGAAATGGCCAGTACTGCAGAACGGCAATTTCATAGGTAAAGACCTATTATTATTTACTTGATATTATTTTATTCTTGGCAAAAATCGTCCAGACTTTTACTATTATTGTCGAGTAAGTAATAATATTACAAGGGCCTTGCGACAATTTCAATGTTCTAACAAGATGGTGGCCTCCTTATTAGAACTTTCCAAGGAGTTTTTATGACATCTCAGAATTCAAGCTCCGTGGCATCATTTTCCGTCCAATACACGATAACCAAACTATATAAATATATAATACCACCAATATTACAAAGTAATAGAGTCAAATAACACAAGATTATGAATAAAACTATATGAAACTTCAACATATATATTATTAATCCTTACCCAATTAATTAGGTTAGGCAGTAATTGTAAATTAGAATTAAGGGTAATAAAGAAACAAAATAAAACAAACAAACAAACTTACATTCGCATTTAGAATATTAGTTTGGACTAGCTGTGCCCGCGACTCCGTACGCGTGGAATCTAATGGAAAAAACAGTGACTAATAAAGTCACCTGAATGTATTAAGTCCATTTTCTTGAACCGATTTTAATAAAACCAAGACTAAATGTTACTCGAGGATACGTTTTACTTCTTTCTTGGTGAGGTTTTATCGTGAAACGTAGAACTTTAGCAATGATGCGTGTTTAAACAAACAGATAAACAGACAGACATTTCTAAAAATAATTGAAATGCATTTTATTATGTATTCCTAAACATCTGCAACAATTTACTTCACAAAAATCTAAAAAGAACAGACACATTAGATTTACATTCTTATTATACGTATATAATAGATAATAAAGCCGATACGGCTATTAAATTATAATCTGTGCGATTTTATTCCGGTACAGTTATTGTGTGCGGTAGGTAACTTAAGTTATTTGCACTCAACTAAGTTACAAATCGATTTATACTATAACGTGTTCCGCTTGGGAGTTAACAGCATTTTTCCCCGCAAAGTTTTAATCACATCTTGTTTCTATAATAGGATGGGTCTCACTTGTAGGGATGGCGATTTTATCATCGATTATCGATTGTACCAGTTATTGAAGTGACAGTTCTTATGGGAGGGCTTTGAAGTTCTGAACTTTTTGTTTGATGAAAAGTGGTGGGGTAAACACTGTGTGAGGTAGAGCGTTGGACACACCGGTTCTCGTCCGATCTCCGAAGTTAAGCAACGTCGGGCGCGGCCAATAATTGGATGGGTGACGAGCTGGGAACACTGCGTCACGGGGATCTTAGTCTGTCATGTAGTGGAGTTTATTTTTTATTCATAATCTTGTGTTACTTGACTCTATATTGTGTAAAATTGGTGGTGTTTTATTGTAATATAGTTTGTTTATTGTGCATAAGTGAAGTGAATGGAAAATAATGCCACGGACCATGAATTCTGAGATGCCACAAAAATTCCATGGAAGGTTCTAACAAGATGACCACCATCTTGTTAGTTCATTGAAATTATATCAAGAAACTTGTAATATTGATACTCACTTGACAATGGCAGTAATAGTCTACTAGAAGACTGGTTGCCAAAATGGAATAGAAGAAGTTGAAATACTATTAACTACTCGACAATGGCATTCATTGAAATTATATCAAGAAACTTGTAATATCGATACTCACTTGACAATGGCAGTAATGGTCTACTAGAAGACTGGTTTCCGAAAATGGAATAGAAGAAGAATTTGTAATACTATTAACTACTCGACAATGGCAGTAATAATCTAAAAGATTGGTTGCCAAAAATAAAGTTAAAAAAAAAAAACACTGCGTCACGTTGGCTTACTGTGTCGGATACAGTGTTAGAAACACCGGTTCTCGTCCGATAACCGAAGTTAAGCAACGTCGAGCGCGAACAGTACTTGGATGGGTGACCGCCTGTGAATTTCGTGTCACTTTCGTTTTTTTGTAAAACTATCTGCTTCTTAAAACTAAGGTAATATACAGACAGACACGTAAAGCGACTTTGTATCGATATCGATACGAGAAAACTGGTAATATCCACCTCTATTATGTATTTAATACCAGAGTTGAAAGAAATCCCAGATAGTTTTTCTTGCATCAGGGTTGGAACTTACTTGTTACTTGGTGTTAAGTCTCTAATAATCTTGATTTAGTTGCTACATTTTTTTTTAAATATTATGTCCTTAAGCACAATCGTTATAGGATAGGATGCATACAAAGCTAGTATAACAATTATTATGTGCGCGGTTTTTGAGCACGATTAACACTCCATGTAGGATTTGGTTGCCACATGGTATATGAATTTTGTGCATGACTATTTGAATTGAATGATCCGAATTATAAAGTACTAGCCGATACCTTCGTTTGCGTTGCTTATTAACTTAAGGATATATTTTAATATAGAAAAAAAAACATCAAAAAAACAGGGTGTGTCGTAATGACACATGATAGGAGTGAAACTTTTCTATTACAAGGAAACATTTTAATTGAAAAAAAATAACAAAAAAAAAAATACGTGCGTGTATCAGTGTACACACGTAAGAAGTGAAACTTCTTTATGACATAATTTTTCGAAAAATGATCTACTATATTTACAACTTTACAGAAAAAAAAAACGGAATCTGATCATTGTGAGTGCACCTTTAGAAAAAAAAAACCGAATCTGATCATTGTGAGCGCAGCTTTAGAAATAAACATGGCGCGTAACGGAAAAATGTACAGAAATTAAGATGGCGCGTAATCGAAAAACGTTACATACGTTTTTACATGCTCTAAAATTCCTCCCTACGTCCATAAAGAAGTTTCACTTCAATAACCAACGCAACGCAGTGTTCTCAGTCGGTCACGCATCCAAGTATTGACCGTGCTCGACGTTGCTTAACTTCGGTGATCGGACGAGAACCGATATTTCCAACACTTTAACCGACACAGTAAGCCAAAGTGACGCGTTGTGTTCCCGGGCGGTCACCCATGACCATGATGACCTCCGGCCGCCGTAGATGGGGCCTGAGGGCGATGGACACGGGCATGTCCGTCGCCCTGGCAGTTAATAATTGCACAGGCTCATGTGGTGGAGGCGCATTGTGCCGATGCACCTCCCACAGTTCGTCAGGGGTGTCTAACACCCACTCCCCCTTTCAAGGGTCTACCATCTTTGACCCCTCAGATCGCAGTCAGGGCTCCTTGGAGGGCCAACACCTGTCGGGGGAGCAGAAGCAGTACCAGTCAGCAGTCCCTGCTCCCTAGTCTAAAAGGTGTATGAAGACACCATGGGGTTTTAGTCCCTGCTAAATGGACATAACCCATCCCTGTTTGCCCGAGGAAATGGGTACCTGTTAGGGATCTCCCCATGTATAAAAAAACGGCGGTCACCCATCCAAATACTGACCGAGCTCGACGTTAGTTATCTTCGGTGATCGGACTAGAACTGCTGTATCCAACACTCTATCCGACACAATGTTTACCCCCACCACTTTTCGTTACACTAAAAGAATGCAGATCAGAATTTCAAAGGCAATAAGAAGTTTTACAGTTTTATTAGTTCTTCAGTGATTCGCGCATAATTCTTCTATATTTTATGTTATAAATAGTATTACGTACATACGACTAATGTATGTAGTGTCAGTACAACCTTTTGACGCCAAAACACCTGCGAGTGCATTGAGTACGTCTTTAGGGGTTCATTCCAAGAGGAATTCTATTGGTACACATACTCTCCCTCCCAGCTTTAAATACTTGTATATTTCCCAGCAATTGCCTCCGATATCGCACGCGTTTTCTGTGCTATAAATATTTTATACTATCTGTGCCCGCGACTCCGACCGCGTGGAGCGTAATGTAAAAAAACAGTGATTAATAAAATCATTTGAATGTATTAAATCCATTTATCTACTTTTATCTCGTATTTAAGTCGCATCGTCATTAAAATTACAATAACTTTTGATAGAGTGAACCCATTTTAATGAAACCAAGACTAAATGTTACTCGAGGATACGCTTTACGAGTACTTGGTGAGATTTTATCGTGAACGCATTACTTTAACAGTGACGCTTGTTCAAACAAACAGACAGACAGATAAACAGATAGTCAGACAGACTTTTCTAAAAATGATTGAAATGTATTCTATCACTTATCCAAGACAGCTGCAACAAATTTTTCCACAAAAATCTAAAATTTACAGACACGTTAGATTTACATTCTTATTATATGTATAGACAGATTTTTTATATTATAACACCCATTTCGGAAATTCCATATAACAAAATCACAAACCAGAAATATATATCTACTTACGATATGATATCTCATAATTTCGATCCCTTTTATGGCCGCAAGGTAAATTACTGCAAGTTTAAAAGAGAAACAAGTAAAATGAAATAAAAACCATTACTTTTTTAGCGAGCACGTCGTAAAGTTTTATTATATGTTTTTATACGGGTCCCTCATGGTGTGAGCGTAAATATATTACCTCGCTTGCGAATTGTGGCTTTGGTGGCCCTACTGAAAGCGTTTTTTCATTTATATTTTTGTGGATATTTTCACTTATGACTATTTTATTTCAAACTAATATAATCTGTACTTTTTTTATGTTTCACAGGCACGCGATCGGTCACAATCTTACCTGATGGTAAGTGACGATGAAGCCCACTATGGATCGCGCTTGATGCCTGTTCACTTTACTCTTGAACTCTCCCAGGTTATATGATGACGGGAATCTCGGGAATATCAACCACATAAGGGTGGAACTAATCGTCGTCTGATGGAATGAGGACGGCGGAATTATATTATCTAATTCCTGTGCACACTCTCCAAAGTGTAATCTATAAAACACTGAGAGACAAGCTACTTGTCGTCGATAATCTAAATTGAGCATTCTTGTAATGTAATGTAAATAGTTTATGCATATATTTAGAGGAATGTAATAAAAATTGATATAATTATCCTTACGAATTACTGTAGCCTAGATTTATAGTTTGAAAATGATAGATTTTTATTAAGTTTGACAGTATTCTTGATAGTATTTATAATGTCGCTGAGTTTTTGTGTTATATGACATCATTAACTCTTTCATAATTATTCTTCCCGATGGATTACACGACGCCGCAACGTTTTACTCCGTAAATACAGTTTCAAATGCGCAATGCACTCTTTAATCAATTAATATTTTTCCTATGGCAGTCATAAGCATTTCGAGCAATAATTAATACGTTGTTACATGTACACAGGCCGTTGTACTAAGCGTCGCTAATCTGAAATCTGATGTCGGTAACGCTTCAGTAGCATGTCTCTGACGCAAACCCATAAGTTTTCCTCCTAGCAAAAATCGCTCAACGCGGCTAAATAAGTTTTCACTTTAAAAAACTAAATGTGCGAACATCGTCATTATCAGATCTTTTCTCGCGAAGCTTATATCGCTTACGTCCGCTGCACCAATCACAGGGGTTGGTTATTTAAGCAATCCGTCCATGGCTTCCCGTGATTGCTGCATTTTTGTTCATGCGACATCTGACGGACACATTTTGTTGTTGCTCGAGACCACACACGTCGTCGCATAACAAACGTTCTTTACTTAACGAAATTACTACACAACGAACATTTTCGCGTAACAAACGTTTTTACAAAAGGAATTTGTGAGTGTGCCTCGGTCTATAACACCGAAATTGAGTGGTACTGTGTTCAGCGGCCACATACGTTACCCGGCTACATCAGCGGTGCGGCAAAACCGAAACAACGAGGTAAGTCGTGCATTATACTGTTGATGAAGTGTTAGCGAACGTATTACCACACTACCCAAATGTGCATAGACCCTGTGGTCTTGTGTCAGGTATTGAAAGTCAATAAAATAATGAAATATGGTCGAATGTCAAACTGTGTATGATCTCTAGTTAATATAAATACGTAAGTGCATTTCGAAAAATTAATAATTGTGCTGTTCGCTGACAGTATGGCCGCACCTTTTTAGCAGTTTATCCGGGAGGCCAGACTAGACAACTGACATTACTCCGTGATATGTTTATTACTTTATAAGTTATTACGCCTTCAAATAAAATACACAGTTATTACATTCTTTTAGTTTCGCTGCCAATTCACAGCTAATTATTATTAAGGCGTGTTTTTTTTAAATTGACTACGCTATTGGCCTGGTAGGGCCTTTACAGATTCACCGGACTACATTACCGTGTTTGTTACTTATGTTTCAATTTGCTGTGAACATAAGATAGTTTTAAAATCTGTTATTGGAATTTTTGGCGTGATTTTCATTTGGCATGTAGTGGCTTTTATATTTTATCCGTAATCTTGTGTTATTTGATTCTATATTTTGTAATATTGGTGGTGTTTTACGTAATATAGTACGGTTATTGTGCGCAAGTGAAGGAGATGGGAAATAATACGACGGAGCATGAATTCTGAGATGTCACAAAAACTCCCTGGAAAGTTCTAACAAGGGGGCCACCATCTTATGTGAACTTTCAAATTATCGCAAGACACGATGTAGTAATAATCTAGAAGATTAATTGACAAAAAAAAATATTAAATAAAAACTGTCATTAAATACCTGAACATGTGTTTTTATATTTGTAATTGAGAGCCAGTTTCTCATGGTCATGTTAAATCGTCTTTTTTTTGCAACCAATCTTCTTGTAGATTATTACTGCCATTTATTGTTACTCCAACTTCTTTCCGTATGTATGTGACTGAGCTTCTCCGAAACGGTAGCACAGATTTTGATGAAATCTTTTGTGAGTGTTCAGGTGGATTCAAGAATGGTTAATATATACACAATTGGCCCCGGTAGGTGACTCTATGGTTGAATTTTAGGATATTTTTTATTATCAAAGCAGGACAACGTCCGTCGCGCCCGTTACTCTCTATATAAAAAGTGATGGAGTGAATAAGGGAGAAGACAATAAGAAGATAGTCAAAAATATTGACAGAATTGACATTCAGATGTTCAGTTGCCATTTCATTACATTACATGGTCGTATTGTACGGAAAGTATAACCTTATTTTGTTCATCAGAACATACGAGCGAAGCCAGTGCTAGTAAACTAGTTTCATTTGAGGTTGTTTAGACTATTAGCTGACACGGCCACGTGTTGCTGTGGCTCAGTTATTAATATGTTGAGTTAATGTATGAAAAGCTATTTGATATGATGGGGTAATGAGTCTGCCTAAAAACGTGATACAGAAAAAGCGAGGTTACGTAGTAAATACATTAACAGTACACGTGCACCATATAATAAGCTGGAGTTGAAAAGGAAATTCAAAATTAAAACGTGGCGCCATCTATGAGATATCTATAACTGTCGATCTTACATTTTTCTGTCAACAAACTAATGTAAAACGCCATCTGTTTGAGACTGGTGAAACAATTAATAACAATAGTCAACATTGACAATTATTTAATTTGTAACTACTAAAAAATATTGCGGTAGTTAATCATCATTACATAGTATAAAACAAAGTCCGCTACCGCGTCTGTCTGTCTGTCTGTTCGGGATAAACTCAAAAACTACCGAACGGATTTACATGCGGTTTTCACCGATGGATAGAGGGATTTATGAGGAACGTTTTAGTATATAATTTGTCAAGGATTTTTTCATAATCAGGGCGGGACAACGTCTGCCGGGCCCGCTAGTTGAAATATAAATTATCCTATCTCTCAAACTGGATCAAATTATGCATAAATGCCAACTTTGATGAAGATCGGTTAAGTAATCGTGGACAAACGTCATGACACTGGATCTATATGTGTGGATATAAACACAAAAGTGTTTAAATGACTTGTCTATTTATATAAAATAAATAGTGTCCGTTTGTGAATACATGACCGAGCAACCAAAGACGACGTCGTGGCCCGAGCAATAACTGGGCATAACATAAAACGAATCCAAATATCATAAACAAAGCCGACCTAATCTTTGTACTTATGTATATTACATTCGTAAAGTCTTGCCATTGGAAGGGTTCTGTAGTTTTAAAGCGGGATGTCTTATGAGACGGCGCGTCCAGTACTTGGAGGGTGGCCGCCTGGGAACACCGCGTCACGTTGGCTTAGTGTGTCGGATAGAGTGTTGGAAACACCGGTTCTCGTCTGATCATCGAAGCTAAGCAACATTGGGCGCGGTCAGTACTTGGAAAGGTGACCGCCAGAGAACATCGCGTCACATGTAACTTACGGTTATATTAAGAAGGCCCACAAATATTTACAAAGACTGCATATTATAACGTAACGAAAAACGTAAATGCATCATTATCTCGTTATAAAAAAATATACAAAATAGTTCTCATTTACCAATAATTTTACGGTACCCTAAAACGTTGAATCACACCCTCCAATAGTACACTAAACAGATAAGCGTTTATTATGACGTTCTTACACAAAAAACCATGTTAGTGGTCGCTGGGTCTTAGGTAGCGGTTATGTTAACAATATTAGCGATATAATTCATAAGCGCAGGCGGGTAAAATGAACGTGTTTGAATTAAGTAAGAAAAATGACTTGAATACCCTGATACTATACTGGTATATATATATATATATATATATACTAGCGAGCCCGGCATACGTTGTTCCGCCGTGATTATAAAAAAATCCTTGACAAATTATATACCAAAACGTTCCTCATGAACCACTATATCCACTGGCAAAAACAGCTCGAAACTCCGTTCAGTAGTTTTTGAGTTTATCGCAAACAGACAGACAGACAGACGCGGTAGGGGACTTTGTTTTATACTATGTAATGATATAGGATTTGTATATACAGTATATATTATACTAGCGGGCCCGGCAGACGTTGTCACGCCCTGATTATGAAAAAATCCTTAACACATTATATACTAAAACGTTCCTCGTGAATCACTCTATCACTGGTGAAAACCGCATGAAAATTCGTTCGGTAGTTTTTGGGTTTATCGCGAACAGACCAACAGACAGACGCGGTAGGGGACTTTGTTTTATACTATGTAATGATATATTACCCATAGGTTGCGAAGAGTCCATATAACCCAACTCGCAACGGTTTCCCTTTTAGAATTGGCGTTTAGCATAAGTACTCAGTGACGTGAAGGCCAAAGATAATTGGGTATTTTCGCTTATCATGCATGCTACGGAATGTGTTCGAAATTATTTTCCTGAAAATTTACGCCTGAAAATGTATAATAGCATCAAGTCAAAGATAGCAAAATATATGCATCAAGTATATATCTATACTAATATTATAAAGCAGGAGGGCTTGTTTGTTTGGTTGAATGCGCTAATCTCAGACCGATAGGAGCGGAGCACCAATGAAGAATGTTTCAAAATCGGGGCTTTTTTTTCCTCTTGAGAGTTTCCGCCGCGTGTTAGCGTTAACCTAAAGTAACTATTCCACGCGGACGAAGTCGCGGGTAGAGGCTAGTATATAATAATCTCAGACTTTTACAGTGCTGCTTCTGCGTTTTCAATTATTGTAGTATACACATACTGCGTTTTGTGTAGCTATGTGTGCCGCTACAAAAGCATTTATTTCAAGTCTCTATTTGTCACATTTCACGATCTTAATCTCCAATATTTTTGTACACTGACATTTATATTTTAACTTTGAATAATAATTAATTATGGTCGCCTTCGACAACTGGACGATCACTAATATGCTTTAAACGACTTACCGTTGAAACTGGTCACTAAAAGGTAGTTGGCACAGGAGAAAGCGAAAACGCTACCGCCTATCACTATATATCGAAACTTAACCGAAGGACAGTCAATAAATCAATGTGATAGGAATTCAAAGGTCTACCGAACGAGGAGTCAGCGTATACTTTTAAAAGGTAGGTATCATTGTGGCGTGTGACCGGGTTCAAATACGTCAGACACTCAAACCAGACTCTGATACATTTCGTACGGGTTGTTATAGTAATTCGACCTGATAAATGTTCTGTTTTAAATAAATAAATCTAATATTATAGTGGATGTTACTTTGCACTTCCGCCTGGAATTGATTAGCAGCTACCACGTCTCACTGCAACAGAAAGTGATTGATTTTATTTGCGCGACGTGTACACGAAAAACTTAAATATGAAGCTAGTAATAGAAAGAACTAACTATAACTAACGAATAACGAATATTTATTAACTGGACATGGGTATTGTAAGCAATATCTTAATCGCTTTAAGATTATTGACGACAATACCTGCCCCTGCCATAACACGTCTGTGCAAAACTTTGAACACCTGCTTCAAGATTGTCCCAGGTTTAGCACGAAGAGACTAGAGCACATATTGCTTTGTGATGGTCTTCGTACATGTCCATTCGATATTTTGGGCTTGATGCAGAAGGAGTCTGCAATCAAATCGTTCGATAATTTTGCTAAGCATGTGATCGCTAATCTTAAGACATTTAACACACCTTGAAATTACCACGACTCTCTGACTTGTATCTATAACAGGACTAACAAATATTGGTGACTTTAATTTTATACCCATGCAACACGTCAAGGGAGTGAATAGAGAATTGTATCAAATTGCGATTACTCCTCTCTCCCTTTATATTGTCAATTTCAATTGTCCTCTGTGCGAAATCAACAAGTTAAAAAAAAAGTAATAGAAAGAACGAAATTATCATTACTTATAATAAAACTAGCGGGCCCGGCAGACGTTGTCCCACCCTGATTATGAAAAAATCCTTGACAAATTATATACTAAAACGGTCCTCATCAATCACTCTATCCACCAGTGAAAACCGCATGAAAATCCGTTCGGTAGTTTTTGAGTTTATCGCGAACAGACAGACAGACAGACGCGGCAGGGGACTTTGTTTTATACTATGTAATGATAATGATAAAGTCCTCTGACACCTCTGTCTGTCTGTTCGCGATAAGCTCAAAAACTACTGGTCGGATTTTCATGTTGTTTTGAAGTAGATGAAGTGATTCATGAGGAAGGTTTAGGTACATAATTCGTCAAGGTTTTTTTTATTATTAGGACGGGATAACGTCCGCCGGACCCGTTAGTTAGTAAATAAAATAACAAAAAGTAATTAAAAACGCGTCCTTGGTTGACAGTTCAAACTGATGATATCACGTCGGATGACACTGTTGATAAACTATATTAATAAATCTTTACTATTATAGGCCTGACAAAATTAATTACTCTAAAAAAATGCCAGTAAGTTATATGGAATTATTCGAATAAAAATTTTAGTGCTGAATTTTTTTCATATATACTTTTAGGTTAATTCCTGTCAATATTCATTGTGATTAAAAAAGTTTCCTCGATTCGAAAGATATAATTATTCGATAAAACATTATTTCCAATCATACCCGATTAATTTTTTCAGGAATTAAGTTACTATTGCGTATTTACCACGATTAGAATGAAACTTGCGCGAGCTAGCGCGCGCCTTCATATAGAATGACATATATTCTCATGCTTAGAATATATTCGATCAATAAACAATATGAGGAATAAATTGACTTCACATATATTTCATCTCAATTTTACACACCATATGCGAGTAAGGCTTGCTCGTTTTTTTTATTGTGGTGATTTTATTGTACAGTAAAAACTCTTTATTCGCGCTTCATTTATTCGCATTTTCACTATTCGCGGATAAAAAAAATGCGACCCAATTCCTTTATTCGCGGATCTAATCTGTACATCGGTACATACATAATTATATTTAAAAAGAATTCGGTATCCTTTGTAAACGCGTCGTCTTCTTCTTCTATTCCATTTTGGCAACCAGTCTTCTAGTAGACTATTAGTGCCATTGTCAAGTGAGTATCAATATTACAAGTTTCTTGATATAATTTCAATGAACTAACAAGATGGTGGTCATCTTGTTAGAACCTTCCATGGAATTTTTGTGGCATCTCAGAATTCATGGTCCGTGGCATTATTTTCCATTCACTTTACTTATGCACAATAAACAAACTATATTACACAAAACACCACCAATTTTACACAATATAGAGTCAAGTAACACAAGATTATGAATAAAAAATAAACTCCACTACATGACAGACCAAGATCCCGCCAAAAACTCCAACGCGTCGTCAAATGGACTAATAAAAAAGTAAATTAGATCTTATTCCAAGTGCGAAATCTGTGCGAATTCAAACTGTAACTGCAAACATTACCGATATTGCAACCGGAATAGGACGAGATGGGTTCGAACCTTCGATCAACAATAAATAGATAAAGGGTCACGTACAAAACCGAAGCTAAAAGCTGTCCGCGTAAATATATACTTATGTAGCTATTTGTTTACTAAGAAAGGGAGAAAAAAGTTTTAAAACAGTTTTAAGTTCAACCTAATTACAACCATGACACCTAGTAATAAAGTCACAAATGTTGAAAATATTATCTAATACTTACGATAAAACGAGCAAAGCAATAAATTATTCCCTTCACAAATGAAAAGACATCATAAACAACATTTAGTGTGAATTCAACCTTAACACGCAATGAATAAAGTACTTTTTCCCGTTATTGTGCGTGTTTCTGCGTGGTTGGAGAGCCTAGGCCAAACATTTGTACCACAGGTTTAAAATCGGTGTAGTCCGGTGAAGCTGTTAAGACCTTGCTAGGTCAATAGCGTAGTCAGTTCGAAAAAAAATATTAAACTCGGTAATTTTGTTCAACATTTTATATTATTTGTTAGTTTAAAGCTTAAAATATAACTTATTCAAGATGTATTTAGCGAAAGTAAGATACTCCGGCCGTTAAAATGCTTTTTCGGGTATTATTTTTGCATCTTTTGAATACACTGCGGCATGTGAAACGTACTAACATTGGCTGTGTTTCAAACAAACTAAACAAAATAAAAGCTCACATTTCCAGTGAGCTGTTATTTACCGAGACGTATTTTTCGCGCCGACCCGATATCTAGTTATTGTTGATCGAAGGTTCGAACAGATAGAATCAAGTGACATTCAGGAGTTGATTGAATCGCAAGATGAAGATTTGACTGAAACCGACTTGGAGGTATTGTTAAATTCACAACCCATTGAAGAAGAGGCTTCAACAATCACTGGAAACGTGATATTTAATTTGAAAAAATTTAGTGAAGGTTTAAGAATGGCAAATGAGCTTTGTGATTTCTTTATGAAAAATGATCCGTCTATGGAACCAAGTGTTATTTCAAGAGGCAAATTGCTGATGTCAATGCCGAATAACAGTCTGAATTCAAGGAGCTTCTAAAAACTGTCAAGCAAATTGCCTGAAGATAATAATTCATCAATATGGTCAAAAACTTAAATGATTTTTTTATACATTTGTTTTTATTTTGTCACCTAGAAACGTATCCCCTATAATCCCATTTAAATTACCATTCCTTATTCACGGCTTCTGTATTCGCGGCATATATACGGAACATATAGCCCGTGAATAAAGAGTTTTTACTGTACTTCTATTTGCCGGCAAAAGACGTTTCGTAGTAAATTATGGATTTCGAGGTTATAATTAATTTGGAAGATGTGGATAAATTAAACGATTTTAGAGATACACAAAACTCTATGTGATATTATTGATATTACTGAAAATATATTTAATCTGAGATTAGACTGTTGTTCCACTTTCCGCACTTTGACGTAACTTATACTAATATTGTAAAGAGGTAAAGTTTGTGAGTTTGTGACGTTGTAGGGGGTAATCTCAGGACGTACTGAATCAATTTTGAAAATTTTTTTACCAATAACAAGCCACGTTATCTGTGAATGTTATAGGCTATATATCATCACGCTAAGATCAATAGGAGCGGAGCAACAATGAAGAATGTTTTAAAATCGGTTTTTCTTTCTTTTTGAGAGCTTCCGCTGCGTCTTAGCCCAAAATAACTATTCCACGCGTACGAAGTCGTGGGCAGAAGCTATTAATTAATTATATTATAATATTATAAAGAGGTAACGTTTGTGAGGTTGTAGGGGGTAATATCTGGGGAGTCGGAGAAAAAATGGTCAAACGAAAACGTTTCTCACGAACGCTGCCTTAACGATGAGAGATGATATATGATAGAGTTCTAGAAAAAAGTTGTAGCTTGATAATGCCTATTACCGCCCAACGAAGTGGGCACGGGTCAGCTAGTATATTATACTTATATTGCGTATTTTAACAATTACATCATTTTCTTTTAACTAACTATAATAGTAATGAATTTCAAACAAAAATTAAAATAAACAAATTTTCTTAATGAAGGTCTGAACAAAAATATGATTCATATATTGAAATTGTTGTATGAAATGGAACGTTTTTGAATGATGAAATCAAATTGAATGTTGCTATACCAAGTTGTTTGCATAACACACTTAAATCAGATAGCTAAAGACCTCTTGGATACCTTAACGTAAGAAAGCATTTTAACTATGTGTTCAATAAGGTTTAAAATTTTGAACACTGTTTAGTAAAACTCGTGTTAAACGCTTGTTCATTTGTGTTTTTGTTATTACAAGACGGTAAAAGTTTACAGCCAATTATAATACGTATAATAAAAAAGTTTTCAACGCGTCCACTATCATTCATTGTGTTATATTTTAAACGGTACTAAGGTAAACACTGGAAAACGATAACCATTATTTCAAAAAATAATACAGGTTTTTTTATTTATTTTAAAAGTGTTCAAAGTCTAACGTTCTATGATTAACGGGCGAGCGTGTGAGGCAGCATGTTGGCGTAAGACACTACCGGAATGTGGGGAAAATAAATGTAATAAACACAAAGAAACACTATCTCGGAGCGTCTCGCATCGCGTCGCCCTTAAACTAAGCGATTTATTGAACTAGCCGGGAGTCTGTATGTATATATTTTGACGTGTATAATGTCGCTTCGGGCCTCGCACACAACTAAACAAGAACAGATAGCTCGCTGTGGAGGTTTTGGCGGGATCTTGGAATGTCATGTTTTTTTTTTTTACACTGGTTCAGCAAAATGACTGCACTGTACCTGATGGAAAGTACAGTACAGTCCATAAACAACGGCGACTGTCAATGTTAAATAGCAATGGCAGTCATCGCTATCATGCCGACCTGCAAAAGTGCTTCTTCACGCCTCGTTTGAAGGACCCCATGTCACTAGGAAGGAAAGAGAGAGACGTGAAGATGGAGAAGCTTTCGTTGCTGTAGGAAGCAGGTTGAATCATCGGCAAAAGTTAAAGGGGGATCGAACTGATCAGCCGGACGGAAGGGCCCCCGTACCCCCCCGGGATAGGCCGCCGGGACCTCAAAATCCGGTCACCAACCGGCACGACAATCCTCCCGAGATTATGCGCGGCATGGTGGGGCAGCCTCTCATGGTGGTTAGTCATGATTGGGCCCCTGTACTATACCGCGGGCGGCCAGCGGAAAACCGTTTCTACGGGTCTCCCTGGCCGACCGACTGTATTTTAAAAGCGATTATTTTAGATGGTAGAGCCACCCTGAAGCTATTATTGGTTTCAGCATGAATGGGTCGGCTTGCCCGGGGTACTACCACCCGACCCACAGAAACATCGACGTGAAGTAACAGTGTTTGCATTGTTGCGTTTCGTTCGGTCAGTGAGAGAGCTGGAGGCACACTCCCCTCGCCATGATTACTTTCCCCTCCAAAATGACATGAACAATGTATATAATGTATTTAATTGGATAAGGAATAATACTTTATTGTATAACTAGCAGGCCCGGCAGACGTTGCCCCGCCCTGATTACGAAAAAAATCTTGACAAATTATATACTAAAACGTTCCTCGTCAATCACTCTATCCACTGGTGAAAACCGCATGAAAATCCGTTCGGTAGTTTTTGAGTTTATCGCGAACAGACAGACAGACCGACGCGGTAGGGGACTTTGTTTTATACTATGTAATGAAATAGCTTGTTAGATAACACATAATTATTTTTATAAAAAGATAAAAATGGTTATTGTGGGGTATCTTTTAGAGATAAATATCTACTTTTTATCACGCTTTTATTAGCTTCACCTGTATGTATGTAAAATACTGATATCTGGAGGTGCTGATATTAACAGTGACGCATCGCATGTTAATATCAGCACCTCCAGATATCAGTATTTTTATCATTTTTTTGTCACTTTTCACAAAAATATACATTTATTACTAATTTACACTATTCTTAATCCAAATTTATTAAATTTTATTTTCTGTTTTTTAGTCGGATTTTATATGAAAGCGTGTTTTTTTAAACTATTATTTATTTTTCATTTTTAAGTTAAAAATTTTTTTTTACTTTTTTTTTATTGATCTTTTTAAAATATAGTACATTAATTTGATCTATTCCGTAAGGTTTAGCCAGCGTTTGCGATTTAAGCGCACAAAAATATCTTTGTTTCGACATCCTATTACAAATCTTTGAATTTTTCGGCTTTTCCGTATTATAATATGTACGTATTATATACATAAACCTTCCTCTTGAATCACTCTATGTATTGCTGAAAACTGTATTAAAATCCATTGAATAGTTTAAAATATGTAAGGGAGCAGACAGCGGAAGCGACTTCATTTTATACTTTGTAAAGATACATAACTAGCTGATACTACACACATCAAAAAAGTCTAAGCAACATGCGTGATATTACAAATTTTACCATTTATATTAATTAATTTCTAAGTATTTACTCAAACAAATTGCGTAGGTAAGTAAACTTTTTTGTTATTGATGACATACTGGCTGGTTGTAAAAAAAAAATTGATTATGTTTTGTTTTTTCATAAAATTCAAATGACTGCGAATTTGTTTGAATTTAAGTGCGTTTTAATTGCTACGTTTAGTCTTGATTTTATAATTTTACCAACCATTTAAATAAAGTTAGCGACAAAATTGAATTGTTAGATATTCTTTACGTCATGAAGCGACGTCATTTGATGGCAGATGAAATGCAAAGAGCTGTAGGGATGTTGCAAGCGGGAAGTAATCAATCTCAGGTATCTCGACATTTTGGCATTCATAGAAGTGTTATTTGTCGTCTTTGGCAGCGCTACAATAATACAGGAGAACCCGCTGAACAGCATCCAGGCCGTAAAAGGAGTACAACCACTCGGCAAGACCGGTACATACAACTGACTGCAAGACGCCAGCCGATGTTAACCGCTCGAGAGATAAGTTTGAAGCTACAAATTTCAAGTGGTGTTGATGTAAGTTCTCAAACTGTGCGAAATCGATTGCATGAGTACGGCCTACGAGCTCGACGCCCAATCAGGTGCCCACCGATACGTCACGGGAATCGCGCTCGTCGATATGAATGGTGTAGAGAACGCATAACATGGACTCAGGAACAATGGGATAAAATTATGTTTTCCGATAAGTCGCGATTCGGATTTAAGCCTGATACAAGAAGGGTGCGAGTGTATCGTCGGCCCGGAAATACTGAAAGGCTCAGGTGCGTTCAGGAAGTTCATCCATACAGCGGCTCAACAGTTATGTTATGGGCGGGTATTATGAAGAATAGGCGAACTGAGCTCGTTTTTGTAAATGGAAACATGAATGATGAAATTTACATTGAGGATATTCTCAGACCTTATGTCTACCCATTTGCACAAACCTTTGGCTCCGATTTTAGGTTAATGCATGACAATGCGCGTTCACATACAGCTCGGCGAACCAGTGAATACTTTGCAACGGAGAACATCCGGGTATTGCCCTGGCCTGCACAATCGCCAGATCTCAACCCCATCGAGCACGCATGGGACATGCTCCAGAGACGTGTTTTGAAGGACTTGGACGGAGCGACAACAACCCAACAGCTGAAGGATTTGCTACAATTCCATTGGGAGCGAATACCGCAAGATGACATAAACAGTCTCATTAATTCAATGAATAATCGTTGCCGACAAGTTCTGAATAGCAGAGGAGACCATACTTTGTATTAAATTGTTCTATTCTTTCACAATAAATACATTTTCTTTAGAAATTCCATTTTGTAAGAAAAAAGTTTAGTTTCTTATGTATCTTAGTTTCTACAGTATATTCTAATATTGTTCATTTCTGTTATTAAAAGAACTTATAAAGACAACAGCTGTTATTTTTACATCATAGAACCCTAAAGATATTATTTTAAAAATAAAATACAACGTTATAATGTGAAGAACCATCCTAAAATTTAAATTAGTACATGTTGCTTAGACTTTTTTGATGAGTGTAAATAGCTATAGTATAGATAGCTGCATTTTCGACGAAAGCTTCCAGGCGGCTTGACATTTTCCGACACTTACAACAATTATCGTTATATTTCAATCAATTTACAAAAAAACACTTGACAAATCATATACATATTCTTCATGAATCACTGTATTTATTAATGCAAAACCGCATGAAAATCAATTCAATAGTTTTTGAGCTTATCGCGAACAGACAGACATAAGATTTAATTTTATAATATGTAATGATAATGATTTTGTGTTATTAGGCTTTATATTTCGTAATATTGTTGGTGTTTTACATAATATAGTATAGTTATTGTGAACAAGTGAAGTGGATAGGACATAATACAACGGAGCATGGATTCTGACTTGCCATAAAATCTCTCTTCTAACGAGACAGTACCATCTTGTTAGTTAATTGATATTACCGCAAGATACTTGTACTATCATAACCTACTCGACAATGGCAGTAATAATCTACTTGAAGCTTGGTTGCCAAAAATAAAATAATGATAATAAACTGTGGTAGCCGTTCGGCAAATGAATTTACAGGGTAGCAACAAACATGGAAGCTTTGCCAACATTTCGGACACCTCCTTTTGTGATAGAAGAATAAATAGTTGGATTTTTAGCTCACATATCACCCCCATATACACGCACAGGTAGATACACATATCTTACCTTTAATAAAAAAATAAATAACTCAAAAATTGAAAAAAAGGATTGTGTGGTTTTATAAAACCACGGTAAAAGTGAAACTCTTTTTCACACTATAGACATTTAACTAATAATAGTCTATACACTACACGGTCAGCTGCTGCGAACTATAGGCGTCGCCATATTGGCCCTGGCTGCTCTGACGAGCGCCTTTCACTTTATCCCTACTCCGCGGCCGACCGTCACGCGACATACAACACACAGACGAAAAAGTTTGAGGCGATGTAATAAAAGTTTCACTTTAAAATTAAAAGATGCGTTTAAACTTTGACCACGGTTACACGGTCGACTTAAACTCATCTTAAAAACAAATGAAGCGCTTTAAGTCAATTCTAAAAGTAGGCATAAGTAATGTAATTATATTGTTATTTGGTCGATGTAGTAAATATCACCATTATTGTAACAGAAATACGTGTAATTAAGCGTTAAAAAAAGTTCGTAGTTAATTCACTTTTTTGTAAAATCACTACATATTATAACACAAAGTCCTCTGCCATGTCTGTCTGTCTGTCTGTTTGCGATAAACTGAAAAACAACTGAACGGATTTTTATGCGTTTTTCACCAGTAGATAAAGTGATACATAAGGAAGGTTTAGGTATTATAATTTGTCAAAGTTTTTTTTATTGTCAAAGTGGGATAACATCCACCGGGCCCGCTAGTATGTTATAAAATAATTTCAATACAAACGGAGAAACAGTATTATTTACTACAACAGTTAGATTAATTAGCGTAAAACTGAATTAAGTCGCAATGCCGACGAAAGATATACATAAAATTTTTGAAATAAAATAACGTAAACTGAATTAGGTAATGCGTTTGGAAAAATAAATTAATGTAAATAACATACTTACTTTTTATTAAAATGCGGACTTATTACATTTTGAACCCACTTTATTAACTATCCTAGGAAACGAAGTTTTTCACACGTTTAACTCATAAAGAGAACAACAGTCATGTGGTTTCGTAGTTTTGGTCATACTGATGTGGCTGTTAAATTGGACGTATTCTTCTCGTAACGTTAATTTACTTTCTGATGAAAACTTGAAAAACGTAAATTTTGAGTTAATTTTTCTTTGATTCAAGGAGCCATATATACACAATGATTATTGCGTTTTGTTTATATTTTTATATGAATTTTATATAGAGAAATACTAGACTGTATTCAGTATATCCTTATAATATTCACTTCAGCCAAATTCGAATACCCTTCCTCTTAGATTTTGAAATCCCATCATTTGCTGTTTAACATATGCACTTGGTTTTACATTCCGAACATGTCTCTCTTATAAACATACTAGCTTCTGCCCGCGACTTCGTTCGCGTGATATGGTTACTTTGGGCTAACGCTAACACGCAGCGGAAGCTCTCAAAATAATAAAAAAAAACCGACATTGAAGAGTTCTTCATTAATCCTGTTGGTATGAGCTATGTTATATAGCCTTCCTCGATAAATGAACTATCTAACATTGCAAGAAATATTCAAATCGGACCAGTAGTTCATGAGATTGGCACATTCAAGCAAACAATAGCTTTATAATATTAGTATAGAAGTATAGATTACTATAGATATTCAATGTAGGAACTGAATCTACTTATTAACTCAAAAAAAAAAACTAATACGCTTATCCCACAAACTCAGTCGTGATTGAACGAGCTGTTATCTATAGTTTGTGGTCATAGAGCAAGCAAGTACAATCGAGTTTAGAAGTGTTTCGAAAACATTTAGTTATAGATGAAAATAAAATGATTACAAAACACAACAAAAAACGTACTAGTTTATTTTTAGCTTTTTACAGTTTTTTAATGGCTTCTATGCGACCATTACATAAATTGGTGTGTAGATATCTATTTCTAGAGCAAACTGTAATTCAACAAATGGTAATAATAGAAATATTTTTTCTTCAGTTCTTGGATCGGTGATCGCCTTGGAACACCGTCTGACGTTGACTTCTGTTGTATTTTTTAAATTAAAATGTTTCCCTGTAATACAAAAATTTCACTTCCATCCTATGTCTTTAAGTAACACCGTGATATTTATTGTAGATTCAAATTTAATCTGAAGTGCTTGTTTACCATTTTTTCCTACCTCCGTAGGGTAATATTTATCTAGTCTAGTTTATCTATCTGTAGACAGCTCAAACACCTTTGCTTTATGATTCGCCTGAAGCTGTAGTCAAAAGCGTACGTATTTGCATAAATCTGTATGGAAAAGTGTAGTCTTTAATTTATGATTGACGTACCAATTCCAATTATCGATAGCTTAATGGTTTATGTGTCCGGATACTGTGTTTTTGTACGTAGGTTCGAATCCTTACAAATGAGCCGGAATTTTCGTTGATGGAAAATATCGTGATGAAGCCATACCGTGTGTGCGGTAACGTATATTGCATGTTGTCCTACTTATTATGTACGTATCAGCGCAGTTGAATTAAAATTGTATTTATTAAATACTTAAATTGTTAGTCGCGTTCAAGCACTCAACTAGGTTGCACAACAGCAACATAGGTTTTGTAGGTGATAGAGCCACGCTGAAGCTATTACTGGTTTCAGCATGAATGGGTCGGCTCGCCCCGGGTACTACCACCCGACACACAGAAAACCGACGTGAAGTAACAATGCTTTTGTATTGTTGCGTTTCTCCCGTCCCTTCTCCCCCAAACACAGGCTGGCAACGCACTTGCGACTCCCCTGATGTTGCAAGTGTCTATGGATAATAGTGATTGCTTAACATCAGATGGGTAACCTGTTCATTTGCCTCATATAATATTAAAAAAGAAAAACGGGAGAAGATTAAATAATCTAACTGTGAAATAACAACAAGCAAGTATATATATAAGACGAGGACTTGCTCCTCACCACCAAGGCTGTTGGGCTTTCTCTAAATCTGCTTGGCTAGCTATCACCCTCGAATTGAAAGTCTGTCGACAAGCAACTGTTGCTGTGTTTTGGCAGTTGCGTTTGAGCATCAATCTTTCTAGGTTAAGCGTGTTTACGACCATGGATGACATTGTCATTTAACAGCAGATGAAATTGTAATAAAACGCCAAAATGTTAAATGTATAAAACGAAGTTGGTATTTATAAGATTTAAGCGATTAAAGGGTCAATTGTTGAAGATATATAAATTAATCTATACTAATATTATAAACCTGAACGGTGTTATTACAAAAAAGTTAAATACGTATTGAACCCTGGCCTTAAAAAGGTCTCATATTAAACGCACCGTGGTCGCTGAATGTTCGCCATCTTGCTCTTTTGTCTCGCTTTGGTTACGTTAGGTTAGACTTGTGAAAAAGGATAACGCAAACTTGCCTCGGGTGAGCGCGGTGCATTTATTAGGAAACTTTTTTAAACCAAGTATTTAATACGTATTTAACTTTTTTCTAATAACACGGGAAGAGTTTGTTTGCTTGAACGCGATAATCCCAGCAACTACTAGTCCGGTTTGAAAAATTATTTCAGTATTAGATAGCTCGTTTATCGAGGAGGACTATAAATAATCACGCTAAGACCAATAGGAGCGGAGAAACAATGAAAAAATTTCAAAATCGGAGTTAACGTACGTAATACTTAAACATATTTGCACCGTCTACGTAGACGAAGTCTCGTGTTAAAGTTAGCGTTAACCCAAAGTAACTATTCCACATGGACGAAGTCGCGGGCAGAAGCTAATGTTCAATATAAATTAAACCGTCCATATCTTACTCCGCATAAAACTCATTAGTTATTAATGGTGCAAGTACGATATTGTAAATTACTAATATGTCCTGGAGCTTTAAGTCAGACGCATGTCTTAAATCTTTATCTTATTTTCGCAAATCTAATTACGCCAATGAATCGGAAGTTCCGAATGATTGATGAGAGAGGACGCGTTCACATTTTGCACTTTATCATTATATATTCAAGAAATCATCTTTGAAACTGTCATCAGATTGTAAATCTACACTAATATTATATAGAGGTAAAGTTTGTGAATTTGTGAGTTTATGACGCTGTAGGAGGTAATCTCTGGATCTACTGGTCTGATTTGACAAATTCTTTCTGTGCTATATAGCTTATTTATCGAGCAAGGTTATATATCTCCACGTTAAGACCAATAGGAGTGGAGCACCAATGAAGAATATTTCAAAATCGGGGTTTTTTTCGCCTTGAGAGCTTCTGCTGCGTGTTAGCGTTAGCCCAAAGTAACTAATTAACGCGAACGTAGTCGCGAGCAGAGGCTAGTTAAGTATAAAGTGTGCTATCGATTCAAATAGCCGATTTTATAAGTGAAAACTGCTTTAGGCGCGTTGAGCGGTATTTTTTGCAGGAGATAAATTTATAATTGCGCGTCATGACATGCTACATAAGCGTCACCGACTGTATTGCGTTTGCGCGGCTTGCATCAAACTAGCGACGCGTAGTATAAGGGCCTGTATACATGTAATATTGATATTTTGCAGTTCATCATATTTTCGATTGATTAATAGACTTTATAAAAATGTATATAATTATTGCTCCGAGTGCCGATAGATATGAAAACCACAATAAAGTTAATAATTTCAATAAACAAATTGTGAAATTTAAATATTGTCATTCACACTATAACTAATATGAAACTTTAAAATATAACACGCTCATTTAATTGTTAGTCCAGTACTTAAGACTGCCTCGACTTTTTTTTAATACTTTATGATTATAACGTTTAACAACAATATGACCCGATGTGCTCTAAGATGGCCAACACGCTAAATCTTGTAGGTGATTGGCTCTCAAGAGTAGCGGCTGGAACTCACCCATAGTCGCTTGGCGACAATTCGTAAAGATTTTTATTTACGCCAATCCGCGATGTATCCCAACACACTAACCACTGAGCTCTCATCGATTCAAATCTGTGAGGTCCACATAAATTTTTCCCGATGGTTGGCTTACCTCTTTGCTATATTTCACTGCTTCCAGAATAAAGCGTTAGCCCTCACATGGTACCTGTTGAAAGAGTTAATTAATTTCTGAGCAATTGAGTAACATTTGCGAAATTAAAGGCTTACAATGAAATCCTAATCAGTGCTCGTAAAATACACTGCAAGGGATGTCCCCACGTTAATAAAAAAAAAGAGCTAAAAAATAAAAAGTTTCCATTATAACCAACTCTTAATAATTTCAGGTGTAAAATCCATCATGAATAAGCAATGCTAATTAGACAACGGCCGTCAGTTTCGGATTTGAGTCAGGCCTGATTACTCGGGCCCGCACACAAAATAAAATTATTGGAAAAGAAATCCCACGAATTATTAAGTGTTTGGGGAGGCGAATGAACTCTGGTATTGTTGTTTTTTATGATTTTATATTTACCTTATCTGTAACAATATTGCGTACACCCACGTTTGCAGATTCAGGTTCTTTACGGCTGTATTGATAGGCGGATATGAAATTTCAATGAACAGTAACTTATTGATTTTTGAAGTGAAAACTCGTTCAGTCACGTTGAGCGTTAAAAAAAAATTGAGGCAAACGAACATGTGGGTCACCTGATGTTAAATCCGCACCACCAGGGGAGTCGCAAGTGTGTTGTTAGCCTGTGTTTGGGGGGAAGGGGGAGAGGAGAGGTGGGCCTCCGACGCTGTCACTGACCGAACGAAACGCAACAACGCTAGCACTGTTACTTACCATTGGTTTTCTGTGGGTCGGGTGGTAGTACCCCGAGCGAGCCGACACATTCATGCTGAAACCAGTAATAGCTTCAGCGTGGCTCTACCACTTACACTTATTGATTTATTTGGTAGGAGATAAACTTATGGTTTCGCGTCATGTTCGTAATGTATTGCGCTTGTGTCAGACTAGCAACGCGTAGTATAGCGGTCTGGGTGCTTGTTATATTGATATTTTCTATCGAGCTTGTGTATTCCATCATATATTTGATTAATTAACAAACTGTATATAATTATTGCTCTGAGTGCCGACAGATGTGAAAAAAAAATCATAAATTATGAAATTTTAATAATTCAAACTGTAATAGATTTCAAAATTCAAAAAAGAGCACAGTTATTCAATTGTTTTGAGTTTTCACTTCTGTCGGCAGTTCTTATGACTGCCCCGACTTTTTTATACTTCACTAGTTACGTTCGCGGCTTTACACGCTTTTGTTAGTCATAATTGCTATAATTATTTGTTGTATTTGTAGTAAAATGGATATTGTGTGTGTATTAACCATGTATAAAGATCTAAGCAAACCATTTAATGAGGATCCGTGTGGTGTGTATCTTTAAGACACACGATAGGAATGAAACTTTTACATTACAGAGAAACATTTTAATTACTCATCAATCACTGTTGAATAGCATAGATTGCGTTTAATGATCGTCATGCCATCTGAACGCAATGTAAGCAACCACGAAAAACTGTTCTCCAGTACATGAAGGTGGCCACTCTACCCGACACAGTGTTTACCCCCACCACGTTTCATCACGCAAAAAAGTTGTCGACCAGGATGTCAAAGCCCTTACATATGAAGTTTTACTTCAATAAGTAACTTAGATGGAATAGCACTTAGTTTGTAATGATTACCGATTAATGTATGTATAACACCGATAGATGTCACTAGTTGTAATGTTGGCGATTGACATTGATGAGGTGATTAAGTGCGTGTACAAAGGAATATATAGATAATGAGCGTTGGATGAGACGTCTAAAGTCTAAAGCTTAAAGTAAAGTCTAAAGTAATAATAAAATACTAAACTTGAAATCATCACTGTTAAGACAACGTATACATTAGTGGATCGCATTCGACACGGGGTAAGCTATGTTACTTATTAAAGTGTGTAGCATCCAAAACAACCTAGCTTCAATATTAATTCATCTTCATTTGATTACAGTTTACCGAAACGTCCTTAAGAGATAGCTTGATATTTCTCTATGCGTAACGGAGTTCGTCGAACAAAATGAATTTTCGTCATATTTGGAGCTGTTTCTCCGTCGGTGCTAACCGGAAAGACGACCAGTGTCCACTGAGGCCATTAAGGTCTGCATACGTAAGAATCTCCAAACTCATCTCCTTTGAAGTCGAACCCGCATCAATACATAGATAAAATTGTAACAGTTCCGTACACGACTGTACACATTACGAACTGTCAAGTTATATTTGGATATAGTATGTTTAAATACTTGACGGCGGTATTCGGTAACTCGAAATGTATTGCTTAAACTCGTGTAGCCATGGGACGGTCAATTGGGAAACGTCATTCTGGACCGGTGTTACCAGAGTACAATTGTTAAAACCGGCACTGAGCGAATGGAAGAATTGCAAGAACTCGCAGTGGTTAGTTTTACTAGCTGACCCGGCTTACACATAATTTTAGATCTTTGATATCTCCCAAAATATACATTACAATGATATGCTATAAAATGCAGTTTTCATCTACATTAAATGCCCAACGTAACTAGAGTTATTAATTACAGAAAAAATATTACTATATACGTTAAAATAGTGTCGAAAATAACCTATTCTTTTTTACGAGGCCGCGACTTAGTCCGCTTGGAATAGTTACTTTGGGCTAACTAATTGGTGATTCACTCGTACTGGTCTTAGCATGATGATATATAGCATTCCTCGACAAATAAGCTATCTAACACTGAAATAATTTTTCAAATCGGATCAGTAGTTCCTGAGATTAGCGCTTTCAAGCAAACAAACTCTTCCAGTTTTATAATATAAGTATAGCTTAACACGTAAAAGATATAACTGATTATTGTGGTTTATCTTTAGGAGATATATATATACTATCCAGGACTTTTTTGTATGCATGTTTAAGATGTATAATTCTGTAATACATTATCTTTATGTATCACGTAAGATTTATCCAGCGTTCCTCATGTAAGCGTTCAAAAACTCACTCATACGACTTCATTAGAATATATAGATTTTTATGTACTTTATATCAATGTATATGCATTTACATACAAACCTTCCGGAAGAAATTCTCTAAATGATAGTGGAAACCGTATTAAAATCTGTTGCATACTTTAAAAGAATTAAGGTTACATATTTATACATACTTATGGTTGTGAATTTTGTGTGGTAGTGAATTGTGAAAATGGAAACTTATTAATAAAAATAAATATCTTTATATCTTTCTTAAAGGTTCAATGTGTGGTTAACCATTATGTTTACCAAAGGTCAATAGTTTTGTTTTAATTCGTACTGAAAAACCGTGAAAATAGATATTTTTTGAGAACGCCTCCTTAAATGCTTAAAAGTCTTGACAAAGTGTCTATCCGCGCACGACAAAAGAGAGATACTTTGACCGCTTTATCATCATGTGTATCGTGATATTGACTCAGTTTAATACAGACACACTCTTACTCTTGGAAATAATTAAAACAGTACCATTGTTATGTGACAAATATAGGTGCTCCCATCGTTCAACTCCTCACAAGTTCTACCACCTTCGTCTGCTTGATACTTAACTACAATACAATCAATAACATTTATGGTTACCTCATAAATAAGGTAACAACGAGACAAACAAATAATTAATATAAAAATGAAATACATACAAATTTACAGCGTCGCAGTTAAACTTCAATGGATCGCCGCACGGAGTCATAATTCACGGGAACTATAAAGATCTATAGATCGTATAGATCAGTCGTGGATCGTTCAAAGAAATCGGTGGGGAAAAAAGACTATGCGATACCCGAGATGCATGCCATTATATCTATCTCTCTCACACGTACGGTGGAGGCGGGGTCAGAGAGGGACGGGCTGACCTCTTATTCTATGTAGCTTTTTCTAAAAGCTCAGTTAATCAGTTGTGCTTGAACTCCGGCCGAGGTTGGTTGTGTTGACGGGAATATATATTTTTAACGTTTTTAACTTCGATATTGTTTATGAAATTTGTTTAAACACTTTTCTTACATAAATAAATATATTAAGTGGAGTGCAGTGTTGCCGTGTTAAAAAAAAAACAAAACTATTTCGACAGTGTGTTGCACGAAGTTGGAATATTTTCATAGAAAAAGGTCGGTTAATATTTGTCACTTTTTATAGCGCTTTGTTGAACTGTTTACGTGGACAATTTCATTTTGTAGTTGAGATGACGTTCTATTTGAATTTTTATAACTCACGAATGAATACTAACATAATTATAACATTACATTTTACCCATACGAGAGGGTTTATTTCACAATTAGTTGGTAACCGCGATTTCGTCGTTTTTTTTTCGTGTTTTTTATATTAAATTAACTGTATTTACCACTTACGAGAAAGCGTAATGATAGCGATAGCGATGTTCTGGACGATACTGTAAATAGTCGTGTCTATCTGCTGTTAAAAGTCTTGTCAGAATTGAGTCAGCAGTTACCTAAATTTTACTAGACAAACGGCAATTATAATTTTCTTTCTTGCTAATTCTTGCTCATTGCGTTAGGTATTTTAAAAATGTCAAAGGGTCAAATAAATACAAAGAATGAGTAGATGATACAAAGAAATACGGAAAATTGCGTAGTTCAGTTGTATTGACCTGATTGAGCCTCAAACGAATTGTATTTTCAGTGCTGTATAGAAATTTCTGCTTTTCTAACTTTCTCACCTTTAAAACTAACTCGAAACTCATAGCCCTTTAGTTCCCTTTTGAAACTCAGCGATATTTAACTACATTATTTTGGAAACACAAACGAAGAATACAGTAAAACGAATTTTTGGAACAAGTAAAACGCTATAACTGATAATTCTTATATGTTACCCAATTATAGCCGAGTTAAAAATGTCTATAATTGATAATAACTGTTACATAGCGTGACATGTATATTAGCCTCTATATGTTGTAATATTGATGGCATTTTACGTAATATAGTTCGATTATTATGCACAAGTGAAATGGACTGGAAATAATACCACGGAATGTGATTTCTGAGATGCCACAGAAACTACCTGTAAAGTTCTAACAAGGGGGCTACCAAGTTATTAGAACATTGAAATTATAGCAAGGGACTTATAATATTATTATCTACTCGACAATGACAGTGCTAATCTGGACGATTGGTTACCAAAAAATAAAATAGTTACATACGAATCACTAGCGACATCCCGCGACTTTGTTTGCATCTATACCTTTATAAATGATGATATAGTACATTATCTTTGTGTAAATGTAACTGTTTACGCAATGCGCGATGAATTCGTACTCAGATCACAGGTTTCTTCCAATTTTATTGACACTCCTGGTTATATTTCGTCCAGTTTAAGAGATATAGTTAAAAAGTGTAGTCTACACGTTGTTCTAATTTATAAGCTATGTAAATGTAGAGTTTCGTCCAAATTAGTTTAGTAGTTTTTGCGTGGAATCGTGACAAACATCAATCCATACAAATTTTCTCATATTGATAGGATGAATGACGCTGTTGTGGTCGTTTACGACTGCGGTTGTTTGTTCATCTGTTGTTTTGTAATCGTATCGCGGTTTGTAGCGATGATACGGTTTAGAAATGAACATTCGTTGTTCGTATCGTGACTTTGAGTGTGATTCACGTGACATACTCTCCTTTTCACGCTTAGTTCTTGCATAATTGCGGTAACAGCGGACGAATATTATTAATGATTTACAGTGTTATAGTCTATTATAGCATTTGCTTGGTTGAGAAATGTTCTTGTGGTACCACCGTATGTGGGACATTATAGAACTGTGGATTTCTCAGAGTTTGAAATCGACAATACGTCGTGGGCTGGGGTGGTGATTATGCCCATACCTTCCTTCGGAAAGAGACCTATGACCATGTAGTGGGTCTCTTACAGGTTGATGACGATAAATATGATAGGTAAAGGGTGAATCTATACTAATATTATGTCTATACTAATAAAACTGAAGAGTTTGTTTGCCTTAACGCGCTAATCTCAGGAACTACTGGTTCGATTTGAAAAATTATTTCAGTGTTAGATAGCTTATTTATCGAGGAATGCTATACGCTATATATCATCACGCTAAGACCAATAGGAGCGGAGCACCAATGTATAATGTTTCAAAATCGTTTCTTTTTCCTTTTGAAGATTTCCGCTGCGTGTTAGCGTTAGCCCAAAGTAACTATTTCACGCGGACGAAGTCACGGGTAGAAGTTAGTGTTAGATAAATCAGATAGAAGTGCAAATATATTTGTCTCGTATGAAAAGTGCATAAAATTGAATAATCAATACTTTCGCTATTATAGGGTAGGCTAAATTAAACTGCTGAATACCAAAATGAGCACGTGAACCTATAAAAAAGAATAGGTTAAAAACATTGACATATAAAAACCCAAGATACACAGTCTCGAATAAAAGTAGCGCTCATAACCGGCCGCAAAAACTCCCCAATATATGGTTACGTATATAACTCCCATACGTGGTTATAGTTATGCGATAAACTTACGATTTTGCAAATTCGACCTTACCTGAATGATTTAGAGTTGCTTTTACAAGGACGCAAGCGACGCGAGACTATTTGAAACGACTGCATAATTCAAAATTATGCACTCATGTTTGTGTGCCGGCTGTGAGACGTTACGTGTGCATCTTGGGTTTTCGTATATCAATGGTTAAAAAGGTAGTATTGTGTGCGAGATGCAACAATCATGCATAAGAATGTTTTTTTAACTAAACTGGAACTCGAACTAGCGACCCTCTCAAGTACCGACGCGGTCGCGGCCGCTCGTTAAAATGATTTACACCGATGGGACATTTTTATTAGCTATAAAAGATGTGAAAAGTCAGGGCGCGACGCGATGTCTTGGAAATAGCACTTAAGCGAGCAATGATATTACTCAAGATACTTTACCTACATGATATTTTAACAAAACAAATGGCACGATAACGCACACATACGTAAAGTAATACTGTAACGCCATACTGTCTTAGACAAAATGTGGAAGTAAGATGGCGTATTGTCAATAACGTTGGTGAAAAAGTAATTCATATGTTGTTTAGATACGGGCGGATTGACGTTGCAGTCGTCAAAAATAAGCTAACTAGCCACGTTTTACGTTTTAACAAGGCGCTGTCGAAGCGCTTATGATGTATCTATATAGTTATAATATCATTGTTAAGCGAGCATGGAATTCTACCTTTTGTAAGACAAATATAACTGTGGTTTTTGAGAAACTTATCATTAATTGAAATTAAGTTTCTCATGGCAGGGGAAATTTTTGTTACGCATTAAACGTAAGGTATGTATTTGTATGTCTAAGTATGTATTAGAGTCCGTCTGGGTCTAGTGGTATACCGAAATGAGTAAATGTAAAGTTAAGTATTTATACTACGGAACTCCGTATAGTTTATGAGCATTCTCATATAAATTTCAGAATATGTTTCACTGTTAACATTAATGTGGTTTTCATATCTATTGGCACTCGGAGCATTAATTATATACATTTTTATAAAGTCTATTAATCAATCAAATATAATGAGCTGCAAAATATCAATATTACATGTACACAAGCCCCTATACTACTTGTCGCTACGCTGTCGCAAGCCGCACAAGCGTAATACACTCGATCACGCTTAGTAGCATATCATGATACGAAATTATAACTTTATCTCCTTCGAAAAATACCGCTCAACGTGCCGAAAGATGTCTTCACTTTAAAAAAAAATCTTAATCAATAAATGTGGTGTTAATTTTATTGTAACAAATATCGAAACAAGACCATTAAGGTTACGATGTCGTACGATGATTACCTATAGAATACATTATTACTTGATTGCGCGATATAATAATTAATTAAGAATCAACGTATATGAGCTATTAAACGCTTTTATTAACTGCTCATTTCCTGTGATAACTTAAGTTATTATGTACAAATAAAACCTTTAGCTAACGAGATATCGATTTAGGGTTATCTATACTATACTAATATATAGTATTATAAAGAGGTAAAGTTTGTGAGTTTGTGACGTTATGGGGGGTAATCTCTAGATCTACTAAACCGATTTTGAAAATTCTTTTACCAATAGAAAGCCACGTTATTTGTGAGTGCCATAGGCTATATATTAACCCGAAAAATTAAGATACTTTTTTGTGGTAGATGGCAGCACGGTCGTGCGCCCATATTAATTGATAAATAAATAAAAATACACAATTAATTCTATTGTATGATTTTTATTATTATTCAATTTAATATTTTTTATTTTCTTTTTTCAAATATTTTTGATTGATTTGTTTATAAACTATTTGTTGACAAAATCAAAAATATTTAAAAAGTTTTACTTCAATCGCGTGTGACGGTTACACGCACTCATTTTTTTTATTATCAGGGCGGGACAACGTCCACCGGGCCCGCTAGTATATAATATAAACATAGTATAAAACAAAGTCCCCTACCACGTCTGTCTGTCTGTCTGTTCGCGATAAACTCAAAAACTACCGAACGGATTTTCATGCGGTTTTCACCGGTGGATAGAGTGATTGATGAGGAAGTTTTGTATATAGTTTTACAAACTTACCCAGTTTTAGTATATAATTTGTCAAGAATTTTTTCATAATCAGGGCGGGACAACGTCTGCCGGGCCCGCTAGTATAATATATAATTATAATAATATTATAAAGAGGTAAAGTTTGTAAGTTTGTGACGTTGTAGGGGGTAATCTCTGGATCTACTAAACCGATTTGAAGTGTTATATACCTCATTCACCTAGGAAGGTTATAGGATATATATCATCACGCTAAGACCAATTTTTTATTCTCGTAGTACCACCGTATGTGGAGAAACATAAAGCTGTGGATTCTTGGAATTTGAAATCACAGTTGCGGGCTGGTCTGGTGATTATTTCTATAACTTCATTGGGGAAGAGGCCTATAGCCCTGCAGTGTCTTACAGGCTAATGACTATGATATTGTCATGAATACTTTTAGATGTTTTATTTTATTTATCTAAATTACTTCTTAAAATGTTACTTCTTTGTTGATTTATAATTTTTGTAATATATTGTAACTAACTGATTCCGGCGATTTCGTCTGCGTCGTTTATTATCCCAATTGCTTTCTTATATCTCAAAGGGATTAGGCAGGGGTTTCGAGACCAAGCTTCAAGGCTGCTTGACTTTTTCAGACACTTCCAAAACTTATAGTATATTTCAACCAATTTACAAAAAATCTTGACAAATTATATACCTAAATCTTCCTAGTGAGTTACTCTATCTATTCATTAAACCGCATAAAAATCCGGAGGTGGCGGACTTCACTACATAGTATAAAACAAAGTCGCTTTCTCTGTCCCTATATCCCTATGTATGCTTAAATCTTTAAAACTACGCAACGGATTTTGATGCGGTTTTTTTTTAATAGATAGAGTGATTGAAGAGGAAGGTTTATATCTATAATAACATCCATTAAATAGTGGAAAAATACTGTTATTTTTGAGGTTTCTAATGTGATGTAAATAATTACATTTTTTCCGCTTACATTGCAACAAACGCAGGCGGGCCACGGGCAGTAATGAATAAATCAAAACTATTGGATCGATTTTAATCATCTTTTCAGTGAATGACATAGGCTATATATTTTATACCCGTGCGAAGCCGGAGCGGGCCGCTAGTTGTTTTATAATATGTTGTGATAATATAGTTCTTCCTTTCGCTTACTATAAATAGTTGTTTTTCTTACATTTATGAAAAGGGGAAGATGTAGTAGTTATATGTTACTCGTATGTTAGGAGGTACATGCAAATAAAGTTTAGATTTAGCACCGCCATCCGATTGTTTACTTCACATACTCTCTTTCGGGAAGAGACTTGTGATCCTACAGTGAGTCTTACAGGCTTATGTGATATCACAGAGTTACAGATAATAAAATTGAGGCAGTCATAATGACCGCCGACAGAAGGGAATACTCAATACAATGGAAGAACTATGTTCTGTTTTCCCAATCCGCTTACGAAATACGAACCCGTACCGAACGCTGCGCATTATAAAAGACGTCCGCGACATATTTTTACTGACCCTCCCGATGAAATAACGGCAGTGAACGATCAGTACCAGCCTGTATCTCCAAACAGAGCGTTCACGCCCACGCCCGCGTCACCACAGGTCACGCCACCGTGGTCTGGGGGTCAATTTCGCTCCCGCACACCAGATTAGGCCCCCCTCGGCTCAAGTTAAAAAAATGTTCCCTTTTGAATTTGTAGAATAATTATAGTGTTGAATTATTTAAAATACATAATTTGTAAATTAAAACTACTATCATTAGTTTCTCTTTCACATCTATTGGCACTCCGAATAATTAGTATATATATACTATTTTATACAGTTTATTAATTCATCAAACACATAATGCACTGCACAAGCTCAATACAAAATAAAAATATTAAATGTACACAGGCAGCTATACTACGTGTCGCTAGTGTGACGTGAGCTTCGCAAGCAGAATACGCTCGGTCACGCTTTACGTAGCATGTCATGACGCGAAATTATAAATTTATCTCCTGCCAATAATACCGCTCAACGCGCCTAAAGAGGTTTTCACCTGAATAAATATAACGGTGTCGTTTCTGGTAAGAGTATGCGCTAAGTCTGTGATAGCTGTGTCTCGCCCTCGCCAAATCGTCGCCTGTGATTTACTACAAAGGAATGTGACACGATCGTTTATCTCATTGCACAACAATGCCTATCGAAAGCAATGTCACTGAAACCCACGCGTCATTACGGACGAAAAACAGCGAGCGGGGTGTCCAGAGATTCTCACTTTCAACAATACATTTTAGATTTTTTGTGTCCGAGAAAACGTTTTTGTAATACCCTTTTATTACTTTCACGTCTGTCTATTTATGTTATGTAACGGAATAATTGAATGGAATAATCGTACATCACTAGCATGTCGACGTCATCGGTGACGCGACCCATAAGTTTATCCCCTACCGAATAAATTTATTTTTAAATCGCCCAACGCGGCTATAGAAGTGTCCACTTCAATAATATAGCATATCAAGACTTAGTTTTTATTTTATTAAAATCGGTTCTGTCTGTCAAAAGTTAATTGAAAGACGGAGCGAGAGTACGAGAGAAGTGTAAGTAAGTTAATGCATTACCGTCTCATAGAAAAATGATTTTAATATAAACAGAATGATAGAGGTATTGTAACCCAATTATTCAAAACTTTTAGGTAGATGTATATTCTATGTCTAGTCTAGTCTACGTATAATGTTTTTGTAAGAGATTGCATTGCATTTACTTACCTACTCTTCTCTTTCGACTTTACTAGAGCCGTCATTCAAATACCAATAATTTTTGATAGAGTTGACCGATTTTTCTGAAACAAATGTTACTCGAGGATATCCTTTATGATTGTGTTTATGAGGTTTCATCGTGAACGTAGCACTTTCGCAATGATGTCCAAACAAACCGACAGACATTTCTAAAAATGATTGAATATTATTTCATTACTTATTCCTAGACACTTGCAGCAATTACTTTCACAAAAATTTGAAAAGTGCAGACACGTTAGATTTATGTTCTTGTATTATATCTATAGATAATGAAAATGCAGTTCATTTGATGGTCAATTAGGTCAATAGTACTAAAAGTATCGACACAGGACTATGATCGTTCGATACCCAATTTTTCGTAGATGATTCTAGGTCACTTTTTTTTGGATTCGATTGACCCATTACAATTTTTTTTAATTAAAAGATTATTTAAAGCACAGCGGAGCGGGCCGTTATCGACTAGTATTATATGTAAAAACCCCCTTTTTTTTTATTTACGTGGGGAAATCCTTTAAGGATACGCCACCCTCTCGGGGGAGAGAGTGGGTTATGTCCGGCTCGCACGGACTAAAACCCCACGGTGTACCGTCCGCCGTATGGTGGGGGCGGCCAGGGATCGAACCTGCTGTCTTCCTGAGAAACCGCCCCTGCGGCAGCCTGGCGAGTGAACGCCAGGCTTCGTCCTACTATAGAGAGACTACTGGGTACACGACCAGTCGTCTCCCCTCGTCAGCCTCACCTGTGCAATGATGGGTCCCTCGACCCATCTCCTCAGGCTCGGCACGGATGTAAAAACCCCCTGCAATAAATATACATACAACTATGACTAGAAACTAAGAAAAAAAGAACCTCTTTTTTTTATTTATCTTTCGCAACCAATCTTCTAGATTATTACTGCTATTGTCGAGTAGATAATGGTATTATAAGTTTCTTATAATAATTCCAATGTTCTAACAAGATAGTGGCCCCATTTTTAAAACTTTCCAGGGAGTTTTTGTAGTTTTCTCAGAATTCATGCACCGTGGTATTATTTCGCATCCACTTTACATGTGCACAATAACCAAAGTATCACGTAAAATTCCACCAGTATTTCAAAATATAGATTCAAATATCACAATATTATGAATAGAATACAAGAAAAAGAAACATAATTTAACACAACTTCCTTGTTTACGCGACCATAGTCATAGACAAAGTTTGTGTTATTCTAAAAAAAAAAAAAACTCGACATTCCCAAACGTTGACGTATCCAATGGACTTTATAAGTATAAATTATTTTAATTTATTACCCTGTTGTTGATAATTTGTCTGGTCGTTAAATAATATATCATGAGAATAAACTCAAAACTTGATAATATTCAAGAACCAGTTTGACAGTTCCTTTTGTGTAAACAAAATGGCGGATCTCGTAAAAAGTACGTCTTTTACTGCTAGTTTTTTCTTACTAGACGGACTTGTTTCATTGACATGTGAAGATAAGTGTGAAAATACGGTGTTTTTTATTGCGTTCGTCTGTAATCACACTGGCGATAGAATTGGCATGAATGGTATGAGGTTAAGTTTAGAAAGGGATCGAGTGTTAGATACTGTTTGGATGAAACGTATTTGTAGCTTCATCGACAGTTCAAATATAAAATATAAAACTTGAAGTTTAACTATATTTAAGATATGAACCATGTCAAGCGATTTTTAATGTCTAAAGGCTAATGATATTATAACTAAAAAGCTGTACATACGTCATAAGTATCTCAACGGCGCCTTGTATTTATTTAGCTCCGTCAATCTGCCCGTATCTAAGCAACATATGACTATTTCGTTTTCACAACCGATATTGGGAATATGCCATCTTACTTTCACATTTTATCTAAGACAGTGTGGCGTTACAATATTACTTTACGTATGTGTGCGTTATCGTGCCATTTACTTTGTCAAAATATCATGTAGGTAACTTATCTACCTACAGCTTTTTGTTATAATATAATTGCTAAGGGCTATTATTATAGGGTGGATCTATATGTGAACGATTGTGACGTCTGCAAATGACGCTCCTCTCTGTGCATCGACTTAAAACGAATGTAACTATTTATGTTTTGTAAAAATATATAACATGAAGATATAAACCAGATTGAATTTCTTGCCGGTTAGTCTCGATGACTCGGTTATTTTTCCGAACCGGTAGTAGCTTTGACGTTCATAAGCGTCTTCTCAGCATCTAAACTGAATAAAGTATTTTTTGATTTTGAAATACATGTATGAGTTACTGAGTTACACATGTGTATCTCACTAATGCCTATATGTATGAATAGTTAGTTTAGTTTAGCTTAGTTAGTTAGTTATGTTGCGTGTTACGCAACAGCCCAAGCCGAGGTGTGCCATGCACCCTTGAGCTGGTTGCCAATTAAAATCGGCTGAGTGCCTTACATTCGAGACAATTCTCAGGACATTTCACCGAGGGGTTTGGGGGGGTTAAAAACCTCATAAACGCCTCACGTATAAGACAACCCCTTACTTCTTCAACCGTGACCATTCAGATGAGAACCATCACACTGGTAATTCGAACATCTTCATAACAATACGCGGACGTGAAAATAGTTATAAGATACTCTGTTACAATTATCCACAGT
Source organism: Antheraea yamamai (assembly GCA_036509395.1). NCBI lineage: Eukaryota > Metazoa > Arthropoda > Insecta > Lepidoptera > Saturniidae > Antheraea > Antheraea yamamai. Next base: position 10,268,977 of record AP028453.1, on the reverse strand, counting down.
ACCATTTCCCCCGACAAATAAAAACCTAACAACAATAAAAAATGTTTGTCGTGACTTCTGACCCTTTGAGCTTGGAATTATCAGGTCACGAAGCGAAATTCATACAATGGTCGGACGCGTTCGAAACGTGCTATCCGTGGTCATAGACAACGTCTTATATTTTTTATTTTACAATAATTTTGCTCTGTGACACTGACACGCTCGGGTTGTATTCGAATTCTAATATTTTTTGTGAGTTCGAAGATTACTTTTGATCTCTACTAACATGAATATTATGAAACTAGCTCCTGCCCGCGACTTCGTACGCGTGGAATAGTTACTTTGGGCTAACACTAACACGCAGCAGAAGCTCTGAAAAGGAAAAAAAAACGATTTTGAAACGGTTTTCATTGGTGCTGCACTCTTAATGGTCTTAGCCTGATGATAGGCTATAGCCTTCCTCGATAAATGAGCTATCTAACCCTGAAAGAATTTTGGGAAATCGGACCAGTAGTTCCTGAGATTAGCGTGTTCAACCAAACAAACACTTCAGCTTTATAATATTAGTATAAATGTATATACGAGTATATAGGGTCAAAGTAAGTGATCACAGTTTTATGTATTTATTATTTGTTGCTAATTATATGATATCCATTTTAAGGACAGTTTTGATCTACATGACATGTACAACGTATGTAATGTATTTAATTGGATAAGGAATAATACTGTATTCTATAAAATAGCTTTGTAAATATTAGGTCTTTACCTATGAAATTGCCGTTTTGTATGAAAAAATTTAAATGAATTTTTTTCATGTATTTTTTATTTGTATTAATCGAAGTAATCACCCATGCAATCAATGCATCTTTGCCAACGCAGTGGCAGTTTATTGATGCCCTTCTTATAGAAATCAGCTGGACGGGAGGCAACAAATTCTTCAAAGGCATTTTGTACTGCCTCTCGGGTATTGAATTTTTTTTCCCGCCAAGGAGTTATCCAAATTCTGGAAAAAGTAGTAGTCTGTAGGCGCAAGGTCTGGTGAGTAGGGCGGATGACGGAGAACTTCCAACCCCAGTTCTTGCAACTTGGAGACCGTCTGCTGTGCAGTATGAGGTCGCGCGTTGTCGTGCAGGAGCAGCGGAGACGAGCGATTGACCAATGCTGGTTGGAGATGTGCCAGCTTCTCCATCATTGTGTTCAGTTCTTCACAGTACACATCTGCAGTAATGCTCACCCCGTTTGGTAAGAAGCTGTGATGAATTACACCGGCGCTAGACCACCAAGCAGTGACCATCACTTTTCTAGGGGTAAGTTTTCGTTTAGGGCATTGTTTAGGTGCTGAACCAGGATCCAACCAACTTGCTGAGCGCTTGCGGTATCAATCAGAATCCATTTTTCATCGCAGGTAACAATGCAGTTCAAAATTCCTTCATTTGTGTGTCTGTTGAGCAGTACAAGGCACGTTTCGACGCGTACTTAGCGCTGGCGATTATTGAGTTCGTGGGGCACCCATTTGTCAAGCTTTTTTACCTTGCCAATTTGACGCAAATGGACCAAAATTGTTTTGACGCTAACGTCGAAAGCTGCTGCTAATACATCCGTAGATTATGTATAATCAGCTTCCACAATCGCCTTTAATTCTTCATTGTCGACCAAAGTCTTCGGACGACCGCGAGGTTCATTTTTCAGGTCGAAATTCCCAGAACAGAAGCGAGCAAACCAATAACAGGTGGTGCGTTGGTTTGTAGTGTTAGCTCCGTAAACGTCGTTGATGTTGCGTGTCGCTTGTGCCGCGTTGCTATCACGACGGTACTCATATTCCATAATTACTCGAATTTTTAACGTATTCATGATGACAAAAAAGATTGAAATGCGATGAAAATGTAACACTAATCAATAAACAAATGACTACTATTGGAAAAAGAATTCCATGTTTTTAAAATAAAATTAGTTTGAAATTAGAATTCTTAGCCAAACAAAAATTATTTTGATTTGAAATGGCCAGTACTGCAGAACGGCAATTTCATAGGTAAAGACCTAATATTATTTTTGTAAAACGAATGGTAACTGTCAGAAATGGTTACTGTGTCCATTAGTGATAAACATATACTACCGAGGACTTTTTTATCGATCGTTTTAAGATATACAATTCCGTAGTACATTAATTTGATCTATCTCGGAAGGTTTAGCCAGCGTTTGCGATTTAAGCGCACAAAAATATCTTCGTTACGACATCATATTACAAATTTTTGAATCTCACGGGTTTTCAGTGCTATAATATGTATGTATTATATATATAAACCTTCCTCTTGAATCACTCTATTTCTGAAAACTGTACTAAAATCTGTTGAATACTTTAAAAGCTCTAAGGGAACAGACCGCGGAAGCGACTTCATTTTATACTATGTAAAGATGAATATATCTGATTTGCCGAATGTATGTAACTGCGTTATCTCAGTAACACTGCACCTATTTCACTAGTTCTCTTTGTTGTACATATTTGTAATTGTCATGGACGAGTTTCGTATGAAAGAAAATGTATAAAAAATCTTACGGAAAAGTGTATATTTTGGGTTAAATAATTTCTAAATAAAAAGTGAGTGAGTGAAATATATCTTTAAAAAAAAACGATATTTGATTATTATTTACATAGGTATAATAGATATACATTAAAAATATTTTTAAGTGATATTTCTAATGGCAGGGCTAATTCTGATCGACAAAATTTTTGTGTGAAGAAAAGTGACAGGGGTAAACACTGTGTCGGGTAGACTGTTCTTGCCTGATCACCGAAGTCAAGCTACATCAAGCGAGGTCAGTACGTGGATGGGTAACTGCCTGGGGATACTGCGTCACGTTGGCTTTTCATTGTATTTTTATAACGAAAATGCTTCCCTGTTATATAAATGTTTTCACTTCCATTCGCGTGTCTTTAACAATACCCTGTTTTTTTTAATAGTGTACAGTATCCGTAGTATTATTCCAACTTACAATTGACTGGTTTTTATCACGCTTTTATTAGCTTCACCTGTATATATGTAACCGACCCCTTTGAGCTCGATTTTGTCCTACTTTGAACGATCAGATTTAATTCAAACTTTGCACACCTGTCAAAGGTCGATGACAATGCAATAATCCGAAATAAAAAGTAAAAAAAAATTAACTAAAAAATGAAAAATAAATAATAGTTTAAAAAAACAAAAAACACACGCTTTCATAAAAAATCCAACTAAAAAACAGAAAATAAAATTTAATAAATTTGGATTAAGAATAGTGTAAATTAGAAATAAATGTATATTTTTGTAAAAAGTGACAAAAAAAATGATAAAAATACTGATATCTGGAGGTGCTGATATTAACATGCGATGCGTCACTGTTTTTTAGTTTTTTTAAACTATTATTTATTTTAATAGTGTACAGTATCCGTAGTATTATTCCAACTTAGACTTGACCGGTTTTTATTATTCGTTACTTTTACGTTACAGTCTGCAATATAGTCTCACACCAGGATACCTGTACGTATTCTATGGTATATCGAAAAATCCTTGAAAAAACACGTTTCTTGAATGGGGCCTCTTATAATGTAATACTTTTTGATATTTTTATTGTATATTGAGATATAAGCTGTAATAAGTTTTATCACGTATATCTGTATACTATACAATCTACAGCTATCACACTTTTTTTTTCGAACTGACTACGCTGTTGGCCTGGCAAGGCCTTAACAGCTTCACCGAACTACTACGGCAAGTGCTTAAGGCACTCAGCCGATTTTATTTCACAACTAGCTCAAGGGTTCACGGCACACCTCGGCTTGGGCTGTTGCCTGATACATGCAATTCGCGACCTATCTGAGCTAACTATTCATACATACATGAGTTGTTGAAACATATATGTGTACCAAGCATACATCCCTCAACAACTCTTATATATTTCGTATCGGATAATTTTCTAAACAATTTCAGTTTGATAAGGGAAAAAAATAAAACCCTTCCACTTGCATGTGTAAGCGTGTATGCGTGCACGTGTGGGGAGGTGATATGTGTAATGTTGTCGCAGTGATGTAAGATTTTGTGTGAGTGTATCGCGCGAGCAGCGTACTCAAGGGCTCCACGCCGAGGGAACGGACCTAGGCTTGAGCCGCTGCCGAGGGGGGCCTAGTCTGGTCAGCCGTTACACTCGTATTCCTATGTTTATTGTAAATCTACTATATGTCAGGTTAAGATCCCGCCAAATGTTCTAGCAAGATGGTGGTCCCCTGGTTACAACTTTCCAGGGAGCTTTTGTGGCATTTCAAAATTCATGCTCCGCGGTGTTCCTATCCTCTTCACTTGTGCACAATAAACGAACTATATTACGTAAAACGTCACCAATATCTATATATATATATATAATAAGAATAAAAACCTAACGTGTCTGTACATTTTCGATTTCCATGAAAAAAATTGTTGCAAGTGTCTAGGAATAAGTAATAGAATACATTTCAATCATTTTTAGAAATGTCTGTCTGTCTGTCTGTTTGTGTGAACATGCATCGCTGCTAAAGTACGGGGTTTACAATAAAACCACAACAAGAAAATCGTAAAGCATATCCTCGGGAGTAACTTAGTCTTGGTTTCATTAAAATCGCTCCACTCTATCAAAAGTTATTGTAGTTTTAATGACGACGCGGCGTCAGTACGAGAGAAAGTAGGCAAGTAAATTAACTTAATACATTCAGATGACTTTATTGATCACTGTTTTTACATAAACTTCCACGCAGACGAAGTCGCGGGCACAGCTAGTTATAAAATATAGAGTCAAAAGATTATGAATCATTACATAGTATAAAACAAAGTACGCTAGCGCGTCTGTCTGTCTGTCTGTTCGCTATAAACTCAAAAACTACTGAACGGATCTTTATGCGGTTTTCACCAATGGATAAAGTGATTAACGAGGAACGTTTTGGTATATAATTTGTCCAGGATTTTTTTATAATCAGGGCGGGACAAGGTCTGCCGGGCCCGCTAGTAAAATATAAAATCCACTACATAACAGACTAACATCCCGCCAAAAACTCATTCAAGATTAGTTTTATGTAGCAACTTATTGTGAAAGAGTGTAAATTGTTGCTAACTGTTCAGTGTTGCGTCTTCAACATTGAAATTACCGAAACGGAATCGACCAAACCAAAATGGAGCATAATTGGCTGTTACAGTATCAATACCATAAACACTATTCACATTTTCAGCCGCCTAGATTCCGTTTTCGACATTAGCGAAGAAAAAATTTAAAATATACCGTTTTTTCTCTCTGCTAGTGTCCATTTTTGACGTGCGTTCAAACAAAACCGAGTCCTGTAATCGCAAACGGTCAAAAAAGTTTTTAGTACAAAATCTCACCTTTCTAATGCCATCTAATGGAACCCGATCGGGCTTCGATAACTCGGGATACAGATAACTAAAGCCATATATTGGATTTTTTATTTATTTTTATGCAAGCGATTTATTGATGCAAGCGAACGGGCGAGCCACCTGATGTTAAGTGATCACCACCGTTCATAAACACTTGCAACATCAGGAGAGTCGCAAGTGGGTTGCCAGCTTGTGTTTAGGGGGAGAGGTGACGGGGAAGGGGGAAGGGAAGTGGGCCACCGGCGCTCTCACTGACCGAACGAAACGCAACAATGCAAGAACTGTTACTTCACGTCGGTTTTCTATGAGAGGGTGGTACTATCCCGGGCGAGCCGACCCATTCATGCTGCAACCAATAATAACTCCAGCTTGGCTCTACGACCTACAAAAATACTAAAACCTAAAAAAATAATGGATTCCTTTTTACTACAACTATTATTAAAACCAAATTAGCAATATTTTAAAGCAATAGAAAATCGAAAGAGTCCCCGCATCACCAGATTGCTGGCAACACCGACCGACTCACGAGCCCTATTAATATTTATTGACGAATTTAAATGAATTCGAGTCTACGCTTATAAAGATGTCGTTTATTCGAGTTCTTATCTCGGAAACTCAACACCGTAAAGGCAAATATATTTGGACGCCTCGTATTAAAGATGATCGGGAAAGTGTTGCTAGATGTAAATATTAGCTGTGATTCGGATTTTATTGGATTTTTAAGTGTTACGCGTTGACGTTAGCCGATGGTAATTGAGACAAAAATCTCGTGAGAATTAAATTACATTCACAAGCGAGTGGTCGTTGCCAGTTTCGTTATCATGTAAAAGTTATGTAGTTCATTATAACATGTGAAAGATTATTCAGTATATTTTACGAATTAACAAACTCTAGTTTATATTAAAACCAGCTTCTGCACACGACTTCGTCCACGTTGAATAATTACTTTGGGCTAACGCTAACTTTAACTCGCGACTTCGTTTACGTAGATAGTGAAAATATTTTTAAATAATCGTACGTTAACCCCGATTCTGAAACATCTGACATCAGTGCTCCGCTCCTATTGGTCATAGCGTGATGGTATATAGCCTACATTCTTCCTCGATAAATGAGCTATCAAACACTGGAAGATTTTTCAAATCGGATCAGTAGTTCGTGAGCGCGTTTAAGCAAACAAACTCTTCAGGTTTATAATATTAGCATACATATAGTGTAGAAGTATAGATATATATATAATAGCTGTTAACCTAAAACCAATGTTTTCAGAGGTTAGCGCGTTTATATAGACAAAAAATGTCGAGGCAATCATAGGGACTGTCGACAGAAGTGAAAACTCAAAACGATAGAATAACTGTGTTCTATTTTGAAATTTTAAATTAATTATAGACTGAATTATTTCAATTTTATCATTTATGTATTGAAATTATTAACATTAGTGTGGTTTTCACATCTATTGGCACACGGAGCAATAATTATATAATAATTATATAAATTCTTATAAAGTTTATAATCAATGAAATCTATGATGAGCTGCAAAGTGTCGATACTACTAGTCTAGCTAGTCTGACGCAAGCCACGCAAGCGAAATACGGTCGGTCACGCTTACTAGCATGTCATCACGCGAAATTATAAGTTTATCTCCTGCAAAAAAATACTTTACTTCAGTCGTGTGGTCTAATGCACACTCGTTTTTTCCATAGTATAGGTAACTTTTTGTTCGTGTCTATGATTCATGGCGGAATTCCCCGTTCAAAATGTACCCGGCGACATTTCGAAACGTTCGTAATTCAAAATTTAAATTCCATTTCATGTCGAACGCGACTCAGAAACCGACTCAGGGGCTATGGAAAAAAACGTTCAGCAGAGAACTAATGACGATGGAATCTCTTTGTGTCCCCAACGGTATTTATTCCTCGAACAAGCGAGAACATCGGAACTGCAATTAGACGTTTTGCTATGGCCCTATCAGAACGCACCGTCGTATTATGTCTTTAATTGTCAAACGATTTTCAAAGTTATACATACTTCTTTGAGAGTGAAAATTCAAGGTCGAATTTTAGTGCAACGTGACATACGTGACATTTTTAACGTAAAAGAGAGGGGAATAGGTGTTTCGCAAGAGGTGGAAAAAGAGAGAACTATGTTACATAGAGAGAGATAGATTAGCGTGATAGAATGAGAGAAGTGTACGTACGCGAATAGAGTAAAATTTCAAGGTGCAATTATGAAGGAATTTTGTAACTCTTGTTACGCGAAAGTACTAGAAATAGCTACTTAGGCAGTGAGAGATAAATAAAGAACTATTCTGAGAGAAATAGCTGATCGTGATAGAACAAGATAAGTGTATTACACATAGCTACGACAAAATAATTAAGTTTCTTTCAATGTAGTTTATTGAAACATACAGTTTCGTTTACAATTTAAAAAAAAAAACAGGACGTGTCGTAAAGTCCCACGATAGAAGTCAAACTTGTATTCCAGGGGAAACATTTTAATTAAAAAGTACATTTTTTTTCTAATATTTTTTGCGCCATTCTTTAAGATCGCCGGGCCAAATTCCTTAACAGAATGTTTTCTCTTAATAAAAAAGTTTCACTTCTATAGTCTGTGTTTACGACACATCCTGTTTTTGTGACATGTCAGAATTCATGTTCTGTAGTGTAGTTTCCACATTCCTTGCATATAATATAACGCCAAATTATAAATTGAAGTCACTATATGACAAATTGAGTTCGCATCAAAAACAAACGTAGTGTAGTGCTTTGTATTGAAAATTGATTTATATTATTTGACTAGCTGTGCCCGCGACTCCCTCCGTGTGTAACCTAATGTAAAGAAAAGAGTGACTTATAAAATCATCAAAATTTATTAAGTCCATTTACTTATCTACTTTTCTCTCGTACTTAAGTCGCGTCGTCATTAAAATTACAATAACTTTTGATATACTGAACCGATTTTAATGAAACCAAGATTAAATGTTACTCGAGAATATGCTTTATGATTTGATGAGGTTCTATCGTGAACGGAGTACTTTAGCAGTGATGCGTGTTCAAACAAACAGATAGACAGACATTTCTAAAAATGTGTAAAATGTATTTTATTACATATTCCAAGACATCTGCAACAATTTTTTTCACAAAAATCTAAAAAGTACAGACACGTTAGATTTGCATTCTTATTTATATGTATAGAATAGACATTTTTTTTATATAAATAAAATGTAACATGTATCTATAAGTCAGATGAAGGCAACAATATGTTAATAATAGAGATGTCTAGCTTTGTAACCGGTTGTCCGATCCGGGAATCGAAGCCCGGGACGTCTTTGATAAGATCGGGCCTTAAGCCGCGCGCCGCGGCCTTACGTCGCGGTGGTATTCAAAAAATTTTCCAACAAAGATATGAGGTACTGTCGGTCACATAAACGTTTGGTTTTGTGTATTTTTTTGTTTTAAATCTAATCTAATATTAAAAAGCTGATAAGAGTTTGTTTGCTTGAACACGCTAATGTCAGCAATAACTGGTCTGATTTGAAAAAATCTTTGAGTGTTAGATAACTCATTTATTTAGGAAGGACATAGGTTACATAGTGTATTATAAATATGTTTTATAAATTAGTAGCAGACCCAGCCACACGTTCCTGTGACTCAGTTATTACATGAACCAGAGTTGCAAAAGAGACTCGAAATTAAAATGTGGCGCCATCTATAAAATATGTATAACAGTCGGTCCTACAGTTTTATGTCAACAAACTAATTCTAAGCGCCATCTGTTCGAGACTGATGAAACTTACAATTAACAACAACAACCAACATTGACAATGATTTAATTTGTAATTAAAAAATATTGAGGCCATTAATTGAAATATAAATTATCCTATCTCTCAAGTTGAACCAAATTATACATAAATGCCAACTTTTATGAAGATCGGTTAAGTAGTTTCGGAGTTCATCGTAGACAAACATTATGATATAGGATTTTTGTATATTAAAAATGTTATTAAATTATTTTATATGATCAGATTTCTCTTATGAATTCTTTAAGAACGTATACAACTCATATGTAAGCATATTTTCAGTGTATTTAAACTCTTTACCTCTTCCTATTGTTTCAAACAAAGAAAACATACACTTATCTATTAAAATTGTCGTTACACATCAAAATCGACAGTTAAAAATCAAATTATCACTACATATTATAAAACAAAGTCTGTCTGTCTGTTCGTGATAAACTCGAAAAGTACTGTATGGATTTTCATGGGGTTTTTACGTAAAGTGATTTATGACGATGGTTTAGGTACATAATTTGTCAAGGTTTTTTTATTATCATCATATATATTTGTTACTAATGTAGAAAAACAGTACCTAATAAAATCATCTGAATATATTAAGGCCAATTACTTATCTACTTTTCTCTCGTACTTAAGTCGCGCCGTCATTAAAATTACAATAACTTTTGATAGAGTGAACCGATTTTAATGAAACAAAGACTAAGTTACACTCGAAGATATGCTTTATGATTTTCTCGGATTATTGAGGTTTTATTGTTAACTCAGTACTTTAGCAGTGATGCGTGTTACTTATTCCAATACATATGCAACAATTTCTTTCACGATAATTGAAAAAGTACAGACACGTTATATTTACATTTTTATTATATGTATAGAAGATATTAATCAGTGGTAACATTGTTGTAGTATGAAAATTAAAAAAATATATTAAATCCACTTTTCTAAGTAATTGTACAAAAACCGTCAGCCCCATATCATTCAGGTGGTTGTATACTTGTGTACCTTTGCCTTCGTTCTTTTTTTTTATTCAACCGCCATCAGGCACATGCGCGCGCTAATGTGCGTATGTATTTTGTAAATCGAGATTGACTTACGACGTAAGATTGCATTTTAAATTCGTTCCGGAACGAATAAAAATTTCATTTTAATATTCAAATTCAATACATATTATAAGTGACATTATTTATTTACACATTATGCGTTAAATACGCAATGGCGGACTTAATGCCTAAGGCATTCTCTGCCAGTCAACCATTAGGTGGTGCAGAGATAAATGTTGGTAGGTGTAAAAGGTGAGGTTTTTATGAAATTATGTTTAGCCTATTTAATATCACAATATATAAATAAAATATCAACACCAATATACTACATATATAATACATATATACTACACATATACAATACATACACATTACAACATCATACATAAATATCAATACAATAAATAAAAGTATAGTTAGTCAACATCAAGTACTAAATACAGCATTAACCAGATAATTCTGCTAAATGACACTGGTAAAGCCGACGTACCCTGACTTTAAAACTGAAACGGTTAGATGACATCCTGATTTCATAAGGAAGCGCGTTCCATAGGAGAATTTATTGGATATAGAAAGATGAATGTACTAGACCGGAAGTATGGACAGGACAGCAAAGAATAAGATTATTAGAAGAGCGAAGGTTAAGGTCATGATTAGATATTTAGTGAAACGGATCCTTATTACAAAGATTTCTACTACTTCCTTCCTACAAACATGTTTATATAAGAAACTAGCTTCTGTTCGCGACTTCATCCGCGTGGAATAGTTACTTTGGGCTAACGCTAACACGTAGCAGAAGCTCTTAAAAGGAAATAAAATCCGATTTTGAAACTTTCTATATTGTTGCTTCGCTCCTGTTGGTCTTAGCATGAGGGTATAGCGTATAGAGGGTATTTTTAAATAATACGTACGTTAACCCCGACTCTGAAACATCTGTCATCGGTGCTCCGCTCTTATTGGTCATAGCGTGATGATATAGCCTATACCCTTCCTCGATAAATGAGCTATCTAACATTGAAAGAATTTGTCAAATGAGACCAGTAGTTCCTGAGATTAGCGCGTTCAATCAAACAAACAATCCTTTCAGTTTTATAATAGTACTTACTATATATTACTCGTCGAAGTCGAAGTCGTGGTGGCTTAGTGGTTTGACCGGTGGAATATTATTTCGATGTCCGCAGGTTCAAACCCCGGCATGTACCAACGAATTTTTCGGAATTCGCGTACATTTACTAATTTAAATTGGTAACACTATCGGCTGACGGTGAAGGAAAACATCGTGAGGAAACCTGAACCTGAGAAATGTTCTTGTACTCTACGGTATGTAGGAAAAATATAGAACTGTGGATTTCTCAGGGTTTGAAATCGCCAATACGTCGTGGGCTGGCGTGGTGATTATGACCATACCTTCCTTCGGGAAGAGGCCTATGGCCCTGCAGTGGGTCTCTTATAGGCTGATGATGATATATTACTACTCTTCTCCCGTACTTAACTCGAGCCGTCGTTCAAATTACAATAACTTTTGATAGAATGGACCGATTTTAATTAATAATTTAATAATAATTTTCTTGGTGAGGTTTTATTGTGAAACCAGTACTTTAGCAGTGATACGTGTTCATACAAACAGACAGACAGACATATCTATAAATGATTGAAATGTATTTTATTACTTATTTCTAAAAAGTACAGACGCGTTACATTTGCATTCTTATTTATATATATAGATAACTGCATTTATATCAGAATTGTTTTTGTCTGAACTGAAATTGATTTTTCAATTGCGACGTTCTAAGTATGAAATATGAAGTTGTATTAATCTTCATTTTCAATTATGTTATAGATTCTTATAGGTATAATCAAAATCAAAATAATATTAAATGATCGTTTCTTGTAAGACTTAAATCATCCTTTTCCATTTATCTCTATCAATTTTCAATTCAATTTTCACATGTCACCCTTTACACAATACATATATACCTTCTTCGGTCTTTCTCTATATCCTATGTATAGTATTTTGGGGTGTAAGGGGTGTCCAATAACATCATAACATTTGAGATGCCTAACCCAACCTCATCTGCACGTGGTGCACCCTGCTGAATAACGAACGAGGCAATGGCGAAAGCGGGGTGGTAGGGCTTTACGGCCTGACTGGGTCGCAGCCACCATGTATATAGCGAAACAGCCGTCATAGTAATTCGCTTCTGCGGGTCGTGTTTCGGGATCAGCCTGTGCATATCCAGCTTCTCGCAAGGCGGTATGACAGCGGCGACCGGCGATGGATAGTGTGTCGCTCGGATGTCGCCATTGTTTTTGGATTGTACTGTGCTTACCATCAGGCATAGTGCAGTCATTTTGTCGTGCTACAATAAAAAAAAAGTATTTGCATCCTACGTCTATCAATCACTTCTCATACTATGATAATCTGTTACTCGTCAACTTCTTTGTTACCAGTGCTGTGTTTAAATGCGTGTCCCCAATTAGCAACTCAGTTGCTAGCGTTTTCGGGGACCGTTTTGGTCGACGCCGATTCGAATTATTGCAAATAAACTGATTCTTTTACTGGAGGAAAATATCGTGGTGAAACTATAGCTTGGTGGTAAGAGTTTTTCTAAGCTCACCGCCCGTTATTTACAACCCTTATGATGAAAATCTTTCGCTAAACCTCTAGGGATCTCTTCCGACACTTGTACTTGAGAGCCAGACCCTCTTACCTAACGTGTTTATCATCTTAGACCACGCTGAAGCTATAACTGGTTTCAGTATGAATGGGTCAGCTCGTCCGGGGTAGTACCACCCTCTCACAGAAAACCGACCTGAAGTAACAGTGCTTGCATTGTTGCGTTTCGTTCGGTCAGTGAGAGCGCCGGCGGCCCACTCTCTTCCCTCCCTCCCTCTTACCGCTCGCCCTTCCCCACCAACACAGGCTGGCAACGCAATTGCGACTCCTCTGGTGTTGCTGGTGTCTATGGACGGTGGTGATCACTTTACATCAGGTTATCCACCTGTTCGTTTACCTGCTATGATATAAAAAAAAGATTGAAATTGAGGTCAAATGCTAAAACTTATCACTACATATTATAAAAAAAAGTCCTCTGACCCGTCTGTCTGTTCGCGATAAACTCCGAAACTACTGAACGGATTTTGACGCGGTTTTCACCAATTGATAAAGTGATTCATCAGGAAGGTTTAAATACATCATTTGTCAAGGTATTTAGGTATTTTTATCATCAGGGCGGGACAACGCCCGTCGGGCCCGCTAGTAAAGTATAAAAAAAGAAATCGTGGCTACGAAAATTTCATTCGTAGTAAAATAAAATCGTGACATGTTATTACGCGAACGATAAATATTCGTCGGAAGTCAATCGTCGATCTCGAAAGGGCATTCGATAATTTATCATTGATCTTTCCATACGTTATTTTTTTACATATTATGTGTATGTATTTTTTATAATAATTATATACTTACTCTGGAAATATATTTTTTTAACCAGAATACGTTCGCAGATTTCTTTTTTTTTGTTTTATTATTCCCGGAAAATAATAGTTGTGCATCATATACGGATGGTTGTTTGATATCTTTAAAAATATTCGCATGCTCGTAGGTTTGAATATATCGGAGATGGAGAGAGTAAGTGTCGTGGTGTAGCGGTGTCTCTCCTGTGAATCCGGTTGGAGTGAGACAAGAGGAGACGGGGCTATTTAAGTATTACGTAAGTACTGATGGGTGTTTTGTGGGGGTCTTCAATTATTTTTTATATTGTGGGAGGCAAACGAACTGGCGGGTCACCTGACGGCAAGTGTTCACGGCCGTCCAAGTCCAAGTAATTGCTTCGGCGTGGCTCTACCACCTACAATTTTTATCGAATAATAATATCTTTGAAATCGAGGATACTTCTTTAATCACAATGAACATTATTATATTGACAGCGACAGGAATTAACCTAAAAGTATGAAAAAAATTCCGCACTAAAATATTTATTCGAATAATTCCATATTAAATAGTCGCATTTTTTAAGAATGGGGAACTTAGTAATATATAAATATAAAATTATTAATATAGTTTACACGTATAAATATAACCACAGATTTGATACACAACACTGTATAACTGTAGATGAATGCACAGCTGACCTCTACGCCACCGCGCGCGCTTATTGGTCAAAACGAATAGCGCGCGTTTATTGGTCGATTTAAATAGCGCGCGCTCATTGGTCAAATCGAATAGCGCGCGGTGAGCTCCCTTCCTGTAACACATTTCCGTTCCTTTTCCAAAATCACTCCCACAAAAAATATCCAACAACCCAGAGGAAAGATGTTGCACATCAAAAACCTGAGAGTTTTCCTACAATTTACTCCTTCATTACCGAGCCGTGACGTGCCTCGTTTATCTAAAACCCTCCAGTGTAACGGGCGACGGTATCGGTGAATTACGAGCCATTAAACCCTCGCCGTAATCGCATATCCAACAATGAATATGTTTTTATATGACACCAATAAAACTCAACTAATAAGGAACTATATACAATAGTATTTGAGACGAACGCACGGCCGATGTAATTGGTCTATAGTCATATTTTAATCAAATTGTCTAGGAAAGTAATAACAGTGTGTGCGCTTTCACATTAGCAGTGCCGAGCGAATGATATTTATAGACCGTTGTTTAATTTTGTTCTAAAATCACATTAGGTGCGGTATACACGAGTGTTTATACAACGCTCGTTAATCACACAGTATAGTCTCCTTTTTTATGTGTTCGCACACAATTTTAGTATCTATACATATAATAAGAATGTAAATGTAACGTGTCTGTACTTTTTTATATTTTAGTGAAAAAAATTATAGCAGGTGTCTAGGAATAAGTGATAAAATACATTTCAATCACTTTTTAAATGTCTGTCTGTCTGTTTGTATGAACATGCATCACTGCTAAAGTACTGCGTTCACGATAAAACCTTACCTAAGAGAATCATAAAGCATATTCTCGAGTAACATTTAGTCTTGGTTTCATTAAAATCGGTTCACTCTATCAAAAGTTATTATAATGTTAATGACGACGCGAATTAAGTACGAGAGAAAAGTAGATATGTAAATGGACTTAATACATTCAGATAGTTTTATTAATATGAAGAAGGCGCGGGCACAGCTAGTATTATATAAATAAAGTGATTTGGTAGGTGGTAGAGCCACGCTGAAGCTATAACTGGTTTCAGCATGAATGAGTCGGCTCGCTCGGGGTACTACCACCGACGTGAAACCGAACATCGAGAAAACCGACGTGAAGTAATAGTGCTTGCATTGTTGAGTTTCGTTCGGTCAGTGAGAATGCCGGAGGTCTATCTCCCCCTCTCCTTTCCCCCTTCCTCAAAAACACAGGCGGAAAACGCACTTGCGACTGCTCTGGTGTTGCTGGTGTCTATGGACGGCGGTGATCACTTAACATCAGGTGACCCTGTTCGTTTATCTCCTATGAGATAAAAAAACTAAATGCATGTCGTTGTGCATGGATCCCCCAAAAACTATACGATAGATATCGACTATTTTTTAGGTGAATACGTATTTAGTCGCGTTTAGAGATTAAAAATAATAATAAACTTACTTGGCAGGGTAAAAGGGTTCGCGTCACCGATGACCTTGACATGCTCGTGACGTATTGCACTTGCGTCAGACTAGCGACGGGTAGTGTAGCGGTCCGTGTACATATTATATTGATACTAGCGGACCGGGCGGACGTTGTCCTGCCTTGAAAACAAAAAAATCCTAAAAGTCGACCGCAGCGCCACCTACCGGGTCCAATTGTGAATCTAAACCATTCTCGGATCCACTCGAACACGCACACAAAATTTCATCAAAATCGGTCCAGTCGTTTAGGAGGAGTTCAGTCACATACACACGCACACAAGAAATATATATATTAAGATTTGTATTGAGCATGTGCAGTGTATTATATGTTTGATTGATTAGTAAAATGCGTATAATGATATGAAATATATATGAAAATCAGACTAATGTTAATAAATTGTGAAATTTAAATAATTCAGAATACAATTGATTCAAAAAGGAATCTACACTCCATCTACAAAAAATGTACTGTTCCCGTGAGGTAGGTCGCGGGCAAAAACTAATATGCAAATAAAGTTTAGTTACTCACACCACCAGGGAACCTATCGAAGCAATGTTTAATTTTATGGTGAATAAATAATTTCGCGTCGCGCTGTTTAATGTGAAAAGGGATTATTTTTCTGTTTATGACGTCATAAAGGAGCGGGCGTCGCGTCCGAATCGTTCGGAGTCGTGTTGCGTGATATTGGTTGACGGGGAACGGTGCTAGGCAGAGACGTTATATTAGAATTGCAAGGTTGTTATTCGATCTGAAATCATATGCAACTCTATTTGGGAACGACAAGGATATGTACCAGCGTTGCAATATTTTTTTGTGTAATGGCGGGATTTTGGGACTTTTTGAGAGAAACAAGCGGGATTCTTTCGTCGAAAACGGGACATAGTCAAAAAAATGTATATCGACGGAAGAAAGCGGAATTGTCGTAACTTTAAAGAGCCAACACCAGAGCCAAGATAACTATTTCAAAAATTTATAACTCATATTATATTTATAGAAATAGAAAGTGAAAATTGATATGTACTTATATAGCAAGCAATTTCAAGTCTCATTGACACATAAACAAAGTAATATCTATTTAATTTTTAAAAATGCATATTTTACCCTGATTAGCCCAAAATGCAAGTTACAACAATTCCGCTTTCTCCCGTCGAAGTATTATTAAAAGTTTTTGAATATTTATCTTTTTATTTGAGTTCATATTACGTTTACGTGACAATAGATAGCAAAAATAGACATTGAAAATTCATTGTAATAAAAGTATATTTTAAATTGGATTTACCCTATCGTTAATTAGTCTTATTCGCTTTCTGAATTAAAAAAAAAACAGAAATCAAAATCAAACGATGGAGTTATCCCCGAAAGCGGGGACTGAGCATGTCCCGCGCGGGACATTTAATTTTGATTGAAAATCGGGACGTATGGCAACGCTGATATGTACTTTATTTTCTTGAGGCACTACAAAGTGACTCAAAAAATAAAGAACCAACATTTGTATGACTTCTCGTATTGGGCCGGTCAAGTGTTATGTAAGGAGATTTTTCGTAATTTCTTACCGCTCCCTCCCTCTAGCTGACCCACCACGCGTTGCTGTGGCTCAGTTATTACATGTTAAAATAAAATTATGATAAAGTATTTGTTAGTATGGAGCAATGAGCATACCTAAAAACTTGATACAGAAAGCGAGGTTACGTAGTAAATAGATTAACATAATAAGTGCACCATAAAATAAACTAGAGTTGAAAAGCGATTTAAAATTAAAACGTGGCGCCATCTATGGTATCTCTATAACAGTAGATGCTACAGTTTTCTGTCAACAAACTAATTTAAGCGCCATCTGTTCGAGACTGATGAGACTTACAATTAATAAGAATAATCAACATTGACAATCATTTAATTTGCAATTAAAAAATATTGAGGCCACCAAACGAAGTATAAATTACCCTATATGAGAGATAAGGCCAAATTATATAAAAGTTATGAAGTTTCGAAGTCCATCGTGGACAAATATATTTTTTTATCTGTTTTGTTTATGTTATTGATTCAAGCAGCAGTTAACAAGTATAGAAATAAGGAGGTCATAGTCTATAGAGGAGTTAACTTATAGTGGTGCGTTACTAGGCCGATGGTAGCCCAGTGGATAAAACCGCGCACCTCACATATCAGACCTACACATCCAGTTCCCCCATCCTCTTATGTCATCAAAAATAAGCAAATCAAAGACCCCTCCCCCTATCCCCCCGGCCCATTCAAGTATTACGTAAGCACTGATGGGGGGTGAGGGGTCTTTGATTTGCTTATTGTTGATGACATAGGGGATGGGGGTCCGGGTAGTGATTACGTCACCAATATTTTTTTATTAAACCGGAACAGATTTAGATAAATGTTTACGTAAGCATGGGGGGTGGGGGGGTAAGAGCATTGCTTACTTTGCCTGACCAGGGGTAAGGGGCGGTCAGAAATTCCAAAAATTCTGCTTACGTAATACTTTTACGGCCCCTTACGTAAGACTTGAATGACCTCTATGTTAACTTGTTTTATAGTACATCGACCTTAAAAATCAGAAATAGGAATTCGTAATTGGATAATCAATTGAAGATCGATCGTCTCTCCTAAGCTATCCATCACAATTGTTGCTTAAATTAAATGTTCTAGTGTATTCTATAGAAATGTTCCTTTGGAGACAATGTTAATACTAGAACGGGTTTCCTGATTTGAATATATAATCCTGTGGGTGATTAATAGTTTTTTTTAAACTACAAATGTAGCCTATACAGCTATAATTATATTCCATCTTACATCTATAATTCAATACTATAATATGAAGAGTTTGTTTTTTTTATATTATAGGAGGTAAAACGAACAGACGGGTCACCCGATGGTAAGTGATCACCGCCGTACATAGACACTAGCAACACCAGGGGAGTCACAAGTGCGTTGCCGGCCTTTTATAGAAGTATACGCTCGAACGGGCTAATGTCAGGAACTACTGGTCCGATTTGAAAAATTATTTCAGTGTTAGATAGCTCATTTACCGAGGGGTGTTATATCATCACACCAAGACCAAAAGGAGCGGAGCACCAATTGAAAATGTTTCAAAATTGTTTTTTTCCCTTTTGAGCGCTTCCGCTGCGTGTTAGCCCTAATAACTATTCCACGCGGACGAAGTCGCGGGCAGAAGCTAGTTTCTTATATAAACGTAAACATGTTTGTAGGAAGGAAGAAGTAGAAATCTTTGTAATAAGGATCCGTTTCACTAAATAATGTCACTTATATATAACTAGCGGGCCCGGCAGACGTTGTCCCGCCCTGATTATAAAAAAAAATCCTAGACAAATTATATACCAAAACGTTCCCCGTGAATCACTTTATCTACTGGTGAAAACAGCATAAAGATCCGTTCAGTAGTTTTTGAGTTTATCGCGAACAGACAGACAGACACGGTAGGGGACTTTGTTTTATACTATGTAATGATATATTGAATTTGAATATTAAAATGAAATTTTTATTCGCTCCGGACCGAATTTAAAATGCAATCTTACGTCGTAAGTCAATCGCGATTTACAAGCCCTAATTAATTTAAAGCCCTAATGTAGCCTTAAGTAATTATTTTACGCCGACGAAATCGCGGGCGGAAGCTAGTCTACGTATATATGTATGTATATGTGAAACCTTCTTTAGTAAGATAAATAGTTATAGGTTATCGTCACCGATGGCCTCGACATGCTCGTGACGTATTCCGCTTGCGTCAGACTCGTAGTAGTATACAGCTTGTGTACATATAATATCTCTTCATTAGTTGAGCATGCTCAGCCCATAGTATTTCAGTTTAGCTTGTTAAAAAATCGCGAATAAAATTATCGAGACAGTCATAAGCACCGTCGACAGAAGTGAAAATGCAAAACAACATTAAACGAAATATTAAAATTTTATAATTGATAAATTTATATTATTAACATTAGCCTTGTTTTCACGTCTATTGGCACTCCGTTGCAATAATTATATACATTTTACCAAGTAATAAAAAATAAGAATCATAGATGGCACCACATTTTAATTTAGAATTTCTTTTTCATTTTCTTTTTTTATATCATAGGAGGCAAACGAACAGATGGGTCACATGGGTGGAACAGGTGATCACCACCGTCCATAGACACTTGCAACTCCAGAAGAGTCCTAAGTGCATTGCCACCCTGTGTTTGGGGGAGGGGAAGAGGGGAGGTGGGTTATCCGGCGCTCTCACTGACCGAACGAAACGCAACAATGCAAGCACTGTCACTTCACGTGGGTCAGGTGAAACCAGTAATGGCTTCAGCGTGGCTCTATCACCTCTAAACCATTTTTCATATCTTTTCAACATCTAATAACTGAGTCACAGCAACGCGTTGCTGAGACAGCTAGTTATTTTAGAAGATGTGACAGGAAATTTGTTTATCGGGTTCGCTGGTTAATAAATCTATACTAATATTATAAAGAGGTAAAGTTTGTGACGTTGTGAGTTTGTGGGTTTGTGGGTTTGTGAGTTTGTGACGTTGTGACGTTGTGGCGTTGTAAGGGGTAATCTCAGGAACTACTGGTCCGATTTGAATAATTCTTTCAGTGTTATATAGCTTATTCATCGAGAATGGTTATAGGCTTATATATCATCACGCTAAGGCCAGTAGGAACGGAGCACAGATGAAAAATGTTTCAAAATCGAGATGTTTTTTTTTTGAGAGCTTCTGCTGTGTGTCAGCATTAGCCCAGAGAACTATTACTACGCGGACGAAGTCGCGGGCAGGGGCTATAATCTATATACTAATATTATAAAGAGGTAAAGTTTGTGAGTTTGTAACGTTGTAGGGGGTAATCTCAGGAACTACTAAACCAATTTCTTTTACCAATATAAAGCCACGTTATCTGTGAGTGTCATAGGCTATATATCATCACGCTAAGGGCAATATGAGCGGAGCTACAATGAAAAATGTTTTAAAATTGGGGCTTTTTTTCCTTTTGAGAGCTTCCGCTGCGTCTTAGCCCAAAATAACTATTCCACGCGTGCGAAGTCGCGAACAGAAGCTATTAACTAATTATATAATCTATAATCTATACTAATATTATAAAGGGGTAAAGTTTGTGAGGTTGTAGGGGATAATATCTGGGGAGTCGGTGAAAAATGGTCGAACGAAAACGTTTCTTACGAACGCTGCCTTTATTATGAGATATATATTATTGACTTCTAGAGAAAAGTTGTAGCTTGATAATGCCTATTACCGCCCAACGAAGTGGGCACGGGTCGGCTAGTATAATATAAAAAAACAAAACATCATTTTTAAGGTACGTAAAATGGCGACATGTGTACTTACCTTGTTTTGGTTATAAACTGTCGTTTAAAAAGCCAACAATATTTACCGAAGGCGGTAGTAAAGTTCACCCATAAAATAAACTATACACTGAAGTTATTCGCAGGAACTAAATATCTCAAACGTTTATATTTACGACTCGGCTTTGTGTGGGTGGACACGGACTCGTGAGTCCGTCGATTGTAATATTTGATACCGGATTATATTTATTATTCTATAATATCTACACATCTCCTTTGTTTGTTCACACTGCGCTATCTATTCACTGTATTTTTATTAGAATATTCTAGAAAGACAGCGATATTAACCTCTGTACAGTCCATGCCTATTTAGGGTTTAAGCTTCGTACATACGAATAATAGAACTTATAAAGTTGTGATGCACTGTTCAATAGACTGTTGGCGGCATAAATTTAACAAAGATACATTATTACAGTATTTGAAAAATTTGAACAATAACAAATTATGTAATGTAAAATTAATTAACTAGATATTAATATAGCTATTAATATAGCTTTATAGGTGGTAGAGCCACGCTGAAGCTATTACTGGTTTCAGCATGAATGGGTCGGCTCGCCCGGGGTAGTAACACCCTCTCACAGAAAACCGACGTGAGATAACAGTGCTTGCATTGTTGCGTTTGGTTCGGTCAGTGAGAGCGCCGGAAGTCCTCACCTCCTCCCTCTCCCGTCCCCTACTTCCCCTTCCCAATTCAGCCCTCCCCTAAATACAGGCTGGCAACGCACTTGCCTGGGACTGGGACTTTGTTATAAAACCTAACACTATTACCTAAAAACTTTTACTGGATTTAGTGAGCATGAAACATGGAATGACCAATATGTTTCTAGTATATAAATTATGTCTGTCTTTTCTATTTAATTTTATATTAGTTTATATATATACTAGCGGGCCCGGTAGACGTTATCGAGCCCTGAAAAAAAAACCTAGACAAATTATACCTAAACCTTCCTTATAAGTCACTCTATCAACTGGTTGAAACCGCATGAAAAACCTTTCAGTAGTTTTTGAGTTTATCGTGAACAGACGGACAGATGTGGTAGAGGACTTTGTTTTATAATCTATAAGTACATGCAATAAGAAGGTAAATCAAACATGTCTGAACTATTTCGATTTTCGTAAAAAAAATTGTTGCAGGTGTCTAGGAAAAAGTAATAGAATACATTTTAATCATTTTTGAAAATGTCTGTCTGTTTGTCTGTTTGTATAAACAGGCATCACTGCTAAAGTACTGGGTTCACAATAAAACCCCATATAAGAAAATCAGAAAGCATATCCTTGGGAGTAGCTTAGGCTTTCATTTTTTTTAAATCGGTCCACTCTATCAAAAGTTATTGTAATTTTAATGGCGCCGCGACTTAAGTACGAGAGAAAAGTAGATAAGTAAATGGACTCAATACATTCAGATGACTTTATTAGTCAATGTTTTGTACATCAGGTTCCACGTGGACGAAGTCGCGGGCACATCTAGTATGTAATAAGTTTTTGCGGACATCCATTAAATTATCAAGAATGTATTGGGCAGAGTTAAGATACCACTGTCTGTCTTGCTCAGTTATAACCTAGTTCTATCCTTTTCTCTCACTAACTAATTACCTATCTCCGCTCGAAATAATTGCGTAACGAATGTACATACGTATGGGAAGTAAAAATCGAACATCTCTGTCCACTCCTTTACCGTGATAGTTAACATGGTCAGTATACAAACGACCCGTGACATAAAAATGCGGTACGTTGAATTCTTGAAGCGGTTTCGAAAGTAAAAAAAACACGGGTCGCGGCGGACGAGATAAAAAAAAGCACGGCTGCGGCCTCAACAAGTATCGTCTACAAAAAGTCTTGTTAGCTGTTAGACGGGATCTCTTTAGAGTTATTGATACCTCACTTCTGTACAAATTGTCTTGTTTAGTTTTTTTTTTAATGTAAACTTCTTTAGCCCCGTTGTAGTGTGACATTCGATGAAACGAAAAAGCGATATTAAGAAGAGACAAACGTCTACATCTGTAGGATTTAACGTGTGAGAGAATGAGATAGAGTACGTTATACAGTGTTTGTTATATTCACGGTTTCTCGTTAAATATTACACTAACTTCGATGATCGGACGAGAACCGGTGTTTCCAACACTATCCGACGCAGTAAGCTAACGTGACGCGGTGTTCCCAGGCGGTCGCTCATCCAAGTACTGACCGCGCCCGAAGTTACTTAACTTCAGTATTCGGACGAGAACCGGTGTTTCCAACACTACACGACACAGTGTTTACTCCTACCACTTTTCGTCAGACAAAAAAGTTGCGGATCAGAATTTCAAAGTTCTCTCATAAGAAGTTTCACTTGAAGAATAATAATAATAAAGCTTTTTTGGACATCTTATTTACTTTTAAATTATAAAATACTAGCGACCCGCCCCGGCTTCGCACGGGTGCAATGTATATATCCATTTTAATGAAATACTGTTAAGGTCAGTTTTGATCTACATGACATGTACAACGTACGTAATGTATTTAATTGGATAAGGAATAATACTGTATTGTAAAAAATAGCTTGAAAAATAACGCATAATTATTTTTGTAAAAAGATAAAAATGGTTACTGTGGGTTATCCTTCAGAGATAAATATATACTATCCCGGACTTTTTTATAGATTTTTTTAAGATATACAATTCTCTAGTACATCAATTTCATCTATCTCGTAAGGTTTAGCCAGCGTTTGCGATTTAAGCGCACAAAAATATGTTTGTTACGACATCCTATTACAAATCTTTTGAATTTTTCAACTATTCTATACTATAACATGTATGTATTATACATATATACCTTCCTCTTGAATCACTCTATCTATTACTGAAAACTGGATTGCAATCCGTTGAATAGTTTAAAAGATCTAAGGGAACAGACAGCGGAAGCGACTTCATTTTATACTATGTAAAGATGCAAGGATATGGAAACAAAAGACAATCTATTATCTTCTAGTTCTACCAAACTAGATTTCCCTGTATCTTGGCAGTGGGTTTACTTCCGAAGAAAAAAATTACATACGTTTCTCGCTCTCTTTATTAATATTATAATGTAAAAACGAGAAACCAAATAATATATAATTGCTCTTTAAAATATAAAGGATTATATGTATAGTAAATACATACATAACCACCCGGTACCTGAAGAGTACATAGCGTATATATGTTCTATACTGTACAGTAAAATGGGGAACAAGTCAAAAAAAAAAATCAATCAATACATATTACAATACAAAGTACTCTACCACGTCTGTCTGTCTGTCTGTCTATTCGCGATAAACTCAAAACTGATTGGATTTTCATGCGGTTTTCACTACTAGATAAACTGATTCATAGGGAAGGTTTAGGTATATAATTTTTCAAGGTTTTTTTTATTATTAGGCCGGGACATCATCCGCCGGGTCCACTAGCTATAACTAAAAATAGTATTGGTTCATATAAATTACGATATAATATGAATTATTTAAAGATGGCTGTCTTTAAATGTTTGAAATGATAACTTCTTTATCTGAGTTAGTAGGGGAAAAGCTTACGGATTTGCGTCACCGATGACCTCGACATGGTGGTGACGTATTACTCTTGCGACAGACTAGCGACGCGTAATATAACTGACTACTTACATGCAATATTGATATACTGTATTGTGCTTGTACGGTCCACCATATGTTTTATTACACTGGTCTGCAACAAAATCCTGCTTTAAAAAGTTATGTCATAAATATGAAGATTTTGATGCTCTGAATCTCTTCCCGATAGCCGATTTTTTCTATCACGTCTAGATTTTACCTAAACCTTCCTCGTAAATCACTCTATCTACTGGTTCAAACCGCATGAAAAACCGTTCAGTAGTTTTTGAGTTTATCGTTAACAGACGGACAGACGTGGTAGAGAATTTTGTTTTATAATCTATACATATAACTAGCGGGCCCGGCAGACGTTGTCCCGCCCAGATTATGAAAAAACTTGATAACTTATATACTAAAACGTTCCTCATTAATCACTCTATCCACCGGTGAAAACTGCATGAAAATCCGTTCGGTAGTTTTTGAGTTTATCGCGAACAGACAGACAGACAGACGCAGTAGGGGACTTTGTTTTATACTATGTAATGATGTTGAGTTGTCATTAATGACGCTCTAGTTATTTAATTGGCTTTAATAATGTGTTTTATTTAAGATATTCAGCGTGTCAATTAAGTTAAGTTTACTATGGAGCTAATATAGTAAAAAAAAGCTCCTAAATAAATAAAATAAAAAAGATTTAAAAATTCAAAAAAGGACACAGTTATTCCATTGTTTTGAGTTTTCATTTCTGTCGGTACTCCTTATGACTGCCTCGGCTTTGTTTTAATAATACCTAACTCTGTTAGATTTTGTCATTACTACCAAGCCAGATGGAAAGCGTAATGATTTTGAAACGATGATGCTTTAGTGCCTTAGTTCTCAAAGTGTTCCAGGTGGACCCCAACGGGTCCACGGGCTACGCGATTGGGATCTACGTTGGCGTGACAAAAAAATGTGAGTTCGCAATTCGACCCCCACGATAATTTATCTGCTTTCGATAGTGAAGAACTAAAATGTTGGCTTGACTTCACCTATCAATGTAGGCAGATAATATGTTAAGAAGCTGAGCGACTGTTACTTGTAAAAGCTTGCATAGTCCATATTCAGTACAACGTGTCGAGACTTGCTAATTTCTATAGTTAGATCTACTCTTCACATTTATTGTCTCATTTTGGGAATATGGTAGAAATGTAGCTACGGGGTACACCGAAATCAGCTAAATTTTAAAAGAGGTCTATGAGAAAAACGACTGGGAACTTCTAGTTTAGTGGCTAGCGTGTTCGGATACCGCGTCGATTGTCATAGGTTCGAAAGAGCCCTTCGATGAAGAAAAAAGTCGTGATTATGAAGTACGTAACACAGCTTACTGGCAGGTGGGTGATGGACACGGGCATGTTAGTCGCCCTGGCAACTCTAACACAGGCCCACGTGGTTAAGGCGTATTAGTGTTCAGTGCGCCTCCCATCAGTTCGTCAGAGAGGGTCAAGGTCTTCCCTCAGACTACGAGTCGGGGCCCTAATGAGGGGTCAACAGTCAACACCTGCCGGGTAGAAGCACAGCAGAAGCCGTTCCTGCACACCTGGCTAAGTGGTGCAAGAAGAATACCGAGGGGGTTTGGTCAGTAAAAATCTGGCATTCTCACCTGTGCTGCTGTGGTGCAGATCTCAAAGAGGAGTCCCACGCGAAAAAAAAAGTGGTAGGGCCATTTTTAACTTTGCCTACAACTCTCTAGTTGAATATTTGTCGCCAAGCAGTTGTTGGTGTGCTTCGGCAGCTATACTTGAGAGCCAGTCTCCAGGTTTAACGTATTTACTATCTTAGAGGACACCGTCATTTATGAAATGAGTTTGTGGTTAAGTGCTACAAGTTATAAAATGACAAAAGTTCGAGGCAGTCATAAGGACTGCCGGTAGAAGTGAAAACTAAAACAATGAAATAAATGTGTTCTTTTGAATTTTCATATTAATTATACTGTGAATAAGAATATATAAATTTCAGAATTTGTTTATTGAAATTATTAACCTTAGTGTGGTTTTGATATCTATTGGCACTCGTAGCAATAATTATATACAATTTTATAAAGTCTATTAATCAATCAAGCGAAGGATGAGCTGCGAAATATCAATACTACATGTACACAGGCCTCTGTACTACGCGTCGCTAGTAAGCGGAATACGGCCGATCACGGTTACGTAGCATGTCATGATGCGAAATTATAAATTTATCTCCTGCCAAAAATACCGATTAACGAGCCTAAAGAAGTTATCACTTCAAAACTGTCACTAAATCACTCACTGTCTCATGTTTCGTGCAGATTTTTAACTCAAATTTTCCACTTTCGTGCAGGATATTTCATACATTTTCCCACGTATATACATTGTCCTGACAATGGCAAACGTGACACCGAAGAATTAGCGAAAACTATTTTCCTTTGTAAAGTGTGATGCGCTTACATACATTCTGCAGTTAAATTTCGTTCTATTGTCAGTAGCGAGAGAATACGTCAGTATACATTAATAATAATTTATTAAAATCAAATCAAATTAAAAACACTTTATTCAATGTAGGCCCTGAGAAGGCGCTTATGAACATCAAAACTACCACCGGTTCGGACAAACAACCCAATCATCGAGAAGAACCGGCAAGAAACTCGATCGGGTTTATTTTTTTAACAAATATGTATATCAGTAGTTTCTGCCTGCGACTTCGTCCGCGTGGAATAGTTATTTTGGGCTAACGCTAACACGCGATGAAAGCTCTCACTCAAAAGGAAAAAACCCCGATTTTGAAACATTCATCATTGGTGCTCCGCTCCTATTGGTCTTAGTGTGATGATATATGGCCTATAGCCTTTCTCAACAAATGAGCTATATTACACTGAAAGAATTTTTAAATCGGACCAGTAGTTCCTGAGATTAGCGCGTTCAACATACTAAACAAATTCTAAACTAACTTCATAATATTAGTATAGATTACTACTCGTCTCTCGTACTTATCTCGAGCAGTTATTCAAATTACAATAACTTTTGATAGAGTGGACCGATTTTAATGAAACAAAGGCTAAGTTACTCCTGATATGCTTTATGATTTGTAATTGTGAACTGTGTACTTTAGCAGGAATGCGTGTTTATACAAACAGACACAGACAGACATTTCTAAAAATTAAATGTATTCAATTTTTTTTTAAGTCATAGCATGCAAAGGAACAGGCGAGTCACATGATGTTAAGTAATCACCGCCATCCATAGACACTAGCAACACCAAGTGCGTTGCCAGCCTGTGTTAGACGGATGGGGGGAGGGGAAAGGGAGAGGGGAGAGGGAGAAGAGAGAGGAGGGGAAGTGGGCCTCCGGCGCTCTCACTGATCGAACGAAACGCAACAATGCAAGCACTGTTACTTCACGTCGGTTTTCTATGAGAGGGTGGTAGTACCCCGGGCAAGCCGACCCATTCATGCTGAAACCAGTAATAGCTTCAGCGTGGCTCTACCACCTACAGAATTCTATTACTCCTGTACTATACTATTACTATATTATCCTATTATTTATTCCTAGACACCTGCAACGACACGTTACCGGTTCGGACAAACAGAAAACTCATCGAGAAATACCGGCAACAAACTCGATGTGGCTATGTTTTCATCATACATATTATGACAAAGATAGATAGTTACATTCGTTTTTGGTGACTGCACAGAGAGGAGCGTCATTTCCAGACGTCACCATCGTTCACATATTGATCCACCCCACAATAGCCTTTAGACATTAAAACCCGCTTAATATGGTGCTTGAACTCACTATCCAGCAAATCAGTAATGTGCTAAAGCTTTGTTATAAAACATAACACTATTACCTAAAGAACTGTTACTGGTCTTCGTGAGCTTGGAACATGGAATGACCAATTTATCATTGCTTCTAGTATTAAAATTTATTGGTCTTATACTAAATCCAGGCTTATCTAAGTTTTTGCGGATATATATTAGATTATTAAGAATATATTGGGAGGATATATTTAAATAGAATACAATAATGTTTTTGTAACACATACTCATATATATAGAAATAAACAAAGGACAGTCTGTTTGCAATATTCATATAACAGGTTTTTATTAACTCGATACGAAAGAATAACGGTACTCGTAACAAAACCTTATTTTTATTTTATTTTTGCCTGTGTTACGACTAGTCTCCGAAGTGGTTGCATCGATTTTGACCGACTTTCACTGGTAAATAGCTGATTTTATGAGAAGTAAGTTAGGCTACATTTACTTAAAAAATATAGGGTCTGTGAAAATATAATGCTTTATATACTAGCTTCTGCCGGCGACTTCGTATGCTAAGAATAGTTATTTTGGGCTAACGCTAACACGCAGCGGAAGCTCTGAATAGGGAAAAACATTTTCGAAATATTCTCCTTTGGTGCTCCGCTCCTATTGATCTTAGCGTGATCATAACATGCAACCTTAGCATGTAAGCTGTCTCGATAAATGAGCTATAGAACACTGAAATAATTTCTTAAATCGAGCGAGTAGTTCCTGAGATTAGCGCGTTGAAGCAAACAAACAGTTCAGCTTGATAATATTAGTATAGATAATCCCAACCCTGTTTCTAATGCATATTAATGATATGTTAGCCTCTGGTTGCATTCATTGTTATGTTGACGACAGCACGGCTCATGGTGGATTTGTAGTAGTCCCACGGGTAGTCGTATTGAAACTAAGAAAATGCGGGCTGATCTTGTCACTGAGCTCAACGAGTCCTTGGAATTCGTATCTCTATGGGAACAAGTAACTTGATTGAGTTTAATGCCAAGAAAACACAGGTTTGCGAGTTTTCCTGTAAAAACCCCCTTTTCTCATTTCTCACTCTTCAGAATGACTTTCTTACAAAACGTAACAACCTAAGCATCCTAGGGATCAATATCCGCCGCGACCTTAACCTCAGGGCCCACATAGGGAGTGCTATCTCTGCAACATCAAAGAAATTGGGTATCCTGAATAGAGCGGTTTTTCACGCCCGGTCAGCTATACCTTCTCTATAAGGCACAAGTTAGGCTGTGCATGGAATAATGTTCGCATCTCTGGGATGATTCTGCTCAATATCTCCTTGATGCACTAGACAGGTTGCAGCGACGGGCTGTTCGTATTGTGAATGATGCAGATATTACTAACAACCTTGAACGCTTCAGTTGCGAAGAGACATAGCCTCACTGAGCGTGTTTTATCGTTTGTATCATGGCGAGTGTTTTGAAGAGCTGTTTAACCTCATTTCGTCCTCTCCTTTCCACTACAGAACTACACGAGTGGGTACACGTGTCTTTACCGAGCCGAGCCTGAGGAGATCTCCTCATTGCACAGGTGAGGCTGACGAGGGGAGACGACTGGTCGTGTACCCAGTAGTCTCTCTATAGTAGGACGAAGCCTGGCGTTCACTCGCCAGGCTGCCGCAGGGGCGGTTTCTCAGGAAGACAGCAGGTTCGATCCCTGGCCGCCCCTACCATACGGCGGACGGTACACCGTGGGGTTTTAGTCCGTGCGAGTCGGACATAACCCACTCTCTCCCCCGAGAGGGTGGCGTATCCATAAAGGATTTCCCCACGTAAATAAAAAAAAAAAAGGGTACACGTGTCTTTGCTTCATAGTAGCAAGAATCCCGGCAAGAACGAAGAAATTCGAAAGCTCTTATTTTTATCGTACTGTGAAGATGTGGAATCGCCTCCCAGCCAGTGTGTTCCCTTCCTCTTTTGACATGGGGTCCTTTAAACGAGGCGTGAAGAGGCACATGTATAGGTCGGCATGATAGCGACAACTGCCATCGTTATTTAACGCCGACAATCGCCTTTCTTTATGGACTGTACTGTACTCTCCATCAGGTACCGTCCAGTCATTTTGCCGAACCAGTTAAGAAAAAAAAGTTATTGCAATGCTCTGGATTAATAAAATTATCGACTTATATGAGAACTACATTCGGGATTCTGCATTATAATATCAAAGGACGAAATAAAAATATTTTTTTACTAAAATGAAAATATGAAAAGATTTTATATAAATTCGGCAGTTTCGTGAAATTGCTACACTTTTACACTTTACACAAAATTGCTTACAATCTAATTGTAAAATTGAAAATTTGATAATACAAAAAAAAGGTATTACATTTTCAAAGTCTTCATTGTAATTCATATTACAACTATGTTATGTGAATTCCCAAAAATAAATCCGGTAAATTAAATTACAATAAATGTTTGACAAATATTAGACTTTTTTAAATCGTAATTTAGCGAACGGTTACTTTTGTTAACTTACCACATACGAGTACTTTAAACAATAATAATTTTTGGTGAAATTACAATTCACAGTGTAATTTTACAATCGAAATTTGAATATTACAAAAAAAAAATTAATTTTCAATTACTCCATCGTAATTTTCACTACACTTTTATTTTGCGATTTTACTAGAATTTACAATTTTTTACAAATCTACAAAGTTTTCTCACGAAATTTTGACAAACAGTTCCGTAAAATTACTCTACAAGTGTGATTTTAACAAGAAGTTCGTAAAATTACAACACGTCCTACTAAATTTACTGGCATCTTTAGGAAAATGACTAGGATTGATTCATAGTTTCGCAGTGGTCAACATAGATTTTACAAAAAAAATTAACAGTGCAGATCGAGTTTCTTGTTTTCCTAAGCAGCGACTTCTCAGATCCTAAATTGAATAAAGTGTTTTTGATTCGATTTGATTTTAAATAAATGAAACATTCACGGTCTTAATACAAAAATAAAAATGAACATGGGTTTAACGCGAGTTTTACTAAGCAGTGCCTAAAATTTAAAATCTAGTTGAAGTCATGTTTAAAATACTTTATTACAAAAGCATGTCCAAGCGAGGTCGCTAGCCAAACATCTGATTTAAGTTTTTATGCAAGCAACTCTGAATAGCATTTGTCCAATTCGAACTCATCATTGAAAAACGTTCCATTACATACAGATATTTTGCAAGCAATTTCAATGTATGAATAATATTTTTATTTAGATCTCCATAAAGAGCATTAATCTTCGTAAGTATGACCATGTATCGAGCCATCGTTCAGAGCTTAATTGGTTGCCCATACGCCAGCGTCGGAGTTTGCGGGCTCTGACAACTCTGTATTCTATTCTATTTTCTCCCAACACTCCCTCTTACTTAACTCCACATTTTCAGTTTTTATGCTCTAATCATGACCTTAACCTTCGCTCTTCTAATAATCTTATTCTATGCTGTCCTGTCCATACTTCCGGTCTAGTACATTCATCTTTCTATATCCAATCTATTCTCCTATGGAACGCGCTTCCTTATGAAATCGGGATGTCATTTAACCGTTTCAGTTTTAAAGTCAGGGTACGTCGGCTTTACCAGTGTCATTTAGCGGAATTATCTGGTTAATGCTGTATTTAGTACTTGATGTTGACTAACTATACTTTTATTTATTGTATTGATATTTATGTATGATGTTGTAATGTGTATGTACTGTATATGTGTAGTATATATGTATTATATATGTAGTATATTGGTGTTGATATTTTATTTATATATTGTGATATTAAATAGGCTAAACATAATTTCATAAAAACCTCACCTTTTACACCTACCAACATTTATCTCTGCACCACCTAATGGTTGACTGGCAGAGAATGCCTTAGGCATTAAGTCCGCCATTGCGTATTTAACGCATAATGTGTAAATAAATAAATAAATAACATTTACTTATTTTAAGTTAAATTGGTTATCATTATTGTGAAAATGATGTAACTGTTAAAATAAGCAATTTATAAGATTTTTATATTACGTCAAGGGCGTAAAGTGGAACAACAGTATAATGACAGATTAAATACACTGTTAGATGTCAAATAGTAGTAATTATGATTTACTTGTGAATGTCTAAAATTAATTAATTTATTTACTTCTAACTAATTAATTATACCCACGAAATTCATAATTTACTATGAAACTTCTTTTGCCGGCAAATATATATACAGTTAATTACAACATTAGAATAAGAATTGTCAACTTAGACAAGTGTTAGAGAATATTTAAATTAAAATAATGTCCATATCTAAACAAGGGTAAGACACTCTTTTGTGATCAAACTTATTTAAAGTAAGAGTTCAATGCGTATTAAATTTTTTGTAATAACACGACCATTGTTTACGTTCATATTGATTATAGAACACATATTATTAGTCTGTGGATAAACAGACTTTGAGCAGAGATTATGAGTAAAGCTGTTACTATAACATATCATTACATAGTATAAAACAAAGTCCCCTACCGCGTCTGTCTGTCTGTCTGTTCGCGATAAACTCAAAAACTACTCGACGGATTTTCTTGCGGTTTTCACCAGTAGATAGAGTGATTCATGAGGTTTTAGTATATAATTTGCCAAGGATTTATTTATAGTCAGGGCGGGACAACGTCTGCCGGGCCCGCTAGTATTTTAATAAATCGAAAATTAATCTATACTGACGTATGTTTTCTCTCGCTACTAACGTAATAGAACGAAATTCAAATCTATATAAATCAGAATCAACTGTCGAATGTATGTGTTAGCGCATCATTTTAAAGAGGAAAATAGGTCTGGCTAATTCTTCTTTGTCGTGTTTCTCATTGTCAAGATAACATTTGTACGAAAGAAAATGTATGAAAATTCGTGCGCGAAAGTGGATAATTTGAGTTAAAAATCTGCACAAAAACTGTGACAGTGAGTGGTTTAGTGACAGAATTAACAGTGTTTTTGAAGTGATAACTTCTTTCGGCGTATTGAGCGGTATTGCTGGCAGGAGATAAATTTATAATTTAACGTCATGACATGCTACGTAAGCATGATCGGCCGTATTGCGCTTGCGTGGCTTTCGTCAGAAATATAGATATATAGTAGACACATTAATAAACGGGTAAATCATATGAACTCTTGTTATTTTTATCCTCATCCCACCTAAGTAATGTCTGCACAACATGTTTTCCCCTTACACTCTCCCTTGTCAGATACCATCTCAGTATTCACACCTTTTACACACAATCCATCCATACCTTTCTCGGTTTTCCTCTACTCCTATATCTATCCACCATTATACTCAAAACTTTTCTAGTTACATGGTTTTTACCTTTCCTCATGACATGCCTGCACCATGCTAACCTATTACTTCTCAACTTCTCTGTCACCGGTGCTATTTTCAAACTTCCTCTGATATACTCATTTTTAATCTTATACATTTTAATTACACCACACAACCATTTTAACATTTGCATCTCTAAAAGAAAAATTAAGTCATTTAAGGAACTAAAAAGGTAATGGGATTATATAGCAGAGACATCCAGATTATAAACTTTTAAAACACGGCTGGGAGTCGAGCTAAAACATTCTTAATTTATTTTAAAACTAGTTATGCCCGAGACTCGGTCCGCGTGGAACCTAATGTAAAAACCGTGACTAATAAAATCATCTGAATATAGGTATTTATTAGCCCATTTACTTATCTACTTTTCTCTCGTACTTAAGTCGCGCCGTCATTAAAATTACAATAACTTTTGATAGAGTGAACCGATTTTAATGAAACCCGAAGTAAATGTTACTGAATGCAGTATCTTAGCAGTAATGCGTGTTCAAACAAACAGACAAATAGACAGACAGAAATTTCTAAAAATAATTGAAAAATATATTACTTACTTATTCCAAGAAACCTGCAATATTTTTTTTTTCAGAAAAATCTAAAACAGACCTGTCAGTTTCACATTATTATTGTATGTATAGATATAGAAAATATAATATAATATATAGCTGTTACTCGTCTAGAACCGTGCACCTTTCAAATATTGGAAAAAAAAATGAAATAAACAGTAGAGTAATGGGGACGCAGACCGCTACGAACCATCGAATATACACGAGACAAACGATACGGAAACTATGTAGAAACACATTCTATCTCACTCTCTCACAACCTAAAACCTATATACACATTCACAGCTACCTCTTTTTCGTTACATATTTTCGTTTCATAAACTATTATAAGACCAGTGTATGTTTTGTTTGCATTTGAGTGCCGGGCTTCGAAAGAGACGGATGAGAGATAACTACATGTGACAGAGATGCGAATGTTAAGATGGATGTGTCATGTACCTAGAATGTATAAGATTAATAATGAGTATATCAGAAGAAGTTTAAAAATAGGTAGTCCGGTGAAGCTGTTAAGACCTTGCTAAGTCAATAGCGTAGTCACTTCGAAAAAAAAAAAAAAAAGTTTAAAAATAGCACCAGTGCTGTCACTTGTTTGTACAAGTAAAGGAGTAATAGGTTAGCATGGTAAGGACATATTATGAGAAGTGATGATTGTCATGTAATTAGATAAGTTTTGAGTATGAAGGTAGACAGATATATTTAGAGGAAAGACCGAAATAAGTATGCATAGATTGCATAATAAGATTGTGTGAAAAATGATGTGTGTAAAAGGTGTGAATAGTGAGATGACATCTGATAGGGGAGAGTCGGAAAAGAAAACATGTTGTGCCGACCCCATTTAGGTTGGATAAGGGTTTTTTTTTTCGAACTGACTGCGCTATTGACCTAGCAAGGTCTTAACAGCTTCACCGGACTACTGTTGGATAAGGGTAAGTAAATCTATACATATAATAAGAATGTAAATCAAACATGTCTGTACATTTTAGATTTTTGTAAAAAAAAAAATGTTTTAGGTGTCTACGAGTAAGTAGTAATATAAATTTCAACCATTTTTAGAAAGTCTGTCTGTCTGTTTGGACACGCGTCACTGCTAAAGTAATGCGTCCACGATAAAACCCTAAACATATCCTCGAGTAAGATTTAGTCTTTGTTTCATTAAAATCGGTTAACTCTATCAAAAAATATTGTAATTTTAATGACGATACGAGAGTGACGAGAGAGTAGTAGATAAGTAAATGGACTTCATATATTCAGATGATTTTATCAGTCACTGTTTCTTTACATTAAGTTCCATGCGGAGAAAGTTGCGGGCACAGCTAGTGATGAGTAGAAGGCACTTCACACCGTCCGAAAAGAAGTCTTCACATCGGAAATATACAAAGCCCGTTATATGTAGAATTTGGTTGTAACGCCTCTATTGATATATGTGATTTTTTGTTGCGTATACGGTTATTATGAGAGCGATGAGAAACAAGCGCGACTAATTGTCGAGTTAGTAGCTAACTGGTTAATTGGAGGTTGCTCGCAACCGCTCTCTATAATTATATTTTTTCTCTGTTTACTCACTTGGTTTTGTTAATAGAATTATTTTTAATGATGTATCGGAGCGTTTATTATTTAACTGGCCGACACTCGTGACTTCACTTGTATATTATTTAGGTTTGTCGTGCTTTATTTAGTGACTAGACTAGATTTTGCCCGCGGCTTCGTGTGTGTATTTTATTACATAATACTCTGGACAATTCTCTATCTATAAGTGACTATCTTTTGCTCGCGGCTTCGCTTGCTTTTAAGATTTAACCGGGGAACAGAACAGTTTTGTAGATGAAAATTTTATGTATTTATATTTTTTTTAAACCCGTGACAACGTGTATGCAAAATTTTGTAAGGATTGGTTTAGTAGTTATGGCGTGAAAGTGTAACAAATAAACAAACAGATCCACAGTGGTATTGATAATATTAGTTAGAATGATGCCACGGTTTATTACACAAAACAGGACTAAACACATGATTATGAATAAAAAATAAGAGCAATACATGACAGACAAAGAACCCACCAAAAACTCGTTCCTTTTTCTTACAAAAATATTAAAGTTATATGTCTCTTGTTCCAGGAAACCAGAAAAATGAGGATCCGAGATTGAAGAAAACATAAGAAAAGATGGAGAAAACTTCCACAAAGCACAAAGGAGAATGTGACAGAATACCGACGTTAGACGATTTAGCTAATCCAGAAGCAAAAGAATTTGGCATGAGTTTAAAGAGAGACAACTATATATTGTATGAAGGTTTTATATCTGAAGAAATGCGGAGACGATGCAGACGAGAGTACGGTTTATACGGCTATTGCATTATTAGTGTCGTTATAAGCTTTGTATTTGGTCTTTCAATAGGCATTTTTATCATGGGCTCCAACACAAGAGTCATAGATGCAACAGAACCTGTCAATTCACAACTAATTAGGTTAAACGATAACCCAACATCACCAAATTCTATCAACAACAACGAGAAAACTATAGATAATAGGTATGAAGCTGTCTCATTTGTTTCTAACGATCGTAGGTTTAAAGAAGTTACCTATCCCAAAGAGCTGAGTGAGGGGATGAAAGATATTTTAAAAGATAATAAGAAATCCCATAAACACTCTATGGTTAATGTTAATTTAACTAATCATATTCCAAATGATATGACTGTGCTTTATGAAAACGTGTATTGGGGACCAGAAGTCGAGAATTCCATGCCGCAGGGTTATGGTGAAAACACAGCTGAACTTTGGCAAGAGTACGTCGATCAGAACGAAGTCGTCAAAATGGAAGCCGGTTGCGGGAGGATGCAGAACCGTTTGGTCACTTTTAAAGACGGCGTGAGAGCATGCGTGCGTTATAGGCAGAATACTGACCAAATCCAAGGGGAACTATTCAGTTTTTACGTTGGAAGGTTGTTGAATCTGACGAACCTTGCTCCTTCGGTTGTCAAAGTTGTTGATCTGAAGGATAAACTGTGGAGAAACGTTGCCAAAGAGATCGCGAGCTCCCAGTGGAATACGAATAGAGCTGTAGTGCTCACACAATACATTCCTAGCTTAGAATCAGCTACGATTCCTGACATTTTTAAACCTTCAACGCGTCACCTGAACAAAATTGATATCCTACAATTATCAATGAATGAGAACGATACAATAGACGCTTCGAAGCAGATGTTTATTGATAAATTAAAGCCAAAAGTAATCAAAACTAAAAAGGACCGTATAGAGAACTTCGACCATATAGACATGGTTATAAGTAAGAAAATCGTGAAATTATTCGTGGAGCTTGCACAATGGTCGGACCTTATAATCTTTGATTATTTGACGGCAAATCTGGATAGAATTGTGAATAACTTGTTCAATTACCAGTGGAATGTGAATATTATGGATGGGCCAGCTCATAACTTGGCTAGGAAGATGGATAGCGGTCTTCTTTTGTTTCTGGATAATGAGTCAGGATTGTTACACGGCTACAGACTGTTGAAGAAATATAACGTGTACCATAGTTTAATGTTGGACAATCTGTGCGTGTTTAGGAAGAACACGGTCGACTCTTTGAAGACTTTGTACAGTTCACAGTCGATTGGTGTGAAGTTGAGTGAGATGTTTCATAGAAATAGTGCTGTTATTAGGGACATTCTGCCGCCGCTGCCGGAAAAGAATGCTAATGTGTTACACGAACGGATCGGTAAAGTTTTGAGCCAAGTTGAAAAGTGTGAACAGACTTTTAGATAGGATTTATATTTTATAGCCGATGATATTATAACTAAAAAACTGTAGATGCGTTACCTATATGATATTTTGACAAAACAAATGGCACG
The DNA here is from genome assembly GCA_036509395.1 of Antheraea yamamai. Taxonomy (NCBI): domain Eukaryota; kingdom Metazoa; phylum Arthropoda; class Insecta; order Lepidoptera; family Saturniidae; genus Antheraea; species Antheraea yamamai. The sequence goes on along the minus strand of AP028453.1, from coordinate 10,230,662 downwards.
ATAACGCACACATACGTAAATAATATTGTGATCCCACACTGTCTTAGATAATATTTGGAATATGTTGCTTAGATACGGGCGAGTAGACGGACAGCCGTCAAAAATAATCTAGTTAAGTTTTAACAAGACGCTGTCGAAGCGCTTATGACGTATCTACAGCTTTTTAATCATAATATCATTCTTTCTAGCATTTAAAAGGGGTTTAATGTGTAAGTTAATTTCTTTATCTTTTATAATAGCTTGATTTCTAACCATAAACTATTTTTATTTATTTTATTTTACGTCACCGATCTTCTAGATTATTACTGCCATTGTCGAGTAGGTATTAACAAAAAAAAAATTATAAGTATCTTGTGATAATGTCAATGTCCTAACAAGATGGTGGCCTCTTTGTTAGAATTTTCTAGGGCGTTTTTGTAGCATCTCAGAATTCATGTTCCGTGGTATAATTTCCTATACACTTCACTTGTGCACAATAACCGAACTATATTGAGTAGAATACCACCAATATTATAAAATAGGGAGTCCAATTACACAATATTATAATTAAACCACATGTCAAAAGTAAATATAACCTTAGTTTTCACAATTTTAGTGACACCCGGGAAATGAAGCGTCGTGATTGATCCGTCTCCAATGACGTATCTATATAAAAATTATTTAATGTATTTATTGTTGATATTTATCTTATTTAATTTAATAAAAGGTGAGACTGCTGTCAAATGCTAGCTTATAAATTAATTTAAAAAAAAAATCGTGCTAGGTGACAGTTGACAGCGTAGGCAAAGGCATTTCTGGTTTTATGCCTTATTATGTATATCAAACATGTTTCTATTGGGAAATTGATTTAAGATTATATCAATTGAAATAGGATTTTAATATATATAATTTTAACAAAGGAGTTTAAGCGTAAAACATATTTATTATTTCGTTCTAGTTTCTTACAATTTAACATTATTCCCCTTAACACAGATTATGCAAAATAGAGTTCCACGTAACAGACTATAAAATGATTAGTGGTATTAATTAAAGAGCGCTTAATATACTTTAGAGTGATTTATGTGTAGTCTGTTTGACAAGAATTTATAAGTACCAATAAAAAAACAATTTTAGATTCTGTTGCTTTTTTTAAATAGTTTTTTATTTCGAATCGTCATAAAGATATAAATCCAAATAGCGTTAAAATTTACGCGTGTTGATAGCAACCCAGATTTGATGTCGGGTGTCAATTTAAGGTTGGGTACTAACTTTGTTGTCTGGAATGAAGTGAAAATTTCTTTAACGGCTACCGCGTTGAGCGTTATTTTTAGTAGGGAATAAAGTTATGATTTCGAGTCTTAACATGCTAGTAACCGTGACCGATTATATTGCGCTTGTGTCGCTTGCGTCAGACTAGCGACGTGTAGTACAGCAGCCTGTGTACATCTAATATTGATGTTTTGTACTGAGATTGTGCAGCGCGTCATATGTTTTATAAATAATTGAACTGTATAAAAAAAGGATTGTGTGGTTTTATGAAACCACGGTAAGAGTGAAACTTTTTTTCACACTATAGACATTTAACTAATAATAGTCTATACACTACACGGTCACCTGCTGCGAACTATAGGCGCCGCCATATTGGCCCTGGCTGCTCTGACGAGCTCCTTTCACTTTATCCCTACTCCGCGGCCGACCATCACGCGACATGCAACACATCGACGAAAAAGTTTGAGACGATGTAATAAAAGTTTCACTTTAAAAGTACATAATTATTATTCGGAGTGCCAATAGATGTGAACGAGGGACTAATGATAATAATTTCATTTTGCAAATTAAGAAATTTAAATAATTCACACAATTATTAATTTGGAAATTCAAAGGAGAACACAGTTTAAATTCCATTGTCTTGACTGCCTCGATTTAAAAAAAAAAACGCATACCATTTAAAATATGCCGGAAAATGACGCCGATGTCAAGTTTTTGCCTGAGTTAGGAGAAATCGTATATCGTAGTGATATCAACGAAATAATGTTAGTGACGACTTTTATCACGCTTTCACACAAAAATTATTGAACAGGTTGTAATAAAACTTTACAACAACACCGGAATAACACATAGGCTACAGTATATAAGGACTAGTAATGCTTTAAACGCGTTTTCTATGCAGTAATATACCTAACAGATTAACGGGGATAAGAGGGATTTTCATACAAAATTTCATCCTCTTGTTCTCCACGTTAGAGGTTGAATTTTCAAATATATTTTCTAAGTGCTCACTTACACCTAAAAAAAAGTCACAACGACTGTCGACAGAAGTGAAAATAATGAAATAACTGTGTGCTCTTTAGAATTGGAGTTCCGAACATTAATTATATACATTTCTATACAGTTTATGACTTGATCAAGCACAGGATGGTTCGCACAATCTCAATAGAAAATATTAGATATACACGGGCTGCTATACTACGCGTCGCTAGTCTGACGCAAGCCGTGCAAGCGCAATACGGCCGGTCACGCTTACTAGCATGTCCTGACGCGAAATCATAAGTTTGTCTTTTGCCAAAAGTTGCCGCTGAACGCGTCTAAAGAAGTTTCCAATTAGAAAAAACCGCGTACAAGTTTTGCCGGCTGTAGCCCCAGTAGCTTGGTCTGTGCGTTAGTCAGTTTCCATTGCGGAGATTGGGCAAAACATAACGATAAATCTCAATCTGAAAAAAACCTACTAATAGTATATCAGTGTAAGTTACATCTATTTTAGATGTTAAATGTTACACAGTTACATGAAGATAATGTATAGTGTTTTTTTAGTTTTACCTTTAAAGACCAATCTTCGAGTAGGTTATTACTGCCATTGTCGAGTAGGTAATAATATTATAAGTTTCTTGCGATCATTTCAATAAAACCATAGTAATATAAAACATGCGACATTTTCTCAACTAAACGAAATCATTTCAAAACAGCGGTAGAGACATATCAGTCTGTTCACAAAATACAGTTATAATTGTTTCAGTATTTCTTTTTTTTTCTCTCTCTTTCTGTTTCAATTTTCTTGTTTTTGTATTATTATATTGTACTAGCGGGCCCGGCTGACGTTGTCCCGCCCTGATTACCCCCCGCAACCACCCTTGTGGGTGGAATTTCGTAAAATCCATTCTTAGCTGACCTCTACTCGGCGAAAGGAATATTCCTAACATATTTCAAGTCGCTACGCCTTATGGTTCCAGAGATATCGTGATGAGTCAATATATAGGTGGGAATCTCTTATATATATATATATATATATATAGATAGATAGATAGATATTATGTATGTTAAATTTTTAAATATGTAAAATAGTTTAATATTTAATTTATCGTTGGAGCACGCCGTGGTTGTATCTAAATATGACTACATTTATAATGTATCACAATAGTCCTACGTTTTTATATACTTACTAGTGTATTGTCATGTTGACGATCCTAAAATAAATAAATGAAGATGGCGGCCGTCTTGTTTGAACTTTTCAGAGAATTTTTGTGACAAACCAGATACCATGCTCCGTGGTATTACTTCCCAACCACTTGTGCACATTAACCGAACTATATTACGTAAAACACCACCAATATTACAAGACATAGAGTCAAATAACACAAGATTATGCTTTTTTTTTCGTACTAACTACGCTATTGACCTAGCAAGGTCTTAATAGCTTCACCGGACTACTAAGGCGAGCGCTTAAGGCACTCAGCCGATTTTATTTTGACAACTAGCTCAAGGGTGCGCGGCACACCTCGGCTTGGGCTGTTGCCTGATACATGCAATTCGCGACCTATCTGAGCTAACCTATGCTAGCTACCTATTCATACATATATGAGTTGTTGAAACATATATGTGCACCAAGCATATATACCTCAACAACTCTTATATATATTTCGTATCGGATAATTTTCTAAACTATTTCAGTTTGATAAGGGAAAAGAAATAAGACCCTTCCACTTGCATGTGTAAGCGTGTATGCGTGCACGTGTGTGGAGGTGATATGTGTAATGTTGTCGCAGTGATGTAAGATTTTGTGTGAGTGTATTGCGCGAGCAGCGTACCCAAGGGCTCCACGCCGAGGGAACGGACCTAGGCTTAAGCCGTTGCCGAGGGGGAAACAAGATTATGCAGAAAATATAAAATCCACTACACGACATTCCAAAATCCCTCCAAAAAATAATAAAAAAAAAAATGTGTAGCAGGTAAAGTTTGCAGATTGAAGTATAAGCTGGCATTTGACAATAACCTCACCTTGTGTAAAAGTTACGTATTTTGATAGAATAAAATGATAACTGAAACAAATAGCAGTATCGGATTCTATATTTCAGAATATGTATATGTACAAAATATACGCAATATTATTGTTTTCTTATAATACGTTATAATAGAAGTGAACGATGCACTCCTTGTCTGATAGTAAACAAGGCTGATGACGACCGGAGCTGATTAAACAAGATTCAGTACATCACGGACCCGACCGTGACGGTTAATTTTCGTTCACTGTTTCAACGCTTCGAAAGAAATTTCCACTTCAAAATACATTCCATTAAACCCCTTTTATTATAATTAACTTTGAGTGATATTTATGAGCATTTGACTATACCAAATAATATTGTTTTTTTTTTATTTATTGTATAAATCATAGAGATAAGTAATTTATGTATTTGTGGCAGTGTCATTTTGTAACATGAATAAACGCCTTCAATCGTGGTTTTTTTTAATAAAATTTTAGATAATTACAGTACCTTTGTCAAAAATATGACGTCAGACAATAAACTGGTCATCTGCCACAGACAAAAATCGTAATGTAACAGAAATAACCTAAATAAAATAAAAATGTTTGTCGTCAAAATGATAGCAGATGAAAATGGCGTTAATGCAAAATGGCGGATTAATATGTCATGTACCGCGAACGTAATATTCCTAATAATTCCTAAACTCAAAGCGAAATGATGAACATAATGTCTGAAGTTTTGAAATCGTATCGCTATAATTATTCTTATGTCAATAAAGATATTAAATTGTTTTAGAAAAGATACAATGGGGTATCCAATAGATATATTACACTCGCGGTGTGTATTCAAGGAAATAATGATTTGTAATATCATGTAATATACAATATTAAAACAAATATGTAAGTTTTATAGATTGTAAATATCAATGGCTATTGTAATATGTTGTTAATTGTGATATATTAGATTTACATATATTAATGAATAATTCGAAATATTCAAAGTTTTTTAATTTACTATGAAATCCGAATACAATTTAAAACAATGTCTTTACACAGAATTCTTCAAACTAAGTTAAAGTTTTGCCAGTAGTTCCCGGTGTTAGGATAACATTATTGTTTTTTTATTCACTTAACGCCGCGCGAACATATGCCAGTGTCATTATTTTACTTCGGAAGTAACAGTAGAAGTTCAGAGCGATGTTTATGTATATATTCATCTTAATCAACTATATAGTAGTATAATTTTGGATTATGCACTCATTTCAAATGGTCTCGCGTTGCTTGCGTCCTTGTAAAAACAATTTTAAATCATTCAGGTAAGGTCAAATTTGGAAAATCATAATTTATCGGATAACTATAACAATATATGTATATTGGGGAGTTTTAGCGGGACGGTCTTGAGCGCTACTTTTATTCGAGACTGTGTGTCTTGGGATTTTATATGGCGATAAAACCAACGCTTTTAATTTAGTAATGTATAGAAACATCTGTAAATACTCAAGATTGTACTGTGTATTGTTGTTTAAAAAAATCAAAGACATATTATTTGTAACATTTATGTACTAGGGGCATTCATTATTCACGCGAGGGTCCTGAGGAAGATGGCGGTAAAAAAATCTACAGGTCTTATTACAAAAACAAAAATGAACAAGCGTTTACACGAGTTTTGCTAAACAGTGTCTAAAATTTTAAACTTTGTTGAACACATGTTTGAAATAGTTTATTACAAAAGCGTGTCCAAGCGGTGTCTAGCTAAACATCAGGCTTAAGTTTTATATGCAAACAACTCTGAATAGCATTCGTTCATATCAATGTCATCGTTCAAAAACGTTCCATTACATACAAATATTTTGAAAACAATTTGAATAATATTTTTGTTGGGGTCTTCATTAAGATAATTTATTTATTTTAAGTTAAATTGGTTATCATTATTGTGACATTTTAGATATAACAAAATTTTGTAATTACTAAAATAAGTAATATATAATATTAATATATTACGTCAAAGTGCGTAAGGTGGAACAACAGTTTAATCTCAGATTATAGTACCTATACATTGTCAAATGTCAATAATGTCATATAGTAGTTTCATTTACTTGTGAATCTTTAAAATTGTTTAATTTATTTACTTCTTCCAAATTAATTATACCCACGAAATCCATAATTTATAGGAAACGTCTTTTGCCGACAAATAAAGATTAAATTAAATTACATCAATAAAATAAGAACTGTCAACTTAGAAGAGTGTTAGACAATATTTAAATTCAAATAATGTTCACCTGTAAACAAAGGTAATTCGAACAACAATGAAATCGAACAACAAGTGTTCAACGCGTATCTAGCTTTATCTAGCTTTATAAGGCGGTACTTTACTTTGGGGAGAGAGTGGTAAAACCAAATCTGAAGTCCTTCTTAAGCTTTGTAATTTGAAATTGAATTTTAAAAACCTAGGTCAATTTCGGATGCCGAATGGTTTGTAGGTACTTCGATTTACATTCAATTTTATTCTCTGTATTATATTTTATTAAAAAATAATAACTTTTATTTACGTGGAACTGCGAATTTCAGTGCAATTGATCATTTTCTAATAATACTTTATTATTCAGAAAAATGAGGTAGAATCTTACATACGAAGAAGGAAGCAGCCTCGAGAAATCATATGTGCATTTACCAGGTGTTCAAAAATAGCCAAAATCATCCTTACGTTACTAATGAATGACTCCCTATGATGTATATTTCTTATAATTATTCGGTAAATACAAACATATATCGAAAATTAATGTAAATAATTGTAAATATATGGAAATAAATGTATATTTCATTTATTTATTTTGTTTCATTTAAGTATTAAAAAGTTATTTAAGTTATAGTTTTTTGTCATTTTTATTTTGTACACCGGTGAGCTTAATGCCACAATGTATTTTCTTCCAGCTAACCAGAGTTATTTTAAAGGTAGAAACATAGCAGATTAAAAAAAACCGAGACAGTCATAAGGACCGCCGATGGAAGTGAAAACTCAAATTAACTGAATAATTGTGTACTTTCTTTAAATTATAAATCAACAAGCGGGCACGGGGGACGTTATCCCGCCCTTATAATAAAAACTTTCAATTATATACCTAAACCTTCCTCATGAGTCGCTTTATTCTACTGGCGAAAACTGGCAGTGGTTTTTGAGTTTATCGCGAACAGACAGACGTGTCAGAGGAGTTTGTTTTATTATGTGGATTATTTAAATTTAATAATTTGTGAATTGAAATTATTAACTAGTCTGGTTTTCATATCTCTTGGCACTCGGAGTAATATTTATGTACAGTACATTAATTAATCAAACATCATATGATGTTTGTATGTTTGCACAAGTTGTTAAATCGAATTTGTTTACGGAGAAAATTAATATTACATTGATCAAGGGTATGGGCGTGCGAATGTAAAATACGGATTAATTGTTGACAAATCTACTCAAGTAGTTTGATTCACTTGCAATTGTTTGATTCAATACGGTATCACTATTCGCTGGGTGTACTAGTTTTTATAATTATTTGATTCATGCTCCAATATCTTTCAATTCAATTAGATAACTATAAATTATTAGCAACTGCCTGCGATTTCATTTCAAAACTTAATGATGATTAATTATAGTTTGAAGTATGGGGTGCGCCATCCTAATCTGGTCAGTGTAACAATTGAACATCTTCGGCAAGTCTCAACCGATCTACGTGTTTTGAACGAATTTAGAGACTTCTTTTCAGTTCAATTTCAGCCAGCCATCGTTACACACCTAAATAAGCTTTCAAGCGTGAACTTTTTACATCGGAACTTCCCGGGACGTGTGGTGTCGAAAAAATGCGATATTGACTGACCACCAAGATCCCCGGATTTAACGACATCGGACTTCTTTTTGTGGGGATTTTTGAAGAGTAAAGTTTATGCCAACAGTCCGATGACTATTGAGGAGCTTAAAGAAAATATCCGAGCCGAAATGGCAACGATATCGCCCGAGACACTGGTTAATTTGATGGGAAATGCAAGGAAAATGATCGATTGTGTATCGCCAATAAAGGTGATAACATGGACGATATCGTTTTTGGTAAATAGTCAGACTAAATTGTAAAAGTATGAGTTTTATGAATCAAAAAAGTTCTCTGTAATCTATTGAGAATTGAATAAAGTTATTCGATTGTTTCTCTGACCAGATAAGGATGGTGCACCCTATATATAGGATAATGATTTTTATTAACTTGTTGTTGCGTCGATCTGTTTGTTTTACTCGCTCTTCAGGGGAATATACTATTAAAAGAGTCTATTATCCTTTGAATGTTGTAGCATTGATTGGTACACCAAAAGGAAGTCGAATCAAAATTGCGATTATCTCTTGACCATAAATATATATTATAAAAGGCAATAATTCAGCGGGAAGCGCGTTGGCTATCATCACCGCTGAAGTTAAAAACCACCACACTTACCTTACCTGTAAAATGGTAAAATAGTTTAGTGTCTTTTGCTATTTGCTAGCTTTTTCTCTATGTTAATGTAAAGTTGGTCTATTTCCGAGGAAAATTAAATTTTTTGGATGTAAGTAACTCTGTCCTTTTATGTACGTCCGACAACTTGTACGAAGAACGTACTTGACGAATGAACCACGGATAAGTGTTTACTACCAATCTGATGAAATAAGTGTGTCAAATGTTATCTTGTCTGTGGAATGTGTAATGTTATGTTGTTATTATTAAATAACTAGCGGGCCCGGCAGACCTTGTCCCGCCCTGATTATGAAAAAATCGTTGACAAATTATATACTAAAACGTTCCTTATGAATCACCTTATTCACTGGTGAAAACCGCATGAAAATCCGTTCGGTAGTTTTTGAGTTTATCGCGAACAGACAGACAGACAGACGCGGTAGGGGACTTTGTTTTATACTATATAATGATTATGTGGATTAATTGGATACGTACACCGTTAGTTACAACGTGACAGTTAGAGAGAATATTTGGTACTTACGTATTAACACGACCACAGTACGCTCGGCGACCGTTGCCACGGTATAACAAAAATTAAAAAAAGGAAAAACTTCTACATAGCACGATTTTGTTCTACGTAGGACAACACAGAGTAATTTTTAAAAGTGCGCGATAGTCACTACGATCCTACAGAAAACAATGTGCTATAATAGATTTCAACATTTCCCTCTCTCTCCTTGTATATATTTCGTGTACAATAAGAATATACTATCTCATTCTCTCACAGCCTAAAACCTATACCGAGCGACTGTTTTGTCGCCAGCAATAATTTTACAGGATAATCATTAGTCGATTCACGTTCTAAATCTATTAAAAAAATGGGTGCTTAATATTTAACCTAAGTCTCTCGAGAAACGCAAAACTGATATACACTCAACATCAGCTGATTTACGCAAAAACGAACTGGTGTAAAAAATTAACCACGCCCTGTCGCGAAGTCCGGCTCGCCTCCCACACCTCGACTTACGACCCGGTTCCCATTGTTCGACCGTCCAGTTTTTTTTTTCACGAACTGACTATGCTATAGACCTAGCAAGGTCTTTACAGCTTCACCGGACTACTAAGGCGAGCGCTTAAGGCACTCAGTCGATTATATTTTTAGGTAACACGCTCAAGGATGCTCGGCACACCTCGGCTTGGGCTGTTACCTTTTTTTTTTTTTTTTTTTAACGTGGGGAAATCCCTTATGGATACCCACCCTCCCGGGGGAGAGAGTGGGTTATGTCCGACTCGCACGGACTAAAACCCCACGGTGTACCGACAGACCGTTGTGTGGGGGCGGCAAGGGATCGTTCCAGCTAATCAACCTTGTAGAGCCGCCCCCACGGTCCGCCCGGCGGAAGGTGACCGCCGGGCTCCTACCTATAGAGGGACAGACCGGGTACACACCGGCTGCCCCCCCTCGTCCGCCGGACCTGTGCAATGAGGAGATGGGCCCCCCGGCCCACCCCCTCAGGTCCGGCTACGGTGGCGGGAGGAGTTGGGCGAAGCGCCGCCTCCTCCCGCCTGTCCTCCTTTGGCGGAGAGGGTCACTTTGAGGATCTGCCTCGCGGGCCCTCTCCGCCTCCTCCTTCTGCGAGATGACGTCCTCGCAGAAGGAGGACATCGCTCGCCACGCCTGTTCGCTGCCGAGCATGGCCGAGACCACGCTCGGCAGCGATAAATCCGGTCCTACCGCCGCCGCCAAAGTGCGGCGCTGCACCCCCCACGCAGCACACTCAGACAGAGTGTGCTGCGCGGTATCTTCGACAGCGCCGCACTCGGTCGGCTGGGGGAACCGCCTACTTGATCACGGTTTCCCCTACGCCAGGTTGGGCTGTTACCTGAGAAAACCCGATCTGACCTAGCTAAACTATTCTAAGCTATTCATACATATATTCGTTTGTGAATCATACAATCGAAATTGCATGATTCACAAACGTGTACGTGTATATCGGAAAAGAAACGAACTAAACTATTCTTTTCAGTTCGATAAGGGAAAAACAAAACCCTTCCACCATGTGTATATATGTGCACGTGTGTGAAAGGTGATCTCATGTGTGAGTACAAGTGACGTAGGTGAGTCACTGTATCGCGATAGTAATATTTCGGGGGCTCCATCCGGGGACGACCTCGGCTCGAGATATCACTGAAGAACCACGATGTGTGCGGGAGCGAAAGAGGAGACCTTCCCTCACGGCGGCGTGAGGGAGAGTTACGCGTGGGTGGGCGCAAACACGCATGTTGTTAGAAAGATCGTCGGCGCCAGAATCTCAAAACAGAAATAACAAAAATTATTATTATTATTCGGTCGTTTTAGGGGAAGTTAGACGTAAATACACGGATTTACTCTATCTTATATGAATTATTTATTTTTGAACGGCGGCGCGCGCGAGCCGTTGTAGGTTAGCCGCGATGGCTGGAAACCTATAGATCGCCGTTATGGGGCCTAGTAGCGGATTTTTAGAGGTTTCTTCGTACGCCGAGATCTCCAAGATCTCGTGGAAAATAAGTAATTGACCTGCGTAGTCAATACTTGACAAGGAGAAGGAAAAAGCGATGTCAGCCTGTGAAGACATAGGCGCCTGGGACCTCGGATTGGGTTAAGACGCGGGCTTAGGAACCCACGGAGCCTGAGGGGTCCGTGAGGGGCGGAAGGGGGCGCGCTAGTCGCGGGTACGGACGCTGCCGGTGCACGAAATGTGCTCGGCAAGCTGGGGAAGGCCTCTCGGGACATGAGAGGCGGAGGTCGAGGGCGTGCGGGGGCGGCGGCCTTCATAGAAGGCGAGACCTGCCGGGGGTAGCGAGGACGCTTTGTGCGCGGGGCGCGGGGACAACCGCGATAATTCGCGGTATGATCCACGCCGCGGCACAGAACGCAACTCGGAGGGTCGGAGGAGGCTGACGTGCGAGGACACTCCTTGGTGCAGGGTCGCCGAGGCACTTCACGTACCTGGGTTTCAGGCAACAGTTTCGTGCGGAGTGTCCGTACACCTGGCAGTTGTGACACTGCGAGGATACGGACGTTTTGCGCGGCGGCTCGACGATAACACCGGAGAAGCCGCAGAGGGTCGTGATATTGAAGATTGCTTTCCCTTCATGGGTGCGATCGAGAACGACTAAAACCATATCGTATAGTGCCTTGGTGCGCGGAGAGCACGAGAATATCCTGTCCGTTGAGGTCGTTGGAGATGTCATCGGTCGGGATTTCGGCGGGGACTCTATGGATGACGACCCGTAAAAAACGCTCTTCCTCGAGCGATTGAGTGAAGTAACCGTACTTGTTCTCCCAAAGGAAACGAGTCAGGTTACGATGGTGGGTGGGAGTTGCTACCTTTACCTGGATACCTACGGCGGTATTCACGGCAGAGGTGTAGGATATGCCTACTGCTTCCGGCAGGCTAGAAATGTCAACCCAGGACGCCTTGTCCTGGATCGTAACGGGTGGAGGTGGGCGGAGCTTCTTGCCCGAGGTTACGGAACCCGCAGCCTCAGGTGAAGCCGGACTGTCGGGGAGGGGTGCCTTAGGGGCCTTTTTAGGCGCTCTAGCGCCATCTATCGTGGGACGTTTGGTTGAAGGCAGATGGCCTTCACTATCAGAGGAGTTTACGGGAGGGTGCTCTCGCTTATAGCAGCGCACGACGGCGATGAAGTCGTCGATCGTGGAGGGAGTAGAGTCTAGCTGCATATGGGAGCCTTTCTCGAGATCGGGTCGGGAATCGGCAATGTCTAGCTTCGCGAAAGAGTTCGACGTGAGGATCGTGGGAGGAGGGGACGCGTTCGGAGAGTCCGCGCGTACCCTCTGGGTGAAGGTGTCGTAGTCGACAAGCAACCGAGGGGACACGTCGGATATGAATCCGCGGAATCGGAGAAGCTCGCTTTCTAAAAGGCGAACCTCGCTATTAGAGGCCATACTGGGGCCTGAGGGGGGGGAGTGGGGCGGGGGAAGACATTAAAAACCTTCCCACCAGAGGGGCAGGGGGGCTCGCCTTAATGAATTTAACGGACTATCTCGAGTCCGGATCAAGGGACCTGTGGGCGATGTGCAATGCCTTACAGGGGCCCTACAGTGCCTAGGGGGAAGCTCTAACACTTCTTTCTTCTTGCACGGCGAGACGACACGCAGCGCGAACCACGGAGCGCAGCACGACGCGCTGGATCCCTGGAACGCGAGACGGCGACACGCAGAGCATGGCGGACGCTGGACGCACTGAAAAGTACGTTTTACAACGTTCTGAGAAGAACGTTACGATTGACTCGATTGACAACGATTGACCGTGTGATAGAAGCGAGCAATCGCGAAAAAACCGGGACTCTCGACGCGAGAACTCGACCGCGTAATACACGTCGCGAACTAAACGGAAACCGTAACGAATACGAATGTAAACAAACGCATCGAAGCGATTTTAATGAAAATAAAAATTACTCGAGGATATGCTTTATGATTTTTTTGAGGTTTTATCGTGAATGTGTGTTTCTTTAGCAGTGAAATGTGTTCAAACAAACAGCCAGACAGTAGACATCATTACATAGTATAAAACAAAGTCCCCTACCGCGTCTGTCTGTCTGTCTGTTCGCGATAAACTCAAAAACTACAGAACGGATCTTCATGCGGGTTTCACCAGTGGATAAAGTAATTCATGAGGAACGTTTTGGTATATAATTTGTCAATGTTTTTTTTTATTATCAGGGTGGGACATCGTCCGCCGGGCCCGCTAGTTACTAAATATGATTGAAATGTATTTTTTTACTTATTCCAAGACACCTGCAATATATATATTTTTTTTTATCTAAAAAGTACAGACAGTTCTTGTATCAAGAAATCTATATATATATATGTTTTTTTTAATATATTAATGAGATTGTTTGCCTTAAACAAAGAATGGGGTTTTAGTGCTTATTTGAACTTTTGACACTACATTGCAATATTATTTTAACATAATTGACACATTTCAATTAAATATAATTAGCCATTGAACCCTACGGCTTTCGAATTAGCCACATTAGCTCAAAATGGCTTACGCTAATCTTTAAATTTTATTTATTATTTTGCGACATTCGCCAATGACATTTATGTACCCGTATGCTTGCAATAATACATATATTTAACAAAGCTAAATGGCATTCAGTCTAGATGCCTGAGAATAATCTTGGGTGCTATGAAATCGTCTCCAATTAATGCGCTACAAGTGGAATGTGTAGAACCGCCTCTGTATCTTCGGCGACAGTACCTGTCAGATAGATTCCTTTACAAACTTTTCCAAAACACAAGCCATTCTTTAATCCCCAAACTTCAGATCCTTTTGCAAGAGGTTGAATCCCTTGGACACCACTCGCTACAAGACCTTCCTTGTATACTTCAATCATTTTACAAAATCAGCAAGTTAACATTTCCAATTTTTAAATACGAGATCAACCCCTTATTTGATACTAATTACTATGCATTGACCTTCCAACCAACAATTATAATGCATTTCGACATTAATAAGGACACTGTAGAAGCCAACATTAAATTTCAAGAAAAACTAGCTACGGAATGGAAGGGATGGGTTCCATTTTTAACAGATGCCTCTAAACTAGTCAGCTTTGGACACGTTGGTGCAGCGGTCTGGGTGCCAATAGAATTATATTAAACTATAGATGCCCTCCTGGTACCACAGTGTTTACAGGGGAAGCTGTCGCCATCCTTGAAGCTGTACTATTTATTAAAGCACACAAATTAACGAGATCCATTATATTTACTGACAGCAAAAGCTGCCTTGAAGCGATTTTGTCTAACCCTTTTCGTTCTAAAGATAAGCACCCAGTTATACTTACAATTAGGAAAGCATTGTATGAGTGTTACAGTTTAGGTTTTAGTACAGTTCTTGCCTGGATCCCGGGGCACTGTGGAATATCGGGCAATGAAACTGTGGACTCCTGCGCCAAATTTGCCATCCAGTCGGGTTCGTTGGATCATTATAGAATTTACGCAAGGGACTTATGCTTATTATCTAAATTAGGATTGTCTGATGCGTGGCAAAAGAGTTGGGATTTGTCTCGGAAATTAAAGGGCAAGCATTATGGGTCTTTGCAACTTGATATTCCGCAAAAGCCATGGTTTTTTTAATTTAGAAATGTTAGTAAAAATGTTGTCTCTATTATTTGCCGTTTGCGCCTTGGGCACGTCAGCACACCAGTACATTTGAATAAAATAAGGATCAGGGATCACTCTATTTGTGAATGTGGCTTAGAGGACGGATCACCAGATCACATATTTTTTAATTGCCCTAGAAACAGAGTCTCTCTCTATGATGTTCTACCTACTTCTATTCTCCGTCCTACTAACATTATGTGTCTTTTAACTCTTGTTACGGATAATCATTTAATTCTAGAATGCATGTCGAAATTTATTAATACTAACAAAATTAAACTTTAGATTTTAGTGTTGCTCTTGTGGATGTTTGTATTCTAACAATATGTTGTATGTTTAGTTTACATGTGCTTTTTTTGTGGTGTGTGTTTGTAGATAGCCCGGTCTGGATATAAAGATAATTGCTTAATTGTCTGGCACAATCTCCATTGTTTATGGCTCCATTCACTTGACATTGGCAAAATTGTGTGCGCACACATGTTGCCACTTTAAAAAGAAGAAGAAGAAGAAGACATATATTTATATGGCAATGTGATACATTATGTATGTATATAGTTTTTATCTACATTAATACAAAGAGGTAATAAATATCCTTCTTTATACTCCACCCACACAAGTGAAGTAGTGGCTATATTAGACGCTATCAAATATGCACTATCACATATATTAGATCAAACAGTCATATTGACAGATTCTCTAAGTTGCTTACAAACTATTCAGCATAGTCCGATTTTTACTAAAGTAAATTCGACAGTTATCATAATTATTAAGTTCCATTTGTATCAATGTTTATGAATATATATATTCCATTGTTTAGGAATTTATATAGTTTTGGCATGGATACGAGGACATAGTGCGATCCAGGGTAATAAATCTGTTGCTCTTCTTGCTAAAGATTGCTATACAGGCTGATAATTTAATCACTATAACATTTATGTTCGGGATTTATCCTCCCCAAAAAAGACTGATTTGTTTCTATCATAGAATCCAAACTAGAATGTACCCAACCAAATTAAAGACAAATCTTATGCTTCCATTCAGGATAACGTTCCTGGTAAGCCATGGGTTTATAAATTTCTTGTCTATTGTAAGTTTGCTGCGTCTATCTGTAGACTGAGGATCTATCTGTTGACGTGTGCTCTCCAGTGCATCTTGCAAAGTTCAGGATCAGCGACAACTCAATATGTGAATTTGGGTAGGATGAAGGCACTCTAGAAGACATTTTTTTCAATTACCCCATTTTAGTGTTTCATTGTATGATATTTTACCTAACAATATAATACTACGTCCGTCTGATTTTAACAGAGGCACAAAGGTATGTATTTTCTCCTCTTATCAGTACTCTTGTAATGTGTTTTAACAAAATTAAACGTCAACATAACACAATAACTAACAGTAATTATTATGTAAATATATATTTATTTAACCCTAGAAAGATAACCTACGTCTCAAAGGCGCCTGCGTTGAAAATATATTGCTGTATTTTTTTGTCCTTCGCGTGTTTTTCCACGTCCTTCTCAGTCAACTCAGTCATCGGTTTGCCCTTTCACGTGACGACTGTTTCCATGCTGTAAGTACTATAGTTTTTATTTATATGACGAGTCTGTGCGCTCGCGAGGCGTATGGTTATCTTTTGTGAAACTTTTGAGTTAGTTAATATTACAGTTGTAACGATTCAAAGCCTATTTGTAAATGTTTTTTATTTGTTTTTAGGAACGATATATTATGTATGCATTATAGAACATAGGAAAACGTTGGTCGAAAATGAAATTTGCGCTTTATGCGTTGTATAGCTATGGTATCATACAAACCGATGCCCGTCAAGATGGTTTGTTTATTATCATCGTGTGATGAGGAAGGTGTCCTAAATCCAGTAACTGGTAAGCTTAAAATAATTATGTATTATAATCTAGCCATAGGAGACGTGGACATTTTCGGCAAAATGTGCTTTTCGATGTCGTATTCAAGGTAAACGAATATGTGGCCAATGACTATGTTTTATGGCATAAGGAATATAAGTTTTGTCAACTCTTATGTGACACACTACCACAATGTCATGTCAAAACATGAAAAGCCTTTGAATAGAAGAGGATACATGAATAAACTCAGTACACAACTAGCTACGCCATGAATGACAGAGAAGCTAGAGACTTCTACTTTGCCGAGACATGTTTTGAGTATCTTCGAAAATATTGTTCCAGAATGCTCTACACAGGGTCGTACAAAACAAGAAGAGGAACCATCACGGCATCGGTATAAAGAAGACGTTACTGTACGTCTAAAAATAAAATAATGTCAACCTGTACTAAGTGCAAAGAACTTTTTGCTGCGGCAAAAATTACGTTTGCCATGAGTACATTTTTAATTATTTTTTTATGACAGATATTTTTTAGACTGATTATATTGTAGTCAAACATCTTATAAGAAAAAACTCTTATTTTCATAAGGTTAGATTTCATTTTTTATAAGTGATTTTGTTCCTGAAGCATAAGGCTGTTCATGTTCGTTATTTTTTCGTAGAGGTCTACTCATTTGGTTTTAAATTATTTGAAATAAACAAATTAAAATAAAAATGTATTTTATTTTCATTGTTTTAAATATATTTTTTAACATAATAACATAAATTATAAATATTTTTTAGTTCAATTAAAAACACGTATTATAAAAGAGTGCACCTTTAAAGCGTATGGTTATCTTTAACGTATGTCGTGGTATGGTTATCTTTCTAGGGTTAAGGTCTGATGTCTGTAGTGTTGTGTTTGTCTTTGTGTATCTCAGTGGCCTAATCTGGAGGAACTAAATTATAAAATAAAAATGTAATATCTATACTTCTATACTAATATATAAAGCTGAAGAGTTTGTTTGTTTGGTTGAACGCTAGAATCTCAGGAACTACCAGTCCGATTTGAGAAAACCCTTCGGTTTTAGATAGCCCATTTATCGAGGAAGGCTTTAGGCTATATATCATCACGCAAAGATCAATAGGAGCGGAGCACCAATGAAGAATGTTTCAAAATCGGGCACTTTTTTCCTTTTGAGAGATATCGTTAGCGTTAATATTATATACGTTGCCATGGTAACGTGGTAAGTTTCTATCACAAACATTTTCAAAGTTTATTTTGTTTTCCTATTCAAAATTTGTTATCTATTACGTATTATAAAAATAAAGTTTGTGTATGTACAATTAAAATAACAACTTTTTGATGAATGTATATGACTACAAATGACCAAAAAATTTTTTTTTATATTTTGTCTATATTTTTATATTTTGTCTGTTTGTTTGTTTGTTCCGGGTAATCTCCAAAACGGCTGAACCCATTTTAACGGGAATTTTACTGGCAGATAGCCGAAATTATAGCGCTTGACATATTGCACTTTATTTGTCTGCGGCTTCGTCCGCATTGCTATTTCCAAAATGGTTGGACCGATTTTCACGGGGTGTTCACTGGTAGATAGCAGACCTCATAAAAAGTAATTTAGGTTTTTTTTATTCCCCTTCGGCCGCAGTGCAATATCCGTAATGCTTGAACTGATTTTCACGGGGCTTTCACTGGCAGATAACTCACCTTATAAGAAGTAACTTAGACTATTTTATTTTGTTACTCAAGACTTCGTCTGCAATATTCTACTATCTCCTAATCGGTTGGACCGACTTTCACGGGACTTTTACGGGCAGATAACTAGCGAGCTCGGAAGACGTTGTCCCGCCCCGATAATAAAAAGAAAACCTTGAAAACTTATACTTAAACCTTCCCCATGAATTATTCTATCTACTGGTGAAAACGGCATGAAAATCCGATCTGTAGTTTTTGATTTTATCGCGAACAGACAGACCAGAGGACTTTATTTTACACTATGAAGTGATGAATTACCTGTGTAGTCGTTCGTGTGAATTTAATAAAAATAGTTTGTTTACTGTAAACAAGCGCGTGAGACGTGCGCTGTACTGGACTCCAAGAATAAATGTATATAATTTGAATTATATTATCATTTTGATCAATTTGGCGGCCATTTTGTTTTATTTACCACGTTTGCATCTACATAACTCAGTGATTATAGCAACGTATAAGAATAATACAATTATATCGACAATATGGGCATGTTTTGTCTATATAATAAACAATTTAACACATATTCTTCGATAATGTATAGTTGAAAATTTTCATTACTTTCTTATATAGTGTTAATGAGCACTGAGGGTGGTACATAGTAGGTTAAAGTTCCAGGTATGTTGCTGATGATAAATCCTATCCCATTCGATATACTATTCGTATTCACATATCTAATGTACACGTTACATGTTACAGTAGATGGCGTAATGTAAGATTGTAAGTAGGTGTGTACATTACAGAAATGCTTTTTCAAAAACATTTGTAACTATGACACCATAGTTATTTAATACATTTAAAAAAACGCGTGCGGAGCCGCGGGGGACAGCTAGTTATCTATAAAGTGACTCTCCCATGACTGACTTGACAATGGTAGAATTCATATCTATGAAACTCCAATATTAAAAAGTTGAAATTTGTGAGTTTGGATGTTCGGGGTAACCTCTGATACTACTGATCTGATTTTGAAAATTATTTCACTGTTAGAAAGGTATATTACATTACTTTTTATTTAGGGAAATATAGATTATATAGTAAATGGAGTGTGGAGGTGAGGGTCAGTGGAGCAACAAAGGGGATACCGGGAAGACATTTCTTGCCAATATATATTAGGTCTTTACCTATGAAATTGCCGTTTTGTATGAAAAAATTTAAACGAATTTTTTTCATGTATTTTTTATTTGTATTAATCGAAGTAATCACCCATGCAATCAATGCATCTTTGCCAATGCAGTGGCAGTTTATTCATGCCCTTCTTAAAGAAATCAGCTGGACGGGAGGCAACAAATTCTTCAAAGGAATTTTGTACTGCCTCTCAGGTATTGAATTTTTTTCCCGCCAAGGAGTTATCCAAATTCTGAAAAAAGTAGTAGTCTGTAGGCGCAAGATCTGGTGAGTAGGGCGGATGACGGAGAACTTCCAACCCCAGTTCTTGCAACTTGGAGACCGTCTGCTGTGCAGTATGAGGTCGCGCGTTGTCGTGCAGGAGCAGCGGAGACGAGCGATTGACCAATGCTGGTTGGAGATGTGCCAGCTTCTCCATCATTGTGTTCAGTTCTTCACAGTACACATCTGCAGTACTGCTCACCCCGTTTGGTAAGAAGCTGTGATGAATCACACCGGCGCTAGACCACCAAACAGTGACCATCACTTTTCTAGGGGTAAGTTTTCGTTTAGGGCATTGTTTAGGTGCTGAACCAGGATCCAACCAACTTGCTGAGCGCTTGCGGTTATCAAACAGAATCCATTTTTCATCGCAGGTAACAATGCGGTTCAAAATTCCTTCATTTGTGTGTCTGTTGAACAGTGGAAGGCACGTCTCGACGCGTACTTCGCGCTACGAACATTGAGTTCGTGGGGCACCCATTTGACAAGCTTTTTTACCTTGCCAATTTGACGCAAATGGACCAATATTGTCTTGACGCTAACGTCGAAAGCTGCTGCTAATTCAGCCGTAGATTGTGTATCATCAGCGTCCACAATCGCCTTTAATTCGTCATTGTCGACCAAAGTCTTCGGACGACCGCGAGGTTCATTTTTCAGGTCGAAATTCCCAGAACGGAAGCGAGCAAACAGGTGGTGCGTTGGTTTGTAGTGTTAGCTCCGTAAACGTCGTTGATGTTGCGTGCCGCTTGTGCCGCGTTGCTGCCACGACGGTACTCATATTCCATAATTACTCGAATTTTTAACGTATCCATGATGACAAAAAAGATTGAAATGCGATGAAAATGTAACACTAATCAATAAACAAATGACTACTTTTGGAAAAAGAATTCCATGTTTTTAAAATAAAAATTAATTTGAAATTAGAATTCTTAGCCAAACAAAATTTATTTTGATTTGAAATGGCCAGTACTGCAGAACGGCAATTTCATAGGTAAAGACCTATTATATAGGATAGTTTGGACCCGATAAGTTTCACTACAATCGGGTTCTAGATTTTTTAAGATTTTTCGCGTTTGGAGATAGAATTGGAACCGGTAATAACCTATTTGGTGCAGACGAAGTTGCACAGGTCGGCTAGTTTCTTTAAAAATAATAATAATTTCTATTATGGAAGCTATGTCACAGCGTCCGGCATGCGGCATGGGAGCACTCTGTACCGACAGCGCTCAAAGCTCGGCGACAAACTTATATTGTTTTAACTAATAGCGAGCAGTGAATTTTTTTTTTTTCAAAATAATAATTTTCAGTGTTTCATGCAAGTGATTAAAAACTTTATCGGACAGAGAAGTCATTTAAATTCCCATTTCTAAACTTAAAAGTTAGTTAATAATATATAATATAAATAATATATAATATTGTATAAAAGTATGAATGTTAAGCAATTAATCCTGAAATTTCATTAAAATGTCTCTAAAGGTTCGGTTGAAATAAATTTTGAAATTGAAAGTCCTTCAAATTATCATAAAAATATCATTGGTGAATGTGGAACTGGCTACTAATTCACGCATCTGCGAAGGTCTTTCTTACGGCAGCGTGCCTCCTATGAACAAGGTAGCGTTTATTGGTACTCCAATGGGAAATCGAATCAACACTGCGATTATGTCTGGTGGGTATTCAGCAGGGAACACTGCGGTTGGTAACACTGCCATTATAAGAAACCACGACGTTTTTACCTGAAACACCAATGATATTATAAGTAAAAATAACTGACAAATACATGATGTGGCGAACTGTTAATATTCTAGCTTTGTCTATTACTCTATTGTTCGGCTACTATTACCCATTTTCAGATTTTACTTTTGTAATATTAACTCAGTAATGATTCAGTTTTTGATGTCTGTTCATTTTTATATCTAATCTTTTGCAAATATGCTACATATATGTATGTAATCTCGTACGTATGTATATTTCTGCTCAATTCAGTTAAGGAAGTTTACGTAAATTAGCTGTCAAAGCGTTTACAAGGTGACACAATCGAAGTCATATCTTTACATTACAAAATCTTCTGAAAGTAGCAACGTGGCCGTTGTACTGCCACATTCTTAGTACTTAATGTTATTGGCAAATGTCTACTTGAATCATAATTGATTAAAACCTTAATATAATTATACGTAATAATATCGAAACAAAGATTAATAAAAGTCATTGTTAAATTCCTTTAATAATATTTTGAATTTGTTTACTATTATCTTCTTGATTATACTATGCACAAAGCCGAATTTAAAGCTATATTCAGAGCGGCCAAAACGTTTGACGCGGACTATATGAGAACACGTCATGCTTCCATTAAGGCTGACACGATACTGAGGTCACGTTTGCTAGCTAGCCGAGTATAATAAGGCGCTGTCGAATCGCTTACGACGTATCGACAGCTTTTAACTTATAACATCATTGTGAAAAACGGTAAAATAGTTTAATTTTTTGCCGGTTGTTAATTACTATCATTTATCTTCTATTCTTAAACTGACTTTATTTGAATATCGTCCTGGCTTTTGACTCTCAGCGTACGATATGAGTGTCGCGGTCTATCTTCCTAAATATGATTTAATATCAACTGAACTCCTAGAATTAAAGTGTTGCTTACATGATATCTGGAAAGAAGCGCCGCGAACAGCACGACGGCTGATAGCAAAAACCAGCACATTTTTAACTGAAAAATATTACAAGGAAATTATAACAAAGATAACTTCAAAGAAATCTAGTTTAGAAAAATGCACCAGAATGTCTTTTATCATACTTATGGAGATAAACTAATCATCATGAACATGCCAATTTTGTAATCATTTTAAATTTCTTATTCGGTTTTGTGATGTTCCCTGGTGCATTCTCGGAGATCGATGTCAAATTTTAATGACATTAAGATGAACTGGAAAGGATTTTCTAAATCGGTTTATAAATAATGAAGTTCTGAGGAAACAAACGTTAAACAAAATAAAACCGAGTTGAAAATCTCTGCCTCTTTGAAGTCATTTAAAATACTTTTCAATACAGAACTAAAGTGAGTTCGGAGAACGCTCTGATCTGCATATCTACGAATACTTGCAATGAGCCTGTAATTTGGGCGAAGGAAAACACCACGACGAAACCATAGTCAGATGGTAGGGTGTTTTCTAATGCCCTCCTCTGGCTACCCACAACCCTCGAGTTGAAAATCTGATTGCAAGCGTCTATTATAAACCACAGCTTAACATAACAGGTAAGATTGTGGTCAAAACTAAAACCTATTAGATATTTATTAATAACATTTGGAGATGTTACGGCTATATGTAAATATATTTAAAATTAGCTGTGCCCGCGACTCCGTCCACATGGAACCTACTGTAAAAAAGACATTGACTAATATAATCATCTGAATATATTGAGGTCATCTTCTTTTCTCTCGTGCTTAAGTCGTGTCGTCATTAAAATTAGAATATTTTTTGATAGAGTGAAGCTATTTTAATGAAATCAAGACTACATGTTACCTACTCGAGAATGTACTTTGGTGAGATTATTGTTAACGTAAACGCTGTACTTTAACAGTGATGTGTGTACATACAAACAGACAGACAGACATTTCTAAAAATGATTAAAATGTATTTTATTACTTAGACCAAGATAGCTGCAACAATTTTTTTCACTAAAATCTAAAAATACAAATACGTTAGATTTACACTCTCATTATATGTAGAGGGGAGTCGCAAGTGCGTTGCCAGCCTGTGTTTGGGGGAAGGGGGAGGGAATGGGAGGGAGGGGAAAGGAGAGGGGAGGGGAGGCGAGGTGGTCCTCCGGCACTCTCACTGCCCGAACGAAACATAACAATGCAAGCACTGTTACTTCACGTCGGTTTTCTATGAGAGGGTGGTATTAGCCCGGGCGAGCCGACCCATTCATGCTGAAACCAGTAATAACTTCAGCGTGGTTCTACCACCTTTAAATTTATCAAGGGCTTATGTTAGGGAGTGACTGATCAGTCTACACTGATGTTGTTGGTTTCGACACTGTTGTGAACCACGTAAACAAACATTGCACCAAAATAGATAATTCAGCAACATGTCGTCTTTTACGTAAAATACTTTCTCCCGATTTTTTTGTAGCACAGCAAAGTGGCTGCACTGTGCTTGATGGTGAGCACAGTACAATCCAAAAACAATGGCGACTACCGAGAGATGCGCTATCCCTCGCTGTTCCCTCTTCACGTTACGCTTGAAGGACCCCATGTTACAGGAAGCAGGAAACACACTGACTGGGAGATTGTTCCACAGCTTCACGGTACGGGAAAGATAAGAAGCTGCGAACTTTTCAGTTCGTGCCCAGATAGGGTTTACCGTAAAACTATGGCTCCGAAGCCCAGCGCGCGTGGTTCGGGTATGAAAAGGAGAGGAAGGGATTAAATTAAATAGCTCTTCAGAACACTCGCCATGGTAAAGACGGTAGAACACGCTCAGTGATGCAATGTCTCTGCGCAATTGAAGCGGCTCTATAAACTGTGTAATATCTGAATCATTAACAATGCGGACAGCCCGTCTCTGCAACGTGTCCAGGGCATCTAGTAGGTATTTGGCGGAACCGTCCCAGAGGTTCGAACAATATTCCATGCCAGGCCCAACTTATGCCTTATAAAGGAGGCATAGCTGATCTGGCGTGAAAAACCGTCGCACCCTGTTCAGGATTCCGAGCCTCCGAGATGCAGTGGATATTACGCTCCCGATGCGGATCCCCTCCCCTGAGATTGCGAGCGAGATGTTCTGGAGAGCAGGAAGAGGGGTAAATGGAGATGTTTTGCATGTGAACGCGCACACCTTTTTTTTTTTTTTTTAAACGTGGGGAAATCCCTTATGGATACACCACCCTCTCGGGGGAGAGGGTGGGTTATGTCCGACTCGCACGGAATAAAACCCTACGGTGTACGTCTGCCGCTATAGTTGGGGCGGCACGAGATCTCTATAGACTTCATCGTGCCGCCCCAGCGGTTGGCCCAGCAGCGAAAGCGCCGCCGCCGGACCCCGTCTTTTGTTAGGAGACAGCCGGGTACACACCGGCTGTCTCCTCCGTCCGCCGGACCTGTGCAATGGGAAGATGGGCCCCCCGACCCACCCTCCCTGGTCCGGCTACGGGCTACGGTGGGAGGAGGCAATCAAACTGCCGCCTCCTCCTGCCTGTTCTCCGTTGGCGGAGAGGGTCACTTTGAGGATCTTGCTCACGGACCCTCTCCGCCACCTCCTTCTGCGAGACGACTTCCTCGCAGAAGGAGGCCATTGCGTTCCACACATCCTCACTGCCGAGCATGGCCGCAACCACGCTCGGCAGTGACAGATCTTGCCCTACCGCTGCAGCCAGAGTGCGACGTTGCTCCTCCCACGCAGCACACTCAGACAGAGTGTGCTGCGCGGTGTCCGGGTCAACGCCGCACTGATGGCATACGGCGGTCGGCTCCCTGCGTGCTATCCGGTGCAGGTACCAACCGAAGCAACCATGCCCGGTCAGGACATGCACCAGACGGAACGTCAGGGAGCCCCATCCTCTATTAAACCAATCCGGCAGGACCGGGCGGACGGCGTCGATCGTGTATCGACCATACCGCGCGTCCGCCAGGTTCCGCCTCCACCTTTCGACCACTTCGTCCCTCTTTTCTCTTCTCCTTTCTTCTATTTCTCTGGGAGCTAGAGGCTCCCCCATCCGTTTCTTAACCGCCGTATATTGATATACGGCGGCAAGCACTTCCGCCTCTAGCTCCCAGGGAAGGGAGCCGGCCAGCACCATGGCCGCTCCCGAGGACACCGTGCGGTATCCTCGTATCACCCTCAACGCCACGGTACGCTGCGCAGCTCGCAGCGCACGGATATTTGTGGCGTTGAGGGCGTCGACCCACAATGGTGCCCCGTAGGCGGCCATGGACCGAACGATCCCCATATAGAGGCGACGGCAGACGGCACCCGGCCCCCCCGTGTTGTGGAGGAGTCGTCCGAGGGCCGCTGCCGCCTTGACTATGCGCGGTCCGAGTCCCTTGAAGTGTGGCTCGAACCGCCAGCGTCCGTCCAGGGTGAGGCCCAGATACTTCAACTGGGTCCTCACCCTGACACGGACGCCTTCCACATAGATGTGGGCCCCTGGAGGCGGCCTTCGCCGAGGCCCATGGAACATTAGGGCCTCGGTCTTATCGAGGGCCACCTCGAGGCCCAACCTTCTGATGCGCCCGACCACGAGGGTGACGGCCTCCGTGGTCAGGCGCAACAACTCTTTTTTTTTCCCCCCTCGTGCTACGACTAGGGTGTCATCCGCGTAGCAAATGAGGCGCGCTCCAGTGGGAGCGCGCCGCGAAGCACCCAGTCGTAGCCCATATTCCACAGGAGCGGACCCAAGGCCGACCCCTGTGGAACCCCGCACGCCGTATTGCGTTGGGCCATCTGACCTCTAGCGTCCACGAAGGCGACCTCTCTCTACTCCAGGTACGCCTCCAACAGCCGCCGCAGGTACGGGGGCACTCCGAAAAAGTGGAGCGCCTCCCGTATGACACCATGCGGCAGACTGTTAAAGGCGTTGGCGATGTCCAAGGACACCGCCAATATTCTTTCGCCCTGAGAGGTCGCCTCCGTGGAGACCTGTTTTAGGAGGGTCAGGGCGTCCAGCGTGGATAGCCCTGACCGGAAGCCGAACTGCGCATTCGACAGGTTCGGCCCCACTTCCTCAAGATGCCGGACGACCAGGGAGGCAACGATCCTCTCGAGCGCCTTCCCGGTGTCGTCCAGCAACACAAGGGGCCGGTACGCGGACGCGCAGCCCGGGGGCCGGCCGGGGAGGGCCGATCAGCGCCTCCTCTACCACCTGAGGGGGAGGCATGGGAGGAGGGAGGAGCTCCGGAGGGTCGGGGAACAATGCTCCCACGACCCTCTCAACCACCTCCGGCTGGAGAGTCTCCATTGCCGGGGGCGCCTGGCCGAGGAATTTATTCCGGGCCAGCTTGTACGGGCGCCCCCACGGATTCCTCTCCAGCTCCCGGAGCATCTCCTCCCATGCCTGCTCTTTCGCCCGGCTGATGGCGACCTGCAGCGTTTTCCTGCAGGTCCTGTAGTCGCCATACAGCCGGGTCTCCTCCTCGGGGTCCCTATTGGACCGTCTCCGGCGGCTGCGCCCGTACAGCCGCCGGGCTGCGGAGCAGGCCGCACGAAGTTCCGTGATTTCGTGCGACCACCAGTACACCGCCCTCCTGTTTGGGCGGTGTACGCTCCGCGGCATCGACACGTCGCAAACCTCCGTGAGAGCATCACGGAGGCGGGCTGCAGACGTGTTGATATCGCTGTCCGGGGGGGACAGCGACCAGGTATAGACGATGGCCGCCTCTTCCGCTAGCTCCCGGTCGAGGCGGCTCATCGCCCACCAGGGGAACTTAGCGCCCTCCCCGGGGGCGGGTTATCGGCTCATTGTGAGAGGTGGAGACCTCGAGCCTGATATATCGGTGATCCGATAAGGTCTCCACCTCCTCCATCACCCTCCACCCCCGGACACGGCGTGCGACTGACGGGGTAGCAAACGATAGGTCCACTATAGACCCCCCGTTGTGTCGCACGCACGTGTAGACGCTCCCCCGGTTGAGGAGGGATAACCCATGCTGGGCTGCCCACTCCTCAAGAGCCTCGCCACGTGGGTTCGTGGTCACCGCTCCCCATGCCCTTGACTTGGAGTTGAAGTCACCCATTAGGACAATGGGGAGCGGCTCGAGCCGCCTCACGACCGGCCCTAGCGAGTCCAAAAAGTACTTAAACTCGATGAGGGGCCGGTTCGGCGAGAAATATACGCCGAGGGTCGCAAAACCCCGTGAGGCGACCGCCACAAATCCAGCGCCCCTCTCCCTGATTGAAAGGGGTATTCCACCCCCTGACCATACTGCCACGGAGCCGTCCGTGTCTCCAACCCAGTGAGGCTGGTCCGGGACGCGGTACGGCTCCGCAACCACCGCAACATCAATTCCCCACTCCGCTACCGCCTGCAGGAGCAGGTCCTGGGCAGCAGCGTAGTGGTTTGCGTTAGTCTGGAGGTAGCTGCTGTGGATATAGTCCATTGACTATCCCACGACAGCTACCTCCATATTCGCCGCCTTTAGCAGGGGCGGCTTCTCTTTTACATGGGGGGGTCGACAATCACCCCTCCCCATAACGTGGACCGCCGGCTTGCAATGTGAACGCGCACACCTGTGTTTTGTTAGCATTAAACTCAAACCAAATTACTTGCTCCCCATGTTGATATGAGATGCAAGGACCGGTCGAGTTGAATGACAAGATTCTCGTTTCTTCAAGAGTTCAGTTCCTTTTTTAATTATGAACGACTAGCTGACCCATACCAACTTCGTTGGGCGGTAATAGGCGTTATCAAGCTACACCTTTTTTTTAGAACTCAGTCATATATCTCTCATCATTAAGGCAGCGTTCGTAAGAAACGTTTTCGTTCGACCATTTTTTCTCCGACTCTTTACTCTTTACCCCCTACAACCTCACAAACTTTACCTCTTTATAATATTATAATAATAATATAATTAATTAATAGCTTCTGCCCATGACGTCGTACGCGTGGAATACTTATTTTGGGCTAACACGCAGCGGAAGCTCTCAAAAGGAAAAAAAAACCCTATTTTAAAACATTCTTCATTGTTGCTTGCATTCTTATTAGTCTTAGCGTAATGATATATAACCTATAACATTCACAAATAACGTGGCTTTGTATTGGTAAAAGAATTTTTAAAATCGGTTTAGTACTTCCTGAGATTACCCCCTACAACGTCACAACGTCACAAACTCACAAACTTTACCTCTTTATAATATTAGTATAGATATAGATAATGTACTTTCCTGTAAGCCACTCTCGTAACCACCGCATATACTGCTTTTAGGAATTTTAAAGAAACAATAAGTGATTGTACACTTATTGTTTGTGCAAACAATTTAACTTGTAAATACGTGCTTTTAGTTTTATGCATTAATTCGAAATGACTCCTCCAATGGCAGGCGGTTTATGTTATAGAACTCGTCGAAACATTTCTTTAAGTTACTGAGGGCTAATACTGAAATTATTAGTTTAATTAATAGAGGTTTTGGGCTCTGAGGGCAATAAAACAGTTTTTTTTATTATATTATACAGGTTTTTATCGAGATTTGTGTTATCGAAGTTTTACTGTATTAGGTAGATGTCGATTATTTAACAAAATATATTTTAATTTAATTGTTAAAATCACTACGCGTTCAGTGATGTGTATTTTCATAACGTGGAGTAATGGGGCTAAGCGGTGTGATACGCATATGCAAGACATTGGAAACGAGGTGGCGGTTATAATTAAGTAGTTTAAAAAAAATCGAAATCAAACTCAGATAATAATGTCTATACTATAATGTAAATACCTAGTACTCCTGATTACGACTATCAGTAACGAACAATTATTTTAAACTCAATAATTGTTTCAATTAAAAACTAGTGGTATATCTACATTAAATTATAAAAATAATATAACTTACAATGATTTTAACAGCAAATTCTTAAAATATGAGAATTTTCTGAACGGTTTATTCTTGAAAACGTGCGACCAGGCACGGTGTTTGCAAACATGAATGGATTTAAAGTTGTAGTAATCGTGTGATTGAATACCACTTAATAACTGTCACAAATTAAATAAAAGTTCTGGCAAAACATAATAATAATAATAACTATGAGATACGGGGGTGCGCGGAGATGTCTCAAAGCATACTACTGTGGGTGCGTTGTAGGCGCGCGGCGCGTAACTCGCCGCCCCCGCCTTAGCCGACGACTTGATAAGCCGCGGCTTACATGCAGCATTATTTAAGTATTTATTTTATATATTTTAATTCGGGTGCAGGAGACGGCTACACACTCCCCTCCAGAGACCGAGTTACGGGCGATAATAATCCGTGAAAATTACTTTTCTACCAGATCGTGTTCTGCGACCCCTTTCTGTTGGTCTATTCTGGTCAGGTTGTATCGTTTCAGGAATTGAAATTTTTGTAAGTTTCAATGATGTCAGTCCTCTATTAATATTGTTAACAATTATTTTGCTAATGTTGGAGAGTCACTTGCTTCTAAAATATCGTCACCCGCAGTACATGCCTACAGCCATATCCCAGGGAATTGTCTAAATCATACACCTGCACTATCTAATTCCACGGCATTATACAACACGGATCCTGTTGAGATAGAATGCATAATTTTAGGCTTAAAACATAATTGTGCTACTGGTTGGGACAATATATCAGCATCGGTTGTTAAATCTGCTAGGAAGGTACTGTTACCTGTGCTTGTACATGTATTTGACCTATGTTTAAACTCGGGTTGCTTTCCTCACTTCTTTAACAAGGCTCTTGTATATCCAATACATAAGAGTGGAGACCGTAAAAATACCAACAATTATAGACCAATAGCTGTTCTCTCTACATTTTCTAAGATATTGGAAAAAATTTTGAATAAAAGGTTGTTACACTTTCTTTCCACTAACGATATCATAGCGAGCAACCAATTTGGCTTTATGCGAGGTAAAAGTACTGAGGATGCCGTTATAGACTTAACAAAATTTATTGTACAAAACCTCGACTGCAAACTAAAATCTATGGGTATATTTCTGGATATATCCAAAGCTTTTGACACTGTTTCTGTTCCTATCTTGTTAACTAAATTGGAATATATTGGCGTCAGGGGTATTACACTACAGATTTTTCGGGATTATCTTAGTGGACGAAGTCAGCGTACCAAAATTGATAATATCACTAGCGATGATGAATTTCTCACCTACGGTGTCCCTCAAGGGTCCTGGGTCCAACACTTTTTCTTGTTTATGTAAATGACCTATGCAAATTAGATCTGCCTCATTGTAAAATCATTGCATATGCTGATGATACTGCTATGGTTATTTACGGCAAAAACTGGATGGAAGTCCAAACTCATGCTGAAACTGCTTTGTCTATAGTAATGAATTTTTTTTTTTTTTTTTTATCGTAGCTCGGCAAAATGACTGTACTGTGCCTGATGGTAAGCACAGTACAATCCAAAAACAATGGCGACTACCGAGAGACATACTATCCATCGCCGGTCGCCGCTGTCATGCCGGCCTGCGTAAGTATCTCTTCACGTTGCGCTTGAAGGACCCCATGTCATAGGAAGGAGGAAACACACTGGCCGGGAGATTGTTCCATAGCTTCACGGCACGGCAAAGATAAGATGTTGCGAACTTTTTAGTTCGTGCCCAGATAGGATTTACCGTAAAACTGTGGCTCCGAAGACCAGTGCGCGTGGTGCGATTATGAAAAGGAGAGGAAGGGATCAAGCTGAATAACTCTTCAGAACACTCGCCATGATACAGACGGTAGAACACGCTCAGTGAGGCAATGTCTCTGCGCAACTGAAGCGGCTCTATGAACTCTGTAATGTCTGCATCATTAACCATACGGACAGCCCGTCTTTGCAGCCTGTCCAGGGTATCAAAGAGGTACTTTGCCGAACCGTCCCAGAGGTGCGAGCAGTATTCCACGCAGGGCCGAACTTGTGCCTTATAAAGGAGATATAGCTGTTCAGGCGTAAAAAACCGTCGCACCCTGTTCAGGATTCCGAGTCTCCGAGATGCTGTGGAGATCACGCTCTGTATATAATCCCTGGGATTGAGGTCGCTGCGAATATCTATGCCTAAGATATTAAGACTGTCTCGCATTGCGAGCGAGACATTCTGAAGAGCTGGAAGGGGGGTAAATGGGGATCTCTTGCAGGTAAACGCGCATACCTGTGTTTTGTTGGCATTAAACTCAACCAAATTACTTGCTCCCCATGTTGATATGCGAAGCAAAGATTGGTCAAGCTTAATGACTAGTTCCTGCCGTCTCTTTTCTGTGTCTCCCTGACTGCAAAAAGGCTTGCTGTAATAGGACTCATGGATGGTGCTATCGTCTGCATAGCAATGAATATGGCCTAAAGGCAACATATAATTGATATGCAGAAGAAACAGAGTTGGCGAAAGTACAGAGCCTTGAGGAACTCCAGCATTTACTGACATGAGCTGCGAATCACATCCTTCGACAAGGACACGAATTCTGCGTTCATGTAGAAAGCCAGAAATCCATTTGCATAGATTGTCAGGGAGTCCGTACGCCGGAAGCTTCGAAAGAAGACCACGGTGCCAGACCCTATCAAAGGCTTTGGCAATGTCAGGACTGATCGCCAAGGCTTCGCCGTGCTTGTCAATTGCTTCCCCCCAGCGGTGCAGTACGTAAGCTAGAAGATCACCCATTGATCGGTTTTGGCGAAAACCATATTGCCGATCGTTAATTAGCGAGTGATCCTCCAGATAGCGGACAAGCTGGGTGTTGATGATCCGCTCCATGATCTTGCACAGCACTGAGGTTACGGCAATTGGACGGTAGTTGTTAGGATCTGATCGATCTCCCTTCTTGGGAATCGGTTGAACATTGGCCTCTTTCCAAGCCCGGGGCACGACACCAGAGACGTAGGACAGGCGGTATAAGCGCGTAAGTATTGGAGCCAACTCGGCTGCACATTTTTTAATAACTACCGCTGGGATACCATCCGGACCACTGGCCTTCCGAACATCGAGTGATCGTAGTTGTTTTAATACGTCACGTTGCCTGAATCGTAATTCCGGCATAGTGACACCGCAGCATAGAATAGTAGGTGGTTGCGCGTTTCGATCATCGAGCCAGGAATTCGCCGCAAAGAGATTGCCTAATAATGTCGCTTTCTCCTGTGGATCATAGGCCAGTGTCCCATCAAAGTACCTCAGTGGCGGTAACGTTGGACGGCAAAAATTGGCTTGCACAGCTTTGGCCAAACTCCAGTAGACTCGACTGTTAGTCGGATGACTTACGAGTTCATGACCTAAGCGTGCAATGCGTTGGGCATCCGCTCTAGTATAGGCCCTCTTACAAGCTTTGGTAGCAGAATTATAGGCTGTTTTGAGGATATTGATATTAGGATCCTTGTTAGCGCGACCCTTGATCCAATCACGATACGTGGCTTGCTTCTTACTGACAGTATCAGCACATTCACGATTGAACCAAGGGCGTCCCCTGCGATTACCGACGATCTCGGAGGAAGGAATATAATACTCCATTGCCATTCCAATCTCGTCAGCAATCGCATCGGCAATCGCTGAAGGATCTTTCCCGTCGAAACACCGTCGCTGCCAAGGAATGGAAGCGAAATAATCCCGCATCCCGTCCCAATCTGCTGACGAGTAGTGCCTGACTTTGCGCTTAATTCTTGTACTGGGTGGAGGTTGAGCGCGTGGCACAGACGATACAACAAGGCAGTGATCCGATGTGCCCAAAGGAGCACTGACCGACACATCATACCCAGTTGGATGACTCGTCAATAGAAGGTCCAGTAAAGAGGGCGCATGGCCTGTGATATCAGGAATCCGGGTATGCTGGATTACTAGTTGAGTCAGGTCATGTGTTAAGGCGAATGCATGGGCTGTTCGTCCTGCATGGTCCGTCCTAGAGAAACCCAACCACATTTCGTGGTGTGCATTAAAGTCCGCTAAGACCACCAATTCCGCAGTAGGGAACTGCTCCTGTGCGTCATCTATTGCCTTACTCATGTATTCAAAGAGCCGAGTAGTCTCATCATCCCCATCATGGGATCTGTAAAGGCACACGTAGATATGGCTTTGAGTGCCCAGGTCCACTTGTAGCCAAAGGATGGAAAAGGAAGGATCCTCCATGCAGCGCAAACGACGACAGCACACCTCCGACCGTACATACACACATACACCGGCTTTAGCTTGAAAGTTGGCCTCAAGCTGGTAGCCGGGATAGTGCAGATAAGATGTATCGGCCGGACGACGTATCTGTGTTTCGGTCAAGAAGAGCATTTCAGGCTGAACCGTCTCAAGGTGTTGTTGAACGGCATTTAAGTTAGAATGAAGTCCACGGATGTTGATGAACTCCATCGTAAAAGCGGCGTAGGGGTTGTGCACCGCTGTGGAACCTAGATTTGTTATTTGCGCTATCATGATTTAAGAAAGAAGGAAACGTGAAGACCGAGCAACATTCATATAAGCGCAGAAGTATTCAATGTTAATCGCCGACTCACTGTAATACCTGCAAGATTTGCACTGACCCGGTGAACGGAAGGACCCCCGTACCCCCCCGGAATAGGTCGCCGGAACCCCAAATCCGGTCACCAACCGGCACGACGAACCTACCCATGATTATGCGCGGCATGGTGGGGCAGCCTCTCATGGTGGTTATTCATAATTGGGCCCCTGTACTGTACCGCGGGCAGCCAGCGGAACAACCGTTTCTACAGGTCTCCCTGTCCGCCGGGTCAATGCAGATCTCTTAGGCGGTGAGCCATTGGAGAGTCACACTGGTACCTGTGCCAAGACGAAAGTCGTCAGGTAGCTGGATATGCACAGGCTGATCCCGAAACGCGACCCGCAGAAGCATATCACTATTACGGGCTTTTTCGCCATATACATGGTGGTTGCGACCCAGTCGGGCTGTAAAACCCTACCACCCCGCTTTCGCCATTGCCTCGTTCGTTGTTCAGCAGGGTGCACCACGTGCTGGTGAGGTTGGCTTGGGTGTCTCAAGTCTCATGATGTTATTCGACACCCCTTACACCCCGATTATCTACCAATCTACTCACGTTAAATATTGTGAAATCTAAATTTGTTACCTTCGGATTTAAAACCTCGTTATTACCTAGCAATGATTTTACTATTCAGGCGCATGCATGTGGTCTTTACATGAATCAACTTTGTAGCTGTCAGTATTTAACTCGTACTAACTCTGTAAAGTACCTAGGTGTTTTTATTGATAGTGTTCTTTCCTGGCATGATCAAATTAATAATGTAGTCGCACGGGTAAGAAAATTGATATATGTTTTTAAAAACCTACGTTCAAGTCTTGACTTCTCAACGCTACGAACTGCATATTTTGCCCTTGGTCAATCTATTTTGATATATTGCATCACAATCTGGGGTGGTTCTTGTAAAACTTATCTTATTAAAATTGAAAGAGCACAGAGAGCATTATTAAAAGTAATGACTTCAAAACCTATTCTTTTTCCTACTCAGGAACTTTATTCAAGTTGCAAAGTTCTATCTGTTCGTAAACTATTTATTCTTCATGTTACACTTAGGAAGCATGCTCAGATGATCTATGATCATAATTTCATTTGCACAAAGCGTAGATATGATCAAGTATGCCCTCGTGAGCCCCGAAGAACAGAACTTGCTGGTCGCCATTATCATTATTTAAGTTCTATGCTATATAATAAAATCAACAAAACTCTCAATATTTATCCACTTATCAAAATTAAATGTAAAAAAAAAAAAAATTACTTGGCTTTTGGGCCTAACGCATGAAGAAGCCGAAGAACTACTATCATTTACATAATTAGTTTACTTGCAAGTGTTTCTTGCTAAAATAAAATGACATTAACATGACATGACATGACATTAACTCACGCTTGCTTAGCAGCATCTCATTACTAGATAAACTATTTTCCATTGTTGCATATTACGCTTTATGTATTAACTTTTTCAAACCAAAAGCTTAGTGTTGTCCGGCGGTGAGTGTTCGTGGCTGTAACACAGTTATTAACTACAGCAGTCACTAATGCTCATGTAATTATAATTTTGCTAGTAATTCGGCTAGCTAATATAATAATAGTAATATAGTTACAATTACCATTCTAATATTTCTCTGTAAAATTGTCTATGTATAAATAAATAAAATATATATGTTTCACCTTTGAGCAGTTCTTGTAATTCAGAGTCTGTTTCTTGTAGTTTTGCTAAGAATTTGAGATCTACGGGTTGTGATACTTCTTCGCTGCGACTTAAAGTATCAGCAACGACATTATTCTTTCCAGATATATGTTGGATGTCAGTGGTAAATTGGGCGATGAAGTCGAGGTGTCTGAATTGTCGTGGTGAACACTTATCTTTACGTGTATGGAACGCAAAGCATAATGGCTTGTGGTCGGTAAATATTGTGAAGTGTCTTGCTTCGACCATATACCTAAAATATTTCAGCGCCTCGTAAATCGACAACAGTTCTTTATCGTATGGTGAGTAACGTTGTTGCGTAGGACTTAACTTGCGTGAAAAGAAAGCAAGTGGTTGCCAACTACCATCTTTATACTGTTGCAGAGCAGTTCCAATAGATACATCTGAAGCATCTGTGACAACAGCAAGTTTTGCCTCGAGATCGGGAAATGCAAGAAGTGCTGCTTGGCATAGGCTCTCTTTACAGTTCTCGAATGCCTTCAGGGCTTCACCAGACATATCAATTGGATGTGATCCTTTTATTGATCCAGTAAGTAAAGCATTGAGAGGTGCTTGACATCTCGCTGCATTTGGGATAAATCGTCGGTAAAAATTTATCATACCGAGGAAACGCTTTAGCTCCTTGCCGTTTTTCGGAATTGGGAAGTTCTTTATAGCTTCTACCTTGGTTATTAGTGGTTTCACACCTTCTGATGAAACAGAATATCCGAGAAATGTTACTTCTGGCACGCCGAATACACATTTGGATGGATTTATCACTATGTTGAACTCTTGCAGCCTGGTGAATATCTGGCGAAGGTGGTCTTCATGGGCTTCTTCCGAATTTGAAAAAAATATGAAATCATCCAAATATGGGTAGCAGAATTCATCGAGACCACGGGTCATCTCATCTACAAATCGTTGAAAAGTTTGGCCCGCGTTCCTCAAGCCAAAGTTCATATATGGGTATTCGAATAACCCGAAGGGTGTTGTTATTGCGGTTTTGCAAATGTCTTCTTCTGCCACTCTTATCTGATTGTATGCCTTTACCAGATCTATTGTGGAGAACACACGACAGCTTGATAGGTTATGAGCGAAGTCGTGTATGTGGCGTATCGGATAACGATCCGGAATAGTTTTGGAATTCAGTTGACGGTAGTCGCCACATGATCTCCATCCATTGTCTTTTTTCGGCGCCAGATGTAATGGTGATGACCAGGGACTATTCGAGCGTCTCACTGTACCATTTGTCAGCATAGCCTCAAACTCCTGTTTGGCTATCTTGAGCTTGTCTGGTGCGAGGCGGCGTGGAGTACTAAATACTGGAGGTCCAAGTGTCGTTTTGATGTGATGAACGGTGTTGTGGCTGGTGGTGTGATTGATACCAGATGGACGCGTGATGTCTGGGAATTCTTTCAGGATTGTCAAAAATTTTGAATCGCCTGTCAGTGTCTTCACGGAAGATATTGTGACAGTTGATGAAACAGTTGCCCCAGACGATGCTATTTTAGTAGTGGTATCAATAAGTCTTTGGTTTCGGATGTCAACTACTAAGTTGTAAAACGCTAGGAAATCAACGCCTATAATTGGCTTAGTAACGTCCGCCACTGTGAAACGCTACGGAAAGTCTCTCCGAAGCCCTAAATTCAAAACCATATGCGCGTAACCATAGGTTGCTATGTTACTTCCGTTCGCTGCATATAGTGTATATGCTGTTTTAGGTCGGCTTTGCTTTAGCAGGTTTTTGGGGAAGACACAGAGGTCGCTGCCGGTGTCGACCAGAAATTGTGTCTTCGTCCACCTGTCCGTAACGAAGAGGCGACCTGAACTAGGGCAGTCGTCCGTCGCCATTAGCGACCACCCTGTTGGTTTTCCGAACGGTAATCACAAGGTTTCTGGCACTTGTTTGCTTTTTTACCACACTTATTGTGGTACCAAAACGGCCATAATTTGATT
Organism: Antheraea yamamai; assembly: GCA_036509395.1. Classification (NCBI taxonomy): domain Eukaryota; kingdom Metazoa; phylum Arthropoda; class Insecta; order Lepidoptera; family Saturniidae; genus Antheraea; species Antheraea yamamai. The sequence goes on along the minus strand of AP028453.1, from coordinate 10,193,023 downwards.
GTGAACGGGTGTTGCTACGGCTGCGACTGTGTTGCCTTCTTCGAAACGGTGGGCGTGATCTGTCTCCCTCCGTGGATAGCGCTTCCACTTTTTTGGTTAACTCAGCTATCTGTTTTGCCATTATTTCTAATGTGGCATTGGAAGTAGCTGATGTAGATGCCACATGTGGCGTCGTTTGGATAATGTCCATCACAGTGTCGGCTAAGTCGGCTAGGCTGTTCAAATCCGACTTCGGCTGAGATGCTATCGCTGTCTGGATGTGTGTTGGAAGGCGGCTGGTCCATATACTTTTAAGGAATTCCTCCGGCACTTCTGATCCCGCTAAATGGCGCAAATGTCGCAGAAATTGCGATGGGCGACGGCTCCTAGTTCCTCGCGTGTTAATAATTGTTTAACCTCCTTCTCTCTAGACTACGAAAGCCGTTTGATGAGCTCAGACTTTAACGTTTCGTAGCTTTTTGCGGCGGGAGGCGAAATAATAATATCCTTCACCTCTGCTGCGTATCGGTGCTCCAGTTGTGAAACGATGTAATAGAATTTCGTTTTATCGTCTGTGATCCGAGAGAGTACAAAGTGTCCTTCCACTTGTGCGAACCAAACGGCAGGTTCGTCCGCCCAAAATGGAGGTAACTTTACGCCTACACGAAAAACATCGGCCGCCATGTGAACCGGCGTTTCTTTATTGTTGTCGTTTGACGCCATTTTAAATTAAAACACTCCGAGAATTGTTCAATGTTCGTGGTTACCAGTGTAGTAATCGTGTGATTGAATACCACTTAATAACTGTCACAAATTAAATAAAAGTTCTGGCAAAACAAACGACTAGATTTATTATTAAAATTACAAATGTACAACTGAGTTGCAATAATAACTATGAAATACGGGGGTGCGCGGAGGTGTCTCAAAGCATACTACTGTGGGTGCGTTGTAGGCGCGCGGCGCGTGACTCGCCGCCCCCGCCTCAGCCGACGACTTGATAAGCCGCGGCTTACATGCAGCATTATTTAAGTATTTATTTTATACTAGCTGACCCCTGCAACTTCGTCTGCACCAAATCGGTTATCACTGGTGTCAATTGTATTTTTTAAACGCGAAAAATTTTAAGATACCTACAACCTTATTGCAGCCACACCTACGGCTTCCAATTGTGAATCCAAACTATCAAGGGACTCAGTCAAACACATACCCAGATGGTATGTGAGAAATCTTTTAAAATAAGCCTACAACTCGTTCGTAGCATCATCTACTGAGTTCAATAAAAAATAAAAACTAACCTACATATATTGGCGATAATGTAAAAAAAAGCTTTAGAGGTCTATGGATCCCCAGTTTCTAAAGAAGTTCCTTTCCCTTTTTTGTAGACGTTTACTATACAGTCAGTAGAGTTTACATTATAAAATATCAAATTGATGAGTTAAATTGTAAATTAAACGACAAAATATATTCATAAAATAAATAATGATAAATGAAACACTGAATGATATCATAACTATTTTCAACTTGTATTAAAACTTTTTCACACTCCATTGTATTGAAGAAAAATATAAATATTAAAAAGATATGAGCACGACGCGTCAAATGTCACTTGCCTGTAACTATTTGTCTAAGAGCTAGTAACGGTTTTGACAAATTTTCTATAAGACAGTTTTTTATATATTTTTAAGGTCCACCGAACAGCGTGCGGGCTACCTGGCTGCCGGTAAACGTTGCGTTTATTACTGCATATCGCACCTTTACTGGCAAACATATTGATTTTTATATAATTTTTGAATGTTTTGTTTTTTACTAACTTTGAAACCCTACTAAAACATGAAATTATTATTGCCAGACATTTTTGTTATAAACAATAATTTGCCCGATGCTATTGTTTTGTAAATAAAATAAGTATGTTCTAACCATGTTAAGATAGCTGTAATTTTAATATTATTATTATTTCTTTTTTAATGAAGGCTTAGTCGCCTATAGTAGACTATATCGCCTGAGTGACATACAACTATGTAACAATAAGAATGACAATAAACTTAACAATAGCTTATATTAATTTTGTACAATTCTTTAGCATCTTTCGAAATGGGGTCAGACAATAACGAATTGTACAAACCAGTGTGGAACGAACCAGAAGCATTAAGCCAAGATTTAATATCTTCGCTTCGAACACATTCTGCAAGGATGTGGTGCACATCATCGATAAGCTCACAACTCTGGCAGAGTGGTGATAGTACTTTACGCATCAGGTAGGCGAACTTTTTACATGGGATGTGTCCTGAGCGTAATCTCATTCCTGTGATTGCTTCCCGATCAATCCATGGTGACCGTAAGGGATGTGGTGGAATCGTTCTGTACCATATTCCTTTTGTTTTAGAACGCTCATCAAAGTATTCCTTCCAATGCGAGTAACAGCTATTTTTAAATACTGAGCATACATCTAAGTAAGTTGGTAAAATATTAATAGGAGCACTTTCGGAGGATCCTTCTCTTGCTAAAAGATCAGCTCTTTTATTCCCAGTTATACCTATATGAGAAGGGATCCATTGTAAAACAATTACTTTGTTCTTTGCTTTGAAATCTAGTAATTGCTTCAAAATAGTGTAGGTTATCAGTATTTCTCGAAAAGTCGAGGTACATCGAGCTATGTGTTGAAGAGCACTTTTGGAATAGGATAAAATAACAATCTTAATGGGCTCAGTTGATTGCGCAGATGAGAAGGCCTCTGCAATTGCTATCAATTCAGTGTGCATAATTGAAATATTTTCATCAATTTGACATTTCATAAAACTTTTGGAATTTGACTCAAAAAATGCGGCTCCTAAATAATTCCCAGCTTTAGATCCGTCAGTTGTATATTTTAACAAAATTTTGATAATATTTATTTATATATTGAAGACAAATATCTTTTATTTTAAGAACATCATATTGACGCTTTGGCTTCCAAATACCATCTACATTTATTTTAATTATATTGTGCAAATCAATGTTATCGACCCAGGTGTGTAAAGTGAACATTTCATATTTTATACTTATTTGAATTGGAGTATTTTTATATTGAGAAAAAATATAAACTAATAATGGTCTTTTTCTTTTACGCCAATAGAGTGATTGGAAAGGTGTGGACAGTTCTTCTGATACATTGGTTAGTTCGTTTTTTTTCGAATGACTTAAATTTAAATAGAATTTTGCCAGTTAAATATTGTCTCCTAAAATGTAACGGACATATGCTCAATTCGCTTTCCATAACATAGATTGGAGTACTTTTAATGAAACCCCCGATAATTCTCATGGGCTGGTTTTGGACTTTTTCAAGTTTATAGAGGTTAACCTGACCACAACTATTATAAAGAAAGCTCGCATAGTCAATTCGACTGCGTGTAATATTGAAGTATAAACGAACTAAATGTTATGGATGAACACCCCAATTAAAACCGGCTAATGCTTTGAAAACGTTTAGAAACTTAGAGCTAGATTCTGCAACTGCATTGATATGGTTACCCCATTTTATGTATGATAAAGATAGCGATAATTGTGGAAGCGCCTGTTATAGACGCATGTATTTAAGATAATGTCAGTCTCAAGTCGCATGTCTACGTTTATCGTTGTTTTTTAGTGTTCACGGTGAAATCTCAATATCATAATGGTTAATAAAATGAAATATGTTGTTTGCAATGGAAAAAATAAAATGGTTTTAAATGAATTATTTTATTTATAAAGAATATCATCGGGCACATTATTTTCAATAACAAAATTGTCTGGCAGTGATAAACTCATGTTTTTAATAGCGTTAAAATGTAACCGATTTTTTTTTCCTAAAGTTAATTATAAATCAAAATTTTGACCTGTAAAGGTGTGATGGGCATTAAAAAACACAACGTAAACCGGCTATCAGGTATCCTGAATCCTGTTTGGAAGGGCAGTAATATAAGATATATTAAAGAACCAGCTTTTCTAAAATTCTCGTTCTTCCAACGTTGTTGGCTCTTATACTAAGGTGTCGCAAAAAAGTCTAGTTACGTTAACTACAATTTTTTGTTTTTCGTTTTCCTGGAGAGCCCCTTGCGTTTTATGGGACAAAAAGTATCCTAAATGTAACCTTGGAATATTAGTAATTACTGTGTCAAGTTTCGTTAAAATCGGTTCAGTACTTTCAGCGTGATGCGTGTTCACAGGGACAGAAAGACAGACAGACAGACAGACAAAAATTGTGAAAAGATTATTTTTGGCTTCTATATCGATAACAAAGTCTACCCCGATCAAAATTTTCAAAAAATATTTAATGGGTGCAGGAGACGGCTACAAAGTATTTTAATGAACTTAAATTTATCATGCGTCTGCTTCATTTGCTTATTAAATTAAATATGTAAATTTCTTAAATAAATATATATTAATACAAAAGTGAATTATTGGATTACAGTCAGTATCATATTACGATAATGTAAATGAAAACGCAATGTAAATAAGTAATGTTATTGTAGGAGCTTCGGCTCACTACTAGAACATTCCAGATTAACACGGACAGCGTAATAATAACACTTGGAGAGCGTAAAATATTGTTTATTAAAATGATCATAAAAGGTATTTATACAGACATGCGACATTTCATTTATTTGTTCAATTGTTTGAACCATATTCTATTTACAATAATAAACGATCGACATTGGAGATGTTCTCGGGCAAAGAACAATGATCATGCGCTTGACAAACCTTTCGTAAGATATATGTACGATATTATAATTACCTTAAACAGGTAATCCTGGTACAAATGTACTCAATTGATATAATCTATGATGGTGATGGTCGAACAGACCGGTTTGGATTTGGCAACCACTTTGACCCCTAAATTTAGAAATGGCGCTGGTGCGCTCGATGATGGCTTATGTAGCCTATCTTCGCGGCGAAACTTCGTGCACGTTGAGGGCACGTGAGTACGCCGTTCTCATAATGATATGTTATGGCAGCAGGAGGGCGAGCCTTTAACTGGTCGCGTTTGGTATCAAGGTCAGCTTTACGCTGAGCCTCGAACTCGCGTACTTGGCTGGTCACCATTCTGCGCCATTCTGGCCGTTGTGCTGCCAAACGTTCCCAACAAGAGGGCTCTATATTGTATCTCTTCATGTGCCGCTTTTGGACATCCTTGTACCGGAGGAGGGGACCACCATGATTCCGCTTGCCCTCCTCCAGTTCAGAATAGAAGATGCGCTTCGCCACTCTTTCCTCCGCTATACGCGATACATGACCGCACCACCCCGAAGCTGTCGACGAATTAAATATGCTTCAATGCCGCCAACATTGGCTCGTCGCAAAACTTCAGTATTTCGCACTTTATCGGACCATCTGATCTTCATGATGGTACGAAGGCATTTAAGGTGGAAGCGATCCAGAGTGCGAATGTAACGGCGGTATACACGCCACGTCTCAGAGGAGTATAGGAGGTTTGGCAGCACGACTGCCATGTAAACCGATATTTTAGTGGCCAACTTAAGGTCATGGGAGCAGAAGACCTTGGAACATAGCTTACTAAATTACCAAATTACCCTGCTATTAATCTCAGCATCAAGGTCACACTTAGATGTTACAGTGTTCCCCAGATAGCGAAATTTATCCACCTGCTTCAGAATATCCTCACCAAGTTTTATGTTCAGTGTCTTGTGACCGTGTATGTCCAGGGACATCACCTGCGTCTTATTGACACTGATCTTCAGGCCAAACTTACGGCAGGCTTGGTGGAATTCGGACATCAACTGTTGCAGGCCGTCTAGGGATTCTGCTAGGAAGCACAAGTCATCAGCATACATGATCTCAGTGATCAGAGCGTATGAGACTTTAGTGCGAGCCTTAAGTCTAGCCAAGTTGAAAAGGCTGCCGTCTGTGCAGAAGCGGATGCGGACTCCTTGAGAAACAGTTTGTAAGACTTCTCTAACTACCACCGCAAAGTATAAGGCAAATAGAGTAGGCGCTAAAACGCATCCTTGCTTCACCCCACAGGTAACGGGGAAGAAGTTTGTCTGTTCAATGAATATGTATGTATATGTATATATGATATAATCTATACATATATTAAGAATGTAAATATAACATGTCTGTGCTTTTTAGATTTTTGTAAAAATTTAACGGTTGTCTTGGAGTAAGTAATAAAACACATTTCGATCATTTTTAGACAAGTCCGTCTGTTTGTTAGGAACACGCATCACTGCTTAAGTACTGCGTTCGCCATAAAACTTCAACAAGAGAATCATAAAGCATATCCGCGAGTAACATTTAGTCTTGGTTTCATTAAAATCGTTTCACTGTATCAAAAATTATTGTAATTTTAATGACGACGTGACTTAAGTACGAGAGAAAAGTAGATAAGTAAAATATTGAGATGATTTTATTAATATCTATTTTTTTTTTAATAAGGTTCCACGCGGACGGAGTCGCTAGCTCAGCTAGTATAGGATTAAAATGATAATAGTCTGCGGTTGTGAACGCATTACGCAAAAAATAAATTTCGATCAAGTTTTTTATTGGAGTCTTACTAATAAGAGACGAGAATATGTATCGCTTTGTATTAGAGAAGATGCAAAGAGATTCTTGCCGTTTCTTTACGGCTCAATTGGAAGTCAACGAAGTTGAAATCTAAAATTACTACTTATATGCATACGCCAAAAGATGGACAGAGGAAAGTTGAGCAGTTTTTGGAAAATATGATTCTTTGGACGGTTAAAAAAACATGGCGTGTCGTAAAGACACGTGGTAGAAATGAAACTTTTCCATTACAGGGAAGCATTTTAATTATTCGTCATTTTGAATAGCATAGATTGTGTTCAGATATCACTACACCACTTGTACGCAGTACACGGAACCACGGACAACGAGAAAGAAAGAAAGCATGAGGAACGTATGTCTCACTCTTCTCCAATACCCGAAGGCAACCGAGACACTTTTTTTTTTTTTTTTTTTATCGTGGGGAAATCCCTTATGGATACCCACCCTCTCGGGGGCGAGAGTGGGTTATGTCCGACTCGCACGGACTAAAACCCCACGGTGTACCGTCCGACCGTAATGTTGGGGCGGCAAGGGATCGTGCTGGCTAATCACCTTGTAGAGCCGCCCCAACGGTCCGCCCGGCGGAAGGTGACCGCCGGGCTCCTACCTATAGAGGGACAGATCGGGTACACGCCGGGTGCCCCCCCTCGTCCGCCGAACCTGTGCAATGAGGAGATGGGCCCCCCCAGCCCATCCCCTCAGGTCCGGCTACGGTGGCAGGAGGAGTTGGGCAAAGCGCCGCCTCCTCCTGCCAATCCGACCGAGACACTGCTCCCACTCTACCCGACACAGTGTTTACCCCCAACACTGCAGCGTCTGTGTATCACATCTTTATTAAATTAAACTTAAGTAAGTAGGTACGTTGCCTGATGTATTTATGTATCTACTAGTAATTGACTACACTAGAGTTTGATCTATACATATAATAAGAATGTAAATGTAACGTGTCTGTACTTTTTAGAATTATGACCAGAAAATAAAATGTTGGAGGCGTCTAGGAGTAAGTAGTAAAATACATTTTTAGAAATGTCTGTCTATCTGTCTGTTTGTTTGTATGAAAGTGAAAGTTATTGTAATTTAAATGAAGACACGATTTAAGCACGAGACAGAAGTAGATTATAATTAGACTTATTAATTCAGATGACCTTATTATTCACTGCTTTGTACATCAGGTTGCACGCGGACGAAGTCGCTGGCACAGCTAGTATGTAATAAAATACATTTAAATCATTTTTCGGAATGTCTATCTGTCTGTCTGTTTGTATGAACACGCATCACTGCTAAAGTACTGCGTTCATGGTAAAACATGATCAAGACAATCACAAAGCATGTCCTCGGAAGTAACTGAACCTTTGTTTCATTAAAATCGGCTCATTCTATTAAAAGTTATTGTAATTTTAATGACCACGCGACTTAAGTATGAGAGAAAAGTAGATAGTAATATATATATAGTAGATGACTTTATTAGTCACTGTTTTGTACATCAGGTTCCACGCGGACGAAGCCGCAGGCACAGCTAGTTCACAATAATATTATGATAATATGTATGTGCAGTTCACAATAGTTATGCTAAAAACTCTTTGCTATTAAATACACAAAACATTTAATTATAGGATATAATTAAAAAAGAAGTTTATCTCTTTATTCGTTTTTTATTGGTGACCGTCGAGCTGCCTGCTGATTCACCATTCAACTCGAGAGATTTACAAGATGTCCTATGCTCTTAGAACCTTGAAGCATTTAGTGGTTCTCCAATAGGAATATACCGTTCCAAAGCTGTAGTTGAATTTGAAAAGTATTTCAGAGGAAGCGCGACGACGAACGCCACCGCTGATGTTAAAAACAACCATAGTTTTGACTAAATAACAAGAAAAAACATTTATAAATCATTGAGGTCAAGCAACTATTCTGTTATATTTACAGTAATCATCATCACCAGCGTGTAAGAGACGCACTGCAGAGTAATAGGCCTCTTTCCGATGGAAGGTATGGGATATAATCACCACGACAGTTTAGGACTTATTGCCGATTTCAAAATCTGAGACATCCGCAGTTCTATATTTTCCCACATACAGTAGTACTACAAGAACATTTCTCAGGTTCAGGTTTCCCCACGATGTTTTCCTTCACCGTCAGCCGATACTCTCACCAATTTAACATTAGTAAATGTAAGTGAATTCCAAAAAATTCGTTGTTACATGCCGGAGTTGGAACCTGAGCATATCGGGTTGATATTCCACCGGTGCAACCTCTAGTGCGCCACGTCGTTTGTGCAGCAGCAGTAGGGAATAGTCTAACAAAGTATTTTTTCTACACTTTGTTTTAGCGTTTGAACACCGTCTCACCTGATGATAAATGACGATGGTTTAAGATGTGAAACACGCTAAACCCAGAGAGGATTGGCTCTGAAGTGTAGCTGCAGGACTACACCAAGAGATGCTTGGCGAGACAGATTTTCAACTTGACGGTGGTAGCCAGGTGTGCTTAGAAAAAGCCCTAACACCATGCTATACTTTACGCGGTATCCGTCACACTATGAACTCAGCAATCATCGCGTCCAACTGACAGAAGATATATTAAATTAGTGACAAGGAAACAATACTCACAAGTAAAAAATAATGTATCTTCTATACTAAATAATTCGATATATTTAAAATACACGTACGATGTGAAAACACTAAAACTACAGAATATCGGTTATGTCTAACAATGTACATATACGAGTGAGAACTTCAGTAAACCACGTTTGCCAAAAGTGAAAGATAAGGGCAATATTTTCGGAAAGAGTTAATTTAATTTTATTTATTGTTAAAGTTATATCTATAGTAATAAAATCGATTATCGTATGTATGCAAGCGCATCACTTCATAATGGTTGTTCCTATTTGGCTAAATGTTGAAAAGCTATTCTAAAAAAGTGCAACAGGACGTATTTGATCATAGTTAGTTAAGTTCGATCACTGTACATTTCCTATTCCGTTTTGGACAGTTCTCTGGTGTTTCTTCAAAGTTCAAGGTCTGATGCTAATGAAAAGAGCCCTCTTGAAAATATACAATTTCTAATACATAAAGGAATTTGCCAAATCGGTTTACAAATGACGGAAGTTCCGAGATATAAAAAATTCAAAATACTTTGAATTGAGACATATATATCTAATAGTTTTTTCTTTTGGTAGTAAATATATTTCTAATACCCTGTCACACTACTACATAAAATTAACGAATAGATATTCAAATATTAAAGGCAGAGAGCTATATTATAAATAAAACGGACCGAAAAAGAAGATATTATTAGTCGTGATCTCAAACCGCATATACTAACAGGTTTCCATTGATAAATTGCCAAATTATCTTAGTTGAAAAGTAATTATGCAAAATAGTTAACACTCCACGAATTATAAAGGACTTTATTTTATTTGTTAGCTACAATTAGAATCCCCAAACGTTTTTAAAAAGCTAGCGTCCACCCGCGGTGTCGCTCTCGTTAATATGGATTTAGTGTCAAACTTCTAGATAAACAAAAGTAAAATATAGTAAGAATATTCGACTAAGAACCCAAGTGCTACATGCAAAAAGACATGCACAACATTTGGAATGGTAATTTGGCCTCATAAAGCATATGATGGGTTGCATAAGTTCAATACAAAATATCAATATAACATGTCATCACGAGCATGTCGAGGCCATCGGTGATGCGAACCCATAAGTATTTCCCATACAAGTTTTTTAATTGCTCATCAACGCATTAAAGAAATTTTCACTTAAAAAAAGTTAGGTGTGAAAATTCTATCAGTCGGGAAAAATATGAGTCTAAAATCTTTAAATATTTATGGCACCACATTACTATATTGCACCTATGAGAAGAAGGGATAGGTTGTAGTTACGTTACATGATATTTTGACAAAACAAATGGCACGATAACCCACATATACGTAATATTATAACGCTACACTGTCTTAGATAAAATATGGAAGAAAGATGGCATATTTTCAATATCAGTGGTGAAAAAGAAATAGTTTTATGTTGCTTAAATATGGACGGATTGACGGGGCAACCGTGATAAATAAGCTAGTTCGCCAAGTTTTAACGCGGCGCTGTCGAAGCGCTTATGACGTATCTACAGCTCTTTAGTTATAATATCATTGGCTAGTATTAATAAAAATGAGGGTGGAAAACGCTGTAATGCAAATAAATATTTATTTATGGCAGCGATAAAGAAAAGGCGTTTCAAGGTGTGGTTGCGCCGCTTTATATATATTTGAAATTCCCGCATTATTGTGATCAGATCACGCCACCTTTCTACCCCTGCCCAATTACCCTTTCCTGGCACATGCTTATATACGGTGGCGCGTCGGGCGCGCCGCCATTGCTACTGTTGAGTTGTTGGCCGCGCCGCGCGCGTCGGACGCGCGGCGGCCACTGCTGCTGCTACTACATTACTGTAGTGTTGTCCGCGCCGTACCGCGCCGCATGCTAACATTTTGAGTTTTCGCATGTTCGAGTGAGAAATAAACGCATCGCTACATACGTGCCGACATACATTATAAACAATAAGTGTTGTGTGGGAGAAGACCCAGTGGAGAGAAACGAGAATCACCTAGCCGGCTAGCCACGTGGAAGCTGCAGCGCCGCGAGGTATGTGCCAAGTTTCCTTCCTACCCTTGTCTCCCTAGTCGTAGCTGATCGCAATAGTTGAATAGCAAATATAGCACCCCCGCATATACAGTCCACTTAAATTAGCATAGAAACCCCCCGCGCCCTACGGTGACGTCGACATCGCATCGGCGTCACCAAAGGTGTGTTATTTTAAAAACTTGTTTCTTTGTTTACAGTAACTCCGAGGATCTTTATCTAGAGGAACTCTTTGTGGCTTTAATAATTCAAGTTACAATCCAAATGATCGAGAATAATGCTAACGTTCATCTTTGAAGCTCAGTAAATCCAGTAACAGTTTTTTAGAGATAGTCTTAGGTCTTACTAAAAAGTCCCAAAGCATATTACCGGTTTGCCGGATCGTGAGTTTAAGCACCATGTCAAGCGAGTTTTGGTGTCAAAAGGCTATTATACAGTGGATCTATATGTGAACGATGGTGAAGTCTGGAGTTGACTCCTCTCTGTGCATCCACTAAAAACGATTTTGACGTGTAATGTATTCCAAGCATTATATAATAATAATAATAATTTATTGTGCAAAAGATTTTACATAAATTATTTACAAAATTAAAATGTCACTGACGGCACCAATTTAAGTACACGTTGACGTCCATACTAGTCTTGAGACTGTATCACAGACGCCAGCGCAAACTCCAGTAATATTATGAAAAATAATATAAAAATATTAGCATGTATTTGTGTGGTGTGTGTGTGCGTGTGTGTGTGTGTGTGCGCGTGTGTGGATGTGTGTGTGTATTTAAATATTTGGGTATGTATATAATAATGATTGATATATATATATATATATATATATATATATATATATCTTAATATATATATTTCTTGTGTGCGTGTGTATGTGACTGAACTCCTCCTAAACGACTGGACCGATTTTGATGAATTTTTTTGTGCGTGTTCGAGTGGATCCGAGAATGGTTTAGATTCACAATTGGACCCGGTAGGTGGCGCTGCGGTTGGCTTTTAGGGATTTTATTTTTTATTACCACGGCAGGACAAAGTCCGCCAGGTCCGCTAGTATATATATATATATATATATAATATATACATATGTTAAAAAGATAAATTTGATCGAGTTTCTTGCCGGTTCTTCTCGACGACTGGTGTTGTTTTCCGAACCGGTGGTAGTTATAACATTCATACGCTCATTCTTAGGGCCTAAATTGAATAAAAGTATTTTTTTATTTCATTTTCATTGATTTTGCAGAAATGCGAGACACTAAATTTAGATTTTGTGTAAATATAAATTTTCATTATAATTTTTTTATAGTTTGATCGCAACCTCATAGTCTAAGATGGTAAACACGCTAAAACTAGAGACTGGGTCTCAAGTGCACCTGCCGGAATATAACTACTAGTACTTCGAGACTTATTTTCATATTCAAGATAGGTAACCAGACAGACGGGCTTAGAGTGAAATCTATAGAGTGCACTCAGACTTATTTCGGCAATAGGTCCAGATTTTAAGTTTATAGTCGCAAGCTTAGCATTCACTTAGCTTGGATTGGGAGAAGTTGGGGCTCCCTGACGTTCCGTCTGGTTCAGGTGCTGACCGGGCACGGGTGCTTCGGTTGGTACCTGCACCGTATTGCGTGCAGGGAGCCAACCGCCGTATGCTACGAGTACGGCGTTGAACCGGATACCGCGCAGCACACACTGTATGCGATGTCGGCGATGGGTCGGCAGCGTGTCTGTATGGAACGTAGCGGCCTCCTTCTGCGAGGATGTCGTCTCGCAGAAGGAGGCGGCGGAAAGAGTCCGCGAGGAGAATCCTCTAAGTGGCCCTCTCCGCCAACGGAGGACCGGCAGGAGGAGGTGGCAGTTTGCCTTGTTTAGCTTAGGTTAGCTCAGATAGGTCGCGTATTGCATGAATGAGGCGACAGCTCAAGCCGAGGTGTGCCGTGCACCCTTGAGCTAGTTGTTAAAATTAAATCGCCTGAGTGCCATAATCGCTCGCTTTAGTAGTCCGTTGAAGCTGTTAAGGCCTTACTAGGCCAATAGCGGGGTCAATCGAAAAAAAAATCGCCCCAACTACGGCGGTAGGTAAGAGATTTTAAAAAAAGTTGAAGTCATCAAATTCAACGACTTAAGAACAGCTTGGGTGTTTTATACGAATAAAAAAGGATGACAAAATAATAACGTAAGAGTGACATTTGTATACTTTTTTATTATTGTTATTATTTGATTGTCATTGGCTTGATCGTTCATTGCAGAAATGTCAAGAGAGTTTTCATTCTGTTTTTTAATTCTCCGTTGACTTATATATTTTAGAGGTGGAAGAGCCACGATGAAGCTACTAATGGTTTCAGCACGACTGGGTCGGCTCGTCTGTGGTAGTACCACCCTCTCACAGAAACCCGATGTGAAGTAACAGTGCTTGCATTGTTGCGTTTCGTTCGGTCAGTGAGAGCAACGGAGGACCACCTCCCCTCCCATTCCCTCTCCTCGTCCCGTCCCCAAATCACACGCTGGCAACGCATTACCCACTCCCCTGGTGTTGTTAGTGTCTATGGAGGGCGGTGATCAGTTAACATCAGGTTACCCGCCTGTTCGTTTGCATCCTATGATATAAAAAAAATCTTTCATTTTTTTAATACGCATGATTCAAATAACTACTAAGCGAAATTTAAGTTAAGGATAACATAAGGCTTAGTACGCTGTATAGATTTCACCCTTAGATAAAGCCCTCTGTAAGCTGTGACTGATTAGGGAGAATTTGCACTTAATAGTAACAAGAGAGTAAGTAAGAGTAAAGTGTCTACCTACTCCAATACGTTTAGCGTGAATATACATGTAATATTTAGTAAAAGCGACATACGCATTCCGTTCATAAAGTTATGTCGCAGAGGGGCACGTCAAATTGGAGACCTCCCGGCGTAGAGTGTTTTCTCATAGATTAGTCATTTAGCAGACACGACAACCCTAAATATACATCACAAACATACCTCTGTTAAAAATATCGTTGAATTTGAATGTGATAAAAATGGTAAGTGAATAATTAAAATCAACTTGATAAAAAAAATAAAAGCGTGTCGCAAGGATACACGATAAAAGTGAAACTTTTATAATATTAATTACCCGGTTTCTGAGGTACTTCAATTGTAGTTTATCTGTTCAATAGCGTTATCGATTCGATAACTTGTCAAATTGCGTTTCTGAACACACAAATATACGATAAATGTCAATAAAAATCAACGGGTCATTTGACAGTTTATCTTTTGGATAACCTTGTTGAGTCAGTAAGTATTGGTAGTTTAACCGGTATCTCAGAAACCGGGCATAAGAAGCGTTTTATTAAAAAAATACAACAGAAAGCTAACGCCACGCGGTATAGGCGATATAATTGGTTAATTTTAGTACATTTAAAACGCTCCTAGGTTTTATAAAATAAAAATAAAACAGATGTGTCATAACAACACACGATAGAAGTGCAACTTTTGTATTACATTTTAATTTAAAAAAATTACAACAAACAGCCAACGTCACGACGCGGTGTTCCCAGGCGGTCACCTATCTAAGTGCTGAACGCGCCCGACGTTGCTTAACTTCGGTGATTGGACGAGAACCGGTGTTTTTAACACTCTGCCCGACATGGTGCTTACTCCCACCACTTTTCGTCACACAAAACGATTGCGGATCAGAATTTCAAAGCCGTTCTATACTACATATACTTCAAAAGAATTAGGTACTGAATCGGTCCGTCACGATTAAATAACGGGTCGCATCTGCGGTTGCGTTAATCTTTGACAACGCTTACTTCGCTTATCTAAAGCTTAAGGCGCTGATAGCGGACTATGATTCATTCGTGGCGTTTTTTACTTTAATGTACGTGCCATTAGTGTCCTAGCGGAATGACAGTCACACGATTTAGGGTTCCGACTTCATCCGCATTAAACCGTATGTAAAAAAACAGTGACTAATAAAGTCATCTGAATGTATTAAGTCCATTTATTTATCTACTTTTCTCTCGTACTTAAGTCGCGTCGTCATTAAAATTACAATAACTTTTGGACCGATTTTAATGAAACCGATAAATGTTATTCGAGGATATTCTTGGTGAGGTTTTATTTGTGAATGTAGTAATTTAGCAGTGATGCGTGTTTATACAAACAGACAGACAAACATTTCTAAAAATAATTCAAATGTATTTTATTACTTATTTCTAGGCACATGCAATAATTTTGTTCATAAAAATGTAAAAAGTGCAGAGATTTACATTCTTACGAGCGGACCTGGCGGACGTTGTCCTGCCTTGATAATAAAAAATAGAAATCCCAAAAGTCAACCGCAGCGCTACCTACCGGGTCCAATTGTGAATCTAAACCATTCTCGGATCCACTCGAACACGCACAAAAAATTTCATCAAAATCGGTCCAGTCGTTTAGGAGGAGTTCAGTCACATACACACGCACACAAGAAATATATATATTAAGATTATATGTATAGACTATTTTGTAAAACAGTAGGGAATTTCCTTGCGGTCGTAGTTTTATTGCAAGCTCTTAAAGTAACGATTACATTCTTATCTTTTTAGAGATGGTGCGGTTTCTAACACCACGGCAACTATAGTGAAAACACTTTAGGGGTCATCCGTTAATAACGGGAGGCGTTTTTGAGGATTTTTGACCTTCTTCCTCCTTGGTTAGATTTCGTGAGATGTATTTCAATCATCCCTTCCAATCTCACATGAGATCTTTAATAATATGTAATTTGTTAGATTTATTAGAAAAAAAAGACAATTTGCTTTATATTTTTTTTGTAGAACTATTATTACATTTATTCGATATAGATATACCAAAAAAAATTATAATATAATAAAAGCATTAGTGTTCATTGCTCCTCCCATCAGTTCGTCAGAGAAGGTCAAGGTCTTTCCTCTTCAGACTACGAGTTGGGGCCCTGATGGGTCAACATCTGCCGGGTCGGGTAGAATCACTGCAGAGGCCTTTCCTGCCCACCCCGCTAAATGGTGCAAGAAAAACACCGAGGGGGCTTAGTCAATAGAAATCTGGCATTCTCACATGTGCTGTCCGGCTAGGTGCAGATCTCCAAGAGGATTCCCCCGCGAAAAAAAAGGTGTCTACGGTTCTATATTACATTGGATAGCTTCATTAAATAAATAAATGTATATACGGAACCTAAGATCAAAAATGAATTAACGCTTGGACAAATTTTATTTTAATCGGTCGGCGGCTTGCTCCTCGGTTACCTTTAAGTGAACGTATACATTTTGTGTTTGTCTGTACGTACTTAACACTTATACACTAGTACACGACATCGGCTTTGTTTCCATGAACCTATATTTTCGTTATCTTATATTCCAATTTAAAATTGTTGTATCGACTACATTACTGAATATATGAAGCTGCTTAATACATGTGTATATATTGTGTAGATGGTAGAGCCACGTTGAAGCTATTACTGGTTTCAGCATCAATGGGTCGGCTCGCCCGGGGTACTACCATCCTCTCATAGAAAACCGACGTGAAGTAACAGTGCTTGCATTGTTGCGTTTCGTTCGGTCAGTGAGAGCGCCGGAGGCCCACCTCCCCTTCCTTCCCCTCTTCTCTCCCCCTCCCTCCCTTTCCTCCAAACACAGGCTGGCAACGCACTTTCGACTCCTCTGGTGTCGTTAGTGTCTATGGACGGTGGTGATCTCTTAACATCAGGTGACCCAACTGTTCGTTTGCCTGCTATGACTTAAAAAAAAATGTACATCAATACATTGTATATATATATTGCATTGCAACTTGCAAGTCGCAAGTGCGTTGCCAGCCTGTGTTTCGGAGGAGGGGGAGGGGGGACGGGGAAGGGGGAAAGGGAAGTGGGTTTCCGGCGCTCTCACTGACCGAACGAAACGCAACAATGCAAGCACTGTTACTTCACGTCGGTTTTCTATGAGAGGGTGGTAGTACCCCGGGCAAGCCGACCCATTCATGCTGAAACCAGTAATAGCTTCAGCGTGGCTCTACCACCTATTGCCCTTTGTTTGCGGGATCTCCACCGATTTGAAGGTTAATTAATTCTTGAGATTCAACTGTTAAGAGGCGCGATCCTTCCCCTGCCTCGTAGCCCTTGTTTATCAGGGTTTTTTTTCTTGTTTGTGTATTACTATCGGGGGTGTGTGAGGATATTTGTTCGCCCTAATAGCCCCTGATGCTCAGAGATCTCACTATCGGTTTCGGTGAGTATATACCGTCGTATACTTGACTCAATGCGAAGGCTACATCCATGGGGTACCTTGTACATTGTATATATTGTAGATTTTTGATAGAGGAAAAACTTATGGGTTCGGGTCCTATGATATTATAACTATATAGATACGTCATAAGCACTTCGACAGCCTTATAAAGGCTAGTTAGCTTATTTTTGACGACTGCCCCGTCAATCCGCTCATATCTTAGCAATATCGTATGTGTTTTATCAAAACATCGTGTAGGTAACATATCGTTATAATATCATTGGTTCGTGTCACCGATGAGCTCGACATGCTCATGACGTATTACGCTTGCGTCAGACTAGCGACGCGTAGTATAGAGGCCTGTGTACATGTAATACTGATATTTCGTACTGAACTTGTGGAGTCCATGACATGTTTGGTATTGATCAAACGAGGCAGTTATAATAAGGATTGCCGACAGAAGCGAAGACTCAAAACAATGGAATAGGTGTGTTTTTTGATTTTTTACAACAATTATATTCTGAATTATTTAAATTTTATAATTTGTACACTGAAATTATTGGCTGGTTTTCACATCTGTTGGCACTCCGAGCTATAACTATATACATTTTATCAATTACAATCAATAAATAAAAATAAAATTTCCATTCAAAGTTATCCTTTACATATAAAAATCCATGTTTGTATGTTAGCCCTCTATGCATGCCGAAACTACTGAACAGATTTTGACAATAATTTAGTAGCGTGTTCTGTGAACGCCTGAGAGGGTTCCGAGCTCAAAAAATCTATATATATAAACGTTTTTTTTAAATATTTTGATGAAATTGTTTGCCTTAAAGAAAGAAAGGGTTTTTGTTTTTATTAAAACTTTTGACACTACATTTCGATATTATTTTGACATATTTCAATTTAATATAATTAGGTATTGTACCCCTCAGCTTCTCAATTAGCCACATTAGGTCAAAACATTCCTGGTAAGCCATGGCATTATAAGTTTCTTGACTGTTACAAGTTTACTGCGTCTACTATCTGTAGACTGATGATCTATCTGTAGAGATGTGCTCTCCATCTCCAGTCCATCTTGCAGAGCTCGGAATTTGAAACAACTCAATAAGTAAATCTGGGTTGAATGAAGGCAATTTAGAAAAATTTTTTTTCAATTGCCAAAATTTAGTATTGTATCGTATAATAATTTACTTACAATATACTACGTCCATCTGATTTTAACAAACGCACAAAGGTGTATATTTTCTCCTTTCGTCACACTTTGGCGAATTTTATAAGTTTTAACAAAATTAAACTTTAACATAACACAATCACTAACAGTAAGTATATATTGTGTAAATATATATTAGCCTCTGCCCGCGACTTCGTTCGCGTGGAATAGTTACTTTGGGCTAACGCTAACACGCAGCGGATGCTCTCGAGAGGAAAAAAAAACACGATTTTGAAACATTATTCATTGGTGCTCCGCTCCTATTGGTCTTAGCGTGATGATATAAAGCCTATAACCTTCCTCGATAAATGAGCTATATAACACTCAAAGAATTTTTGAAATCGGACCAGTAGCTCCTGATATTAACCACCTACAACGTCACAACATCACAAACTCACAAACTTTACCTCTTTATAATATTAGTATAGATGATGACATATAGCCTATAAACTTCCCCGATAAATGAGCTCTATAACACTCAAAGAATTTTTCAAATCGGACTAGTAGCTCCTGAGATTACCCCCTACAACGTCACAACATCACAAACTCAGAAACTTTACCTCTTTATAATATTATAGTATAGATTTAAGGCACGATGTCTGTAAGTGTTGTGTTTGTCTTTGTGTATCTGATATCTCAGTGACCTAATCTGGAAGAATTAAATTAGGGAATAAAAATCTAATATTACCTATAAAGTGACTCTCCCATGACTGACTTGACACTGGTAGAATTCGTATCTATGAAACTTGAATATTAAAAAGTTGAAGTTCAAGTTAGTGAGTTTGGATGTTGGGCGTAATCTCTGGTACTACTGATCAGGTTTTGAAAATTCTTTCACTGTTAGAAAGGTATATTATTACTTTTTATTTTAGTAAATACACACATCAAAAAAGTCTAAGCAACATGCCTGATATTACAAATTTTACCATTTATATTAATTAATTTCTAAGTATTTTCTCAAACAAAGTGCGTAGGTAAGTAAACTTTTTTGTTATTGATGACATACTGAATGGTTGTAAAAAAAAAAAAAAAGGGGTGCGTGTACTAGTGTACACACGTAAGAAGTGAAACTTGTTTAAGGCCTTATTTTTCGCAAAATGATCTATATGCAACTTAACAAAAAAAAAAAAAACCCTTTCTTTCTTTATGGCAAACAATTTCATTAATATATTAAAAAATAAAGTTAAATTAGATAAAGTTTAAACAAAAGGATTTTATTATCATAGACATGAATACAAAAAAGATGGCGCGTAACGGAAAAATGTGACGGTAAATTTTTTCCAACGCCGATAAAGAAGTTTCACTTCAAAAATTTGATTATGTTTTGTTTTTTCAGAAAATTCAAATGACTGCGAATTTGTTTGAATTTAAGTGCGTTTTAATTGCTACGTTTAGTCTTGATTTTATAATTTTACCAACCATTTAAATAAAGTTAGCGACAAAATTGAATTGTTAGATATTCTTTACGTCATGAAGCGACGTCATTTGATGGCAGATGAAATGCAAAGAGCTGTAGGGATGTTGCAAGCGGGAAGTAATCAATCTCAGGTATCTCGACATTTTGGCATTCATAGAAGTGTTATTTGTCGTCTTTGGCAGCGCTACAATAATACAGGAGAACCCGCTGAACAGCATCCAGGCCGTAAAAGGAGTACAACCACTCGGCAAGACCGGTACATACAACTGACTGCAAGACGCCAGCCGATGTTAACCGCTCGAGAGATAAGTTTGAGGCTACAAATTTCAAGTGGTGTTGATGTAAGTCCTCAAACTGTGCGAAATCGACTGCATGAGTACGGCCTACGAGCTCGACGCCCAATCAGGTGCCCACCGATACGTCACGGGAATCGCGCTCGTCGATATGAATGGTGTAGAGAACGCATAACATGGACCCAGGAACAATGGGATAAAATTATGTTTTCCGATGAGTCGCGATTCGGGTTTAAGCCTGATACAAGAAGGGTGCGGGTGTATCGTCGGCCCGGAAATACTGAAAGGCTCAGGTGCGTTCAGGAAGTTCATCCATACAGCGGCTCAACAGTTATGTTATGGGCGGGTATTATGAAGAACAGGCGAACTGAGCTCGTTTTTGTAAATGGAAACATGAATGCTGAAAATTACATTGAGGATATTCTCAGACCTTATGTCTACCCATTTGCACAAACCTTTGGCTCCGATTTTAGGTTAATGCATGACAATGTGCGTTCACATACAGCTCGGCGAACCAGTGAATACTTTGCAACGGAGAACATCCGGGTATTGCCCTGGCCTGCACAATCGCCATATCTCAACCCCATCGAGCACGCATGGGACATGCTCCAGAGACGTGTTTTGAAGGACTTGGATGGAGCGACAACAACCCAACAGCTGAAGGATTTGCTACAATTCCATTGGGAGCGAATACCGCAAGATGACATAAACAGTCTCATTAATTCAATGAATAATCGTTGCCGACAAGTTCTGAATAGCAGAGGAGCCCATACTTTGTATTAAATTGTTCTATTCTTTCACAATAAATACATTTTCTTTAGAAATTTCATTTTGTAAGAAAAAAGTTTAGTTTCTTATGTATCTTAGTTTCTACAGTATATTCTAATATTGTTCATTTCTGTTATTAAAAGAACTTATAAAGAAAACAGCTGTTATTTTTACATCATAGAACCCTAAAGACATTATTTTAAAAATAAAATAGAACATTATAATGTGAAGAACCATCCTAAAATTTAAATTAGTACATGTTGCTTAGACCTTTTTGATGAGTGTATATATTTTCAATATTTGATCACAATAAATGTAATTCAAATAAGCAAAATTCTATAACATAACGTGCGTTGCTGGAATGATTTGAAATAAAGGAATAAAATCCGTAGAAAAATTCACTACTGTTAGCTTTACAAAAAAATACGAGTCTCCATACATATAAATATAATATCTCAGCCGAAAAGATTGTTTATATGTGAAAAAGAAAATAAATGTTACAATTACTAATTACTAAAGTTATTAGATACAAGTTTCATGTATACCTTACAAATTCTTATTAGAACAAAGAGCTAAATCAAAATGAAAATTTTATGGAGATAAAGTTTACTTTTTACCGCATTTTAATTGATGAAGTTGGTTAGAACATATTAACATAAAAACTATAAGCCGGTAAAATTATTGTGTTGTTGCGAATATAGTAAATGGATCACGGAGGTGAGGGTCAAAGAAGCAACCCAGGGGATAGGGGATAGTTTGGATTCACCATTGGACCCGGTAAGTGTCCCTACAATCGGGTTCTAAGGTTTTTTAAGTTTTTTTGCGTTTGGAAATAAAATCGAAACAGGTAATAACTGATTTTGCGCAGACGAAGTTGCGTGAGTCAGCTAGTATCATATAAAATTGAATATATACAATAGAATTAATGAAAAACAATGAAAGACGACAGTCTTTACCAACGATATAACGTATAAGGTTTGGAAGTGATAATTCACACCGAAAGCACATAATCTCCCGTTAAACATAAAAATTAAACAAATTTTATTCAAATCGACGCTTTTTGTTTGGTTTCGCCTCGGCCATTAGTTCGCAATCGACATGTGATATAAGAATTTTGAGGTTATAAACTTTGTAATTGATGAGCTTTCCGTTCGAGGCGCGGTCTCACTGTCAGCGATTTATTTCTTTACTTATTTAAGCCTATGACTAAAAAATTATCCATCTTTTATTATAGTCGATTGATTGATTAATATATTTGTTGCTGCGATGTTTAATTTATGTGGAACAGTGTAGCGGAAGAAAATGTGTTACTCTTTAGCAGCACCCGGAGAGCACGTGCAGGGGAACGAGAGGCACACTCATTGCTTACGCGATTAAAATCAGCCAACAATTATTAGCAAGTAATATAAACATAGTAATGTCGTGATGGTCGAGTGGTTTGCCCAGCGGAAAATTAATTCGATATCCGCAGGTTCCGAACACTGGCATGTACCTAATTTTTCGGGATTTGCGTACATTTACTAATTTATATTGGTAATAATAGCGGGTGAAGGGTAACATGATGAGGGTACCTGACCTTGAGAAATGTTCC
This sequence comes from Antheraea yamamai, assembly GCA_036509395.1. Lineage (NCBI taxonomy): Eukaryota > Metazoa > Arthropoda > Insecta > Lepidoptera > Saturniidae > Antheraea > Antheraea yamamai. The sequence goes on along the minus strand of AP028453.1, from coordinate 10,170,368 downwards.
CACCGGATGTGGGAAAACATAGAACATGGATTAACGTGTAGTGGGCTGGCGTGCTGATTATGGTCATACCTTTTTTGGGAAGAGGCCTATGATTCTGCAGTGGATCTCTTTCAGGCTGATATTTAAAGATAATCATAGATATTTAAAGTGTGTGATATTTAGGGTACTTGCTATCAAACGAGGATAACTAGAATGCGTCGGTTAGTACTGATTAATAAATTATTAACTAGCATCTTAATTACGGAACCTATAGAAAACTTCCTACAGTTTTTTTTACAGGGTTTTTAACCCCCAACAATAAGTGTGACTATCGATTAAAATTTCCATGGGGTTTTGCTATGACTATGTCGTGTATCCAGTTTGTTTTACGTTTATTTCTCGCCTTGGATACTGTAGCACATAGTACTCTAGCTGTTAAGCCAGATCCATATAAAGAAGTCACAAGTTAATGTAGTTCACAGAATTAACAATGTATCCGTGTCTATTGGAGCTACCTGGGGCTGTGTAAGTGTGAAAGAGATGTGTTTTAACGGTTTTATGTTTGAACGAGGAGTATGAGCCTATCTTAGTCGCATTAGCTTGTAAAATTATAAAATACTAAAGATATCTTGCATTTACATGTTATAGCTATGAGTTGGAATACTTACAGTAGATTAATATCCTCTCAACTTTTATAATATTTAAACAACGTACTTGAGATAAAATTATACTAGCTGGTTAAAATAAGGGTATGTTTCTCGTTGACACAGGGACCGCACCTCAACCTGTCTTCATGAACTAGCATAATCAATTGGTTAAGTCAAAACTGGTGCTTTCGCGCATTATTCATCCAAAATGGCGGACGAACGCCATATTGACAAATGTGATACAAGGAGTTACGAAATAACTTTTATGAGTTATTTTAAATGTAAACTCAAACGGTCGATTATATTAGAATATATTATTTAACTGCATTGGAAATGGACTGTGTAGATTTATGGAATGCGAGGAATAGCAGAAACAGTGGGAGTTGGAAATTTTTATTTTATATATCTAAAATTATTATCTTGTATAAATAGAAATCAATCGCCGAATGTATGTAAGCGCAAGGGAAAATTTTTGGTTAAAATATATGAATGAGTGAGTGAGACGAAAGACAGTAGAGAGACCTTAAAAATATTGACAGATTTGATCAATTGTTAAAATGCTATTTTATTTCATTACGTGGACAGACTCGAAGGGAAATATTCGGTCTTGTAGAACGTAGGAGCGCTATCGCGTCACTACATTAGCTGTAGGTGACACCGTGACTATCAGAAAGTACGGAGGGAAATAAATGAACGATTTCCGATTTGTACAAACTAGTAAACGGTTTGGCAGCCAGTTTACGAATCCCCTTTAATTGATGAAGTAGGCGTCTTTAAAAGAGATAGAAGAGAGCACATGCAAATATTACAGGGAAACATATACAAGCATAGAAATACAAACAATATTAGGGTAAAAAAGAATTGATAGTTACCAGGAATGATGAATAACATCTGGCAATAAAATAATTGAAACGATATACTATGCACAATAAAACGACTAAAGCAATAAATGTGGCAACAATGAACTGGGATTAGTGTTAGTAATTGTATTGTGGCGCGCGATCCGGCGCGAGACATGCAGCGTTGGGGAACGCATGCGGCGCGGGGTGCGACAGAGTTGTCTCGCTAGCGCACGGCGCCCGCGAGTCACGCAGCCGACCAGTCGTCCGCAACCACTATCACGAACGCACGCGTCACTTGCTCCCGTACCCACGACACACACGTACGCACGATACGTTGCTCAGGTCACGTAGGCCATGACAAAGTACCAATTCGCTACACTGGTGACCCCGACAGTCAAAATGTCGACCGAACAAGCTGGAGGTTCGCAAGAATTCCCGGGTTTGTGCAGAGTTGGCGTGCGCATACCGCCGTTTTGGCCGGAGGAACCGGCAACATGGTTTGCGCAAATAGGAGGTCAGTTCATTTTATCAAATATAACTTCTGAACTCACAAAATATCATTATGTGGTGAGTCAATTGGAAGCACAATATGCGGTAGAGGTAAAAGATATAATATTAAATCCGCCTGAAAGTGGACGTTATGAAAAAATCAAAACGGAACTTATCAAAAGATTATCTGCGTCTCAGGAGCGCAAAATTCAGCAACTATTAACTCACGAAGAGCTAGGCGACAGGAAGCCGTCACAAAATTACACGGCACACATCAGCACCTCTTGTCAAATTTGACACACCTACAGCTCGATTTCGACACATCCATATGGATATAATAGGCCCTTTACCTTATTCTCATTCCCACAGGTACTGCCTCACAATAGTCGACCGCTTCACTCGGTGGCCAGAGGCGTACCCGCTGCCCGACATCACCGCCGAAACCTGTGCATCCGCATTCGTTTCTGGATGGGTCGCGCGGTTCGGATGTCCGGAACGCATCACAACCGACCGTGGTCGTCAATTTACTTCTCATCTCTTCGGTTCCATCGCAGCTATGATCGGAGCTACTCATCGTACGACAACAGCATATCACCCGTCAGCAAACGGGTTGGTGGAACGCCTACACCGACAACTCAAAGCGGCCATCGCCTGTTACACCACTCCGCAATGGACAGAAGCGCTACCATGGGTACTGCTAGGTATCCGCAGTGCTTGGAAAGACGACATCCAAACCACAGCAGCAGAACTTATCTACGGTGAACCTTTACGGCTACCTGGACAATTCTTCACTTTAGATACGCAAAACGAATGTGACGTTACATGTTTTGCCGACCGCTTGCGTCATCAAATTAGCAAGATAGCGCCACAACCAACGTCGTGGCACAACTCAACTCGTCCCTTTTATGTTCCAAGGGGACTGCTTACAGCATCTCATGTCTTCCTGCGAGAAGGTGCAGCGAAACGACCCCTGCAATCGCCGTATACCGGTCCTTATCAAGTACTGAGAAGGGGTTCTAAGACATTTGACTTACGGATGCAGAACAAAACAGTAACAGTGTCGATAGACAGACTGAAACCTGCATACATAGCTCAGGAAGATGGTATCAAACGATCTGTTACGAAAACTGACAAGGTAACAGAACCAGTACAACGAGTACAAGAACCAGAACCCACGCCGAGCAGAAGAACGCGGAGTGGTCGAGTGGTACGATTTCCTGATCACTATCGACCGTAGCAGGCAACGGTCTCAGCGGGGGAGTATTGTGGCGCGCGATCCGGCGCGAGACATGCAGCGTCGGGGAACGCATGCGGCGCGGGGTGCGACAGAGTTGTCTCGCTAGCGCACGGCGCCCGCGAGTCACGCAGCCGACCAGTCGTCCGCAACCACTATCACGAACGCACGCGTCACTTGCTCCCGTACCCACGACACACACGTACGCACGATACGTTGCTCAGGTCACGTAGGCCACGACAAAGTACCAATTCGCTACAGTATGGTTAACCTATTTTTTTGCGCGTCGCTGTAGTTCACTCAATTACAATAATCTGCAAGCGTTTGGTCCATTCCTTGAAAACTCGGATCTTTCAGAGTGCCTCTTTTGTTTTCTCACGCTAATTGTTGTAGGGCACACAGTAACGTTGTATGTATGCTGTATGCCGCTACAGTCTTATTTTCTTAAATAATACACCCCAGCGAAGCCGGCATTGATAGCTATTATTAAATCTAAATAAAGAAAATAACATTGTTTGTCAGCGTGTAAACCGAGGATACTTTCTTGGATACGTGATCCAGTGACACCTGCAGGCGGTACATTGCCAGGCAACGAGTAATGAAATACTTATAGTGAGTTAATTTACTTCTTCCTATTTACACTTTTCGGTGCAAGCAACATATATGCAATGTATACTGTAACCAATGGTATATATTAGTATGCATAGAATTTTATTTAGGCACTGCATAATGAGATTATCCCAACTCTAATAACTCACAAAATTTCTTTCCACCTCCTCTCTCTATATGTCCTTCTGGTGAGATAAAAACCTTACTAGATGTTACATTATATAATAGTTTGTTTATTTGTTACGTTTTCATGCCTTAATTACTAATGGTAATAACATTTTCTATGCATGTTATCAGAAGTACCAAAATATACATAAAGTACCAAGTATCCAAAGAAAATACTGTTCCTGAAGGATATGTTAAATCTTCGTTAAGGCTTCGTTAAAAAGCTAATTGGCTATAAATAAAAATACAGAATGAGTCGTAATGACATTTTTGTATTGCAGGGACACATTTATTAAAAAAAAATATAACAAAAGACAAAGCAAAAGCCAGGCGGTGTTAACAGGCGGTTATCCGTCCAAGTGCTGACCGCACCCGACGTTGGTTAACTTCGGTGATCGGACGAGAACCGGTGTTTCCAACACTCTACCCGACACAGTAAGCCAACGTGACGCGGTGTTCCCAGGCGATCACCCATCCAAGTACTGACCGCGCCCGACGTTGCTTAACTTCGGTGATCAGACGAGAACCGGTGTATTCAACACTCTCCCCGACACAGTGTTTACCACCACGACTTTTCGTCACGCATCAATGTTGCCATACAGAAGTTTCACTTCAAAATAAAATGAAAATATAAATATACCACATCTAAAACATAATTTGTGTTCGTACTCCTTGACTCGATTTCGAACGCTAGTGTCGCGACAAACTGCGGAATTATGCGAACTATTATACATTATTTATTATTTGAATCAATACTATTATTCATAGTTTGTGTGTGTTTCTGGAACAGTTTCATGTAATAATGTAAAAAAAAATTCTTTTCTCGTTTGAGATTTTTGTTTCATTTAGGACCACTGAAGTAAGTGACTCTAAAACTGACTACGTGACTTAAGCACGAAATAAAAGTAGATAAGTAAATGGACTTAATGCATTCAGATGATTTTTGAAGTTATACTTCTTTTGGCGCGTTAGGGAAATATGATGAGAGATAAATTTTTCACGAGTTCACGAAAAACTGACACCCTGAAGTTATTACGATGCACGCGCACTCCGTCACGAAAAACCGACACCCTGAAGTTAGCTATAGTCAACATTTTGTTTCTTTGTATTTGTTGTTTGTATTTCTTTGTATTAAAACTTTCAATGTATTAAATACCTTTTTTCTATTGTTAGTGTCGTTTTTTCTACAAACGTAGAATAAGGCAAATAATAAATTTTTTGAAAAGATTTTTATCTCGTTAAGCCAAAGAAGTATAACTTCTAACGCGTGTACATAAGTACACACACACTTTTATTAATCACTGTGTTTTTTCATTATGTACCACGCAGACGTAGCTAGCCTGGCGTGATTAGAGAAAAAACCTACCACCATTGCTATGGTTTTATCTAGATTTTTTTCTCACCGAAAGTTCATTGCAGGATTCGAAGCTAATTCGATCTCGATCAGCGCGGTATCCGAATACATTAATAACTGAGCCACCACCGCTTCGTACCTCTTTCTCAGAGTACTATAATTTTTTATCATATCTTCTTTACTTCATCAAGCATAACATCATCCAAAAACTAGTTACATTTTTGCGATATCCTATGCTAAATTCGTTATACAAGTTGTTGTCCGCGAAACCCTTCGCGTATTAATAGATAGCTGTGCCCGCGACTTCTTCCGCTTGGAACCTTATTTAAAAAAATAGTTACTAATAAAATCATCTGAATATATTAAGTCCATTTGTTTATCTACTTTTCTCCCGTACGTAACTCGCGTCGTTATTAAAATTGCAATAACTTTTGATAGAGTGAACCGATTTGATTGAAACCAAGACTAAATGTTACTCGAAGATATTATGCCTTATGACTTTCTTGGTGATGTTTTGTCGTGATTTAGCAGTGATGCATGTCCAAACAAACAGACAGACATAGAGACAGACAGTTCTAAAAACGATTGTAATGTATTTTGTTACTTATTCCTAGACACCAGCAACATTTTTTACATTTTTTAAAACATACAGACACGTCAGATTTACATTCTTATTATATGTATAGATAGATAATTCCACTAATGGAGAAGTTATAAATTTGTCTTCTTAATAGCACCTATGAATAATCAATTAATCATGTAGCCATATCCCTATTTACATAATTAGTGGTTAACATATGAATGCTTGAAACTCAGTCGGACCTTTCGGTGAAGGAAAAAATCGTGATGAAGCCATAGCATGATGGTAGGGCTTTTTCGAAGTCCGTCATCAGCTAGCTACCACCCTCAAATTGTAAGTCTGGTGCCAAGCACCTGTTAGTTAGTTGTTTTGTTAGTTGCAACCAATCTTCTAGTAGATGATTACTGCCATTGTCGAGTAGGTAAAGAATATTACAAGTTTCTTGCGATCATTTCAATGAACTAACAAGATGGTGGCCCCTAGTTATAACTTTCCAGGGAGTTTTTGTGGCAAATCAGAATTTTTACTCCGTGGTATTACTTCCCATTCACTTGTGCACAATAACCGAACTATATTACGTAAAACAACGCCGATATTACAAAATGTAGAGTCAAATAACACAAAATTATAAATAAAATATAAAATCAATTACAGGCTACGATCCAGCCAAAAAAAACCGACTTCGTCTTTGAAAATCTCTTAACTTCTGTTAAGAAGACGTTACTTTGCGGAAATCCATCATTAATTATTGTAGTGGACGTTACTTTGCACTTTCGCTTGGAATACATTAGCAGTTACCGTCAACCAAGAAACGCGTTTACAAATCTTTTCATTGTTTCAGTTACTAATATTTCGCTCTCTCTCTCTATTACTGGTTTCAGGTGTAACTTTTTCAGGTACAGGACAAGTAAAATCAGTCATTTTTTGTTGCAGTGAGACGTGGTAACTGCCAATCTATTCCAAGCGGAAGTGCAAAGTAACGCCCACTGCTATATTTAATAAGACTAGTGCATTTATTAGAAAAGCAGAGAGACAAACAGACCCTTTATTCCATAAAGAATCGAATCTGTTATGTCATTTAACCCGCCATGTTTATTAATCCAATATGTATTATGTATTGAGATATAATTATATGCTAAATTTATTGTATGTTTGAAATAATATTGGATGTAGTCTTTTAACAAATTACTTTTACGGCTTCGTTTATGAGCACGACCGTTATTTATTTTTAGATACGAGATAAATTTAAATTTGCCCATTATTTCCTCGCCTATTCTTTTCTACTATCTGTTCCCGCGACTCCGTCCGTGTGGAACGTAATGTTTAAAAACAGTGACTAATAAAATCATCTAAATGTACTTTTCTACCTTTCTCTCGTACTTAAGTCGCGTCGTCATTAAAATTATAATAACTTTTGATAGAGTGAACCGATTTTAATGAAACCAAGACTAAATGTTACTCAAGGATTTGCTTTATCATTTTGTGAGGTTTTATCGCGAACGCAGTACTTTAGCAGTGATGCGTTTCAAACAAACAGACAGACAGACATTAATAAAGATGATTGAAATGTATTTTATTATGTAATCTAAAAAGTACAGACACGTTAGATTTACGTTCTTATTAGATATATATAAAACAAAGTCGGTTCATTTAACCATTTATAACTCAAGAACGGCTGGTCAGATCTTTATGGTCTTTGATTTCCTACATTTATCTCTGTCCCAAATAGCAGAATAACTATAACTCTATCAAAAAAATATGATAAAAAAATGATGTCAATATTTCATTTTCTCATACACTTACTAAGGAAAGGGGTTTTTGATTATATCTCGAGCACGGATTGACTGATTTCGATGAATTTTTTTGTTCGCGTACCATTATTACAATTTTTATACATTTACTGAACTTAATTCAGTATTCGTTTCATATTAATTAAAAACTGAATTTCAACAGGTAGGTAATTAGTTGACACAACATTTGTTGATACTGAGTGCGCAAACCACGTATAAATTTTAATCAATTATTTTATAGTTACTTCTTTACTTCTTAGGCAATTGGTCCTAACGGGGTCGTTAAAGATTTACGTAGACATAATTTTGTAATTTCTAATCCTCCTCCCCCTTGTCAGCAAAAGTAACCAAAGTTCTTCCCCCTGCCCCCTCTCATATAGACGTAACGACTAAATTTTACAAAACATCCGAAAAAGCAAATAGTAAATATTAGTAACGTAATCTCCACCCAGACCGCCCCCTATAGCCTATGTCATCAAAAATAAGCAAATCAAAGAGCCCCCCTCTAGTGAACACGTAATGCATGAATGACCCCTATTTAAAATAGCAATATCTTCATATGAAGTTATTAAAGTTTTAAAAAGTACGATTTTAATAAATTCCAGCGATGCGTGTTCTCTTGCTACGGAGAAGTGGGGCAAACGGTGTGGCGTTTGTTTATTCCTCTGTACACCAGATATATTGTACAATGCAAACGAAGTAACGAATATCAGCTAGTAATAAATAATTATGCTACCTACTATCAAGTAAAACTATTTCGTGAGAGAAACGAATTACACTCAACCATCACAATATAAGGTTTAATTTTTAGTCATGTTTTATTCATAACTTCCGTTCCTATTAAATATGTAATTAAAATCATTGCTAAATTTACTTAAATGCAAGAGTAACAAACGAATACGATTTATTTGTTTTTTATTGAAAACTCGACCCGTATTTATGTCGAACTAGCGTTTCCGTGTTTTTCTGTATTTAGAACTAGCCTCTGCCAGCGACTTCGTTCGCGTGGAATAATTACTTTGGGCTAACGCAAACACGCAGCGGTAGCTCTCAAGAGGAAAAATACCCCGATTTTGAAATATTATTTAGTGATGCTCCGCTCCTATTGGTATTAACTTGACTAATAAAACTTAAATAGTTTTTTAAATCGGACCTGTAATTCTTGAGATTACCCCCTACAACGTCACAAACTCACAAACTTTACCTCTTTATAATATTACTAGCCCCTGCCCGCGACTTCGTCCGCGTAGTAATAGTTACTACTCTGGTCTAACGCTGACACACAGCAGAAGCTCTAAAAAGAAAAAAACATCTCGATTTTGAAACATTTTTCATCTGTGCTCCGCTCCTATGTGGCCTTAGCGTGATGATATATAACCTATAACTATTATCGATGAATGAGCTATATAACACTGAAAGAATTATTCAAATTGGACCAGTAGTTCCTGAGATTACCCACTACAACGCCACAACGTCACAAACTCACAAACTTTACCTCTTTGTAATATTAGTATAGATAAAAATTAGTCTACTTGTCCTTCTTCAGTTAATAGCATTGTGATTAGAAATAGCCGCGAAAAGTTTCCAAATAGACAGATTCAATATGTGAAGTGCGACGACTGAAAGAAATTATAATTTACTATATTATTCAAAGTACAAATAACAAATTATTAAAAAATAAAATAAAGTAATGCACCGAATTCATAAGAAACACGCACCGAATATATAAAATATTCCAAAACGAATACTAAATCGCTTCCATCTTATACTAAAAATAGTTTTTTGTATGAGAGTACGTCCGTGTGTCGCACGCGATCCCACAAACCTTCCGAACCGAACCGTGTTCGCTTCAATAAACTGACATGTGATGGAAGAGATATCAGTCTTGATACTTTTACTTTTCCTTATCGTAATTCAATATAAATACTATTAAAATCTAAATCAAAATATACTTTATTCAATTTAGGCACTGAGAAGGAGGCACTTATAACCGTAAAAGCTACAACCAGTTCTGGAAATAATCCAGTCATCGAGAAGAACCGGCAGCCAATTATCTGGTTTATCACTTCATGTTATATATTTTACAAAACATAGATAGTTACACTCGTTTTTATTGGATGCACAGAGAGATGCGTCATTTCCAGACGTCACCATCGTTCACATATTGATCCACCCTATAATAGCCTTTAGACATTACACCAATACACATGAAAGACGGGTTATATTTTTTCCCCTATCGAAGTGAATTAGTTTAGAAAAAAAATTTGACAAGTAATACATATAAGAGTTATTGAGGTATATATGCTTGGTACACATATAGATCTCACTAACTTATATACGTATGAACAAGTAGCTTAGCGTAGGCTAGCTCAGTTAAGTCGCGAATCGCATGAACTAGGCAACAGCCCAAGCCGAGGTGTGTCGTGCACCCTTGCTTGCTACTACTACTTGCTACAACTAGCTTGTCAAAATTAAGTCGTCCGAGTGCCTTAAACGCTCGCCTTAGTAGTCCGGTGAAGCTGTTAAAGCCTTGCTAGGCCAATAGCGTAGATAGTTCGAGAAGATTAAACCAGCTTGACATGGTGCTTGAAATCACTATCCGGAAAATTAGTAATTTGCTTCGGGACTTTGTTATACAATAAACACTATTACCTAAACAACTGTTACTGGTCTTACTGAGTCTGTCAGTCTGTCAGAGACCAGTTAGTCATTATTTCTAGTATTTAATCATTATTAATCATTCTGTACTTTTATGAAATCCAGCTTTTCTAAGTTTTTACGCTAATGTATTAAACTAACAAGAATGTATCATTTTGTTTACACAAAACAGATATTAAAAGCACCAAAATCTCAATGTCGCGCTATAAAAAATGGATACATTACTTATTATGATTAATTACAGGGAATTAGTGGAGTGACACGAATCATTTAGTTCGTCTCCTCGCTGACATCACTATTAATATTATTGTATCGACATGGCGGCAGTTTTGGCGGGAATCTGAACAGGACGGCCATTTATAAAATCGATTTAAACTTTTGTAATAGAAAGTAACCTGAAACCGTCATATAAAGGCCACATAATTATCTCAACAAATTCGAGTTAGTAATTAAAAAACTTGGAAAATGAAAATAGTATCTAATTCCGTAGTTTCGTGAATGTAATGTATCTTCGTAAATTATGTATTGTATTTGGGCAGTACTGGGTTATATTATTATGGGTACGCATATGCTTGTATTACTTAGAAATATTCTTGTAAGTTCGTCTGTGTGCTTGAAATTTCGTCCATGTATTGTATATAGCAGGATTTGTCAAAAAATCAGCGCTGCAACGCTTGCACTTGCAAACCTTATGCTGAGACAAGCTCCTTTTCACTCCATGCAACAATTATTGCATTGGAAATATTTTTTATATATTTTATACTTATACCAATTTTAAAAAGAGGTAAAGTTTGTGAGTTTGTGAGGATGTATATGGAATTACTGGTCCGATTTGAAAAATGATTTCAGTGTAAGATAGCTCATTTATGGGGGAAGGGTATATATCGACACACTAAGAGCAATACGACCGGAGCACCAATAAAGACTGTTTCAAAATCGGTTTTTTTTCCTTTTGAGAGCTACCGCTGCGTGTTTGCGTTAGCCCAAAGTCGCGGGCAGAAGCTAGTATTGTAGAAACGTACAAATATGAATGTAACGCTAACGTAACGTGAAGAGACACTTACGCAGGCCGGCGATGGATAGTTTCTCTATTGTTTTTCGATTATACTATGCTTACCATCAGGCATAGTGCAGTCACTTTGTCGTGCTACAATAAAAAAAAAGTGTTATAAGTGCTCAAGAAATGTATCTTTCTTTCTTTTTATCTTGTTTTATTCACTTTTATATTGTGTTTAAGCTGCATTAGAGTTGAAACAATGCCAGAAGAAAGGTGCGGACCAAAAGCTTATAGGAAATAAAGAAAGATAAATAATACAAAATTAATATTTTAATCTTTGTAACATAGTAGCAGCCGTTCGCGGCTTTGTCTGCAATTGTATCTGTGTCAACGAAGACGACATCGTGTCACTTTAACACTTTAACAACTTTAACAGTTTATCGACGTGGTGCCAGATGACCTGATTTTCTCCAACTTACTTGATATTTATCATTGTTTTGATCAATTAAAATTACCATTACATATTATAAAAGGTAGGTAGTAGAGCCACGCTGAAGCTATTACTGATTTCAGCATGAATGACTCGGCTCGTGCCCGGTACTACCACCCGACCCACAGAAACACCGACGTGAAATAACAGTGCTTGCATTGTTACGTTTCGTTCGGTCAGTGAAAGCGGAAGACCTCTTCCCTTCCCCTCCCCTTTCCCCCAAACACAGGCTGGCAACGCACTTGCGACTCCCCTGGTGTTGCAAGTGTCTATGGACGGCGGTAATCACTTTACAACAGGTGACCCACCTGTTCGTTTGCCTCCTATGATAAAAAAACTACTGAACGAATTTTCACACGGCTTTCACCAGTACTGTAGATAAAGTGATTGATGGGAAAGGTTTAGGTATGTAACGTCAACGTTTAGTCACCGTTTTTTTATTACCAGGGCGGGATAACGTTAGTATCTACATAAATTATAGCCTATTAGCTATGCCCGCGAATAGGTCCACGTGGAATTTCATGTATAAAAATGGTGATTCACAAAATTATAGGAAAATAGATACATTAAAATTCACCATCGACGGTTTTAAAGGATTTTACCTTTTGTGAAAGCGTAACACTACAGTATGTAGTCTTTGAGCTCTTACTTTGCTGTATTTTCTACTTTTTTTTTAATATAATGACATCAGTAAAGATTTGGTATAGTTCCTACATAAAGATATGTAAGCTAGTTTATTTTTTGAAAAAAAAAATATCATACTCGATGAAAGTCTCATCCAAATAAGTTCAGCCGTTAGCCCGAACAAACAGACAGAGAGATAAGAAAAAAACGTCTGTCTCTGTCACTTGTAAATAACCATATAAGCATAGGACATACACTTCAATTTTTGTTACTTATATATTGATTCGATCTATAATGTTCTATAGAGAGACATTCGACTGTAGATGTATTCTCGTTCTTAGAACATACATTGAATAAGTACGCATTCAAGTCATCCCTAGAAATCATGTTTTTTTTGCTCCATTCACTCATCGGAATCGAATCCGAGACCGCAGGGCGGCAGATGCGTCAGACCTCATGTCAATCAGCATTTATTTGTAACAAAACTATTTTTTTTTTCTCTCTAAAATCCTATACCGAATGACTGCACACATTCTTTGAAAAGTAAAAAAAAAATATGGAAAAATAAACGAGCCGAGTGTGACCGGCGTTAACTAACCGAATTCAAATACTATTGTTATGTCCGTAACAAAAACTACTTCATTTGTGTAGTGATGCGTAAGGGAATTAGTTAGTCCGGGATTTCATTTTACACGTGTGATTTTAATTCACGGGATTGCAGTTTGAATACGGGATTTAAGTTATACATCAACATCATTAGGTCAATAGGCCTCTTCCCGAAGAAAGGTATGGGCATAATCACCACGCCAGCCCACGAAGTATTTGCGATTTCAAACTCTGAGAAATCCAGTTCTATGTTTTACGGTACCTTTTTTTCTGCATAATAATTACCCTACATACTTCTCCTTTCTGAAAATGTGTGTGCAAAATGTCATTATGATCAAATGTAGTTAAAGTGTGAAGGCGTAACAAACAAACTGACAATTATGATATTATAAGTAAGGATAAGAATAAAACACAGATGATGTCGCGGGCGGCGGCTAGTAAATTTAAGATTATTAATTCATACAATTAATTTAAAATCAAGAAAAACCTGTTTAGAAGCCTTGACATTTAAATTCCTAGCATCGATTCATTGTATACGGTTTTTTTAAAAGGGTAACTTCTTTAGCCGCGTTGAGCGATTTTTGGTAGTGGAGAAACTTATCGGTTCGCGTCACTGATGACCTCGACATGCTCGTGACGTATTGCGCTCGCATCAGACTAGCGACGCGTAGTATAGCGGCCTCTTTACATGTAATATAGATATTCTGTATTGATCTTTTATAGCTCATCATATGTTTGGTTAACTAATAAACAGTATAAAATTGTATATAATTATAACTCCGAGTACGAATAAATGTGAAACCCAGTGTAATGTGAACAAATTTAGTTTCAAATTATTAAATTTAAAAAAATCAAGAAAGAACACAGTTATTCCTTTGTTCTGAGTGTTCACTTCTGTCGGCAATCCTTTCGACTTTTTTTAGTTTATTTACGAAGAAAAAACGCCTATAACGAAGAGAGCTCACTCTGTGATTCCATGGACCGACTAATGTGGTAAAAGTGAGTACGATACATATGTCTCTAACATAAAAAGAGTAAAGACTAAGCCAATAAAGTACAAACAAAATATTTATGAAATAAGAGATGAAGAAAGTGTTTTCTCTAAACTGGTTCCCTAAAAATTTATGATCTAGTTATACGAATAAAGAAAGTAATAGTTTATTGTTGGAACCAACGAAACTATCAATCTTTTGTGTGTGTCTGGTGGTTTCAATAATTGTTTAGATTCACAATTGGACCTGGTAGGTGGCGCTGCAATTGACTTTAAAGATTTTTTTTAGTTTCAAGGTAGGATAACGTCCTCCGGTCCGGCTGGTTATAGGTATACACATATATACATGTGAATAAAATAAATGTCCAACAATTGGCAAACCCATTCAGCCAATATGCTCGCAGTTATATAAATACTTCGCGGTTCTTTAATCCGCCCTATGCACGTGTTATTGTTGTATTATCTATACATATAATAGGAATACAAATCTAACGTGTCTTTACTTCTTAGATTTTGGTGAAAAAAAATGTTACAGGTGTCAAGAAAAATAAAAAAAAAACACTTAAATTATTTTTAGAAATGTCTCTCTGCCTGTTTTTTGTTTGGACACACATCACCGCAAGTATTGCTTTCACGATAAAACCTCACTAAGAAAATCATAAAGTATATCCTCAAGTAACATTTTACTCTAAACTCAACTCAACTCAACGTGACTCAACTCTTTGTTTCATTAAAATCGGTCCATATTATCAAAAGTTATTGAAATTTGAATGACGGCTCGAGTTAAATACGAGAGAAGAGAAGGTAAGTTATTTTAATTCAATATCTTACAAAAATAGGTTTTATATAATGTAGAAATAATATCTAAGAGACAATAAACGATAGACATGTTTTTGCAATAAGTTCCACGCGGACGAAGTTGCGGGCACAGCTAGTGTTATCTAATAGTTTTTATCCCAGTGCTCAGAATCCCGTAATATTGAATCCCGATGTTCCCATCCCTACGCGTAATTCACATTTCGACCAATGTAAACGGGCATCAATGCCACCGTACAATTGCCCCTGACGAGTTCCAAATTTAAAAATTCAAAGCAGGACGGAAGGTCGCACCGGATTGGCCGCTCCACGCACGTCCATGGATTTAAAGAAATAAGTTTTTCAAAAAGAAGCGAAGGTCTCACTTTATTCAGCCAAGTTAAAAAGATGTGTCGAATATGTTATAATGAATTGACTCGGTATGGCGTCGATGCGTTTCCGCTTGTTTCTCGCTTAAAAACCTTACGATATATATCCTTTACTTTTTCAATTTACATACATAGCTATGCCCTCGACTTCGTCCGCGTGGAACTCTTTTATCTCGTACTTAAGTCGCGTCGTCATTAAATTACAATAACTTTTGATAAACCGAACCGATTTTAATAAAACAAAGGCTAAATTTTACTTAAGAATATGCTTTATGATTTTCTTGGTGAGGTTTTATTGTGAACGCAGTACTTTAGCAGGAATGTTCTGTAAAGATTGTGTCTCAAAAATGTTTATTCGTGTCTTAAGGTCAATAAATAATTTTCCGTTTTTGTACTAAACATTTTGTGGAAGAGTCTCATCCAAAGAGGGAAAAGCCGTGGTTTACTAACCACTGGCTTAGTTTATAGAGTTTCTGTTTTATTTCATAGCAGGCAAACGAACAGTTAGGTCACCTGGTGTTAAGTGATCACCACCGTCCATAGACACTAACAACACCAGGGGAGTTGAAAGTGCGTTGCTAGCCTGTGTTTTTTTTTACGGAAAGGGAGAGTGGGGAGAGGTGGGTAGATGAGAGGGAAGAGGAGGTGCTCCTCCGGCGCTCTCGCTGACCGAACGAAACGCAACAATGCAAGCACTGTTACTTCAGGTGGATGTCTGTGGGTCGGGTTGTAGTACCCTGGGCGAGCCGACCCATCCATGCTGAAACCAGTAATAGCTTCAGCGTGGCTCCACCACCTTTAATTTCAATATATATATGTATATATATATATACTTAGTCTGGCCATAAATACTGTTACAATTAAAAATAAACAAAATGTTACATAGGAATTTGGAATCTGTACTTTTTATATGATTATTCATCGAGTTTTCTCATTTTGGCGCCAATACATTGTACAATATTTTGCGATATTAAAATGGAGTGGGGTGATAAAGAAAACCAAATCGCTGTGATTGCATTACACAAAGTAGGTATGGAGCCAAATGCAATACTTTAAACTCTCCATACGCTTGGTATTAATAAAATGTTTGTGTACCGGGCTATTAATAGATACACTGAGACCTCCCCTGTTTGTGACAGAAAAATATATGGCCGTCCTAGTAATGTTCGTACGAAAAAGGTGGTCAAAGCAGTAAGGGAAAGAATTCGAAGAAATCCTGTCCGAAAGCAAAAGACTTTATCTCGGGAGATGAAGATAGCACCTAGAACCATGTCGCGTATTTTAAAAGATGACTTAGGACTTGCAGCCTATAAGAGACGTACTGGTCATTTTTTAACTGATAATTTAAAAAAGAATAGGGTGGTTAAAACGAAACAACTACTGAAGCGGTACGCAAAGGGAGGTCACAGAAAAATTTTGTTTACGGATGAGAAAATTCTTACAATTGAGCAACATTTTAACAAACAAAATGACCGTATTTATGCTCAAAGCTCTAAGGAAGCTTCCCAATTAGTCGACAGAGTGCAACGTGGGCACTATCCGACTTCAGTGATGGTTTGGTGGGGTATTAGCTATGAAGGAGTGACTGAGCCATACTTTTGTAAGAAAGGTATCAAAACATCGGCATAAGTGTATCAAGATACCATTCTTGAGAAGGTAGTGAAGCCCCTTAACAACACTATGTTCAATAACCAAGAATGGTCCTTCCAGCAAGACTCGGCGCCGGGTCATAAAGCTCGATCTACGCAGTCTTGGTTGGAAACGAACGTTTCGGACTTCATCAGAGCTGAAGACTGGCCGTCGTCTAGTCCCGATCTTAATCCGCTGGATTATGATTTATGGTCAGTTTTGAGAATACGACTTACTCTAAACGCCATGTTAATTTGGAGTCCCTAAAACAATCCGTACGATTGGCAGTGAACAATTTTCCCATGGAAAGAGTGAGTGCTTCTATTGATAATTGGCCTCAACGTTTAAAGG
This sequence comes from Antheraea yamamai, assembly GCA_036509395.1. Lineage (NCBI taxonomy): Eukaryota > Metazoa > Arthropoda > Insecta > Lepidoptera > Saturniidae > Antheraea > Antheraea yamamai. The sequence goes on along the minus strand of AP028453.1, from coordinate 10,153,149 downwards.
ACTGTATTGCAGCCAATGGAGACCACTTCGAATAAGCTTTTTATATTTTAAATTGTTTTATATTTATGTATTAAAAGGACAAATTATATTTTCCATGGTTATTTGCACGGTTAAAATCTTTTTCAAAATATAGCTAGTGGTCGCGGTGTTGTTCGCGTTTACAGCACAATAATTATCTTCGTCTAGTAATGTCGTTTTAATACTTGTTTTGTGATTTATTATCTGTGCCCGTGGCTTTCCGCGCTTTTGTTATGATTCGTATAGAAACAAAAACGGCCCTAAAATGGAACCCTGTGGAACGCCAATTCGAGTCAAGGATCCCGCAGACGTTGCCCCGTCTACACTAACTTTATGACAGCGATCTTTTCAATAGGACACAAGAAGATCGAGAGAGACTCCACAAACACCGTAATGTTTTAATTTCAGAATGAGGGTACTATGGTCAACGCAGTCAAAGGCCTTAGATAGATCACAAAACACACTAATTGCATCCTGCGATCCCTCCCAAGCCCGTAATATATTACTTAAAAGCGTTGCACCAGCGTCAGTAGTCGATTTTGATTTTGTGAAGCCAAACTGTCGATCATCCAGAGTCTCTTGCGCTTTAAAATATCCTACTAATTGCTTAAGCATAATCTTCTCAAAAATTTTGCTTAACGACGGAAGTACAGAAATTGGTCTATAATTTCCAAGACTATTCCTACAGCCTGAGTTAAATAAAGGAACTACTTTACTTATTTTCATTAGATTGGGGAAGGTTCCTTGTGCTATACACTTACAAATATGTTAGCTAAATATGGTGAAATATTGATAATTAAGGAATGCACTACCATTACCGACATTCCCCATATGTCTTCAGTATGTTTCAAATTTAAAAGTTTAAAAGTCCTTATTATTTCACCTGCACTGATAGATGTAAAATTAAATTTTGACTTTACAGGTGTACTCAGACTTTTTAAAAATGATACGGCACCATGGGCTGATGAATTAATATTTTTTGTTACCTGTAAAGGCATATTTGTGAAATAATCTTGGAAAACAGTCACTACCTCTGAACTGTTTGAAATTAGTACTCCATCAACATCTAGATTATGCGTGTTATAATTTATTTTATTTTTCCCTAATTCTTTATTTATAATATGCCAGACAGTCTTGGTCTTATTACTAGATTCAAGTACTTTATTTCTTAAAAATTGTGCTTTGGCAGCTACACAAACACGTTTAAAAATTTTAGAATAATTTCTGACATAAGAATGAAAAGATTCATCGCTAGTTAATGATCTCCTATAATACAAATCGTATAGTCGATCTCTACTTTTTTTAATTCCTATGGTAGTCCATTCACTAAAATTATTTTTATTTTTTACATTAACAACTTTTCTTGGGCAGTGTTTATTAAATCCCGTCCTTATGATATTGAACAAGCTGTCATAATCCTCATTTGGATCTTGATGGCTAAAATTATTAGATGATAATCTTTGAAGAATATTGTGATTTAAACGATCTAATCTAGTTTGGGATGTTAGTCTAGCTGTTTTCTTATACTCAGTGCTAGGTTTTTTACAGTTTATTTTAACAATTAGTCCTTTATGATCAGACCGTATCCCAGTAATAATACTACCGCCAATGGTCTCAAAGTCAGTGAAAATGTTGTCTATGCAAGATGCACTCTGAGAAGTAATTCTAGTTGGCTCATTAAAGAGAGGATCCAGGTTAAATTACCTAAATAGTGATGTGAACATAGTGACCTCTGGCGACATACTCAAAATATCTATGTTAAAGTCACCACAAACTAAAACTCGTTTATTAATATTAGATATTCTTATTAAAATTTCCTCCATCTTTTTTAAAAATTGGGAAAAATTTGATGATGGCGGTCTATAAACACATAAAATAATTAATTCATCCATCTCTGTACAGGCCACTTCACAAATACAGTCAGTTGAGAACACTCGAACACGCACCCAAATTTCATCAAAATCAGTCCAACCGTTTAGGAGGACTTCAGTGACATACACGCGTACAGAAGAAATTGATATATAAAGAAGATATAACGTATATTATTTACATTCTATATGTATCTTAGTGTACGACCAGAGTGGACGCTACAGTCGAGCGTCGAGCGTGGCGTCGCGTCCGGCGTTCGTTTCAAACATATGCATTAATACGTGAGTGTCCTGAGAGGCGCGCGAGCGTCGCTCTTGGACGCTGAACGCGCCGCACGCGACGCCACGCTCGACGCTCGATTATAGCGTCCACTCTGGACGTACACTTACAGTTTATGTGCCGCTAATTTATGTGGTACTAGCAGGCCCGGCAGACGTTGTCCCGCCCTGATTATAAAAAAGTACCTTGACAACTTATATACCAAAACGTTCCTCATGAATCACTTTATCCACTGGTGAAAACCGCTTCAAAATCCGTTCAGTAGTTTTTGAGTTTATCGCGAACAGACAGACAGACAGACGCGGTAGAAGACTTTGTTTTATACTATGTAATGATTTACTTGTACATCCTAGATAACCCCGATTCACCTCCATGGGACATATCCATCTGAAGGTTGCCTGGAAGAGACTGCAATTAGCAATAAGGCCACCCTTTGTACTAATCACACAATTTGAAATATTTTATAGTGTATCTATAATGTATACAATGGTGAACAATAAAAATTAAATTAAATAAATAAAATGGGTTAGAACGCCTCAATATTAGGTTGCTTCCGTTTGACCGCATCCAGCGTAGAGCGACTCGAGTCGTTCGTGACGAGGTAATATCCGATCGGCTCGACTCATTGGCACTGCATCGGGACATCGCGATTCTCTGCTTCCTTTATCGCATCTACCACGGTGAGTGTGTTCAGAGGAGTGGTTTGGACTTATACCTGCCGCTGCATTCCACTATCGTACAACCGGCCTGAAACTGAAACTTCATCCACACCATCTGGACGGGTAGAGGTCTTCCACGGTGAGGTTCTCAAGGTCATTTCTGCCTCGTACTTCGACCCTGTGGAATCGACTCCCAGCGACAGTATTTCCAAACCATTACGAGTTACAAACCTTAAAGAAACAAGTGTGCATTCCTTTAAAAGGCCGACAACGCAGTTGCGGCTCCCCTGGTATTGCTAGTGTCTATGGATAGATGGATAGGTGGTGATCACTCACCATCAAGTGAGTCACCTGTTTGTTTTGCTCCCTACAATATATAAAAAGGTAAAGAAAATTATAAAGTTTTAAAATAAGCTTTAACAAGTCTAATGCTTTCTCCAGATCTACGTTTTGAAAGTAATATAATATAATGAACGAAGGATAATAAAATATAGGCCAACTATCCGACGTTACCTGAACGATTTATAAGGCGTCAAGACGTTCCTTCACAATAATAAACCAACGCCCTTTTCCTAAGCTCATAAATTATCTCACCTTCCATTCTTGTAACTAACAAAGCTTCCCTTTATAAACGTTTTCATTCAAAAATACCAACCCAAAAGTATTGGGTTACTCTATCGACTAAAGACTCTTTTGAAATCGGAAAAAAAAAACTATTCTCTATGGATTAGCGTTGACAATGCGCGCCGAAATTTCATACCGCTTCGCAAAGATATATTTTCTCTTGCGTAAATCGATTCTGAACTAAAATTCCATAAACAAACACTTTATTGAACGGTAAATAGATTTGTCGTTAAATTCAAATTCCGAATGGAATTAATAGTTTATTTCTTTATAGGAAGCTGTGACAAAATGTGACTTACCAGCCAGTACACTGTCAATGAACACAGAAAAGAGTTTTTGGCGGGATCTTGAAATGTCATGTAGTGAATTTTATATTTTATTCATAATCTTGTGTTATCTTGGCTATATGTTTTGTAATATTGGTGGTAAGTGGTTGAAAAATAATACCACGGTGAATGGATTCTGACTTGCCACGAAAGCCCCCTGGATAGTTCCAAGAAGACAGCCATAATCTAGTTAGTTAATTGAAATAATCACAAGAAAGTTGGAATATCATTACCTACTCAACAATGGCAGTAATAATCTACAAGAAGATTCGTTGCCAAAATTAAAATAAAGATAGAAGAAGAACAGAGATATACTATTTTTGAAGTTATAGGGGTCATTCAAGTATTACGTAAGCACTGATGGGGGGGGAGGGGTCCTTGATTTGCTTATTTTTGATGACATAGGGGTTGGGGGTCTAGATGGTGATTACATCAGCAAGACTTATTTACTGAATTAGGACATTTGAATATACTTATATTAATGTTTCCGTAATTACGGGGGGAGGGTTAAGAACATTGCTTACGTTTGCTGACCAGGGGGAGGGGGCAGCCAGAAATTACAGCAATTCTGCTTACGTAATAGGTACTTGAATGGCCCCCTACTTGTTCTGGCGCATTTTGGAAAAGTTATGAGAGTGAATTGTTACGATGCGCGCTCACACCGACACCAAAACGCGACACCATGAAGTTGGCTAGTAATTGTCTGTCAAGTTATCGTGAGAACTGATAACTATAGTCAAATTATACTAATATATATGAATCTACAACACGTTTTATATCAGTGGAGATCAAAAATATATTCATACATAAATACATATGTATTTGTGTGTGACTTGAAATTATACTAGCTGTGCACGCGACTACGTCCGCGTGGAACTTAATGTAAAAAAAAAGTGAGTAATAAAGTCATCTGAACGTATTAAGTCCATTTATTTATCTACATTTCTCTGGTACTTAAGTCGCGTCGTCATTAAAATTACAATAACTTTTGGTAGAGTTAACCGATTTTAATGAAAGAAAGACTAAGATCCTCGAGGTTACGCTTTATGATTTTTTTGGTGAGGTTTTATTGTGAAAGCAGTACTTTAGCAGTGATGCGTATTCATACAAACAGACAGAAATTTAAAAAAAACGATTGAAATGTATTTTATTACCTATCCCTAGACACCTGCAACAATTTTTTTCATATAAATCTATAAAGTACAGACACGTTAGATTTACATTCTTATTATATGTATAGAAGATTAACTGTCAGCATGTATTCTTTTTATTAGCTTATATTATAAAAAAAATCTTATTCTTTGATAAATAGTTTATTCTACTTCTTTATGGTATCTTACTACCATGTTTCAGACTTAGCAAAACCAGTAATAGTTTTTTAGGTAATAGTGTTACGTTCTACAATAAAGTCCCAAAGCATGTTATCGATTTGCCGGACTGTAAATTTAAGCGCCACGTCAAACGGGCTTTAGTTTCAAAAGGATATTATAGAGTGGATCAGTATGTGAATGATAGTGATGTCTAGAATTGACTCCTCTCAGTGCATCCACTAAAAGCATTGTATGATGTATTGGAAATATATGTTAAAAAATGTACCCGATCGAGTTTCTTGCCGGTTCTTCTCGATGACTGGGTTGTTTTCCGAACCGGTGGTAGTATTTGACGTTCATAAGTGCCTTATTAGGGCCTAAACTGAATAAAGTATTTTTGATTTGATTTGATTTACTTTATTCTGTATACACATATATAGAATACTAGCCCCTGCCCGCGACTTCGTCCGCGTAGTAATAGTTACTACTCTGGGCTAACGCTGACATGCAGCAGAAGCTCTCAAAAAGAAAAAAACATCTCGATTTTGAAACATTTTTCACCTGTGCTCCGCTCCTATTGGCCTTAGCATTATGATATATAGCCTATAACCATTCTCAATGAATGAGCTATATAACACAGAAAGAATTATTCAAATCGGACCAGTAGTTCCTGAGATTACCCCCTACAACGCCACAACGTCACAAACTCACAAACTTTACCTCTTTATAATATTAGTATAGATTAATTTTAAAGCCTTTTAAAGTTATTTATATTTTATTAATTACGATGTTATCATTAAATTTAATGTCTTTTTTTAAGCTTTGTTGGTGGTAGACCCATGCTGAAGCTATTACTGGTTTCAGCATGAATGGGTCGTCTCGCCCGGGGTAGTACCAGAAACACCGACGTGAAGTAAAAGTGCTTGAATTGTAGCATTTCGTTCGGTCAGTGAGAATCAAATCAATCAAAGCAAAATATTCTTTATTTAATTTAGGCCCTGAGAAGGCGCTTATGAACGTCAAAGCTACCACCGGTTCGGAAAACAGCCCAGTCATCGAGAAGAACCGGCAAGAAACTCGATCTGGTTTATCCTTTCATGTCATATATTTTTATAGGAACATAAATATTTACATTCGTTATTAGTGGATGCACAGAGAAGGGCGTCATTTCCAGACGTCACAATTGTTCACATATTGATCCACCCTATAATAGCCTTCTTAATTCTTAATAGAGAGCTCCGGATAACCCACCTCCCCTCCCCCTGTTATAGATATCTCATACATGGCGTCATGTTTTAATTTTCTAAATACTTTTAATGTATATATGTAATAACTGAGCCACAGCAACGCATGACCGACTCGGCTAGTAAAATCTATACTAATATTATAAAGAGGTAAAGTTTGTGACGTTGTAGGGGGTAATCTCAGGAGCTACTGGTCTAATTTGAAAAATTCTTTCAGTGTTATATAGCTTATTTATCGAGGAAGGTTATATGCTATATATCATCACGCTAAAACCAATAGGAGCGGAGCGCTAATGAAGAATGTTTCAAAGTCGGGGTTTTTGTTCCTCACTAGAGCTTCCGCTGCGTGTGAGCGTTAGCCCAAAGTAACTATTCCACGAGGACGAAGTCGCGGGCAGAGGCTAGTAAGTGCATAAAAATGAGTTCATATAAATCATGATTAGTAAGCGTATAAGCAAAAAAACAGAATATCAACGTTACGTACAAGTAACTTGCGACATCATTCCAATTGATAATACAGTGGGAGAAATTCTGTATCACACAAGACCATAAATGTAGAGTCATGGTGTGTTTTCCTATGAAATTAGCGTGAGCATGATTTTAGGGCTAGTTTACACTGGATGTTTGCTGACAAATGTCGCACGTCGCGCGGCTGCTCCGTGTAAACACGGCTTTACTAACTCTATACAGCGTGGTGTTGAAATATTATAACAGTTTTTAATTCCCTTGGTGAAATTATCAAATTATGTTTTTAACAAATTTGCATTTTTTTATACTTTACTAGTGGGCCTGGCGGACGTTGTCCCGCCCTGGTAATAAATAAAAAACTTTAGTAGTTTTTGAGTTTATCGCGAACAGACAGACAGACGCGACGGAGAACTTTGTTTTTTAATATGTAGAATAGCCTATGACCACAATCCTACCTTTTTATTTATTTAATTTTATGACTAAATAGAGTATCCATCGTTTTATTATTCTCGATTGATTGATTACTCTATTTGTATTGAAATTTTCAAAAATAAACAGATAAATATAAAATATAAATAACTGAAATAAAATAAAAAAAAACACAAACGTTGCTCACAGATACGATTTTTGACGTATACCATAAATGAAACGGAAGCAAAAAAGGTGCGGACCTTGAGTCTGCAGAGTAGAAGGAAAAATAATGGTAACGCGTTTCTCCTAAAGAAGGACCAGCTCTCACATGTAGTTATGTGCTTGAAAACCCGTTTTCAAATCAAGTGTGGTAGCTAGTCGGATGAGGATTAGAAGAAACCCAATTACCAGGCTATGATTTCATTGCATTATTTTTTCTTGACTGTAAGTAATTAACTGCAGGATTCGAACGTCGATTGTTGCGACACTATATCATCGTTATTTACAGACTTTTTAGCTCTTACTTTGCTTTAACTGGTAGAGCCACGTTAAATCTACCACTGACTTCAGAATGAATTGGTCGGCTCGCCCGGGGTAGTACCACCCTCTCACAGAAAACCGACGTGAAGTAACAGTGCTTGCATTGTTACGTTTCGTTCGGTAAGTGAGAGCCATGGAGGACCACCTCCCTCCCCCCTACTTCCCCCTTTCCCCCCAAACACAGGCTGGCAACGCACTGGCTACTCCTCTGGTATTGCTAACGTCTATGGATGGCGGTGATCACTTACTATCGGGTGACCCGCCTGTTCGTTTGCCACCTAATTATATAAATATTAATTCTAATAATAAATATAAATAAAATAATAATAAATATTCAAAAAAAATCTTTTTGAATATTTTGCTATACAAAATAGTCAGTCTTGGAATATTGCTAATATGGAGAAACTACATACGTTTGTCTGTCTGTCCTCATTCTAAAATAACACTCATGAAGATATTAATCGTCAAGTCGTTAGCAAATATTTTTAGTATAATTAACAAAACAGCCTGTATAAAAATGTGACGCGTTCGTCGGGTGGTCTCCCATCTTTGTTTTATAGCGACCATAATCTCATACGTTACTTTTTTAAATTCCGCTTTACAACCATAGACAAAGTTAACAAACAATGTCCTTTCGTTCTCTTTGTTTATGGTAAATAATGATTAATTTCTTCAAATCCATGTACCGAACAGATATAGTTAAGATGGTCGCTGCTGTCAGAGTATTTGTTTGTGGCCAATGATATTATAACTAAAAAGCTATAGATACGTCATATGCGCTTCGACAGCGGCTTGTTAAAACTTGGCTAGCTAGCTTTTTTTAACGGCTGCCCTGTCAACCACCCATATTTAAGTAACAACATATAACTATTTCTTTTGTCCACCAATATTGAGAATATGCCATCTTACTTCCACATTTATCCAAGACAGTGTGGCGTCACAATATTACTTTACGTATGTGTGCGTTATCGTGCCATTTGTTTTGTCAAAATATTGTGTAGGTAACGTATCTTCGTATCAACGTATGTAGTAACGTAGCTTTTTAGTTTTAATATCATTGTTTGTGACAGTTTGCTAAAAAAAGGGTGTGTCAGAATCCAAGACTTGGTTCGTAATCCTAGAGGCTGATTGGTGAGTAAAAAGCATAGTAATCGAAATCAAAAATTAATTTAGGCCCTGAGAAGGCACTTATGAACGTCAAAGCTACCACCGTTTCGTACAAACAACCCACTCATCGAGAAGAACTGGCAAGAAACTCGATCTGGTTTATCTTTTCATGACATCTTTGCTTACAAAACAGATAGTTACATTCGTTTTTAGTGGACGCACAGAGACCGGCGTCCATTCCAGACATGACCATCGTTTACATATTTATCCACCCTATTGCCTTTAGACATTAAAACCCTCTTCACATGGTTCTTGAATTCACTATCCGTCTAATCGGTAATGTGCTTTGGGACTTTGTTATAAAACCTAATACTATTACCTAAAAAACTGTTACTGTTCTTAATGAGCCTGGAACATGGAATGACCAATTTGTTATTGTTTCTAGTAAGTATTTAAATTGTGTTCGTCTTTTACTAAATCCAGTTTATCTAAGTTTATCCGGACTACATTAGATTATCAAGAATATATCGGGGGCAGAGTTAAGAGAGTTATAAAAAATCTAACACTTGTAGTAACACAGCAATAGCTACAATCTACAACCAAGTATTTTTTCGTCCATTTTGTCGGCTACATAAATAGCGGTATTCTATAGTTAACGAGTTATAACTACTAAACATATTATAACTGAATATTAAGCATTCTTGTTATAAATACCTTACACAAGCTGTCAGACATATATATACATTTTAATTATTACGAACTAAACATGTGAGTACAAGTACATTTCTACTACCTTATTCTTATCTTATTTTCCGGCAATGCACTTGCGACTCCCCTGGTCTTGCTAGTGTCTACGGATGGCGGTGATCACTTACCATCAGGTGACCCACCTGTTTGTTTGCCTCCCATGACAAAAAAAAAACTTATATCTATATATATAATAACAGTGTAAATCTATCGTGTATCTACTTTTTAGATGTTTGTGAAAAAAATTGTTACAGGTGTCTTGAAATCATTACATAGTATAAAACAAAGTCCCCTACTGCGTCTGTCTGTCTGTCTGTTCGCGATAAACTCAAAAGCTACTGAACGGATCTTCATGGGGTTTTCACCAGTGGACATAGTGATTCATGAGGAAGGTTTTCGTATACAATTTATCAAGATTTTTTTTCAAAATCAGGGTGGAACAACGTCTGCCGGGCCCGCTAGTAAGTAATAAAATACACTCAATCATTTTTAGAAACGCCTATCTGTTTGTTTGAACACGCATCCACTGCTAAAGTACTACGTTCACGATACAAACTCAAGAACCACAAGAAGATCATAAAGAATATCTTCGAGTACCATTTAGTCTTTGTTTCATTAAAATCAATTTGGTATATCAAAAGTTATTGTAATTTTAATGACGTCGCGACTTGAGTACGAGAGAAGAGTAGATAAGTAAATGGACTTAATGATACTTTAATTAAGTTACGCATTTAATGTATATAAAAATTAATCTTTCAGCATATCATCTCGATAAATATGTTAGAATATATCTATCGAGGGAGACACAGTTGACCTGCGATACCGCGCTATTGACTATATCGGGGGTGTTACTAATGACCTCAAACGCTATTGGTTGACGTTATTGGCAGTTCATTATTTAGCCTAATGTGAGACGCCATTGGTTGGAGGTGTTACGTATCTTGATGCCTTAAAAGGCGACCGATGATTAGATACTGGGCATACTCGCTCAGACAGTTGGGCTAATCACATCTATGGATAATTCGTCGTAACTATAGTCAGTGTTGTGTTTCTGTATCGTTTAACGTTTTATTCGATCTTTCTTGGTGGATTGACCGATCAAATTATAACCATGACGTCACTATGGATGACGTCATACCTCTATATGGACGTCATTTCATCGCTGCCCCGACATACCATAGAATGAATATTACGCACGCGCAACAAACAATTGTTCGTGTCAAAATTCTTCTGACTTTAATGAATTATAAATATCGAAATGGATCTAAATAAACACTAATGAAGCTAGATTAATACATAGCATACATCCGAAGCCGGGGTGAGTCTCATTACAGTACTGCTCTACATCTTACAAGATACCCGACACGTATAGAATGGTCACAAAATAAATATTAGTTCAATATTAATTAATTACAATAAAGTGTCCGATCTGCATTTTTAATCTATACCTGAATGCAAACATATTTTAGTCGATAATTAAAATGACACAGTGTTTAAATCATACCGGCTACATATGTTGAACATAAAATACACAGAAGCGTTTAGCCCGGTACACCCCACCCCGCAACTTCCCCCCGCATGCTCCCAGGTGAACTGCTCGCCTGATTCCGCGAGCTTTTTCTTCTATACCGTTTTTTAATTGCTCACCAACAGGTACGGATTAAGGTTACATCATTATAGGGGTCTATATTTTACTTAATTTTATAGTTACTGCTTAACTTCTATGGGACAGCATAATGATACCTGGCTTAGATAATACCTTGAATAGTCCTCTACTTGAACTGTAAAAGTTTCGTCAGAATTATGTTAACCGTTTTACGTGATTTTTTAAAGTGAAATCTTCTTTGGGGTTTCATGTTTGTATTGATAGTAAGATAAGATAATATTGAGCGGTATTTTTGGCAGGAGATAAATTTATGATTTCGCCTGATTTTAATAAGATCCATCTACGAACATTCAGTAACTCAATAATCGTCGAAAACATCTTGTCTTTGCTTTCTTATCAAAGTAATAGTTTAAGTATAGTTCAGTAATCGGTACTCATTGTTGTTTATGTTTATATTAATAATGTAAATTCACAAACTGAGTCGACGGAACAGAAAGCAGTACCAAATAAATTGACACAATAAGGAAGCTTGACAGAAACGGTCAAACTGTCGAATTGAAATGGCATTATACTCGTGAGTATTCGACCACCAACAGCAAGAAAGCAAAATATCTTCATGCCGTGCGCAATAATCTATTATATTAAGTGCTGGCGACATCTTCCTCATCATCTTGTTGACTAAACTGATAGATTAAGAGCGGAAATGCGAATACTGATCAGGTTATAATCAATATAGTCAGGACACTTCCGAGTACAATGCATGTATCGTATTAAAGGAAAGAATGTCAGTATGACAGTTTTGACACATAGGTCATTATTAGAGACCCAATTGCATCCATTTACAAGGTAAGTTACAAACGAGTATTATATGAGACCTATTTTATTAATAAATTCCCTTGTTTACTTTATCACGTTGCGTTTATAAATACAGCTCTAATATAAACCACCACGGGAAGCTGGACGTCCCAAAAGATTGGTTAGTGGTTTTACATTGTTGATCGCAGACCTTTTGCTAGCTTGTGGTGTAATTATTTACATTCCAAGGTCCTTCAAAATGCTCGTAGCCGACCATCATTCAATTGTTCTCAATCACCAACAACTTTATTGAGGGGGTCTGAGATACTAAACTCTGCTGAATTCGTCCACATCTAAATCAATTTACAAATACCGTAGAATTCAAACGAAACTAAACTTTAATTTCTGTAAAATAGATATCAATTTTGTTTGTGATAAAAATAATTGTAATTTGACAACGTTAAATACGAAAGCGAGATCGCTTTTTATGACGGCCATTTTGGAAAAATTCTTTGTCATTTTCCCGCTCTAATTGTTCATTCTCGGTATTGATTTTCTGTTATTTATTTAAACAAAAAAATATTAGTAATGAAGCCGCCGCTGCACAGAAATATGAGCACGATCCCACCTATTGTTAACTACCGTCTGGGACTTTACAATTGTGTCCGATAGAGATACCGAAACACTGCAATCTAAAAGAGAGACACGTGTCTCGCGTGTCCAGTTTGCTAAACACGCTGATTAAATACAAAAGAGCTACAAACCAAAATTACATTTTTGATGTGAAAGCTTCTTTAGGCGCGTTGAGCGGTATTTTTGGCAGGAGATAAAGGTTATGATTTCTCGTCACGGCATGGTAGTAAAGCGTGACCGAGTGTATTGCGCTTGCGCGGTTTGTATCAGATTAGCGACGCGAAGTATAGCGGCCTGTGTACGTCTAATATCGATTGATATTTTATATTGAACTTCAGCCCATCATAAGTTATGATTTCGCGTCATGATATGGTAGTAAATCGTGATCGAGTGTATTGCACTTGCGCGGCTTACGTCAGACTAGCGACGCGAAGTATAGCAGCCTGTGTACGTCTAATATCGATTGATATTTTATATTGAACTTGGGGAGAGCATCATATATTATGATTTCGCGTCATGATATGGTAGTAAATCGTGACCGAGGGTATTGCGCTTGCGCGGCTTGCATCAGATTAGCGACACGAAGTATAGCGGCCTGTATACGTCTAATATTGATTGATATTTTATATTGAACTTCGGCAGAGCGTCATATGTTATGATTTCGCGTCATTATATGGTAGTAAATCGTGATCAAGTGTCAATACACTTATTACGTCTAATATCGATTGATATTTTATATTGAACTTCGGCAGAGCATTATATGTTATGATTTCGCGTCATGATATGGTAGTAAATCGTGACCGAGGGTATTGCGCCTGCGCGGCTTGCATCAGATTAGCGACACGAAGTATAGCGGCCTGTGTACGTCTAATATCGATTGATATTTTATACTGAACTTCGGCAGAGCGTCATATGTTATGATTTCGCGTCATGATATGGTAGTAAATCGTGATCAAGTGTATTGCGCTTGCGCGGCTTGCATCAGATTAGCGACGCGAAGTATAGCGGCCTGTGTACGTCTAATATTGATTGATATTTTATATTGAACTTCGGCAGAGCATCATATGTTATGATTTCGAGTCATGATATGGTAATATTGCGTTACCGAGTGTATTGCGCTTGCGCGGTTTGCATCAGATTAGCGACGCGAAGTATAGCGGCCTGTGTACGTTTAATATCGATTGATATTTTATATTGAACTTCGGGAGAGCATCATATGTTATGATTTCGCGTTATGATATGGTAGTAAATCGTGACCGAGGGTATTGCGCTTGCGCGGCTTGCATCAGATTAGCGACACGAAGTATAGCGGCCTGTGTACGTCTAATATCGATTGATATTTTATATTGAACTTCGGCAGAGCGTCATATGTTATGATTTCGCGTCATGATATGGTAGTAAATCGTGATCAAGTGTATTGCGCTTGCGCGGCTTGCATCAGATTAGCGACGCGAAGTATAGCAGCCTGTGTACGTTTAATATTGATTGATATTTTATATTGAACTTCGGCAGAGCATCATATGTTATGATTTCGAGTCATGATATGGTAATATTGCGTTACCGAGTGTATTGCGCTTGCGCGGTTTGCATCAGATTAGCGACGCGAAGTATAGCGGCCTGTGTACGTTTAATATCGATTGATATTTTATATTGAACTTCGGGAGAGCATCATATGTTATGATTTCGCGTTATGATATGATAGTAAATCGTGACCGAGGGTATTGCGCTTGCGCGGCTTGCATCAGATTAGCGACGCAAAGTATAGCGGCCTGTGTACGTCTAATATCGATTGATATTTTATATTGAACTTCGGCCCATCATATGTTTATTCAATGAATAAACTATATAAAAATATATATAGTTATTGCTCCGGGTGCCAACAGCTTTGAAAACCAGAATAATGGTACTAATACCAATATAGAAATTATGAAATTTTATGCTCTCGATGAATGAATCAAACGCAACAATGCAACACTCGACGGGTGTGTTTCTGTGGATCGGGTGGTAGTACCGGGGGCGAGCCGACCCATTGCCAGTACCAGAAACCAGTAATAGCTTCAGCGTGGCTCTACCACCTATGAGTGAAAGTATTTGTACCGCCTACTTTGAGGTCCTCCCAAAAATAAAACGACGAGATCGGTACAAGACATATAATGAAAACTTAAATTTAAGTACAGTTTCGTGCCTTATACGTAGTCGTATATCATTCTTGACACCGGTTTTTAGTTTTGTATATATTCTAACAATCGCCATCTCTTGATGCCTTTGCGTAAACATATTACACTGTTCAGTATTATAAAACTGATTTTAATGTTATATTTGGCCTGTGTATACACGAAAATGCAAAAGAGAACTTGAATCATTTTTATTACATTAAAATGTAAATTTAATGAGTCTTTTTTAAATATGGAAATATAACTGATTAACATAGTAGCTTTGAAATGAAAACGAAATTGTTTTTTTTTCTCTATTTGTATTTAATCAGCGACATGATGGTTGTTAGGTAATAGGGTGGAGTGAAAAAAACAATTTTTTTTTTCTTAGCCTGGGGGTCAAATTTGTAGCTTATAAAAAACAAAAATTTTTGAAAAAAAAAAAAAAAAATTTTACTCAACATCTTGAGCCAGCCCACTCATTTTTAAAATTAATTACGAGTAAAAATATTTGGTTGCAAAAAAAAAATTTTTTTTTGTCTTTGAATCTCTTAAAACATCTAAGAACTGGCAATTATGATCATTTCCAACTCAAATTTTATTCTAGTGCCCTAAAGAGGAATGGTACTTTTTGGGATTTTTTTTTTAAATTAAAACAATAGTCACAAAAATTTTTTTTTAACTTGTGATTTTTAATTGGCATAAAAGAGGATACTCTGAAGTTTCTAGAACGCCTTCAAAAATTTTTTTTTTGCAACCAAATATTTTTACTCGTAATCAGTTTTAAAAATGAGTGGGCTGGCTCAAGATGTTGAGTAAAATTTTTTTTTTTTTCAAAAATTTTTGTTTTTTATAAGCTACAAATTTGACCCCCAGGCTAAGAAAAAAAAAAATTTGTTTTTTTCACTCCACCCTATTAGGTAAAGATATTCGTATAAAGGAACGGCTCGCCGAGCACATCAAAATTGCGTGTTCGGACACAGCATCAAAGGACGCAGGTACGATTCCTAGCAAAAGAGTCGTTGCTCTTTGTGTGGTAGGGGTTTTTCTAGATCTGCCTGGCTAGATCGCCCCGGGCAGTGAAATTGCACAAGCCTCTGTGGGTGGAGATGCATTACGCCGATGCGACTCCCACAGTTTATCAGGGGTGGTAACACCCACTCAACCCTTGAGGGGTCTACCATCTTGACCCCTCAGGCCGCAGTTGGGGTCCTATAGGAGGGGACAACACCTGTCGGAGGAGCAGACGTAGTGTGGTTAGACAGTCCCTGCTCCCCCGGCCAAAAGGTGTAAGAAGGTACCATGGGGTGTAGTCCGTACGACTCGGGCATATCCATTCTCTGCTGCCCGGCTAGATCCGTTAGATTTCCATCCATTTCGTCCATGGAGGACAAAAAAACATCTGCCTGGCTAGCTACCACTTTGATAGAAAATATGTCACCTAGCACAACCTCCCGCTAGGTTTACATCTTAGACCATATCGACATTTAAAATCAGCTGAAATTATGGTCAAAGGCCAAAATTCATAAAGTTTTTTTTATACCATTGGTGGCACATGGGCATGCGGGTCACCTGATGGTAAGTGATCACCGCCGGCAATGGATATCTGCGACACAATCACAGATGCGTTACCTGCCCTTGAGAGTTGGCATAAAGGAATCAGTGTCTAAACTATTTAGACCCATTACATATCGCTTTATTATATACATTTAATGAAAGTCATAGAAGCTAAAACTACGTTACGATCTTCACACGAGGTTTTTTGTATTACACGTTATATTCTACTTTGTTATATCTCCTAAGATATTTATTGCATTGATATGCTGTAAGGAGCAATTTTAATCTACATGAAATGCACGGTATAACTAATATAATTAATCGAATATAGATTAATGCTATACTTAGGAAAATAACAGCTTATTCTTTAGTAGTATGTAAGAGATAAAAATGATTACTGCAAGTTATTCTTACGAGATAGATATATACTATGCCAGACTTTTTTGTAAAAAATTTTAAGATCTACAATACTGTAGTACATTATTGTAATGTATCCCATAAGTTTTACCCAGTGTTATCGATGTAAGCGCGCGAAAACGCCTTCTTACGACTTCATTAGAATACATCGATTTTTCTCTACTTTACATAAATAGAATACACATATATTATAGATATAAATCTTCAGAGAGAATTTCTCTAAAGAGTAATGCAAACCGTAACAAAATCGGTTGAGTAGTTTAAAAGAAATAAGACACAGACAGACATCAAAAAGTAAATATGTTTTATGCTTCTTAGTACGTTCTGCTTGGCCGTCTCATGTTTCAGTCTCGGTAAGAGCATCAGTTTTTTTAGATAGGTTTTGCAGCAAAGTCCCAAAGCACCTTACCGATTTGCCGGTCTGTTTTCAAGCGCCATGTCAAGCGGGTTTTGGAGCCAAAAGGCTATTATAGAGTGGATCAATATGTGAACGATGGTGATATATGGAATTTACTTCTCTCGATGCATCGCAAAAAAAAAAAAATTGTAACGTGTAATGTATTCTATATATATGTAAAAAATATATCAGATCGAGTTTATTGCCTGTTCTTGTCTATGACTGGGTCGTTTTCCGAACCGGTGGTAGCTATGACGTTATAAGCGCCTTCTTAGGGACTAAATTGAGTAAAGCGTTTTTAATGTAGATGTTCATCAAAATATATGGAATATACTTGAAGATCGTGATTAATTCTCCTGGTTTTGATATGCGTCCAAGTTGTATAGTGACGGTTTCCAGCTGCCGACGTACGACGCTTACCTCTCTCTATAAGGCAATATAAGAACTAGCGAGTGATGTGGACATTTTTTATTCGATCGTAATTTATTGTTATTTACACTTTCTGTGTTGCTGAGATTCTTTTATCAAAAGTGTACCTTTATAGTTATTGAGTATAGTCCGCGTCAAATGTTATGGCCGCCGTGAATATAGCTGCGTAGATCACAAATTTAAGTAATAATAGGTATTTTATTATATGCATAACATCGAGACAACTTAAGGATAAATAAATGCCAATTTAGATTCTTATAATACTACTTTTACTTTATTTTGTATTCAAATCTTAATGATATTACTCGCAAGCCCATACTCACGGCTAGATTCAAAGCGGCCAAAAAGTTTGGCGCGGACTATACCTATATAATATTTTTAAATTTATTTAATAGCGGACCTGGTGAAATTCGTACCCCTTCAGAAGCAATAAATGTTATATTAACTCATTAAATAAATAAAAATAAAAATCCTGTTCATTCCACTACATTGTTACGTTATTAAAATACATTTTTTTTAATCATTAATTTTCGTGGACCCCTCTTCGGGTAAAGGCCTCCTCCAGAGAACGCCAAGTGTCGCGACTCCTTGCAATGTCTATCCAGCTGCAATGTGCTATAGATTGAAATTCGTCTCTCCATCGAGCTTTTGGCCTACCTCTATCTACTTCTATACCAGTGAGGCCCGTTCCACAGAGTTACAGTTTTTGTCCATCTGTTGTCTGGGACACGAGCCACCTGTCCTGCCCATCTCCATTTTAAACTGAGAGCGAAGGATAGAGCATCTATTACTTTGGTTTTAATTCTTACATTAGCTAAATAAAATTCAGTTTTTTTAATAAGATAAGATATATACTCCATTGAATAAATGTACAACAATGGAAATAATAATTAACAAACACAAAAAAAACATTAAAATCAGTCAATCCATACTCGAGATATAATCAAAAATTCCTTTCCATTTTTTTTTCACTAATTTCTCTGATACATTTATAGTTGTTCTCCTATTGGAGGCAGAAACATCTCCAACAAATAAATAAAATCACTTAAAATCGGTCCAGCCGTTCTTGAGTTAACAATGGTGTAACTAAGCCGATTTTGTTTTATATAATAGGTCTTTACCTATGAAATTGCCGTTCTGCAGTACTGGCCATTTCAAATCAAAATAATTTTTGTTTGGCTAAGAATTCTAATTTCAAATTAATTTTATTTTAAAAACATGGAATTCTTTTTCCAAAAGTAGTCATTTGTTTATTGATTAGTGTTACATTTTCATCGCATTTCAATCTTTTTTGTCATCATGGATACGTTAAAAATTCGAGTAATTATGGAATATGAGTACCGTCGTGGCAGCAACGCGGCACAAGCGGCACGCAACATCAACGACGTTTACGGAGCTAACACTACAAACCAACGCACCACCTGTTATTGGTTTGCTCGCTTCCGTTCTGGGAATTTCGACCTGAAAAATGAACCTCGCGGTCGTCCGAAGACTTTGGTCGACAATGACGAATTAAAGGCGATTGTGGAAGCTGATGATACACAATCTACGGCTGAATTAGCAGCAGCTTTCGACGTTAGCGTCAAAACAATATTGGTCCATTTGCGTCAAATTGGCAAGGTAAAAAAGATTGACAAATGTGTGCCCCACGAACTCAATGATCGCCAGCGCGAAGTACGCGTCGAGACGTGACTTGCACTGCTCAACAGACACAGAAATGAAGGAATTTTGAACCGCATTGTTACCTGCGATGAAAAATGGATTCTGTTTGATAACCGCAAGCGCTCAGCAAGTTGGTTGGATCCTGGTTCAGTACCTAAACAATGCCGTAAACGAAAACTTTGCGGGGTGGTAGGGTGTCTGTACCCGACTGGATCGCGACCACCGTACACCAGGTGGAACACCCGCCATAGTGACATAGTGTCGCGTTCCGGGATCAGCCGGTGTATTATATCCAGCAACCGGGGGGGGGGGGGGGGCTGTCCCTGACTGGGTCGCTTTCAGGCCGGCATGACAGCGGCGACCGGCGATGGATAGTATGTCTTTCGGTGGTCGCCATTGTTTTTGGATTGTACTGTGCTTACCATCAGGCACAGTACAGTCACTTTGCCGAGCTACAATAAAAAAAAAAAAAAAAAAACTTACCCCTATAGAAGTGATGGTCACTGTTTGGTGGTCTAGCGCCGGTGTGATTCATCACAGCTTCTTACCAAACGGGGTGAGCATTACTGCAGATGTGTACGGTGAAGAACTGAACACAATGATGCAGAAGCTGGCACATCTCCAACCAGCATTGGTCAATCGCTCGTCTCCGCTGCTCCTGCACGACAACTCGCGACCTCATATTGCACAGCAGACGGTCTCCAAGTTGCAAGAACTGGGGTTGGAAGTTCTCCGTCATCCGCCCTACTCACCAGACCTTGCGCCTACAGACTATTACTTTTTCCAGAATTTGGATAACTCCTTGGCGGGGAAAAAAATCAATACCCGAGAGGCAGTACAAAATGCCTTTGAAGAATTTGTTGCCTCCGGTCTAGCTGATTTCTTTCAGAAGGGCATCAATAAACTGCCACTGCGTTGGCAAAGATGCATTGATTGCATGGGTGATTACTTCGATTAATACAAATAAAAAATACATTTCAAAAAATCTTTTACATTTTGAGTCATTCCATTTAAAATCGTCCAATCAGCAAAGCTGCACCGTTTTAGATTTGGGTGAAATTTTGAGGGATTCATCTCTAGGGTCCCTAAGAATGAAATTTACACATATTCGATTTTTATGAGCACCTGTTTCCGAGCATTTAAATAAAAACTTTCAAAAATCACCTTTTTTTTAGCTTATTTGAAATTTCCTCAAAGTTTTGTCTGTTTTAAATTTTTTTCATTATTAAAGCGGAATCCTTAGGGGGACAGACTATAGTTTGATAAAACTCAATGATAATTTTGTTTATAGCGACCTATCATTAGCGAGAGCAAACTAAAAATGAGTGTTTTTTACTCATTTTTCGTGAATTTCAAGCGACTCTAGCGACTAATCGGTTATAAGTTAAGAACTTCTGGTTGACAGGAATTAAGTACACATATCATAGACAAAATTTAGCCATTGATCGACCTGAGCAGCCCACTCTTTCTGGAAGAAAACTTTGCTTGAAGTTTTGAATTTTTAAAAAATCGCATTATTCAGCCTACAAAACGAAGGTGTCTACTGCGAGATAAAATTCTAAAATTTTCAGAATCTTTTGTTCTTACCTTTAACTTTGAACGACTGCATCGCTTGTTTTGTTATTTTAATGTGTAGTGCACTTACCGGTCGTTTTTTGGCAGCAAAAATTACCTCAATATTTTTTATTTTTTCCTAAATTATATATTAGGGTACGATACTATTCGCAATAAAAATTTCATATTATTTGTGGTATTTTTACATATATTGTGTGCGATTAGAAGTATATATTTATACATATATCTGTATGAAATAAACGTAAAAATATTGAGGTAATTTTTGCTGTCAAAAAACGACCGGTAAGTGCACTACACATTAAAATAACAAAACAAGCGATGCAGTCGTTCAAAGTTAAAGGTAAGAACAAAAGATTCTGAAAATTTTAGAATTTTATCTCGCAGCAGACACCTTCGTTTTGTAGGCTGAATAATGCGATTTTTTAAAAATTCAAAACTTCAAGCAAAGTTTTCTTCCAGAAAGAGTGGGCTGCTCAGGTCGATCAGTGGCTAAATTTTGTCTATGATATGTGTACTTAATTCCTGTCAACCGGAAGTTCTTAACTCATAACCGATTAGTCGCTAGAGTCGCTTGAAATTCACGAAAAATGAGTAAAAAACACTCATATTTAGTTTGCTCTCGCTAATGGTAGGTCGCTATAAACAAAATTATCATTGAGTTTTATCAAACTATAGTCTGTCCCCCTAAGGATTCCGCTTTAATAATGAAAAAAAATTTAAACAGACAAAACTTTGAGGAAATTTTAAATAAGCTAAAAAAAGGCGATTTTTGAAAGTTTTTATTTAAATGCTCGGAAACGGGTGCTCATAAAAATCGAATATGTGTAAATTTCATTCTTAGGGACCCTAGAGATGAATCCCTCAAATTTTCATCAAAATCTAAAATCATGCAGCAACCATTTTTTTTAATTTTTAGACGATTTTAAATGGAATGACACTTTTTTCATACAAAACGGCAATTTCATAGGTAAAGACCTAATATATAGAGTTATAATTGTGGATAATGCAACAGTCAACAATCCGATGAATAATATAATAACAGTAATGAGAAAGAGTAAGCTAGACTGAAAACCTACAACGCTTTATCACATCGATACAACTTACATTATTTATTGAAGAACTAGCCTTTGCCCACGATTTCGTTCGCGTGGAATAGTTACTTTGGGCTAACGCTAACACGCAGCAGAAGCTCTTAAGAGGAAAAAACTACAATTTTGAAATATTCTTCATTGTTGCTCCGCTCCTATTGGTCATAGTATGATGATATATACCCTATAACCTTCCTCTATAAATGAGCCATATAACACTGAAAGAAGTTTTCAAATCGGACCAGTAGTTCCTGAGATTACCTCCAACAACGTCACAAACTCACAAACTTTACCTCTTTATAAGATTGGTATAGATTAAATTATGTAAGATTTAAATTTTAATAATCATTTGTAAAAGAGAAAAAAATTAATAAGAATAAATCGGAGTATTTTTTCGTTTTGATAACTTTCGCTGCGTGTTAACGTTAGCCCAAAGTAACTATTCCACGCCGACGAAGTCGCGGGAACAATTAGTCAAGAATATTGGAATATAATTCACTGAATATTGATTAAATAGTCATGGATATATATAGAATCTGCGTAATTGTCCTTTTAGATTTAAATGCTCGATGGTGAACTATGTCTAATGTGTTTGGATGCGAGCTCATTTTACAAACGAGTCATATGTACAATTGGATTGTAGTAAGAAGTATTTATTATTCTTGTAAGATTTAAGGAGAAATGTGTTTTTTTTTGGTCTAGGACATTAGCTGCGATCGTTTACAGAGAGGTACATTTTTCATTATGCATTCAACATCGGTTCATTCAAATACATTTTTTTTTTCGCGTAGCAAACAGGCAGACTGTCTACCTGATGGTTACAGTCGCATAAGGAAAACTGCAACACTAAGGGCATTACTGTTGTACTGCTAACCTTGAGGAGGAGTCTTCAGGGAAAAAATCCTACCTAAAATGAAAGTGAGATATGGTACTTTTAATTATGAAAAAAAAAATTACTGTTCCCAAGGTTTAACAAGCTAATAAGTAAGTAAGTTTTTTAAGTGGTAGAGCGACGCTGAAGCTATTACTGGTTTCAGCATGAACGGGTCGGCTCGCCCGGGTTACTACCACTCTCTCATAGAAAACCGACGCGACGTAACAGTGCTTGCGTTGTTGTGTTTTGTTCGGTCAGTGAGAGCGCCGGAAAACCAACCTCCTCTCCCCTGCCCTTTCCTCTCTCCTCTCCCTCCCCTTCCCCCAAACACAGGCTGCCAACGCACTCGCGACTGCCCTGGTGTTGTTAGTGTCTAAGGACGGTGGTGATCACTTAACACCAGATGACCGTTGTTCGTTTCCCAAAAGGTAAAATAAAATTAGTAAATAAATATGATAAATGTCCCATTGACTGTAGAGTGAACTTGTACAAACAGAACTCAACAATACCACGCAAATGAGTCGAGACAGCGCGTTCGATAAATAAACATGTCTTTCTGCTTGTTCATACTTCAAGCTGTATTCAACGTTGCGGGGTAGACGGACACTGTGAGAATAGAATGCCCGTATCTAGTTTTGAATGGAGCCTTTATTAGGTAAACGACAAACGCTTCCTTTGTAAACAAAATTAAAGTAACCGGATTTAATTATGTTATACGCTTAATTGAATATAAAAGTATGGGCTAAGTAATTTTTATAAAAAACAGTCATTGATGAGTAGTATTTTTTTATATCATAGCAGGCAAACGTACAGGTGGGTCACCTGATGTTAAGTGATCACCACCGTCCATAGACACTAGCAACACCAGTGGAGTCGCAAGTGCGTTATCAGCCTGTGTATTGGGTAGGGAAAGGAGAAAGGGGAAGGGAAAGGGGGAAAGGAGGTGGGCCTCCGGCGCTCTCACTGACCGAACGAAACGCATCAATGCAAGCACTAGGATACTACCCTGGGCGAACCGACCCATTCATGCTGAAATTAGTAACAGCTACAGCGTGGCTCTACCACCTTCAGTAGAGTTTAGTGTGAGAAGTAGTTACCAGAATACATGTATTTGTCATAGCATCTTGGCTGAACTCTGTTTGGTTGAAGTTAAGATGCTGTATGACTTGGTAATGATACTTCATCAGCGTCTCTCCTAATGTAACTAACAAGATTGGGGAACAATGGGGCTGATATGTTCAGTGGAATAAAGCCCTTTAAAAAATTTAATTCGCTGTAACACTTCATTTATGTCAAGTGGTTGGGATGGAAATGTTTTAATGGATGAACCAAAATGGATAAGATTAAGAATGAGTATGTCAGAGGAAGTTTGAAAATAACACCAGTGACAGAGAAGTTGAGAAGTAATAGGTTTGCATGGTACGGGCATGTCATGAGGAGAGATGAAAGTCATGTATCTAGAAAAGTTTTGAGTATGATGATGGACGGATACAGGAGTTGAGGTAGACCGAAAAAGGTATGGCAGGATTGTGTGAGAAATGATATATATACATGTGTGAATAGTGTTATGACATCTGACAGGGGAGAATAGAAGGGGAAAACATGTTGTGCCGACACTACTTAAATGGGATAAAGGTAGGTTGGTACTCGACAATGGCAGTAATAATCTACTAGAAGATTGGTTGCCAAAAATAAAAAATCGATCCAAAACTAACAAGTAATATCGTGATACGCGCAAAATCGCATACATATACCGTTATATATAAATGATTACTTAAGTAAAAATATAAAAACCATTGCCTCGATTTATAAAAGAATCCGAGTGTAGACGTGACTGCAAGCCGTATCGAACCGTGCATCGATACGAATTGATGACGAATGCTAACGATAAGCAATTGTCATTGAAAATATTTTAGCAAATCATGCTATTCTTAGTAGGACAGGTATAACTGGTGAGGGGCCGGTCCGGACCTCAGCCCCTCCCAAACCTTGCACCCCGGCTCTATTCAATAAATCACTGTATTAGTCATTGAAGTTACATGTCCCACTATACGTTGCGATATTTTATAAAAAAAAAAAAAATTAATTTAGTAATTCTTCCTATATATGAACTTTCGTCGTTTTGACAACAAATCTTCTAGTAGTTCATTACTGCTATCAAGTAGGTAATAATATTACAAGTTTGTTGCGATCATTTCAATGAGCTGACAAGATGATGACCGCCTTGTTAGAACTTTATAGGGAGTATTAGTTGCAAGTCAAAATATATGTATGCTTTCTATCCACTCCATTTGCGCACAATAAACGAACTATATTACATAAAACACCACCAATATTACAAAATATATAGCCAAGTAATATAAGATTTTGAATAAAATATAAAAGAACTACACGACATTCCATGATCCCGCCAAAAACTTCTCTTTATTATTTTTGTAATAAAAACCTTTTGATAACAACTAAGATAATCCTATCATAATTTATCGACATATAAGTTAAAACTGTTTATTTATTGCCTTTCACAAAAAGTTCATACCTTCATATCACAAAGAATTCTATGAAGCATGGCAATATCTAGTTTATTTTAATGATATTCTTAATGAATTCGATTCATCTTAATATTGCTTTACTTGGTATTTTTAATGTCAGCGTTAAAGTTCAACGTAAGGGGAGAAAAAAAAGGTAAATACAGGAAGAGAGGTTAAACTGTATATAATTGTGCATAACAAAATTGGCTTACACACATTTTCAACCAAAACTTTTTTTCATTAAATGTAGGTTCTGTTTATTCCTTATTTTAAGCTAAAAAGCTTAATTAAATTATAAGGAACAAAAACATTTCATTCAAACTATTGCCCATCACTAGTGACCACTTTCTCCCATCTTTCTGGCAGTATATGAATTCCGCGTCAGAAAAACGATATGTCTTTTGAGGCTATCCGAGAATCGATCCATTTTTTAGCGTCTTCATAAGAATGAAAGCACTAGTCAGCTAGGCCATGTGCCATCGAACGAAATAGGTGATTTTCACTGGTTTTGAAACATGAGGCCGAGCGTTGTCATGTAGCAAAATCACTTTGTCGTGTCTCTGCTCACATAGCGGCCGCTTTTCTTTTAAGGCTCGACTTAAACGCAGCAATTGAAGTCGCTAGCGATCTCCATGATAGTCTCATTCGGGTTGAGTGGCTCATAATAAATTATACCCTGTTGATCCCACCGAATACAGAGAAGAAGCTTTGAACCATGGATATTTGGTTTTGCATACGATGTTGATGCATGGTCGGGCTTACCCCACGATTTTCTACGCTTTGGATTATCGTAGTGTATCCACTTTTCATCGCCAGTCACGATGCGGTGCAAAAAACCTTTTCTTTCCTTCCGTTGAAGCAGTAGTTCACACGTGAGAAAACGCCGTTCGACGTCTCTCGGCTACAATTCATACGGTACCCAATGTCTTTGCTTCTGGAACATTTCTAAAATTTTTAACGTTTTGAAACAGTTGACTCATCTACTTGTACTGTTTTTCCAAGTTCTGCTAGCGTTTGACTTCGGTCTTGATCGAGTAATTCCTCCAACTTTTTGTCTTCAAATTTTTTCGGTGCGCCAGAACGTTCTTTATCCTTAAGTTCAAAAACATTAGTATCCGAAAAAGCATTGTCACCATAAGTCTCCACAAGAATTCTATGTGCTTCAGATGCAGATTTCTTTTGAATAAAGTAGTACAATAAAATTCACCGCAAATATACTTTATTTGGTTCAAAATTAGACATTTTTGGAACTAAGAAAAAATCACTTTGTTTACACTAAAGTGGACTACCATGCACTGAAATTTAAGGTTAGATACACTATTGCCTTGCATGTGTGTTACCATTCGAAATTCTACGAACGGGGTACTGCCATCTTTGAAGAAATCTGTAAGTAACTCACCGTAGGTGTTATACCCGAAGGAAGGTATGTGTGTAATCACTATGCCATCCCACGACATATTAGCGATTTCAAACTTTGTGAAATCCACAGTTCTATATTATCTACATACGGTAGTACTAAAAAGTTTCCTCGACATATTTTCCTTCACGGTCAGCCAATAGTGTTACCAATTTAAATTAGTAAATGTACGCGAATTCGTCCAAAAGATTCGTTGATACGTTCAGGGGTTCAAACTGTTTATACTTAATTTTATACTCTGTGAAATGAATATATAGATTTTAACTACTTCCGTCAATACGTAGGCTTAACCTTTATATTATGAGATTTAATTTTAAACAAATTGAAAGAGGAAGAGGTTCTCAATTTGATTCCCAGAACTTCTTCATTCGTAAACTGATTTGGTAATTTTTTTTTGGGGACAGAATACGTTCAAAGAGATTTTTTATGACTCTATTTTGACCCAGCCATGCATTGATGTGACTCAGTTATTATATCTTATAGTTATGTTGTTGATAATATGACCAATAAACATCACTTAACGGACTAACATGCAGCGGAAGCTCTTAAATGGAAAAAAACACGATTTCGACACATTCTTCATTGGTGCTTCTAATGGTCTTAACGTGATGATATATAGCCTATATCCTTCTTCGATAAACGTGCTGTCTAACACTGAAAGATTTTTTTAAATCTAAGCCGTAGTTCCCGATATTACCTCCCACAACGTCACAAACTCACAAAGTTCACCTCGTTATAATATTAGTATAGTATAGAAGTATAGATAAATCAAGATTAACTAGGCACTTTGGTCAAAAATTTAGTATAAATTTATTACAGTTGTTTATTATATAATAAGGCCATTATTCCAATATACGGATTAAGCTATACATATTTTTTATGTATATCTTGTATATATTTTATGTATAGCATAATATCGCATAGCATTCTATAGCGTAGCATCGCATATCAACATTACTAGAACTATTACGTCATCACAATGGACCCCTATCTATTGTACAAAGGAAGTGACAAATGTTTTTTTGCTCGCTTTTTAAAAGTCATTGACGAGGAATTTCTGTTCTCATATCACACGAATATTTCGTTTTAAGCTTACAATAACTACCTTCAGAATAATTGTTATAATAAAATTTTACCATCGCTTTGGGAAATATTCTCATTGTTGAGAATGTTACTAAAGCAAACTAACATATATTTTGTATTGAGTGAAACAAAATATAGTGACGGATTTTTTTATGTACTACAGAGCTGAGGTATATGTTTCCTCAGGGTGATTATTTTTCTTTTTTTTTCTTCTTTTTCCGATACGACTCCCACAGTTCGTCAGAGAGGGTCTAACACCCACTCCCCCTTGACCCCTCGGGCCGCAGTTGGGGCCCCTTAGGAGGGGACAATACCTGTCGGAGGAGCAGACGTAGTGTCGATTAGACAGTCCCTGCTGCCCCGGCCAAATGCTGTAAGAAGGTACCATGGGGTTTCAGTCTTGCGACTCGGGCATATCCATCCTCTGCTGCTCGACGGGATGGATATCCGTTAAGGATTTCCGCAGGGAGGAAAAAAACGGGTAATTATTTTTTTTCTTGCACAATTGAATCATCATGGTGCGTTGACTTAACATAATATGTAAAGCATTTTTTACGACATAACATTAATCTGTTTTACGTGACCTCGTGAGCGACTTATTTCATATTTCCTTATGAACATAAAACTTGCTTATATTTTTTAATGTTAATAAACATAAAAATGATTCTTGGAATTAAGTTTGTCACGGCGCGCCGCGGCCGCGCGCAACGACTCTTTCTTTGCATTGCCGCCGGAACGTTACGAACGGTCTATAGTCCTGCACATTGCCTATTATCGATAAACGATTGCTTTTTTTAAAATTCTTTTTACAGCTACTTAAATAGTTATATTTAGATTAACTCATAATTATTATTAGCTCTCGAAACCATTCCATCTTCTTCGATATGGGTATTAGAAGATATTAGGTCATTTTATTTCTTGCTAAGCATAGTCCGTGTTCTATGTAAAACTATTTATGTTCTATAATTGTCTATGGTACTGACGCTCTGAGATTGTCATTGTAAGTTTTAAAATAAAATGGTTTCTTCATGTGCAGATTATGACTTTTAATTATAATAAAACATGGCGCAGTCGATTAAACAGCTAAATTTAAAGCAATAAAAGTAAGTTTATGCCTGTAACATGGAAAATTCTGTGAAGTTACCGCCGAATTTTGACATACGTGCTCAATCTGCCGCTACTGAATGGAGATTTTGGAAATGCGTTTTTGACGACTTTCTCGTGAGTATTATGAAGGATGACGCCGAAGACAAAATAAAACTCTCATTATTAAGAAATATGATGGGTCCGGAGTCAACCAAAGTTATAATGAGTTTTAAATTAACGAAGGAGGAAAGTCAAAATTTCGAGAAGGTTATAGAAGCTATAAATGCGTATGTAAACCCTAAATATAACGAAGTATTTGAGAGATATAAATTTAATGAAAGAAAGCAGCAATCAGGTGAAAATTTTGAAAATTTTTATACTTCTTTGAGGCAATTAATATCTACCTGTAATTATGGAACAACAAAAGTTGAAACATTAGAAGATCAGTTGCTTCGCGATAGACTTGTTCAAGGTTTGCAAGATAAATCTCTACAAGAAAGTTTATTGAGAATGGAAGGATTAACACTTGACAAAGTGGCTAACATTTGTCGAGCAAGTGAAGTTGGTAGATCTCAAGTTAAAGAAATGAATCCAACATTAGAAATAGATAGAGTAAATTTTAAAAAGAATAATCCTAAAAGACGATCTTACAACAAATTTAGCAAGAAGTCTGAGGGCAGTGCCAGTACAAAATTTAAGTGTAAGCGATGTCAACAAATACATGGTCTCAGAGAGTGTCCAGCATATGGTAAAAAGTGTACTAAGTGTGGTATTTTAAATCATTTTGCGGTTAGTTGTAAAGTAAAAAGAGTTGGTGAGGTTAAGTCTTTAGAGTTATCAAATTTAATGGAGTCTAATGAAAGTTTATATTGTGGTGCAGTACAAAATATCTCAAGTTTAGAAAAGTCTGAGTGGACTGAAAATATAATGATAGAAGACCAAACTATAGAGTGTAAGTTGGATACTGGTGCTGATGTTAGCATTATGCCTAAAGTAATATTTGAAAAAATTCAGAAAGATTTAAAATGTAAATTGTATAACACTGAATTAAAAATTGAATCGTTTATAGGAGATAAAGTGAAACCAATTGGAATTGTAAACTTAAAGTGTAAGTTCAAAGATTATGAATGTTACGAAAATTTTGTTGTAGTCGATTGTAAGACTATGCTGTTGGGCTTACCAGCTTGTGTATCATTAAATTT
The DNA here is from genome assembly GCA_036509395.1 of Antheraea yamamai. Lineage (NCBI taxonomy): Eukaryota > Metazoa > Arthropoda > Insecta > Lepidoptera > Saturniidae > Antheraea > Antheraea yamamai. The sequence goes on along the minus strand of AP028453.1, from coordinate 10,123,045 downwards.
AGTTAAACGTGTTCATTCGGTACATGTTAATTATGACAAAGAAAAATTTATAAAACAACATATAAATTGTTTTGAAGGTATAGGTCGAATGCCAGGAAGTGTGGACATTCCTACTAAATATACAGTGGAACAAATTTGCCACCCTTCATCTAGGTTACCGTCGTGTTTACTTGAACCATTAAATATAGAGTTAGAAAGGTTAGAAAGTAGAAAAGCTATAGTGAAGGTTGATAAAATTAATGAAAAAGCTGTTCATATAAGTAAAAATATATTACAGAAAGCTAGAGAGGATAAGGCGGATTATAGAGATTATTTGTTAAGTTATAATAATACACCTTTAACAGGTTTAGAAGTGTCCCCCTCACAGATTTTAAATAGCAGACGAGTTAGAACCCTTATTCCTACAAAAGATATTTTATTAATGCCTAAAGTTGAGAGTAACATTTACAAGTTACTAATTCTAAGACAATCATTAAATAAAAGTTTGAAAGATGTTAGAAGAAAAAAGGAAGTTAAATTTAATGTTGGAGATGAAATTGTTCATAAAACAGATAAAGATAAATATTGGAGAAAAGGAAAAATAATCGCTAAATGTAAACAACCAAGGTCTTTTTGGATAGGAAGGGAAGGAGAGGCTAATATTAGAAGAAATATTAAGCATTTAAAGAAGTCTTATACTAAAGGAAAATATACAGTTCCAAACTTCGATAATATTTATGAATACAACAATAAAAATTGTACGAACTCTCCCACACACAATAATGACCGGAATGTAGTAAGTCAACCTGGTGGTCAAATAATTACAAGAAGTGGTAGAGTTGTAAAGCCACGTAAAATTTTGGATTTATAGCTTTCATTTAATTCTAAGTATAATTTCATTTATGTAGTTTGTTTTGTTTTGTGTAATTGTCTAGAGGGGAAGGTGTTCTATGTAAAACTATTTATGTTCTATAATTGTCTATGGTACTGACGCTCTGAGATTGTCATTGTAAGTTTTAAAATAAAATGGTTTCTTCATGTGCAGATTATGACTTTTAATTATAATAAAACAGTCCGTACCAGAAATGGGCGTAATCTTTTGAAACCTGATTGAAAGTAATCATGATTACATTAATCTGGATTACATTTAATCATGATTATTGTGTAGTCATTAATCGCGATTAAAGTAATCAGTAATCAAATTATATGATTATTTGTATTCAATGTTTTAGTATTAGTTTATACCGCTATCCGTACCGTACCGCTACCGTACTCGCTTATGAATAATTTCAACCATACTTGAAAGTGTAGAATTCATTGATTGTGACGATTAATCTTTTGTAATTTGGGTAAATTTAAATTGATGACAAAGTTTGAATACAAATAAAGTTCTTTTACACTATAAAACTATTTCTTATTTCTACATTAATATACTAATGTTAATGAAAAAAATTAATCATGATTACAGATTAATAATCATTAATATATTGTATAATTACTTTTTGATTAATTAAGTTAATCTGTAATCATGATGATTATAATAGGTAATTGCAACCTTTGATCTTTAATTTGATTGAATTGTGCCCAACATCGGTCCGTACTATGGTACTAAAAAAAGCTGATATACATGCAAATATAAAAGTACTAGCCCCTGCCCGCGACTTCGTCCGCGTAGTAATAGTTACTACTCTGGGCTAACGCTGACACGCAGCAGAAGCTTTCAAAAAGAAAAACCATCTCGATTTTGAAACATTTTTCACCTGTGCTCCGCTCCTATTGGCCTTAGCGTGATGATATATAGCCTATAACCATTCTCGATGAATGAGCTATATAACACTGAAAGAATTATTCAAATAGGACCAGTAGTTCCTGAGATTACCCCCTACAACACCACAACGTCACAAACTCACAAACTTACAAATTTTACCTCTTTATAATATTAGTATAGCTTAAATGCCTATACACAAGATAGACAATATATTTAACACATAAAAACATGTGTGCAGTTCACACCCATTTGATGTGAAATCATTACATAGTATAAAACAAAGTCCCCTACCGCGTCTGTCTGTCTGTCTGTTCGCGATAAACTCAAAAACTACCGAACGGATTTTCATGCGGTTTTCACCAGTGGATAAAGTGATTCACGAGGAACGTTTTGGTATATAATTTGTCCAGGATTTTTTTATAATCAGGGCGGGACAACGTCTGCCAGGCCCGCTAGTCTACAATAAATGTAAGCGATATATGGGAACTATTAACGAACTATGAACCATTAGGCTGGTTATAACGTCTATTCCTGAAACGTGGTAATACACAGACGGAACATACTCTTAGAAACGTAAACAGGTACAATGTTCGGATCAGAGCAAGTATTATCTAATGTAACATACAATGACAAAAACCGTGAATATAACAAACACTGTATAACGTATTCTGTCTCATTCTCTCATACGTTAAATCCTTTGTGTTTTTCTCTTTTTAGTCCCACCTTTTCGTATCACCGTGTTCATATAACAACGGTGTTAGAAAACCTTTCGCTTTAAAAAACCGTGCCATGCGAGTCCTGAATCTGCAAATGTTCAATAGTGTCCCACGAAATCTTATAAATATAGCATTGTTTTATAATACATTTATAAGTTTATATAAAAGAAGGTTCACTACTGTGTTGTCAGCAGAAGGGTAGAGCAGGGCATTTGTAGCTGGTAATAAAGATGTATTGAGTCATTCCAATTAATTCTCAAAGCAGAACTCAATTTGTGATTGACCTCTGTGTCTCCATTATAAATGAGCATATGTTGCAATTACTATTGAAAAGTGATATTATTGATTAAAAAAACCACTCTCACTTTTTGGTTATATTAATAAACTTATTGTTCCAGTATTGGAGCGTAAGAGAATATTTTTATCTTTCCTCACATTCTGACTTAATGACGTCATACCTTTTTTCCGGATGGAAGGTAATGTATACTCCTTTCTGTATACTTGTATGCAATGAATAGAAACGTGGCACACAACATTACTTTTACATTTACAATATTATATATATATATATATATATTAATAATAAATACAATATATATTAATTAGCATAACATTGATACAATTAACAACACCTTTTATATTAAAATCCATCCATTTAGGCTATAAGGCGTCCCAAAGGAATTAACGAACAAACACATACTAGAAAATGCGTTATCACCTTTCTGCGCCGTCAGATAAAGTTAGAAGAGTCGATTGTATCGACAATAATGTTCCCAACACTGGAGCGCATGACTAAAGAACTCGCGGAACTGTGAACCGGACACCCATTGTGTGCCCGACGTAAACCCCAGGCGGAAATAAACACACGCTGTAAGTGACCACGGTTTGGTTTCTTATGTGACTTATTTATTTTAAAGGAGACTATGGGAATTAATTATATAGGATTACTAGCTGACCCGGCCACTCGTTGCTGTGGCTCATTTATTACATATTTAATTAAAATTGTGATAAAGTATTTGGTATGATGGGGTAATGAGTCTGCCTAAAAACTTGATACGGAAAAATGAAGCTACGTAGTAAATAGATTACCAAAACACAAAATAAAAACGTGACGCCATCTATGAGATATCTATAACAATCGGTCCTATGGTTTTCTGTCAACAACTTAAAGCGCCATCTGTTGAGACTGAAGAAACTTACAATTAATAACAATAATCAACATTGACAACCATTTATTTTGTAATAAAAAATATTGTAGCCATTAATCGAAATATAAATTATCGTATCTCTCAATTTGGACCAAATTTCTCTGTGTCACTTTTATAACAATCTAGCTGACCCGCGCAACTTCGTCTGCGCCATATTGGTTATTACCGGTTCCAATTTTATTTCCAGACGCGAAAAATCTTAAAAAAACTAGAACCCGATTATAGCGACACTTGCCGGGTCTAATTGTGATTCCAAACTATCCTATATATATTGGCAAGAAATGTCTTCCTGGTATCCCCTGGCATGCACCTCTGACCTTCACCTCCGCGCCCCATTTACTATCCTCGCAACAACGCAATAATTTTACCGGCTTATAGTTTTCATTTCCTATTATCTTCTAACCAACTCCATCAGTTAACATGCTAAGTAAACTTTATGTCTATGAAATTTTCATTTTGATTTAGCTATTTGTTTTAGTAAGAATTTATAAAGTATACATAACACTTGCATCTAATAACTTTAGTAATTCGTAATTAGTAATTTTAACATTTATTTTCTTTGTCACATAAAAATATTTTTTTTAGCTGAGGTATTAAAATCCGATATATGGCGTCTCGTATTTTTTGTAAAGATAACAGTAATTAATTTTGCTATGGGTTTTATTCCTTTATTTCAAATCATTCCAGCACGTCATTTTATAGATTTTTGACAATTTTAATTATATTTATCGTGATCAATTATTGAAAATATATATTTACCGAGATAAAAAGCAATCTAATATACCTTGCTAATAGTGAAAGAATTTTCAAAATCGGATCAGTAGGCAGTACCAGAGATTACCCCGAACATCCAAAATCACAAACTCCAACTTCAACTTTTTAATATTGGAGTTTCATAGATACGAATTTTACCAGTGTCTAGTCAGTCATAGTAGAGTCATTTTATAGGTAGTATTAATTTTTTAGAATTAGTTCTTTCAGATCAGGCCACTGAAATACAAAAAGACAAACAACACTTACAAACATTATGCCTTAAATAAATATATATTTACATAATAATTACTGTTAGTTATTGTGCTATGTTAAATATCTATCAATTTTGTTAAAACATATAAAACTAGCCAGAGTATTAACGAGAGGACAAAATACACACCCTTGTGCGTTTGTTAAAATCAGAGGGACGTAGTATATTGCTAAGTAAAATATCATACAATACAATATTAAATAGGGACAATTGAAAAAATATGTTCTAGAGTGCCTTCATCCAACCCACATTCACATATTGAGTTGTCCCTGATTCTGAGCTCTGCAAGATGGGACTGGAGAGCACACCTCTCAGGAACCCTCTCGGGCGTCCCTAGAACGCCCTACTAAATTAAAATTACAATCTGATCAGTAGTTTCGGCATGCATTTAGGACAAACATACAAATATTGATTTTTATATATAACTAGCGGGCCCGGCAGACGTTGTCCCGCCCTGATTATAAAAAAATCCTGGACAAATTATATACCAAAACGTTCCTCGTGAATCACTTTATCCACTGGTGAAAACCGCATAAAGATCCATTCAGTAGTTTTTGAGTTTATCGCGAACAGACAGACAGACAGACGCGGTAGGCGACTTTGTTTTATTATTATGTTCGAATTTTGATCACTGAACGACCACTATTTCATTATGTTATTTGAAGTGTAGAATATAAATAACGATATTATAACTAAAAACCTGTAGATACGTCACAAGCGCTTCGACAGCATCTTGTTAAAACTTGGCTAGTAAGCTTATTTTTGACGGCTGCCCCGTCAATCCGCCCGTATCGAAGCAACATATAACTATTTCTTTTTCACCACCGATATCAAAAATATGCCATCTTACTTCCACATTCTATCTAAGAAAGTGTAGAGTTACAATGTTACTTTACGCATGTGTGCGTTATCGTGCCATTTTATTTTATCAAGATTATAGGTGGTAACGTATCTACAGCTTTTTAGTTATATAGCTACCGAGTATTTCATCCTCTTTGGCAGACTGGCTGAAACTTTTCTATATTTTGTAAATAATAGGTCTTTACCTATGAAGTTGCCGTTCTGCAGTACTGGCCATTTCAAATCAAAATAATTTTTGTTTGGCTAAGAATTCTAATTTCAAATTTATTTTATTTTAAAAACATGGAATTCTTTTTCCAAAAGTAGTCATTGTTTATTGGTTAGTGTTACATTTTCATCGCATTTCAATCTTTTTTGTCATCATGGATACGTTAAAAATTCGAGTAATTATGGAATATGAGTACCGTCGTGGCAGCAACGCGGCACAAGCGGCACGCAACATCAACGACGTTTACGGAGCTAACACTACAAACCAACGCACCACCTGTTATTGGTTTGCTCGCTTCCGTTCTGAGAATTTCGACCTGAAAAATGAACCTCGCGGTCGTCCGAAGACTTTGGCCGACAATGACGAATTAAAGGCGATTGTGGAAGCTGATGATACACAATCTACGGCTGAATTAGCAGCAGCTTTCGACGTTAGCGTCAAAACAATATTGGTCCATTTGCGTCAAATTGGCAAGGTAAAAAAGCTTGACAAATGGGTACCCCACGAACTCAATGATCGCCAGCGCGAAGTACGCGTCGAGACGTGCCTTGCACTGCTCAACAGACACACAAATGAAGGAATTTTGAACCGCATTGTTAACTGCGATGAAAAATGGATTCTGTGTGATATCCGCAAGCGCTCAGCAAGTTGATTGGATCCTGGTTCAGCACCTAAACAATGCCCTAAACGAAAACTTACCCCTAGAAAAGTGACGGTCACTGTTTGGTGATGTAGCGCCGGTGTGATTCATCACAGCTTCTTACCAAACGGGGTGAGCATTACTGCATATGTATACTGTGAAGAACTGAACACAATGATGGAGGAGCTGGCACATCTCCAACCAGCATTGGTCAATCGCTCGTCTCCGCTGCTCCTAAGCGACAACGCGCGACCTCATACTGCACAGCAGACGGTCTCCAAGTTGCAAGAACTGGGGTTGGAAGTTCTCCGTCATCCACCCTACTCACCAGACCTTGCGCCTACAGACTACTACTTTTTCCAGAATTTGGATAACTCCTTGGCGGGAAAAAAATTCAATACCCGAGAGGCAGTACAAAATGCCTTTGAAGAATTTGTTGCCTCCCGTCCAGCTGATTTCTTTAAGAAGGGCATCAATAAACTGCCACTGCGTTGGCAAAGATGCATTGATTGCATGGGTGACTACTTCGATTAATACAAATAAAAAATACATTAAAAAATTCGTTTAAATTTTTTCATACAAAACGGCAATTTCATAGGTAAAGACCTAATAGAATGTCGTTCAAACAAATGAATGATCGCGTCTCTATATATATACCTTAATAGCGGGCCCGGCAGACGTTGTCCCGCCCTGATTATAAAAAAAATTCTGGACAAATTATATACTAAAACGTTCCTCGTGAATCACTTTATCCACTGGTGAAAACCGCATAAAGATCCGTTCAGTAGTTTTTGAGTTTATCGCGAACAGACAGACAGACAGACGCGGTAGGGGACTTTGTTTTATACTATGTAATGATATGGGCATATAAATTAACAGTGTATTTTACGCACTCCGAGTATTATTATTACGCTGTCCGTGTCAGCCAAAAATCTTATAGTAGCGAGCCCGAAGCTCCATTTATAATACCATTGAGTATAAATACATTTAAAGTGTATATATAGATGCCTGTAACCATTTGACGAACAATAAAAACAATAGCATATTCGTCCGAAAAAAGCAAAGACCGAACAGGCTCTTCGAAATACTGAGATCCGAAGAATGAACATCCAAAACATTGTTTAAACAAATCCATGAAATCATTATAGAGTCCCGTAGCTCCGGCCCATAACTACGACCAATCATCTGATATTAAGCTCATTTGGCTTAATTTACTTCGTAGAAGCGATGCATGTACAAGAAACCAGCCCGCGAAGGGAGGGGGTTGGAGGGAAACGATGTCGTGTAAAAACAGCATAATTAAAAATACAACCAAAATGGCGGGTCGCGTCGTGTGCTGGCGAGTTGAAAGGACGCTAAATAATACGTAACAGTTGTTTATGTTATGTTTCGAATATTATTAAAAACAATTAAATTTTAGATTAAAAAAAAATGCCATTTTTAAAGATTATGTAACAAAGTTTGTGTCTGCCTGTGTGTTAAAATAATTCGGCTAAAATACGAATTTTACTGGTTCAGTTTATGAGTAAGCAGAAGGCCTACAACCACAGAGTATCACTCCGATTTATCAATATCAGCGCCTCTAGCGATATCTGTTAGAACCTCCTGCGATCACTTTGTCTACTGATGAAAACTGCATGAAAATCCGTTCAGTAGTTTTTGAGTTTATCGCGAATAGACAGACGTGGCAGAGGACTTTGTTTTATTATTTTTTTATATCAGAGGAGGCAAACGAACAGGCGGGTTACCTGATGGTAAGTGATCACTGATGTCCATAGACACTAGCAACACCAGGGGAGTCGCAAGTGCGTTGCTAGCCTTTGTGGGGTTAGGGGGGAGGGTTAGGAGGGAGGCGGGGAGGGGGAGGGGTTAAGGGGAACTGAGCCTTCGACGCTCTCACTGACCGAACGAAACGCAACAATGCGTGCACTGTTACTTCACGTGGGTGTTTCTGTGGGTCTGGTGGTAGTACCGCGGGCGAGCCGACCCAATCATGCTGAAACCAGTAATAGCTTCAGCGTGGCTCTAACACTTACAATAATGTAGTGATTAAATACAAACACCTGACATTAGGTTTATTATAATACTCTGCAGTCAATAAGTGTCCATTAAACTCCCGTGCATTGGATTAATTCCGCTAATTATTATGTAGAACGCGGTGCAGTCGGTTTTTGTCCGTGCAATTTGGTAAACGTGTTCGTTCTCAAACGAAACGGTCCGTTCGACGCCGCATCGACTCTCTGTGACGACTCACGACGCACAGTTGACACTCATTCAAATTAATTATATATATAACAATAATGGCGTATCGGAAACATACTTTATTACAAAACGTATGAGGGAGCCTCGGGCTCGCCACTGTGGGAGCCTACACTGACTCGGAGTGCGTAAAATAGACTCCATATATGGATTTTATACGCACAAAAGATTTTTCAATTGTTTGAATGGCATGGTCTATCTTCTTTTATACATATAATAAGAATGCCGGAGGCCCACCACCTCTCTCCTCTCCCCCTCCCTCCCTTCCCCCCAAACACAGACTGGCAACGCATTTTCGACTCCCCTGGTGTTGATAGTGTCTATGGACGGTGGTGATCACTTAACTTCAGGTGACCCACCTGTTCGTTTGCTTGCTATGACATAAAAAAATGTAAATCTAACAGGTCTGTACTTTATTGATTTTCATGAAAAATGTTGCAGGTGTCTTGGAATAAGTAATAGAATACATTTCAATCATTTTTAGAAATGTTTGTCTGTCTTCCTGTTTTTATGAACACGCATCACTGCTAAAGTACTGGGTTCACAATAAAACCTCCCCAAGAAAATTATAAAGCATATCCTCGAGAGTAACATAGTCTTTGTTTCATTAAAATCGGTCGACTATCAAAAATAAAAGAAAAGTGGATATTAATTAGACTTAATACCAGATGACTTTATTAGTCACTGTTTTGTAGATCAGGTTTAACGGGCCGCGGGTACATCTTACTAGTTTATGTAAAAATATGTTGGTAGCACAATTTTGACAAGTATTGAGTGAAATTACCGAGGTCATGGGCACGATTATCTTTTGAAATACATACTATATTGTAAAAGTTAATAATACTTACAATGTTTTAAATAAAACATGACACACTTTAATAAAAAATAGCTTATTTATTCAATCATTTTTAACATTTTTCATATTTTTTAACAATTTTTTTTGTAACCATATGCGGATATCTACACTCACAATTTTATATTAGTATCAAAAAGAAAATCTCTTTCGCACTGACGCAAGATTAACGCCATACGAGATTGTTCGAATCGTGTAAAAGTAACGTAACGATGTAATCTAATGCAATATAATAAAGCAATGTAATGTAAATGTAACGTAAAGTCTAAACTGTAATTAATTTATACACGGTGAATATCGTTTCACGGTAGTTAAGAACCGATAAAAGCATTGAGGACATACTATAAGTAATATGCAACTAAATCTCGCAGACTATGACAGCAATACACTATGAGTATATAGTGGTTACACAACAGAATGACAGAGTATAATAATAAGAGTGGTAAGGGTGACTTACACCGTGCTAAAAACAACTCTATGGCTGTTCCTGCTATAAGGTTTCTTTTATAATTGTGAATGATATACGTGATCAATCAAATAATATCAAATTTACAAAGTAACTTTAGAATTACAATGCATTTAAACGATATAACGAGGAGAGTTGCGGCTTAATAAAGACAACTCTATAGTTTTTTATTCTATAATGTTTTTATTATTATCTATGGATACACGGGATCTATTAAACAACATATTTTTTTCAAATAACCGTATTGTCATATAATTACAAAGGATTCAAAAGTTATAACAATATGAACCTAATCTCTATGGACAGAAAGTCGAAATCACAGTTCAATTCGAGAAATGACAAACTGAAAACCACAAATAATGGCGTACACAGTAGCGGTCCACCCGCCAGAGTGAGCGTTTAAAAACCCGCGCGCGCGTAAACACAACGTCAGTGCGAAAGTGTACCGCGTGCGATTATCGCTCGTGTCTGTTGAGTCTACGCAAACTGGACACATCCATGCCGTATATCGCGAACGAGGCCGGCTCCTCGAACCTGACCTGGGGACGTGACGCTTCACTTCAACATCTAACAGACTACATTACTCTTCCTCTGGTATCTAATCGTCTTTATAGAAGACTATCTTTTGCCGGCGACTCCTATGCTATTGATTGTAATTAAGACGTTACGACAAAACAAACACACTTTCAGATTGGATAATATTAGTTAGAATTATTATTATCAAGCGGTTAGTTATCTTAATATTATAAAGATGGAGGGTTTGTTTGGTGGAACGCGCTAATCTCAGGAACTACTGGTCCGATTTGAAAAATTCACTGTTAGATAGATCATTTATCGAGGAAGGCTACAGGCTATATATCATTACGTTAAGACCAATAAGAGCACCAATGGGGAGTGTTTCAAAATCCTTTCATTTCATTTAGAAAGCTCCCGCTGTGCGTTGGTTTTAGTCCAAAGTAACTATCCCACGCAGACGAAGTCACAGACAGAAGCTAGTTACAAAGTATGAAGACTTTAGAGTCCTAACAAACTGGATCGCCCTGTGTTTGGACTTTATGTTATCACTAGCTTTTGCTAGTGGCTTCCCCTACATTAAAGTAGATTTGACCTACCCCTCGGGACAGTGCATACTTCCTGGTTAACAAGGTAACTGACGTGAAGTAACAGTGCTTGCATTGTTGCGTTTCGTTAGGTCAGCGAGAGCGCCCGAGACCCACCTCCCCTCTCATTTACCCCCTCCCCCCCTTTCCTGCAAACACAGGCTAGCAACGCGAGTCCCTTGCTGTTGTTAGTGTCTATGGACGGTGGTGATCATTTAAGATCAGGTGACCCACCTGTATACGTTTGCCTGCTATGATATAAAAAAAAATAGTACTCTACAACCTTTTCTGTACCACGGATAACTTAAATGTAAAGATATCACGAGGACCGGTTGAGTAATTAAGGCATGGCAGTGCAATAAACAAACTGAGAAAGGAAAAGGACCAAGGAAGGAACCTAGGAAAAGTTTGATGATTGTTGATAAGGGTAAATAAGACTAAATTATTATAATTTTTTATTGATAACCAAGCTCACATACAAAGCTCACCAAAAAATACTAAACCAAAAGAGCCATTTACAAACAGAGAAGAAAAAGGTACTGCCATGATTTATCTCCTTAATTTTATATATCAGCGTAAAGGTTCACGGTTAGAAAGTATTTCATCCATACCCTTCAACCCCAATCAAGTGAAAGCGTATAAAAGGCGTAGCGCACAAGGAGTGGGGAGCATACAAAATCAAAATATCCTTTATTCAGTTTAGGCCCTGAGAAGGCGTTCATGAACGTCAAAGCTACCACCGGTTCGGATAAATAACCCACTCATCGAGTAGAACCGGGAACAAACTCGATCTGGTTTATCTTTTCATGTTATATATTTTTACAAAACATAAATAGTTACATTCGTTATTAGTGGATGCACAGAGAGGAACGTCATTTCCAGACGTCACAATCGTTCACATATTGATCCACCCTATAGCCTTTAGATATTAAGACCCGCTTGCCATGGTTCTTGAACTCACTATCCGGCAAATCGGTAATGTGTTTTGGGACTTTGTTATAAAACCTAACACTATTACCTAAAAAACTGTTTTTGGACTTGTGAGCCTGAAGCATGAAATGACCAATTTGTTGCTGTTTCTAGTATTTAAATTACGCTGGTCTTTTACTAGATCCAGCATATTTAAGGTTTTGCTCATTCTCACTCGAAACGTCAGACCGTCCACATCTCATCTATACAGTATTAGCGTATGTTCTATCATTCTCGGGACAAGATGTTGTCTTCGGTGATGCCAACATTAAACTTTGTCTGTTTTGTTTTTTATAAATATTTTTTTTATTTATTAAAATAATGACATATACTACCTCCTTCTCTTCATCTCCATTGACCTCGCTCTTAGACTTTTCCGATAGAGCTTTAACCTTAAATAATGCATGCATATTAAATTATAATAAACTAGCTCATGACCGCAACTTACTTCTCGTTAAAATAGGTTTGTTATCTTGAGGCAACTAAGAGTTTCTTTTGGATTATACTTAATTTTTTCCAGTGTAATTCTGTCACCACCATTTATCTTTTACAATTCTTTTACAAATTCAGTGTTATGTCCGTTCAAATTTCTTATTACTGCTAAACATCTATAGGAAAAGTCGATTATCTCTAGACCAAATAAGGACCTGGAAGAACAAGAATGTATGAAGATCCATTATAGGAGAGTTGTTAAGATAGACAGCTTGGTGAATCCTGCGATCGGGAACCACTTGCGATGCGAATAAAGCGTAGTCAGCGCGAACGATAGCAAAATGTTGTGATCGCTCATCGGTACTGTGAGGTTCGATGCCGGTGGTCGGTGCCGACGAGTTGCGGGTGCTATGATGACGGTGTATGGTGATAACGATGCAATTAGCGTAACGCGAGGAACCCACGATTGTCTCAAGCGACACGCACTTAATGTACGACGATAGCGATCGAACAGGGTAATCGCAAATAAGGTTAGAACGACACGTGGAACCCGTAATCCTTCAAGACGTACGCGCTTCCAGTGCGATGTTTTCAACCGAACTGGGGCCGGGGCCGCGAGCACCGGGAGCGACCAATAACAAATGGTCCCACCCTCGCTGACACAATATTTATAACAGTTGGCCCTACAATTTTCTGTCAATAAACTAATTCAAAGCGCCATCTGCTCGAAACTGACAATTAATAATAATAATCAACATTGATAATGTTGATGAATGATGAATACATGCTGTTTCATGAACATCGATCGAGTAGTTTCGGAGTTCATCGTGGAAAAAACATCATGACACTTGATTTTTATATATTTACATTAAGATAAATAGCGTGTACGAGTGTCGACTCACCTCTTTGCCGTCATCCTGACCAACTTCCTTAATGACAGGTGGAATATTCGGACCCAGTTTCTCAGCCAGGGATCGAACCTGTACCAAGTATTTGATTGATTATCTTTGTTGTTGAATTAGTTACCAATATTTCGCTCTTTCTATTGCTAGTTTTAAATTTAACTTTTTCAGGTACACCTAGCGTAAATAATATCAAAGATTTCTTGTTGCAGTGACACGTGGTGGCAGCCAATCAAGGAATAAATTGTAAAGTAAGTTTTGCTAGCGGTTTCGCTCGCGTCAGTACAGATTCGATCTATCCATAGGGAATAGTACTTCACTGAAGATCAAAGGTATCTAGTCTTCTTTTCTGTATCCTTAATAATGCGTATGTAAAATTTCATGGTCATCAGTTAAGTAATTATAAAAGTGTGAAACAAATGAATTAACAACTCACATTCGCATTTAGAATATGTATATGTTAGGCACTAGTACCACCAGGGGAGTCTCAAATGCGTTGCCACCCTGTATCGGGGAGAGGGAAAGGAGTGGGGAGGGGAGGGAGAAGAGGGGAGGTGGGCCTCCGGTGCCCTCACTGACCGAACGAAACGCAACAATGCAAGCACTGTTACTTGACATCGGTGTTTCTGTGGGTCGGGTGTACCCCGAGCGAGCCGACCCATTCATGCTGAAACCAGTAATAGCTTCAGCGTGCCTCTACCACCTGCTAAATGAATATATCTGACTATATCGAGGGAGTCTTAGATAAAATGTGGAAGTGAGATGGCATATACTCAATATCGGTGGTGAAAAGGAATAGGTTACTAATGACCTGCGACGCCATTGGTGGAAGTTATCGACTGTTCGCGCGTCTTGATTGTTATTGGCTGTCAACTTTCGCTGATTACCTTAAAAGTCAACCGACTGCGAGATACGAGGCATTCTCGCTAAGATACGACCGACGACTATATTCTGGGCATTCTCACTCAGGCAGTTGATAGATTCACATTTGGGAAGGCGTAGCGAAATGTGAGCGTGGGTCATTCTCATGCGGAGCATCGACCCGCTCGCAACTCTGACTGTGGTACATGGTATGGTACCATATTACATGGTATGTGAAGTGCTATCCTGATACCGTGATGACATTATCTATCCTGACGCGATGTAACATATGTTAGCTATTTATAGGATATTAGCTAGGATACGAATAAGGATTACTCTATAGTTCGTGCTCTCCCTTCCATTTTACAATCTTCATATAATATCACACCAAGTAAAATGGTCTCTTTCAAATGGTATAAAGGCATAGACATAATAGCAAGAGTGTACTTGGTGTACGGTGTATGAACGTGAGTAATATACTAGATCAATGGACTTAGGTTCGGATCCTGTACTAATTTGAAGCTTCCCATTAAGAAAAACATAATGATAGCGATCGATTAGCTGCCACCCTAAAGTTTATCGCTAAGCATGTACATATGCGCGTCAACAGCTGCACTTAGAAGTCAGTCCTAGCCTATAATTAAAGTATTACCATCTTCAGTTACATCACAACCAAACTTAAATACTTTATTAAACTTACGACGTAGAGAAAGCGTTCATGAATGTCAAAACTACCACTTTGGACAAATAACCAAATCATCGAGAACAACCACGAAAAGTCACATAATCGGGTTTATGTAACCCCTCGAATTCCGAATTAATATTTAAATCTCCAAAGTGCGGATGTTGTGTTTTTAAAATTGTCTAAAGATCAGTGTATCATAAAGTCTACATCTCTTTGTATGGAGCTTAAACCGTTATGTTTCTCGGACTCGAGGGGTTAGTCGACTTGCATAGTTGATGTCAGGTGAAAGGCCTTTAAGCCTTTAGAAAATCTATCACCAAACACCGGTATATGTGTTCCGACAGCTGCATTTGAGAGCTAATCCTAGTGTTTACCATATCAGATCGAATCGTCATTTAACTTCGGATAAAATAGTGGTCGAAACGCTAAATACCTATAAAGTGTTATAAGAAAAGCTATATAGGATCCAAATAAGGAGAGCAGCACTCACATTGGGGTACTGCGAGAAGCAGGAGCGCGCGTGCCCGACGCAGGGCGGCGCTACAGCGCGTCCGTACCGGTCTCTATCGGCCGGATCGAACATGTAGTACCCTGGACCGAGACCCCGCTTCACATAACCATCGTAACAATACAATGCCACCAGCCTATCCCACCTAGCTGTGATATCACTTTTCCAGAGTTTTACTATAGAGTCTTATATATACACGAAGGAAAATAGCTTGACATTTTGAACGGTAAGTCATAGAGTATTGTCCTACTTTATAGGTTATGTTCCCCCGATGACAGATAAGATTCTGAACAAACCCTCTGGTTACAGAACCCTTAAAACACCAGCAGAGTCGTCTTCACTGCTACCTCCTCTTCCTACTCTGGCAAGTCCCTCACTCTTTATATTTGGTAATTATTACATAGCGCCTTGTAATGACTTTAGTGTTTCCACAAAATGGTTAGCCCCATTGAGAGAGCTCTCTAGAAAGGTTTTGTGACATCTCAGAGTTCACGTTCCGTTCCATTAATTCCCATCGTAATCACGCTATATTGTGCAAAGATACTACTAACATTACAGAAGTTTACGAATACAAGATCAAGAACCCATCAAAAGGCACTCCTATCGTTAATTAAAATTAACTCCATAAATTTTGGTCGACCAATGAAGTTAGGACCGAGTACTTTCATTAGATGTATTTAGGTAATTCAACACATGGTCTCAATCATGAACTGGATATGATGAAAGAACATACCTCTTGGTGTTCGGAAGAGTGCTACAGCAAAGTCTCCGTTCCCAGCAACGAAGACGCCAGCCTTCTCTTCACGGAAGAATTCCGTCAACTGAATATCAGATTAATTACAAATTAATGGAATTGTCTCCTGCAGCAGATCATCATTATCTTTCAATTCTTTTATTCCAAGATAATGACAGATAACCAATAGTGTGTCACCGAATGCCCTATATACACATTACTGACCCTTTTCGGACTTGTTTACGCCGCCCTTGAAGAACCCCATAACATATTTCCTTAGGAAACCCATGAATTTTCCTTCAATTCTTTAATACCAAGATAATGTCAAAACTCGAAAAGTATAACACCAAAAGCCCCACATACGCATTACCAAACCATCAGCGATTAGCTCATTTCTCCCTTAATAAACCCAGAGTAAATTTCCTTTGGAAGCCCATGGTATGCAAGTAAATCATTCTAAAAACAGCGTTTTTAGGAAGAAACTTTGAAATAGGACTGTCCCGCCTCTGATATTAAATGAGGACGAGGTCTAACATGGTAAAATCATTAATCTAGACGTGCTTGGCGATAGATTACTAACTTGAGGGTGGTAGATGTATAGATAGACAAACTTAGACAAAGCCCCGCCGCTATGCTATGGTTTGGTGCAAGCATGTTGACATTATGGCCTCAAAGTTTCCATGATATGAGAATAACCCAATATCCCAATAAAACCCGAGCATAATCAATGGTACCAAAAATTAACAATTCTGCATAACATAAAATTCACGGTTGTAAATAAACTATAGTATTTATTTCTAGTACATCTAGTTCATTTATAGCTGGTAAATTAAAATTTAAGACCATAAATATGGTACTCTTAAAGCGAGTCATAGGTTTCATGGGCAATTCCTTACAATCAACCCGAGCCTAAAAGAAAACGTAACTATGAACTACCAGTGACACGGCAGTAAGGCATTTGAAAATTGATTGTCAAACACTGTCACTAAAATCCAATTCTTTCAAGGCTCAGGCATTGCAGACAAGGATATTATAAGTAAAAAACTGTAGATACGTGTCATAAGCACTTTGACAGCGCTGCGTTAAAAGTTGGCTAGTTAGCTTATTTTTAACGGCTGCCCCGTCAATCTGTCCGTATCTAAGCAACATATAACTATTTCTTTTTCACCACCGACATTGAGAATATGCCAACCTATTTCCATATTTGTGAGTGGTAGACTCCCACTGAAGCTATTATTGGTTTCAGCATGAATGTGTCGGCTCGCCCGCGGTACTACCGCCCGACACACAGACACACCGACGTGAAGTAAGAGTGCTTGCATTGTTGCGTTTCGTTCGGTCAGTGAGAGCGCCGGAGGCCCACCTCCCCTCTCCTCTCCCCCTCCCTCCCTTTCCCCCAAACACAGGCTGGCAATGCACTTTCGACTACCCTGGTGTTGTTAGTATATATGAACGGTGGTGATCACTTAACATCAGGTGACCCACCTGTTCGTTTACCTGCTATGACATAATTTTTTTTTTTTTATCTAAGACAGTGTGGCGTTACAATATACTTTAGGTATGTGTGCGTTATCGTGAAACTTGTTTTGTCAAAATATCATGTCACGTATCTACAGCTTTTTAGTTATAACATCACTGATCCCGGACCACATGATATTGTGTCCAAATGTTAAGAGACCATGGACTCCTCTAAGGAGTTGAGTAGACGAGGGTAGAGACCTGTGTGAGTAGATCAACGCTGACGACTCCCCTCTGCCTCGGCTGGTAGACCAGCACTCGGCACACGCAGTTCCCGGGCGTGTAAAACTTACGCAGGATCTACAACATTCCACGGTCCGAGTTAATTCCAACATTAGAGTGAACGGAATCACTTTTGGATACAATCCCTCGCACTTGCCCGTGAAACTTTTAAAAAAGGGCTGTAACAACATATAAGTCTGCTCTTGGATCCACATTCGTATACTGCGTAGTGATTATTTTCGTCTCCCAATTTTATTTTTACTCCTATTTTATTGTTTCTAAAATTATTAATGGATTTTTTTATAACTTATCAATTGGAAGTACTGTTCCTGAGAGATATATTCCCATCTACATTAACACGAGCGAAGCCGTGGCTAAGAAGCTAGTAGTTTATACTTCCCATGTATGAAAATACATTAGTATTGGTTGAAAATATTTAATCTTGCTCGAAATTGTTAAAAGTTATTTTGATGATTATAATATATTCTTACAGGAGACACCCACAGACCTATTAAAATATTAAAAAAACATCAAGTAGTGTCCTATTCAGAAGAGAAACCCAGAGAAACAATAATCCAAACACAAACCTGTTCAATAGTGAGTATCTTGGATTGCGGCTTAAAGTGCAGATAACTGTCTTGGTAGAGCTGGTCCCCGCTCTCCAGTACCTCATCGAGTGTGGTGGAACACCAGCGGCACACCTCCTCCACCTTCGACATGGCGACCGCCATCACGGAGCACGCTAGAGCCTGATGTCATCCAACGAGTTGATAAACATATCGATACCAGATTCAGCATTATCAATAGAGAGAAAGCAGGAGCAAGACAGAAGGGAGATAGAAGGCCGTACCCTTCATATATATTAAAATCTCTATATATATTTATGGAATTAACTAATTTTTCCGAGTCCACAAACATTTACTAATTGAAATCGGAAACAGTATCGGGTGACCAAATAAATGTTCTTGCAGTACCACCCCATGCGGGAACAATATAGAACTGTGGGTTTGTCAGAGTTGAAATCAACAATACCTCGTTGGCTGTCGTGTGGCGATTATGCCCATACCTTCCTTCGAAACGAGGCTTAGAGCTTGCAGTGGGTCTCTTACACGCTCATGACGATGATGACGATATTCCTCAAATAAAAAAAATGTATCTTTAATTCTCGAATTATATCTTAAAAGTTGACTCCCCAGGGGCGAAATTGAAAGCGTCATATCGAAATGTTTATATCTTTATAAGCTTTACCCGCAGCCTCACTCGTATCCATTTACTTTTGATCTAACCCTGAGAAACAATGCTGTTTATCTGGGTATTGATTACGTGTATGCAAAATTCTAGGAATATCGGTTATAGATAACGAGTGATAGTCTAAAAGAATAATCGCACATTCACATTTTTCTATTGGAATTGGTAAATCATGCCTATATTTACCATCTCTCACGCCAATTGTCATTCTTTCGTTCGTTACGTTTTTCAATAAACACACTGTGGAGGGAAATCCGGTGAGAGGGACCATAAAATGCGGGGGGAGAGACCAAGGAATGCGGGCTCGAACGGACCACTCACTTGATTCCTTTCACCTCCATTATTTGCGGTAATTTTCTAAGGAGAGATGTGGACTGTATTTTGGCGGTTTGCGTGGGCAAGGTATCACGGGAAATACGCTCAATCATAGGATCCAAGAGTATATAATAGATTGAGCTAGGATAGAATAGAAAATACACTCTTACTTGGCAGAGGTTGATCGCTGGTTTCGGCAGGTTTGTGTCCGTATCCAATCAGTAGGCGGGTCACATCAAATGTATTCACTTTTCACTCACGAATCGATTTGGGTCTGGTTCGTCACACATATAATAGCGGAGAGTTCACGTACGTCTCGCGGCACGTATAATAGCGGAACTTGCACTCGTCCTTCTCGCAGTACTTATAATAGCGGACTCCACGCGCGATGCGGCCTTCTCGCGGTACGTATAATAGCTGACTGGCACGCACGATGCGTTCGCGCGCCTGCGGTATAATGGCGGACTGCACTGGCAACGTGGCCGAGCGCTAGCAGTAATCAAAATGGATGAAAGGATCGGGGGGGGGGGCGGGGTAAGGGAGGAAGCCAGGAGCTGCCCTCGCGTGGATAACTGTCTAATATAATAACTACCACACTGCAAAGGTGCATAAAGGACGACAATACTATCGGGAAATTTTAAAACTGCGGAAGACCAGAATAAAAACTTATTTTCGGCCCAAATATGGATAGAGAGGTATGGAGTATTTATAAGAACCTGGTTGCCCCTGGACGCGTGCGGGAACTTCCTGCAGGCGATGGAATGGTGAGCCGAGAGGAACTGCGTACCGTCGTTCAGCACCAGCCACCCGCTCGTATTCCGCTGTCCTGGAATCACGTTCCCCCGCCGTTTATCTTATATGCCGATCTTCCTCGTTTATTGCATGACTAAAACCACTAAATTCTAAGGTAAAATTCAGTGTGTGCAAAATGGGACCCAAAACACTAACCGTATCATCTCTTTGAAGAGCAGAATCACAGAGTATCTCTCTGTGCTGAAGTAATTGTAGAAGGCTTACAGGTACTAATTATATTTCTTCTATATACCACGATGATAGCAAACAAGCATGCGCGCCGCCTGATGTTAAACAGTCACCGCAGCCAATGGATGCTTGTAAAACCAGATGTATCGCATGCGCGTTGCCGATCCTTCAATAATTAATCTACTTTCCCCTTTAGAAATAACATACTGTAGCCCCTTGGACAAAACGGTAGCAGGAAGCTAATTCCACAACCGTAGCGTTCGTAGAAGGAAACTTGGGGCGAGGATGAATTTCCTGCCGATGATGAGCAGTACAACGGTGGAAAGTAATCACAAGCGCACCGTCACGATAAGTATGTGTTATCAATTGCTTTTCTTACATGTCTCATCTCGCGTCTTGATAGCGGCCAAACAATTCCAAGCGGAATTGCGCAAAGTAACGCTCACACGAGTAGTTATGTTGATGTATTAAAAAAATATATAATAAAAGCCAATGTCACGTGGTGTTCCCAGGCGCGTCTGACCGCACCCAACTTTGATTAAATTCTTTGATCGGTCGAGAACAGGAGTTTTCAACGCTCAACCCGACACAGTGTTTACCCCACCACTTTTCATCATACAAAAAAGTTGCCGATCAAAATTTCGAAGCCCTTCCATAAAAAGATTCACTTCAAAACACAGATTTACCAGAATCTGTCTTTGAACATAACAATGGGATCAAAATAAAGTGTTTTAACCCTTGAGTTTATTTTCCTCTTTATCCTTATTGTCGGCAGCACGTTGCGCGTCCACACATGTTGCAGAGCCGGGTGGATGCTTGCGGTCCTTCTCGTCTGCACGTCGCTTCCTCCCACCCACTCCCACCTGTGGGAACAACATCATATGTATGATTGTATTGTATATGTACACATGCGTTGTGTACGCATACCAAGTGTATATCGTTTGAAATGAACGTTTATTGAGACAGGTTTGCCTTACATAGGCACACAATACACCCGTCCACTCCTACCTGTGGGAACAATGCCACCATGTATATTATCGTAATGTGTATGTATATCATGTATACATTGTATGTATGTGTTGTGTCGGGACGTTCGAAATGAAAGAGAATTATAAGCACACTGACGTCTAATGACATAGGATTGCCTTACATAGGCACACATTACACCCATCCACTCCTACCTGTGGGAACAACGCCACCATGTATATGATCGTATTATGTATGTATACCATATATACATTGTATGTATGTGTTGTGTCGGGACGTTCGAAATGAAAGAGAATTATAAGCATACTGACGTCTAATGACATAGGATTGCCTTACATAGGCACACATTACACCCATCCACTCCTACCTGTGGGAACAACGCCACCATGTATATGATCGTATTATGTATGTATACCATATATACATTGTATGTATGTGTTGTGTCGGGACGTTCGAAATGAAAGAGAATTATAAGCATACTGACGTCTAATGACATTGGCTTGCCTTACATAGGCACACATTACACCCATCCACTCCTACCTGTGGGAACAACGCCACCATGTATATGATCGTATTGTGAATGTATACCATATATACATTGTATGTGTTGTCTCGGGACGTTAGAAATGAAAGAGAATTATAAGCATACTGACGTCTAATGACAATGGCTTGCCTTACATAGGCACACATTACACCCATCCACTCCTACCTGTGGGAACAACGCCACTATGTATATGATCGTATTGTGAATGTATACCATATATACATTGTATGTGTTGTCTCGGGACGTTAGAAATGAAAGAGAATTATAAGCATACTGACGTCTAATGACAGGCTTGCCTTACATAGGCACACATTACACCCATCCACTCCTACCTGTGGGAACAACGCCACCATGTATATGATCGTATTATGTATGTATACCATATATACATTGTATGTGTTGTCTCGGGACGTTAGAAATGAAAGAGAATTATAAGCATACTGACGTCTAATGACATAGGCTTGCCTTACATAGGCACACATTACACCCATCCACTCCTACCTGTGGGAACAACGCCACCATGTATATGATCGTATTGTGAATGTATACCATATATACATTGTATGTGTTGTCTCGGGACGTTAGAAATGAAAGAGAATTATAAGCATACTGACGTCTAATGACATAGGCTTGCCTTACATAGGCACACCTTACACCCATCCACTCCTACCTGTGGGAACAACGCCACCATGTATATGATCGTATTATGTATGTATACCATATATACATTGTATGTGTTGTCTCGGGACGTTCTAAATGAAAGAGAATTATAAGCACACTGACGTCTAATGACATAGGCTTGCCTGACATAGGCACACATTACACCCATCCACTCCTACCTGTGGGAACAACGCCACCATGTATATGATCGTATTATGTATGTATACCATATATACATTGTATGTATGTGTTGTGTCGGGACGTTCGAAATGAAAGATAATTATAAGCACACTGACGTCTAATGACATAGGCTTGCCTTACATAGGCACACATTACACCCATCCACTCCTACCTGTGGGAACAACGCCACCATGTATATGATCGTATTATGTATGTATACCATATATACATTGTATGTATGTGTTGTGTCGGGACGTTCGAAATGAAAGAGAATTATAAGCATACTGACGTCTAATGACATAGGATTGCCTTACATAGGCACACATTACACCCATCCACTCCTACCTGTGGGAACAACGCCACCATGTATATGATCGTATTATGTATGTATACCATATATACATTGTATGTATGTGTTGTGTCGGGACGTTCGAAATGAAAGAGAATTATAAGCATACTGACGTCTAATGACATTGGCTTGCCTTACATAGGCACACATTACACCCATCCACTCCTACCTGTGGGAACAACGCCACCATGTATATGATCGTATTGTGAATGTATACCATATATACATTGTATGTGTTGTCTCGGGACGTTAGAAATGAAAGAGAATTATAAGCATACTGACGTCTAATGACATTGGCTTGCCTTACATAGGCACACATTACACCCATCCACTCCTACCTGTGGGAACAACGCCACTATGTATATGATCGTATTGTGAATGTATACCATATATACATTGTATGTGTTGTCTCGGGACGTTAGAAATGAAAGAGAATTATAAGCATACTGACGTCTAATGACAGGCTTGCCTTACATAGGCACACATTACACCCATCCACTCCTACCTGTGGGAACAACGCCACCATGTATATGATCGTATTATGTATGTATACCATATATACATTGTATGTGTTGTCTCGGGACGTTAGAAATGAAAGAGAATTATAAGCATACTGACGTCTAATGACATAGGCTTGCCTTACATAGGCACACATTACACCCATCCACTCCTACCTGTGGGAACAACGCCACCATGTATATGATCGTATTGTGAATGTATACCATATATACATTGTATGTGTTGTCTCGGGACGTTAGAAATGAAAGAGAATTATAAGCATACTGACGTCTAATGACATAGGCTTGCCTTACATAGGCACACATTACACCCATCCACTCCTACCTGTGGGAACAACGCCACCATGTATATGATCGTATTATGTATGTATACCATATATACATTGTATGTGTTGTCTCGGGACGTTCTAAATGAAAGAGAATTATAAGCACACTGACGTCTAATGACATAGGCTTGCCTGACATAGGCACACATTACACCCATCCACTCCTACCTGTGGGAACAACGCCACCATGTATATGATCGTATTATGTATGTATACCATATATACATTGTATGTATGTGTTGTGTCGGGACGTTCGAAATGAAAGATAATTATAAGCACACTGACGTCTAATGACATAGGCTTGCCTTACATAGGCACACATTACACCCATCCACTCCTACCTGTGGGAACAACGCCACCATATATATGATCGTATTGTGTATGTATACCATGTATACATTGTATGTATGTGTTGTGTCGGGACGTTCGAAATGAAAGATAATTATAAGCATACTGACGTCTAATGACATAGGCTTGCCTTACATAGTCACACATTACACACATACATAACAGTATGATTAGATCGTTTTAATCAGATTCGAAATAAATGTACGCGTACATAAGGCATACATGCTGGTACACATAATGTCTAGTTAGCTAGACTCGCGATGTTACTTTAAAAGCAACAACAGCATAGACCTAGGTTCGACCACTTTGTCGACCTAGAGCTTATTGCCGTACGGTCGAGTACCTTATGCCCCAAAAATCCGACGAAGGTGTGAAGGTCCGTCAGGCGGAAAGTGTATAGTCAGTTCCAAGAAATGAACCTTCAAAAAGAAAGCGAGAAGAGCGTACGTCTAACTGTTCTCAAATACCCCAAGGCAAGTGAGACACTGCTCACGCTCTAACCGACACAGTGTTTACTCCGACCACGTTGCCGAACAAAATTTCAAAGCCCTATACGAAAGGCCCAAATACTATACGAAGTTTTGCTTCAATAAAAATAAAGTGAGCGGCACTGATGGTGACTCAATAATTTAAGGACAACATCAAAACTTTTTAATTTTGACAGCAAACCATTAAATATTCCCTGAAAGTGCAAACTGTTTTAACATGTTCTCCTGGATATTTGTTGAAGATATCTGGAGAGGCGATACGATTGTCACATAACAAATCTCTTTAGGGCTATTTAATTCCCAGTGTTTGGGAGTGTGTTAGAGCCCTACTCTATGGCGATACTTGGCAAACAAATTTGATTTGTAAATCGATCCGAATTGTGGTCTTTGTATTCGATTATCCAAAAATCGATGTCTTCATTGTTATTCCTTTTTATGAGCTTTTATAAAACTATTTTAAGTCATAAATTATTATACGGTTTTATTTTAGTTTAAATTAAAAAAATCAAATCATCACGATTTTATAGTATGAGAAATCGATTCGATGTTTATTGATTGATCGATTAAAATAATATCCATTATCCAAAAATCAATGTCTTAATTTTTTTTCTTTTACGATCAGCTTTTTTTAGATTTTTGAATTATAGATTATAGCCTGGTTTTATTTTCATCTAAATAGAAAAAAATAATCGAATCACAATTTTATAATGTCAGAGATCGATTCGATGTTCATTAATCGATAAAAATAATTTATTTTTCTATGTCTACATATCCATTTGTATAATGGATCTCAGATCACCATCTCTAACTTAGAGTCTTGGTGCTGTGTGTGTGTGTGTACCTTGCTGGTGGCCGGTACGAGGGTGACGCCTGGAGGAGCTCGCACTAGCGGCGGTTTAACTCCGCCGAGGCGTTTTATCGGCTGAACTGTTACTGACATCGCGTACAGCCTAAACTCGTGCTTTGGCCTCTCCACAACCGGCACGTTTTGCAAATACCTACACATACGGATATACTGCTATATTATACTCTATGGATGAGTGGTATCATATAACTAACTATATATGGTTGGTGCTTATTCATGCTCCAGTCATTAAACATACTGTATTATTGCAGGAAAACCATGAATGTCATATTAAAGTACTTGGAAATTCAAAAACTTGCAACGCACTACAAATAACCCAAAAGCTCCAACAATATGCTCAAAGTAATAATAAATCCATAGCATCCGGGTTAACATGGTTCTGATTTCATCATCAGCCTGTAAGTGACCCACTGTAGGGTCATAGGCCTCTTCCCGCAGGAAGGTACGGGCATAATCTCCACGCAACCCCACGACGTATTGGCGATTTTAAACTCTGAGAAATCAGCTGTTCTATATTGTTCCCACATACGGTGGCACTACGAGAACATTTCTCAGGATCAGGTTACCTCATGATGTTTTCCCTCACCGTCCTTACACAGTCCTTAGTGTTAATTTAAAATTTAACCAATTTAAATTAGTTAATCTACGCCATACTTAATTGCCCTTTTGAGTTTATATACTGGTGAGCTTAAAAAACGTAAAATGAAGCAAATAAAATGTCATTTTCCTTTTCAATTCAAGTAATTCAGTATTTCTCAATTTTTTTTTTATTATTCTTATTAATTGTTTCCTTTCTAAATGACTTCATTTTTATATTAAAAAAAAAAAACAAGCTGCTTTTTGGATTCCTTTTAATAAAAATAATTAATAAATTTTAGACGACAACAACTAAATACCACCAAATATTATGGACACTGACAACAAAAATTAGGTATGGACATATGTTTACCCCCTACAATATACCTAGAAGCGTGATCTTATGTTATGTAATGGTGAAAACAATACATATACAGGTTGTAGGTGGTAGAGCCACGCTGAAGCTATTACTGGTTTCAGCACGAATGGGTCGGCTCGCCCGCGGTACTACCACCCGACCCATAGATACATCGAGTCAAGTAACAGTGCTTGCATTGTTGTGTTTCGTTCGGTCAGTGAGAGCGCCGGAGGCCCACCTTCCCTCTCTGTCCTTTCCCTTTCCCCTCCCCCTTCCCCCCATCCCACTAACACAGGCTGGCAACGCACTTACGACTCCCCTGGTGTTGCAAGTGTATATGGACGGCGGTGATTACTTAACATCAGGTAACCCGCCTGTTCCTTTGTCTCCTATGACATAAAAAAAGAAAAAAAAACGATCACAGCAATAATGGATTATCTGCTGTTATATATTGAGGAGTTCCATTGCCTATGTCCAAAGGTTTTATCAAATCCTAACATACTATACATTAAAAATAAGCATTCAATTACGAAAATCCCAACCAAATCGCAAGACAAGTTTTTGAGAACATTACAGACATAGGAACATACATCATAAGGGTTTGAATACGGAACCTCCTTTAATTGGAGCCGGTTACAAAGAGCCAGAGTCCGCACGTGACTCTTGCGAAATTTTAAATCGACCATAAATTATTTTGGGAAATTCTATTTGGACAAAGTCACGGGTAACAAACAGCAAGTAATAAAATAAATACACTCACGAGAACGCCATCAGCTTGGCTGAAGTGAAGGTCATAACGCAAGCCGCCCCGTCATCCTGACAAACAGTTCCGATATCAGCCCAACCCAAAACGAAACAACTCTTAAGGGCTTGGTGATGGATATAATTCTTTTAATACAGCTCAATTGAATATTCTTTTTTTATACTTTATAGGTCTTAGCGTTTGAGCACTCATCTGACGTTAAATAACTATGTGGTCCAAGATGGTAAACACGCTAAACCTAGTTGGGGACTGGTTCTCAAGTGAAGCTGCCGGAAGAACATAGATATAGATGATGATTGGCAATAGAATTTCAACTTGAGAGTGGAAGCTACCCAGGTGGGGTTAGAAGGCATCTTACTACCATGCTATGGTTTCATCGCCATCTCTTCCTTCACCGGCCGTTTTGGCGAAATACCAAAAACGCTAACCACTGAGCCAGTTGAGCTAATATTGCAAGCGTCTATAGGCTGTTGCGACAGCCTGCCTTTAGATGGCTCCCATTATTATTTTCTAATGTCATAACACAAAAAAAATGTTTCAGAGTTATTAATTTCTTAATAGGAAATGTAAGTAATAAAGCTTCCTTGCTAAAAGGTAGTCATTATTCCGATGGGATTCAACGCCTTGTCTACCGCTGTGAGAAAAATCCCCCTAGAATTACTTCTAGAATCTTTTATGTCTGTTCTATCGATTGTATAATGGGTTGAAAATACGAGTAATGGAAATATTTCCACTTATGTTTGAGAAAAATAAATAAATTTCATTATTTGTAAATTTAAATTATTAACATTAGTCTGGTTTCAGATCTATTAGCACTCCGAACAATAATTATATATATTTTTATACAATCTATTAATTAATAGGGTGGAGTGAAAAAAACAATTTTTTTTTTTTCTTAGCCTGGGGGTCAAATTTGTAGCTTATAAAAAACAAAAATTTTTGAAAAAAAAAAAAAAATTTTACTCAACATCTTGAGCCAGCCCACTCATTTTTAAAATTAATTACGAGTAAAAATATTTGGTTGCAAAAAAAAATTTTTTTTTGTCTTTGAATCTCTTAAAACATCTAAGAACTGGCAATTATGATCATTTCCAACTCAAATTTTATTCTAGTGCCCTAAAGAGGAATGGTACTTTTTGGGATTTTTTTTTTTAATTAAAACAATAGTCACAATTTTTTTTTTTTAACTTGTGATTTTTAATTGGCATAAAAGAGGATACTCTGAAGTTTCTAGAACGCCTTCAAAAATTTTTTTTTTGCAACCAAATATTTTTACTCGTAATTAGTTTTAAAAATGAGTGGGCTGGCTCAAGATGTTGAGTAAAATTTTTTTTTTTTTTTTCAAAAATTTTTGTTTTTTATAAGCTACAAATTTGACCCCCAGGCTAAGAAAAAAAAAAATGTTTTTTCACTCCACCCTATTAATTAATCAAACATATCGTAGACTGCACAAGGTCAATACTAATTATAAATATAAAATGTCCACAGGCCGCTATATTACGCGTGGTTAGCCTGTCGCAATCGCAATACGATCGGTCACGCTCACTAGCATGTCGCTGAGGCGAAACTATAAGTTTTGGTCTAGCCGAAAAAATTCAAGTTGCCACTTAATAAAACCTCATACATAGGAAATAAATGAGTAATGATGTGTGATAGAGTGTAGGAACCTGTGCATCGAGGCGCAGGCCCGTGGGTCCGCAGGCGTGCGGCTCCATCATGTAGTAGGGCGGAGCGCCCTCCGCGCGCCACACCGCCACCGCGTGCGGCATCGCCCACAGCACCCCGTGCGTGTGCCGCTCGAAGAACCTCTCCAGAGCGCATCTGCACACCGACAACACTCACTCAATCATATAACTATATAAAACCAGGACGGACAAAATGATCAAAAACGGATATCCCCTGCTTGACGAAACCCCTCAAATTGCCAGATATCCCCTGCTTGATGAAAACCCTCCAAATGCCAGATATCCCCTGCTTGACAGAAACCCTCAAAATGCCAAATATCCCCTACTTGATGAAAACCCTCCAAATGCCAGATATCCCCTACTTGATGAAAACCCTCCAAATGCCAGATATCCCCTGCTTGACAGAAACCCTCAAAATGCCAAATATCCCCTACTTGATGAAAACCCTCCAAATGCCAGATATCCCCTGCTTGACAGAAACCCTCAAAATGCCAGACTATCCCTGCTTCACGAGAACCCTTTAACAAGAGAGCCGAGAAAAAACAGGGACTCAGGTAGGTTAAGGGCCATTCAAGTATTACGTAAGGAGTAAAAATTTATCTATGATTCACTTATTTTTGATGACATAAGGGTTGAGAGATCTAAACGTGTAGTTATGGTATATTCGCGTTCTTATACCCAACAAAATTTTGCTGGGTATGTTAGGTTTCAACTCGCTTGCTTGACGTTTGCTTGACGTATTTTTGAAATTATATTCAAAAGTGCTATGACCGTAAGAGATAACTCTGACTGCATAGAACTTGTGTTTAGATTATTTCGACTTTATCTGGCGAATAATGAATGGTATAGTAGTCCCCAAGATTAGCGGGTTCAACCAAACATACAAACAAACTCTCCAGCTTTATATATTAAGTATAGATTATTTATACTGACCTGACTGTCATCTGCGACGGCTCCTTCTGCTCGAGCTTTCCAGAATAGACTTCCTCCAAGTCGTACCTGACGTAGTTCACGCCCAGGATGAACCTCTTCAACACCTGAATAGCACCAAGAGACATAATATTCAGACAGTGTTTTCCATCTTTCACTTTATATCATACGGCGTCAATGTGCTTGCCAGATATTTACAACAATGTGGTATTATGTGGGCAATGATTTGTAAAATCTTTGGCAATATCCCCCCCAAATTCTTTTTCTGTATAGAGAAAGAATAGAGATATAGTGTATGTAACCTGAAGAGGCAGCAGCACATCCTCTCCGGGCCTGAACTCGTATCCAAGAGTACCAAGAGAGGCACTGAACAGCTGGCACGCGATCGACATCACCTGCCAATAACCACACATATCTAGGGGACCATAATCAAAGCATAATTAAAGTGGTGCGTGTGCGCATGCGACCGAGTGATGAAATAAATGGATGACATTATTTATCAAGAAATGTTCTGTAAGCAAAGTATATATCTGCTTACAGTTCTTTCATGTTTTTCCTCTGCACATAAAATATATTGGTAAGATGATAAACAACGTACAGAATAAAACAGTAATATGGCGTAACGTGTTGCGGTTTGTCGGTACGATTGCAATAAGTGCGAGCGAGAGGCACGAAGTGCACTCTCAGCATAACTCTCAGTACGCTCAAGTCTGCCGCGCGGTGCGGACGTGTCGCCGTTCGTCGCAGTCGATTGTTTCTTATCACTAAATTGTAATTTATTCACAAAAAGATAAATTCGCGACTTTTGAAAGATAGATTGTTCTAGTATACTCCTATGATGGTCTATATATTACGTACGTATGTGCAAGATGATGAAAGTAAATATAATGGGTAAGAATAATTTTGTAAGGGAAATTCCAGAAATAAAGAAAAATGTATGTTTTAAGTGATTTGAGAGGCAATAGTTTATACCTCGTCGACAGTGTTCTTTGTCCAGAGGTGTGGACGGCGCACGTGCGACATGCAGCACGCAACCACCGCGCCACAAGACGACTGCAGCATCGCGTCCCGTTTGAACCTGGGACCACGACCACACTGAATCACCGCAACACCACCCCTACCCTTCCATTCACAACTACCCCCATTTCCCGCGCACATAATTAATTTGAGTATATAAGCATCCAGTCATGATGTTTGTCCACGTTTTAGTCCGGTGAAGCCGTTAAGGCCTTGCTAGGTCAATAGCGTAGTCAGTTCGAGAAAAAAAAATACGTACGTGTATCAGTGTACACACGTAAGAAGTGAAACTTCTTTATGACATCATTTTTCGAAAAATGATCTACCATATTTACAACTTTACAGAAATTGGTTAAATAAAGCTAAATTAGATAAAGTTTAAGCAAAAGGCTTTTATTATTATAAACATGGATACAAAACACGTTCAGTTCTCACGCGGTAGAAATGAGACAGTATTCTGAATAATTTTTAAGAGATTAAGATGAATACACTATGGAGGTGGTAAACATTAGTTTTCGGAATTATTTTGTAATATTTTAATATATCAGTCGTTACACTTCAAAATGAAATAAATCTAATTTTATCCGTTCCTAACATTTTACGTTATTTTTCAAGATCTTCATCTTTGTGCATGTAAAATATGAAGATAATAAAAAAAAAACGGAATCTAATCATCGTGAGCGCACCTTTAGAAATAAACATGGAGCGTAACGGAAAAATGTACAGAAATTAAGATGGCGCGTAACCGAAAAACGTTACATACGTCGATAAAGAGGTTTCACTTCAAAAAAAGTTTGTCCACGATGAACTGCTCAATCGATCTCAATAAAAGTTGGCATTTATGTGTAATTTGGTCCAGCTTGAGTCAATGTTCTTTATTGTTATTAATTGTAAGTTTCATCAGTCTCGAACAGGTGGCGCTTTAAATTAGATTGTTGACAGAAAACTGTAGGACCGAGTCCTATAGATATCACATAGACGGCGCCACGTTTCAATTTTGAATTTCATTTTCAATAGCTGATCCACAGCAACGCTTAGCCGTGTCAGCTAGTTAAATTATAGTTTTGGCAATGGTCCCCATATATATTAGACAGTAATAATTCGCTAAATCTAGATAAATTATATTAAACCCTAACTGCGTGAGGTAGGCGGAAATGTCAAAGTAAAAATCTCCATCGAAAAGAGTGTGCGAGTAAAACAGAAGACAATAGTGAGATCTTCAAAAATATTGACAAGATTGACAGACTGACGTTCATTTGTTCAGTTGCCATTCTGTTTGATTACATGGTTATACTATAGAGGGGATATTTGGTATCACTTCTTCGTTAGTATGTGTCCGCTTAAACAACATCGTGTTGGTAAATCGACATGGTAATATCCCATCCCTGATTCCATCCTTCGTTCCAACCGCCTACATCATAATTAGTCGCTCCACGCTAAAGTTCGTTTTGTCCTACGCTATGGCACAGTTATATTGTTCGAAGCAGTCGTACACGTGGTGAATTCACCTACGCATTTACGCGCATACAAGAGAATTCAAAAGAGTACTCATCAAGGAGCCTGGACCACCTTTCTTAAGAGAATTCAAAAGAGGACTCATCAAGGACCCTGGACCACCTTTCTTAAGAGAATTCAAAAGAGGACTCATCAAGGAGCCTGGACCACCTTTCTTAAGAGAATTCAAAAGAGGACTCATCAAGGACCCTGGACCACCTTTCTTAAGAGAATTCAAAAGAGGACTCATCAAGGACCCTGGACCACCTTTCTTAAGAGAATTCAAAAGAGGACTCATCAAGGACCCTGGACCACCTTTCTTAAGAGAATTCAAAAGAGGACTCATCAAGGACCCTGGACCACCTTTCTTAAGAGAATTCAAAAGAGGACTCATTAAGGACCCTGGACCACCTTTCTTAAGAGAATTCAAAAGAGGACTCATCAAGGACCCTGGACCACCTTTCTTATAAGAATTCAAAAGAGGACTCATCAAGGACCCTGGACCACCTTTCTTAAGAGAATTCAAAAGAGGACTCATCAAGGACCCTGGACCACCTTTCTTAAGAGAATTCAAAAGAGGACTCATCAAGGACCCTGGACCACCTTTCTTAAGAAAATTCAAAAGAGGACTCATCAAGGACCCTGGACCACCTTTCTTAAGAGAATTCAAAAGAGAACTCATCAAGGACCCTGGACCACCTTTCTTACCTATCCTACATCCATTATCACGTAGTTTCACAAACACGATTTCGCTAGCATTTGGGATGTAACGACCCCCAATATCGTTCTTTTTGTCATATTTTGTTAACTACCAATGATATTATAACTAAAAAGCTGTAGATACGTGACATGATATTTTGACAAAACAAATAGCACGATAACGCACACATACGTAAAGTAATATTGCAACGCCAGACAGTCTTAGATAAAATGTGGAAGTAAGATGGCATATTCTCAATATCGGTAGTGAAAAAGAAATAGTTATATGTTGCTTAGATACGGGTGGGATTGACGAGGCAGTTGTCAAAAATAAGCTAGTTAATCAAGTTTTAAAAGGCGCTTATGACATATCTACAGTTTTTTAGTTACAACTAGCGGGCCCGGCAGACGTTCTCCCGCCCTGATTATAAAAAAAATCCTGGACAAATTATATACCAAAACGTTCCTCGTGAATCTCTTTATCCACTGGTGAAAACCGCATAAAGATCCGTTTAGTAGTTTTTGAGTTTATCGCGAACAGACAGACAGACAGACGCGTTAGGGGACTTTTTTTATACTATTTTAGTTATAATATCATTGTTTACTACTATCACAGTTTCGCAATACAGTCTCCGCAAGTCGTGTAAACACAGTGTCGACTACAGTGGGAACAGTGTCTCGCTTGCTTTCGGACCTTTGAACTAAACACTTGTTTTTTTTTCATGTTATGTTAAATCCGCCTGGTTATTGCAACATACCGCTCTGCGTAGCCAATGTCCAAAAAGGTCTATAGCTCAGATGCTGGTCTTGTAGATTGGTACTTCAGGGTATATTTAGAAGGGTTTTATCATAATCGTTTACCTTTTACTTGCTTCTGCCCGCGAGGAATAGTACTTTGGGTTAATGCTAACACGCAGCGGAAGCTCTCAAAATGAAAAAAAAACCCCGATTTCAAAACTTCTTCATTGGTGCTCCACCCCTATTAGTCTTATCGTGATGATATATAGCCTATAGCTTTTCTCGATAAATTAACTAGTCGTCACTGAAAAAATCTTTCAAATCGAACCTACTGGTTCTTGAGATTAGCGCGTTCAACCAAACAAACAAACAAACTCTCCAACTTTATAATATGAATATAGATAGTCATTTTTAGGCTTATATTAGGCGAAGTTAAATGAAGCTCTAACTTGACGAGGTCCGGTGGCCTGGTCCCTCGGAGTATGGTCCTGCCGCGAGCGGTCTCCACGTACGCCGTCAGCACCTTCCACTCGTAACCCTCGTCAGGAACAGTACCCTGCTCCGTCACACCGCTCGGAACCTTCGAGAACTCCCAGAACACCTTCACCGACGATATACAGAACCTAGAGATGAAAACAAATTCTTACGATGTATAGAGGAACAAGTGAATGATAGGTGGAAGCCTATTTGTTTTAGCACTACCTCACCTTTCCAACACGTTCCATAACAAGCCTTAGATTTCGAAGATTCATCAGAAAACACCTCAAAACAGAATAGGAGATAGGATACATTTATAACAATCCTAAACCAAGTAACCGAACTAAAGCCTAAGACTTTCTGGTACATTAATCGTAGTGGATTTTTTAAATCCGGTTTTTTTTTTTGTAATAATACTGGAATATGAAGTCATGTATCTGGAGGTAACCACAGTGCAGCCCATAAGTACTGAATACCAACGCAAGATCTACTATCCATCGGCAGTAACCGACTATTATGTTGCCCTAAAAATTTGTCAACAGCAGGATATAAATCAGCTAGATCCCAAAATGACAAACAGACAGACTAAAACAGTCGCTGTGATGGAATGATTACCATGTTTATGGAGATCTTGACCCTCCTGGATATAGTCATCCTACCATACCATACCACTGGATATACATGGTGTTTGAAACAAAACTGAATGCATCATATCTAATCGCCCACTAATGTTTCTTTTTATTGTTAAGAGATGGCGCTACAGTCGAAATAGCTCGCGATTTTGATCGTTGTCCATGGATGGCATGCAGCTGCCGGTTTAATATTGATTCAATTCGCCAGATATCCCATACCATTAATTGTCCTCTCGTCTGCTCGTTGTTATGCTCTTGTTCCAACGTTTCGGTCATAAGCAAGGTGTTTTTAAAAATTTCTATAAAGGCATGGATTGATCGTGAAAAGTATCGCGACACGTTTAAAATTGCTACTGTAGCGGTGATCAAGGTACAGACAAAAATAACTTTTTTTTTTTTTTATTGTAGCTCGGCAAAGTGACTGTACTGTGCCTGATGGTAAGCACAGTACAATCCAAAAACAATGGCGACCACCGAAAGACATACTATCCATCGCCGGTCACCGCTGTCATGCCGGCCTGAAAGCGACCCAGTCAGGGACAGCAGCAGCCCCCCCCCCCCCCGTTGCTGGATATACACCGGTTGATCCCGGAACGCGACACGCCCAAACGTGCCACTATGGCGGGTGTTCCACCTGGTGTACGGTGGTCGCGATCCAGTCGGGTACAGACACCCTACCACTCTGCTATGTCGTGTTTCTACTTCAAATTATTACCAGATATTTGTAAAGTACCTATTGGATAATGGCGAAATAAAACAATCTAAAAATAAAAATACTAGCAATATTTTTTAACCTCACTTTTCGTGTCTAATCTAATATTTTTAATATCCCTTTATTTCTTGCTTAACCACATGTGCCATATTCCGAGAGTCACAACTTTATCTCATTATAACGAAGAAAATTCTTTATTCTGCTTGTTGGAACAAAATTCCCAGGGTTTATTGTATAAGCTGAATGATAGAAATCATCACATAAGGAAAAAGCGTTACGTTCTTCTGCTTCTTTTCCTGTGCGATTCTACGCGCTTAGGTCGAAAAAATTTTACAAGGCTTAAATATCAAATTCATAAGTTGAGCAGTGCCATCTTTTGCTACATTGTGGAAACAGTAAAAATAAATCGACATACACAGCAAAAGTTACTAGAAATTTTTAATAAAGGGGATCTTCATTTTGTTATAACATTGAAATGATCACACAATACACTTGTAATATTATTATCTACTTGACAATGGCAGATCTAGAAGATTGTATGTTAGAATAGTTAAGACTAACTTGTTAGGTCCAGGTCTGGCAAGATTCTCTACATTGTCCCTAATAGTCTCCGCCAAGAGATCGACGGTGGAGAACAGCACGAGCGCTGCTGCTCCGCCGGGAGACGCTCTCCCCGCGGGACCGACAGCGTGCGGATCCCACAGACAGTAAGCGGTCTCGTCCGCACTACGCCACACTCCCACGCAGTAACTCTTCGAGCACACCACCCCGTACTTGTACTATGCGAGGAATTTGCAAATAGTTTAACAGGAACAGGTATAGTCAATCAAGAGACCCATTGCAAGGTCTTAGATTTCTTCCCGAAGAAAGGTATATGTTGGTGATTTAATACGCCAAAAATTTTTTATCACAGTTCTATATTGTCCCCACATACAATGGTACTACAAAAACATTACCCAGGTTCAGGTTTCCTCACGATGTTTTCCTTCACCGTCACCATTACCAATAGAGATTAGTAAATGTACGCAAGTTCTGACAAAATCTTTGCTACTTGCCGAGATTCGAACCTGTGGATATTGAGTTGCTATTTCACTAGTATGTAAAACTTTGCATAAATCTCAGTTTATACATGCTCAATTGCACTGCGATTATCCACAAAACGAGTGTTAATCCACATAATAATCTCTCTCATACCCTCTTCCGTTACGTATTAATTTGCAATAATACCATTGTTGCAATCTATTGAATACTTATTATCCTAATTGAAGGATGACGATACATTCCTTGTAACATTTAGCAAAGAGCCAGAAATGGAGATTCTATAGTCCAGCAGTAAGTACTTAACCAAGAGTCTATTTAGCTTGAAGCTTTGTTACACTCATCCAAATGCAGTAATTTGATATGGGGTTGAGTTACGAAGTATCAAAAGGTCAACAAGAAATAGATTTTAATTTAGTATGTTACATGTACAATTGAAGGAAACCTCAAGTAAGAGTTGCAAAAAGACACCGACGATGTTTTAAGCCGATAGATTTTGAAGATTTGGATAAAATTCACACTGCAAATAAATGTTCTTTACAATCTGTTAAGCCTGTCGTTCTTTTTATTGCATTAACACCTTCTTTATATACTAAATCATTACTAAAACACAACTCACAGTCTCGAAGAACTTGTTCAAGCCCCTCTTAAGACTAAGCACAGCCCCGGATTCCCCGGCCTTAATGTCTCCTGTCACAACGTCGCTCTCTATCTCGAGTCTCACCTGAAAGTCATGTCCTTCTAATTTACTTTCCACGACTTTTTTACAACATATTGGTTCGGCGTTAATCATTTTTGGGGTGAACAATTCGCTGGGACTCGGCAGTACTGGGAAAGTTTTTAGTTATTAAGCTCGGAAGCTCTCAAGAGATGCGGTATTTGATACTGCGCTTTTTCCTGTACTATTATTGGGTAAAGGATTAATATGTATCAGGTGAGATTGGGGCGTATTTGTTTTCAATGCCCTCTCACCAGTTCGCCAGAAAGTGTCTCCCCTTTCGATCCCTCTGTCCAGGCATTTTCATATTTCTCACATGTTGGTAGATTGCGATACCGAACTCGCGCGGCCTGTGCGCCGTTGGTTTTTTTTTATGAATGCGTGGTTTTTGATCTCCCATTTGAATAATAAACATTTATATAATCATTGTGTGTACGTGTATGTAACGATGCACTTAAGAACGATCTACAATAGCAAAAACCATTAACAAGAACCAGGTTAGTGGTTTACCTTGTATGGGGGGTTTGGAAATACCGGACTTAGGGTTAAACCAGACCATCCCGGGTCCTTTTAGATATTAGCGAAAATACCCTCAGACCGTAAGACGACGGCCTCCAGTGGAGGGGTCGACACCAGCAGAGTCGAGATGATGAAATGAATAGACAGTCCTCTCTCCCCGGCCAAAAGATATGCCATGAACACCAAGGGATTTAAGTCCGAGGCATCACGATTCACCCTCCTATAACTTGTGTAATTCATTACTTCTTTATAAGAGTGCTGTTTGCTCGTTTAACTCTTTGTTACGCTGTTACGGCTCAAATATCCAAATGATCATAAAAATTTTCATACACATTGGCAAAATCACAGAAAAGGCAAAAGCGCATATTTAAACCCAAAAAATGCACACCTCTCCCGAGGTTTATCATAAGTCGCGAGCAAAAACTAGTTTTGCGGTCGCCACGACAAGTGATTACGACACGTTCTCATGAAAACCCTATGTAAGCAGCATAATTCTCGCTAGCGTTCCTATAAGTTTTAGTATTACTTAAGTAAAATAAAGAAGCAGTCGTTCTTGACATCTGCTTCCGATCAGAACACTCATTTTAATTATTAGGCAAATAAAACTTTTGTAATTAGTTAATTCAAAATATTTTTAAAGTGAAACTTTTATTACATCGTCTCAAACTTTTTCGTCTGTGTGTTGCATGTCGCGTGATGGTCGGCCGCGGAGTTAGTTAGTTAAATGTCTATAGTGTGAAAAAAAGTTTCACTTTTACCGTGGTTTCATAAAATCACACAATCCTTTCTTTTTTCACACTATAGACATTTAACTAATAATAGTGTATACACTACACGGTCAGCTGCTGCGAACTATAGGCGCCGACATATTGGTCCTGGTTGCTCTGACAAGCGCCTTTCACTTTATCCCTACTTCGCGGCCGACCATCACGCGACATGCAACACACAGACGAAAAAGTTTGAGACGATGTAATAAAAGTTTCACTTTAAAAAGTGTCACTTTTACCGTGGTTTCATAAAACCACACAATCCTTTTTTTTAAATTAAAGTCGCTTTCGTATTTTGACTAGCTAGCTAGTAATAAGGATAATGCTCACGTTAAAATTGGTGACGTGGAACTCGGTGACAATCTCAGAGGGCTGCAGCAGCGGAGGTGCAGACGCATTGCCCAGGGACAGGGTGTGGAGGCGGTCTCCGTATTTGAGGATCGCGTCCACCAGCTGAGGCTTCCAGTACACGTAAGGCTCCACGTGTTCCACCACTATACCCATTATAGAGTTGGCAGTGTCCTGCGATTAGAACAGTTCGATTCGTAAGAAAAAAAACTATACTTTACATCGACCTAAAAATAACCCAATAATTCATAATAGTCAAAGCCTCCGACGATAAAACATAATAAGTATAGTACACTTCTTTTCAATTTAAAATACACTATTAACTCTAAACAAGTGTATCTCAATCTATGTAGTGCTTTTATATTTTATTCATATTCTTTTGTTATTCCACTTTATATTTTGTAACTAGCGGGCCCGGCAGACGCTGTCCCGCCCTGATTATAAACTGATTATAATCACTTTATCCACTGGTGAAAACCGCATAAAGATCCGTTCAGTAGTTTTTGAGTTTATCGCGAACAGACAGACAGACAGACAGACGCGGTAGGGGACTTCGTTTTATACTATGTAATGATATTGGTGGCACTTTACGTGATATTGTGCACAAGTGAATTTAATGGGAAATAATACCACGCGACATGAATTCTGAGATGCCACAAAAACTCAATGGAAAGTTTTGACAAGGTGGCCTCATTTCGCTAGAACATTGAAATGACAAGACACTTGTAATATTAATACCTACTCGTTAATGGCAGTAATCATCTAGAAGGTCGGTTCCACTCTCTTCTTTCAGATATCATCTCCGTGTTCATGGTAGCGTGTCCGGACGCAGTGTCGATGGACGTAGGTTTGACTCCTAACAACTGAGTTAGAATCTTCGGTGATGGAAAATGTCATGATAAAACCATATCATTGTGGTAGTTTTTTCTACGTCTGTCGTCCACTAATCACCCTCAACCCTCAAGTTGTAAATCTGTCTCCATACGCCTTTTGGCGTGTTTCATCAGTTGTTGTACTTGAGATCCAGTACCACCTTTAGGTTTGACTTTTTTTTCACGTAGCCGTAGCTCAGTTACAATGTGCTGGACTTTATACGGATCGATCGATGGGGGCGACGGTTCGGAACCCAACGATATTCTTTCCTGTCGGGGAGTAGACGTATTGCCAGTCGGCAGCTCCTGCTCCCCGGCCTGTAGGTGAGTGAAGGCACCATGGGGTTTTAGTCCGTGCAAATCGGGGATTTTCCCATGTTCAAAAAAAGGTTTGACGTTTTTAACCTTTTTTAGACTACGTCATCATTTAACAGCAGATGAGATTGTGGTCAAACGCTTAAAGTTATACAGTATTAAAAAAGGAGGTCAAAAACTTTATATTGCAACACTTTTACTCTTATTACTTAATTTTTTGTTGGGTCTCCTAATTATTTATATGTATAGCGATAGACAGGTATATAACGTTATGTTTACGACTTGGGTGCGAAGTAAGTGATGCGTACTTGTATTTTAGCCGGGAGATTTGAGGCCTGGCTGAAAACCAGCACCGTTTTCAAAGGCGGTAATACGCTGACGCCAGGTCTCATTGTTATAATTTTACATTTAATATTTAAGGGGTTTTTGTACACTTGTATTACTATATCAATAAAAATCTCTCTGTATTTCTTTCTTTATTTATAAAATGATTGGAATCTAGCCCCATCTGACCTGGTTATCCCTATTGGGCTGTTCCATGAAGTAGGGCTCGCCCTGTGCCACCCGCCCCCGCACCGACCCGGTGGTGCGACCGACGCGCTCAAAGTATTTACCCAGCGCTGCGTCCTCCAACGCTTCCACTAGCGCTTCCTCTTCTACGTGCAATCGTGAACGAACAATTACAATCAACATGAATACAAAATCAAAGATACTTTCTGCCACTTAGGCTCTGAAAAGACGCTCATTAACGTCAAAACTACTATCAGTTCGACCGTACAACAAAATCATCGAGAAAAACCGGCAATAAACTTAATCTAATTATTTATTTTGTCACAATAAATATTTTTACAAACATAGATAGTTACATTCGATTTTGGTGGATGCACAGAAAGGGGTATCATTTCCAAACGTCAACCATCATTCACATAATTGATCCACCCTAGACATTAGACATTAAAACCCACTTGATATGGCGCTTGAACTCACTATCAGGCAAATCGATAATATCTTTGGGACTCTGTTATAAAACCTAACACTTTTACCAAAATAACTATTACTGGTCTTAGTGAGCCTTAAACGTGACATTACCAATTTATTTTTATTTTAGTATTTATATCGGTCTTTTACTGAATCCAGCTTATCTAAATTTTTGCGGACTTAGATTAGTTTATCAAGAAAGTATTGGGTGGGCAGAATTAACATGCCCAAACAGTAATAAACACCCATCCACCCTCGCGAACATTCCCATCTATGTGGTATTATGGTAATGTGCTTCGATTATTTTACCAGCACGGTAAATGACGCCATCCGAAAAACAACTGTGACTACCGCCGAGAGCTTTACAATCAACCGTCAGTCATCACCCTCAAGTCATACCGACAAACTAACACAACAGTCACAGTAACAGTTATGTCTTCATGTAGATATTCACCTTACTACTCTGCATAAATTACCAAAACAATTTTACTCCTCCGAATACCTTACACTACAAATTACGTTTGGAGACGATACACTTCCAACCTTATCTTCTATATACAATAAGGTAGAGTTGAAGCAATCAAATACATTTTTCTCCTCTGCCCGCGAACCAATTTTCTTTATCTATACTAATATTATAAAGAAGTAATGTTTGTAAGTTTGTGACGTTGTAGGGGGTAATCTCAGAAACTACTGGTCCGATTTGAAAAATTCTTTCAGTATTATATAGCTCATTTATTGAGGAAGGTTATAGGCTTATATATCATCACGCTAAGAACAATAGGAGCGGAACATCAATGAAGAATGTTTCAAAATTGGGTTTTTTTTCCTCTTGAGAGCTTCCGCTGCGTGTTAGCGTTAGCCCTAAGTAGGTATTACACGCGAACGTGTCGCGGGCAGAAGCTATTTTCTATAATTCACATATGTATGAACGTTAGTTAGTTAGTTTTATCTCAATTTTTTTGTTTTTTGCTCCCTTAATATTGAAACTTAGAAAATAATGAATTATGGCCGAATTACAACCACTAGTTGTTATTAATTCCCAAAAGCATAAAAATTTTGGACCTTCAGTCCTCACTAAGAGGACATCAGATGAAAAAAGAAATTTCTCTTTACCTTTACACTCTAGCAATATTTTTATGTTGTATTAGAAAACTTTACTGAAACATGAGACCGACTAAAAAAAATTACACCAAAAAATGGACTACCGCATCATAGCGACTGCTTTTGTTTGTCAGTTCTAAATCTCTTGTCGGTGGACATTGTTTTTGAATAGCACTGTGGTTACCTTCAGATACATGACCTTATATTATCTTTAAAAAAAAAGTAAAACCGTCTTCAAATTAACTGTAGTGTAAAATGCACCAGAACGTCCTTACCCGAATTTAAGTATTTACATGGTCATATATTTTTGTAAACCTACCAACATCTCAATTACTACACATTTCCTACTCAATTTTGAAGAGTTCCCTTTTGTATCTTCGAAATCTGAGATTTAAATGGGAACCTCTTGTAATTATTCCCTTTTTAATAAAATTATTCCCTTTCCATAAAATTATTCCCTTTCCATAAAATCATTCTCCAAATAGGTTTATGAATGATGAGTTTCTGAAAAACAAATATAACATTCGGCTGACATTTAAAGTTCTGGTAGTAACGTAATTCATATACCGTAAGCATTTAATAATACATACCTTCTTCATCAGGAGCCGTATCTCCAGCCTCTCCCACTTTAGGAGGAGCTGGTTTCTTGTCCCGCAGTACAGAGGTGAGCTCGTTCCTCACGGTTACGGGGTACAGTTTGTACGGCGCCAGGCATTGCTTCCTATCCAGTCCGCCTTGTTGCGCTGTTCGTTAAGCATTCATTTTGTTCACGCTTTAGGTCTTAAGTATTTGACCACAATCATGGGCAATTCGGCTTTATAAAAGTTCCCTGCTGAAATTTAAACCCTCTCAATCTAGAAAGGAAGCTGGCCCTCAAATGCGTGTACCGGAATACACCAACAGGTGCTTGGCGATAGGTTTACAACATGAGGGTGGTAGCTATATAGACCCATGTAGAAAAAACTCTACCAGCTAGCTATGATTTCATCATAAGGTTTTACTTCACCGAAAGCTCTGGACTCAATCTCAAGGTCTCAAGCTCAACCCCACGTCACCACGTTAATCCAAGTGAACACGGTGTCAACTTAGCAATCATCGCTTGTATTATGTAGTTCGTCGATATGGAATA
This sequence comes from Antheraea yamamai, assembly GCA_036509395.1. NCBI lineage: Eukaryota > Metazoa > Arthropoda > Insecta > Lepidoptera > Saturniidae > Antheraea > Antheraea yamamai. Next base: position 10,079,455 of record AP028453.1, on the reverse strand, counting down.
GGATCAAGTCTCAAAACTTTCATCTTTACCTTTACTTATGACCAGATTCGTAACAATAATGTATCATTAATTTTACTTCCAAAGCAGTCCCTAGATCAACAGGAATATTGAAGATTTTCCTGCAGCTTGTGAAAGGAATAGGATATCATGAAAGCACAATCATATGACCCCTTATCCAACGATATCTAAGTTCCGAATCGGTAAGCGATACAAATTATAAAAAAACTCACTAAGCTTGTCGATAAACTCCCCGGGACTAGCGAAGACCATCAACACGCTGCTGGAGTCTGGAGGAACAAACTCCGGCACCGGTTCCGGCTGTGCTTCTCCCTCTGAGTGACGATACAAGAAACAACTCTTAAAATGTACCATTCATGTAAGGAACAATATAGTAGATGTTTCTTCCCAGTAGTTCGGTGAAGCTCTTAAGGCCTTGCCCGGCCAATAGCGTAGTCAGATCGAAAAAAAAAGAAATATTTCTTCCTCCCAAGCCTCACACGACCAGTTACATATTATACCGATTTCATGAATAAATTAACCATTAATTGAAGCTCCGTACATTGTCGATTGTGGTCAACCTCATAGATGGTAGAGCCACTCTGAAGCTACTACTGGTTTCAGCATGAATGGGTCGGCTCGCCCCCGGAACTACTACCCGACACACAGACACACCTACGTGAAGTAATATTACTTGCATTGTTGCCTTTCGTTCGGTTAGTGAGAGCGCCGGAGGGCCACCTCCCTACCCCTTCCTCCTCTTCTCTCCCCTTCCCTTCCATTCCCCCCCCCCCATCACAAGCTGACAACGCACATGCGACTCCCCTGGTGTTGCAAGTGTCTATGGACGGTGGCGATCATTTAACATCAGGTGACCCACCAGAACGTTTGCCTTCGATGACATAAAAAAAAGTATGCTACAAAGTTGCTAGTATGCTAAAAAAGTTGTACCAAAAATAACCAAAGTTACAATTTACGTATTGTACAAATAAAATCATTAAAAAAATGATGAAATATCCACATAAACGATGATGTCTACTATCTCATTCCCTCGCACATTAAATCATACACATGTATATTTTTGTCTCTTTTTTTATTTAGCTTTTTCGCTTCATCGGGCTTCAAATCACAGCGGGACTATAGGAGTTTTTACTTCTAAAAATATAGTTCTGAGTATCTTTTATACATAAACAATACACCTCTTTTCCCGAGACTTTTTAATACGCGGGCACATACAAACGGACAAACATACACACGTACAACGCTCAGACCAGAGTGCATATTATCTACTGCAATATACAGTGAGGAGATCGCAAATATAACAAACACTGTACAATGTATTCCATCTCATTCTCTCGCACGGTGAACTCCTTTGCTAGTTATGTATGTTTCTTTTTTAATGTCGATTTGTATCCTTATGCAGTTTCTAATTACAACGAGGCTAAAGGTATTGGCACTTCAAAAAACATGGCGTGAAATTCATTCTCACCTCCACCAGCTTCCTCGTCTTCCTCTTCTTCATCGTCGCCTCCGCCTTCACCTGTCATCTCGTCCTTGATACGTTGCAGACGAAGTTCATCACCTAAGAATTCCGTTACCCGCACAATTGAAATATTTCAAGGCATGTGTAACGACCTTTCGAAATGAGCAAAATTCAATTTTAGCCATTCCTAACATTTTGCGTTATCTTCCATGATCTTCAAATTTCCTACGTGTAAAATATGAAGACCATAATAAAAAAAAACGAAAAACCTTATGAGCAGCAGATTTGGAATTGTTATACGAACGATTCCAATTGGATTTAACTCATTTTGAAATGTAACGACTCATTTGGCTAATATATCTTAGGAAGAGTCGTCCGGTATTCCGACAAATTGTATACTGTGTAATGTTGGTGGTGCTTTACGTAATATAGTTTGGTTATTATGCATAAGTGAAGTGGATCGGAAATAATACCACGGAGCATGGATTCGGACTTGCCACAAAAACTCCCACGATAGTTGTAACAAGATGGCCACCATCTTGTTAGTTCATTGAAATTATATCAAGAAACTTGTAATATCGATACTCACTTGACAATGGCAGTAATAGTCTACTAGAAGACTGGTTGCCAAAAATAAAATATAAGAAATAAACTCAACTTTGTGAGAACATTCTAAATAGCCCTCTCATTAAAGCCTAAATTTAAGAGGACCAATTTTCTTTACCACTTCAACAAGGGGTTGCATTAAATCCGATAGCAACCATAATGAAGTTCATGATAGCCTTATATAATTTTTAACCGACTTCCAAAGGGACGGGACTCTCCATTCTGATCTCATTCTTTTTCATTTAGCTGACATTTGATTAATGAAGGCGTAATGTTGCGGAAATCCCTCATTAAATATTAGAATAGGTATCACATTGTAGGGGGAAATACAGAGTAAAATCCGCTCTAATATCCCTGCTGACGAGAGAATCAATGTAATGAGTTAATTCAGGTATTACATAAGCATTAAAATGGAATGGGGATTCTTTGGGATTTGATATGAGACGCACGTTCTTATCCACTGAGATACCATAGCCCTAGTAGCCAACCACTATAGGTTAATTCCTCTTTAGAATATAAATTCCTTATTTCTAGACTATAAGGACACGAGAACAAATCTTAATATATAAAAATACAGTGTCATGATGTTTGTCCACGATGAACTCAGAAACTACTCGACCGATCTTCATGAAACGTTGGCATTTATATATCAATAGCAGGCCCGGCGGTAACATCAGTGGCGTAGCTACTTAGGGGCAAGGCGGGGCAGTGCCCCGGGGCCCTCAAGCTTAGGGGGCCCTCGAGTCCTTACCAGAAATTTCGATCGAACTGAACTTTTGGAAATTTCTCCCATTTTCAAAATAAGTATGACAGGTTTGTTAAAATTGTAAATATAATTGTTATTTAATCAGTTGGTAGGCCCGACCTTTATATAATAAACCTTTGAATCTTCTCTATTTCGTTTTATTAGCCAAACCTACACCAAGTATTAATTGTAATTTATGTTGTTACTGTTTAATATTTTTATTACCTACCCTGCAGTGCACAAAAAAGACCTTAAGTAGCTTAGCATTTTTGAAGTATTTGTGAATTTCATATTTTTATTTGATAAACCCTAATCAGTTTACATAGCAGTGGGGCCCCATTTTTCAATTTGCCCCAGGTCCCTTGGTTACCTAGCTACGCCACTGGGTAACATCACCCTGATAATAAAAAAGACCTTGACAAATTATATATCTAAACTTTTCTCACGAATCACTTTATCTACTGGTGAAAACCGCATGAAAATCCGTTCAGTAGTTTTTGAATTTAACGCGAACAGACAGACAGAGAAACGCGGTAGAGGACTTTGTTTTATAATATGTAGCGATTTGCTCCAACTTGAGAGACAGGACCATTTATATTACGACAAATAATGGCCTCAATATTATATAATTACAAATTAAATGATGTCAATGTTCATTATTGTTATTCATTGTAAGTTTCATTAGTTTGAAACAGATGGCGCTTTCAATTAGTTTGTTGACAGAAAACTATAGGACTGTTATAGATAACTAATAGATGGCGCTACGTTTGAACTTTGAAAATAGTTTATCATAATTTGTAAGCATGGGAGGAGCGGTAAGAGCATTGCTTATTTTTACTGACAAGGGCGAATGGGAGATCAGAAGTAACAAAATTTCCGGTCACATAATACTGGAACGAGCAATAATATAGCATCAGTGGGTCACCTTTCTTGATCCTCTGAGGAGTGAGGGTCGCCTTGAGCCCTGTGGGCGCGGGGTCAAAGGCCACCACCTTCCCTCCCGCGCTCATCCACACGCCGAGCTGGTGGTAGTCCCCCACCAGGAGGTGTGCCGTCGTCGGCTTCGTCTGGTCGGACCACGTCTTGAATAGCGCGTCCTTTATTTCTAATAACAACGACATTACAATTACTTTCAAATCATCATGATCATCAACCTGTAAGCGACCCAATACAGGGTCATAGGTCTCTTCCCAATGGAAGGTATGGGTATAATCACTCGCGAGAACTAACAACGTATTGGCGATTTTAAACTCTGAGAAATCCACAGTTCCATATTTTCTCACACACTACGCTACTACGAGAACATTTTCCAGGTTCAGGTTTCCTCACGATGTTTTCCTTCACCGTCACCCGATACTGTTACCAATTTAAATTAGTAAATGTCCGCGAATTCCGAAAAAAATTGTCAGTACACGTCGAGGTTCGAACCTAAGGACATCGGGTTTTCATTAAGTTTTACATGTTCCCATTAATAACTGCTGTTAAAATATACGGCATAGTCAAAGGAGCTTATGAAATCATCTACCGTATTTTATTACGGTACCGTATTTAACTATTCTTCAAATATATGAAAATCGTATTGTACATTAGTATTCTGATACAAATGACTTTTATTCTTATCATCTGCTTTACCTGGTCCCAAAAATGAAACAACTGCTAGTAACCCGTAAGATGGTTTACACTCGTATTTACCGATAGCTTTGCCCGCGACTGCGTCCTCGTGGAAGTTTATGTGAAAAAAAGTAATTAATAAAACCATCTTTTTTATATATTATAGGGGGCAAACGAACAGGCGGGTCACCTGATGGTAAGTGATCACCGCCGTCCATCGACACTAGTAGCATGAGGGGAGTCGCAAATACGTTGCCAGCCTTTGTTGAGGAGGAGGGAGGTGGGGAGAGGGAGGGGGTAAGTGGAGGTCGGCCTCCGGTGCTCTTACTGACCGAACGAAACGCAACAATGCAACCACTGTTACCTCACGTCGGTATTTTCGTATGAGGATGGTAGTGCCGGGGGAGAGCCGACTCACTCATGCTGAAACCAGTAATAGCTTCAGCGTGGCTCTAACACCTACAAAATCTCATTGTACATTCATCTGAATGTACACACATCAAAAAAGTCTAAGCAACATGCGTGATATTACAAATTTTACCATTTATATTAATTAATTTCTAAGTATTTACTCAAACAAAGTGCGTAGGTAAGTAAACTTTTTTGTTATTGATGACATACTGGCTGGTTGTAAAAAAAAAATTTGATTATGTTTTGTTTTTTCATAAAATTCAAATGACCGCGAATTTGTTTGAATTTAAGTGCGTTTTAATTGCTACGTTTAGTCTTGATTTTATAATTTTACCAACCATTTAAATAAAGTTAGCGACTAAATTGAATTGTTACATATTCTTTACGACATGAAGCGACGTTATTTGATGGCAGATGAAATGCAAAGAGCTGTAGGGATGTTGCAAACGGGAAGTAATCAATCTCAGGTATCTCGACATTTTGGCATTCATAGAAGTGTTATTTGTCGTCTTTGGCAGCGCTACAATAACACAGGAGAACCCGCTGAATAGCATCCAGGCCGTAAAAAGAGTACAACCACTCGGCAAGACCGGTACATACAACTGACTGCAAGACGCCAGCCGATGTTAACCGCTCGAGAGATAAGTTTGAGGCTACAAATTTCAAGTGGTGTTGATGTAAGTCCTCAAACTGTGCGAAATCGACTGCATGAGTACGGCCTACGAGCTCGACGCCCAATCAGCTGCCCACCGATACGTCACGGGAATCGCGCTCGTCGATATGAATGGTGTAGAGAACGCATAACATGGACCCAGGATGAATGGGATAAAATCATGTTTTCCGATGAGTCGCGATTCGGGTTTAAGCCTGATACAAGAAGGGTGCGAGTGTATCGTCGGCCCGGAAATACTGAAAGGCTCAGGTGCGTTCAGGAAGTTCATACATACAGCGGCTCAACAGTTATGTTATGGGCGGGTATTATGAAGAACAGGCGAACTGAGCTCGTTTTTGTAAATAGAAACATGAATGCTGAAAATTACATTGAGGATATTCTCAGACCTTATGTCTACCCATTTGCACAAACTTTTGGCTCCGATTTTAGGTTAATGCATGACAATGCGCGTTCACATACAGCTCGGCGAACCAGTGAATACTTTGCAACGGAGAACATCCGGGTATGGCCCTGGCCTGCACAATCGCCAGATCTCAACCCCAACGCTCTAGAGACGTGTTTTGAAGGACTCGGACGGAGCGACAACAACCCAAAAGCTGCAGGATTTGCTACAATTCCATTGGGAGCGAATACCGCAAGATGACATAAACAGTCTCATTAATTCAATGAATAATCGTTGCCGACAAGTTCTGAATAGCAGAGGAGACCATACTTTGTATTAAATTGTTCTATTCTTTCACAATAAATACATTTTCTTTAGAAATTTCATTTTGTAAGAAAAAAGTTTAGTTTCTTATGTATCTTAATTTCTACAGTATATTCTAATATTGTTCATTTCTGTTATTAAAAGAACTTATAAAGACAACAGCTGTTATTTTTACATCATAGAACCCTAAAGATATTATTTTAAAAATGAAATACAACGTTATAATGTGAAGAACCATCCTAAAATTTAAATTAGTACATGTTGCTTAGACTTTTTTGATGAGTGTATTTAGTCTATTTACTTATCTACTTTTCTCTCGTACTTAAATCGTGTCGTCATTAAAATTACAATAACTTTCGATAGACCGAACCGACTTTTATGAAACATAGACTAAATGTTACTCGAAGATATGCTATATGATTTTCTCGGAAATCGTAAACTTAGTTATTTAGCAGTGATGTGTGTCAAACCAAACAAACAGACGGACAGACATTGACAATAATTGAAATGTATTTTATCACTTATTCCTAGACACTTGCAATATTGTTTAACAAATATGCAGAAAGTACAAACACGTTATATTTACATTCTTATTATTTAAATAGAAGACGTCATGATAAAAAAATAACAAATATAAAAAAAATACACCAGAAAGTATTTGCCCGTAATTAAGAATGTACCTAGTCATGGGTTGTTACAAACTTGCCAACACCTCAATCACTATACATTTCCTGTTCGATTTTGAAGAGTTCCCTGTTGTCCAATGATAATTGAAAATGGGTCCTGCTTAAAAGTGTCGCTCTTTGAGGCCATTCAAGTATTACGTAAGCACTGATGGGGGGTGGGGGGGTCCTTGATTTGCTATTTTTAATGACGTAGGGGATGGGGGTCCGGGTAGTGATTACGTTAGCAATATTTCTTTATTAAGCTGGAACAGATTTCGATAAATGTTTACGTAAGCATGGGGGGAAGGAGGGTAAGAGCATTTCTTACTTTTGCTGATCAGGGAGGACCGTCCGGGGGGTGGTCCAAAATTACAAAAATTCTGCTTACGTAATACTTGAACGGCCCCTTTCCAAGAAAAAGAATTTAGCAAATCGGTTTCTAAATTACGAAGTTCTGAAGTGAAAACAACATTAAAAATATAACCGAATTGGGAATCTCGTCTATTTGTAATTCCGTTAAAAATGCTTCTTTGTCAATCCTGAGCTTTTCTCAATACTTTCATGAGGTTTTTGTTTATGGTATCAAACGGCAAAGTGACTGCAAACACAACACAGTACATTAAGAAAACAAGGTCGACCACGAAAAGACAAACTGTCCATCGCAATTCGCAAGTCGCCACTATCATGCCAACCTGCGTAATATCTATTCACATTACTCTTGAAGGACTCCATGTCATAGGCAACTGATGATGGATTGTGATGAAAATGTAACATCTCGGAAATCATTTCCCAATTTGTAATGTTTTGGTATCTTTTGGGAAAAAGTGGGGAAAAGGTTTCCGAACATTCTAGAGTTAAAGAATAATGTGGATCTAGTAAAAGACCAACATAATTTAAATACAATAGAAACAGCAACAAATTGGTCATTCCATGCTTCAGGCTCACTAAGTCCAAAAACAGTTTTTTAGGTAATAGTGTTAGGTTTTATAACAAAGTCCCAAAACACATTACCGATTTGCCGGATAGCGAGTTCAAGAACCATGTCAAGCGGGTTTTAATATCTAAAGGATATAGGGTGGATCAATATGCGAACGACTGTGACGTCTGGAAATGACGCTCCTCTCTCTACATCCACGAACAGATAAACCAGATCGTGTTTCTTGCCGGTTCTTCTCGATGAGTGGGTTGTTTATCCGAACCGGTGGTAGCTTTGACATTCATAAACGCCTTGTCAGAACCTAAATTGAATAAAGGATATTTTAATTTGATTTTGATTTGAATGGTGAGAAGAAAATTGATGCATGAGATTCATTCTAGTTTAATTTGAAGATGCATCAAAACGGTCAAAATGGAAGATAAGAAAGAGCTCACGTTTCATAGGTTCCTCCTTTTCTTCTTCCTCTAAGCCTTCACCGATTTCGTCTTTCTCAGCAGATTCTTCACCCTCCTGTGGTATTGATTGTCAAGAGATCATAAAAATAACTTAGACATCCATATATGTAAAACAACATTCCACGTTGAAGCGATGAAGGCTAAATTAATACCGTGATGATTGACATAGGTACGAATCCTAGCAACTGATTCGGTGTAGGAAAACATTGGTAAGGATCTCTCTAAGTCCACTTGGCTAGCTACCACCCTCAAGTTGCAATCCTTCGCCAAGCACCTGTCGGTGTGTTCCGGTATATGCACTTAAGAGCCAGCTCCTTCTAGGTTTAGCGTGTTTACCATCTTAGAACCATCATTTAAAATTTGATGAAATTATTGTCTAAAGCTAAAATACCTATAAATATAAATAAAAACATTATAGAAAACTCTTCTCTCTGTCCTTTACCTTACTTAACAATCGATTTTCTTCTTACGTTACAAACTGACGTCCATCAATTTCTTTGTTTCAAAATGACTTCACTAATCATAGTTCAATTGATTTGGATTTATTGGGGCTTGTATTTTGTCTTTTAATTTGTTTAAGTTAATTACAATAAATGCGACTGTTTCTCGACTTTCTTACGTTTTTATCACTCAACAACTCATTATTAGGAAATTTTACATACACATTATTAGGGGTTTAGACAAGGACAGAATACCATTCATCTAAAAAGAATAAAGTTCCCATGGGCTACACGAAATCTTCCTTACATTAAGCCAAACCACGAGTAAAAGCTAGTATGGAATAAATATTGTGCACGTTTCGTATTAACAATGTGTGGTAAATCTGAAATTAATGTTTCATCATTATCAGCTTGTAAGAGACCCACTGCAGGGCCATAGGCCTCTTCCCGAAGGAAGCTATCAGCATAATCACCACGCCAAACCCACGAGGTATTGGTGACTTCAAACTCTAAGAAATCCACAGTTCTATATTGTTCCCACATGAGGTGGTACTACAAGAACATTACTCAGGTTCAGGTTTCCTCGCGATGTTTTCCTTCACCGTTAGCCGATACCGTTACCAATTTAACATTAGTAAATGCACGCGAATTCAGGAAAAATTGGTTTTAAGGTCAACCCACTACACCACCAGGATCACACGAAATAAATGTTTGTGGAGTTAGATAGTATAGTTGGAGACTGACCCCTGTAGGTTCATCGGGGAGCCTCAGGGGTAATCGAATAGGGTCTCCTAGTTCTATGGAGAACGTGTTCGCTCCCAACTCGAACTTCTCCGTGAGCTCCTCCGGCAGTATCTCCGTGCGACCTGTCTTCTTCACGTGCTGCAGGTAATAGTCCGCGCCGGCATCTGTTTTATACTTTTCCTATAGACTTGGGTTTTCGTGTCTAGTGGTCTCTGTATTTCTTCTAAAAGTATCAGGATGTCATTTATTAAACCAAGTTGGTTTTTTTATAGCTTGGTTCAAATCGTTAGTATATGGCCTAAAATCGTGTAAGAAAATAAAATAAAATCCGATGCTCTTTAACACTTTTCCCATGTTACTTCACTTTTCCAAGGTTTTCACTTTTCACAAGGTCAACGTTGATTTTTATCGTTTTTTTCTAATTTTGACCTCACGATAGTACAACATATTAAATTTTTGATGCCCATATCAACATTTCTTCATCCCAAGGGATCATGTTAGATGGAGAATGAATAGTATTTGGTAAGTTATTCGATAAAACGAGCAAGATGAAAAGTGAAAAAAAAACAAAATTAAATGAAGATGAAAAGTATCGTCATTTGGGCACGGTTATAAACGGCATCAGATTATTTTTCTCAAATGTTTTAGGCTACATAACGAAAAGCATAGCTAAAGTGACGATTTCAACGATATCCAGATCAAAAAAGCCAACTTGGTAAATGACGAACATCCTAATAAATATAATATAGCTTGAAGTAACAATGGGTCGGAATGATTAAGCTTTCGGTGAAAGAAAACATAACAAGGTAGTTGGACTTTTATTAATTTCGCTATCTGCTAGCTTCCACCCTCAAGGTGTAAATGTAAATATGTCACCAAGTACTGGTCGGCATGTTTCGACAGCTTTACTTAAGAGACAGTTCTCTTTTACCGTCTTCCCTTTTTACCTTCTTAGACCACATCGTCATGTGGAGATGAGATTTCAATCAAGCGCTAAAACCTATAGACGGAGTTTTTGATGGGATCTTAGTCTTTCGTGTAGTGGTCGTCTTATATTATTTCACTTTATGTTTTGTAATATTGATAGTGTTTTATGTAATATGGTTCGGTTATTGTGCACAACTGAAGCGGATGGGAAGTACTACCACGGAGCATGAATTCTAATTTGCTACAAAAACTAGCAGGAAAGTTCTAACAAGGGAGACACAATCATGTTCGGACATTAAAATTATCACAACTACCTATCCCACTCGCAAAGTTGCCGAAAAAGAAATGAACGATCAATACCGAGGAAGTTGTATATGTGGTCGCGGTGCATGTGCGGGGGCGGCACGCACTCCGACGCCGAGAGGAACGCGGCACTCGCCGGCAACGCCAACTTACGACCGGCCATATCTTCCTCCTGTACCGACAACACACTCATTCACAATTGAAAACCCAAACTTAATCTTTCTCAAGGATGAGGAAAATAGTAAACCGACCCCAATCCCTGCCTTCTGAGCGACTTTCCCAATGGCGGTGCTCTCCCCGCGAGGGCCCGTCAGTACCGCGGCGGTGCCTTTGCTGATCCACTCGTACGCCTTGCTCTGTAACCAAACCCCAAGGTGTCATCATCTCCCCCATCGACATTTACACTTTTCCCATCTCTCCTTCCCCATTGTTTGAATGGGGATAAAAAATACAGTGGGAATAAGGAGCTCCCGTCATAAGCGAGGATCCTTTTGCTATTTTTTAATTCCAAATATAATTCGATACGGTAGCTTACCTCATTTATGTTTATATATATTTTCGTCACGTAAAGAACAAGAGTTACACCCCATTCTTGCTACCCCAGGTTTTTCTATCTCTCTCTGAGTAATCTTTTTTTAATTTAATTCAATTATTATATTATATTGCTATAATATAGTAGTGAATTATAAATTAATAACAGATAATGCTAAAAAAAGAAATGTTATTATTATTATGTAGTTATTGTTTAAGTACTTGACAGGTTCGATTGTTTCATTTTTCTGATCCGTGTATCAAATTATAATATAATTTTCTATCAATTATCGCTATCAACTGTCATCAATAATTATCACAATACTATAAGGACTCCCTATATTAATAAAGGCGTTACTTTGCAGAAATATATAATTAAATATTGGTATGGACGGTTACTTCGCACCTTCCCCACTTGGAATTGTTTGGTCGCTGTCACGTCTCTATGCAACAGAAAACGGCAAGTAAGCAACTAAAAGTAATTAAGGGACGTCGATGGTCGACAATTTTCCACGCTTTCACAGACAACAGGTTCAAACAGGTCCCAAGCAGGGAGTACGAAATAAAATCCACCCTAATCTCCTTTTTACTCAAAATCATATACACTGTTAACTCTTCGAACGTCGTTCGTTATAACGAAAAACTTAGAAATTTATATCGTAGAAATTAGTTCAATTTGGTTGGTTTACCACGAAACTATTTATTTGTTCTCTTCCCTCCGTAAAACTAAAACTCTTTAAATGTAAATTAGAAATCTACCAATCACACAAAGATCTACTTAAGTACTCGACCGGTCATCATGACATTATGCATAGACTTAATCAAAGTATAGTAAAGGACATAAGGTACCTTTCGTACAAAAAAAGTACTCTTCCTCAGGGGTACTTTAATACGCTTAGTATAAGATTAAATGGTGGAATAGTAGATAACCTCGAGCTGGGTCTCCGGAGCACCGATGCCGAGGTTGAGTTTAGTGGCGGTGATGGAGACGGGGGAGATGTTGAAGCTGTCGTCGGGTCCGGGGGGAAGGTTCCCGAGGACGAGGTCCGCGAGCTGTTCCGCGCGCGCGCTGACCCGCACGAGGCAGGCGGCCGCGCGGGGCTCCTCCGACGGCAACCCTAACCACATTCCCACAATACAACCCCAGAATCGATACTTCCTGACGGGCTCTTGGAATGTCATATAGTCGATTTTATACTCCATTCTATATATTGTAATATTGCTGCTATTTTACGATATATAGTTAAGTTGTTGTGCACAAGTGAAGCGGATGGGAAATAAGACTACGGATCATGAATACTGAGATGTCACAAAAACTCCCTGGAAAATTATAACAAGACGGCCACCATCTTCTTAGTACATTGAAACAATCGCAAGAGACTTGTAATTTCATTACCTACTCGACTATAGCAGTAATAATCTACTACGAGATCGGTTACCAAAAATAAAACTAAAAGAAAATCCCAAAATAAAACTCAAAGATAACTTGAATATTCTATTTGAAATGGTAGAAACGATGATGGATTGCAGCGTTGATAGACGTAGGCTTGAACCCTTGCAACTGCGTCGGAACTTGCGGTAAACGATAATATCGTGATGAAACCATACCACACTCAAGTTTCAGATCTGTCGCCAAGCACCCATTAGTATATTCCGTCCACTGTACTTGGGAACTAGTACTCCACGTAGCCTTAGTGTGTTTACCACCTTAGACCGTATCATTATTTAACATCAGATATCATTGTGGTTAAACGATAAAAAATCTATAACGTGGCACATATGCACGCTATATGGCAAGTGGAGTTACGACCACTTAATTTCGGCTTAAGAGTTCAGCATAAAACGCTCGTTATCCCCCAGCAGTAAGAAAGTATCCGATGCAGGATTTTTTCCACTCAAAGAAAATATCCCAATCCTTGCCACTAAGTCGGAGCTCTATCCATCCATCTTGCTACCTATCCTTTGAAAGCTACCTCCAACCACCTATACGTACCCTGTACTTTAGAACCAGTTCCCCCTCTAAGTTTGGCGTGTTTACAAACGTGTCTACAAAATGGAGCACTAACCGTTCTCGTCACAACCATGAGGATCGAAGAAGTAGAAATGTTCGTCATCCTTGAATACGGCTACCGAACCACCGCGCGCGGTCACCACACCAGCGCTGTACTCCGAGAACAACTGTCGTAGCGACTGCTTCAGCGACATTGAACCCGAACCCGACGCAGGGTTCAGCTCACCTGGTGCCACACACCAGATCAATATTTTTAAAGCAGTGATGGCATAGTTCATGCCGTCGTTCGAGTCCTTGCTAATGAACCGGAGCATGCCACGACTCTCTGACTTACATCTAAATCATGACCGACAAATGTTTATGACTTCTTATATAATGTTCGTACAACGCGTCAATGGAAAGAGAAGTGACTGGTATCAAATTGTGATCACCCCTCTCTTTCTTTACATTGCTAATTCTAAATAGCTTTGTGCGATACCAACAAAATTGAAAAAAAAAGTAACCCAGAGCACTCTATGTAGGACATCGTGATGAAGCCATAGTATGGTGGTAGGGCTTTTTCTAACCCCGCCAAGCACCTGTTGGTGTATTCCGGCAGCTGCAATTGAGAGCCAGTCGCCTCTAGGTGTAACGTGTTTACCATCGTAGATATCGTAATTTAACATCAGGTGGGATTAGGGTAAAACTTTGTTAAAATAAACATTCAAATTATGTTCGCCGGGACCCACCAGATGTCAGGTATCAGATACGTCATTGTGAAACACTTAGGCAAATCTCCATTTCCTAACCAACCGATGCATATTCAAAAACAAAATAGTATGATAAGTCTCGAAGTGGTCTAGCAGTTTGACCGGTGGAACGTCAACCCGATAACTGCAGATCCAATTTTTTTGAGAATTCACATACATTTACTAACTTAAATTGGTACCACTGACGACTAACAGTGAAAGGAAATATCTTGTACCATCCGTATGTGGAAATGGTCAATACGTCGTGGTCTGGTGCGGTGACTATGCCCATACCTACCTTCGGGAAGAGGTCTATGACCCTGCAATATATAATGATGATCATGGTAACGTGTTTTTATTCGATCATATCGCCATCACCATACACATTATGATACACCCGTCACAGTAACTCTTTTAACATTAGACTAGACTCCAGAAGCTTAAAATAACATTACTAAGTATAATATTAGACAGTGAAGACTTTTTCGCGGTACAATTAAACGCGGCCTATCCGCATGAGTTGCCAGGATTCGATCACACGAACACACAAACAAACAATTAGCTAATAACTATAATAATAATATTATATTTACCGCAGTACAGGCTGTCCATCACATCGGTCTCGATACAATCGTAGTCGGATATCTGGAAATAATTGGTATTCCCTACTAAAATTATAAACGTAAATGTGTTTTTATCTAGTTGCTTGTTACGCTTTCGCGCCTTCAAGATGTTTTTATTCGCGTTGTCAGGTATACAGGAAAGAACGTAGGGTACCATTCATCTAGAAATAATACTTGTCCAAGGATAAGTTAAATCTATACTAACACAAGCAGAATCACGGGCAGAAACTAGTTAATCAATAAATACCAAATATGAATAGACTGAATGACTTTTAGGTATGTATATTCCGGGACGAAGAACAAGTGACGATTAATCCGCAGAGGTAAAAGGTTCAAAGACCCAAACGAGGATGTCCAGTACTCAGTTGTCGGCCACCTTTTATGACGTCCAGCTAAAGCAGACAGCTAATAATAGTAAAGACACTTAGAAAGAGTTGGTACTTCCAGGCAATAGTGTTTCAGAACGGGTCAATAGTAACCAGCTGTTAGTACTTAGTATAAGTCAATACTAGAGACTAGTACGGACGCAGGTCAATAGTAATCTCTCCGACGTAGTAAAGCAGACGAACATGACAAGTTTAATAGTAACTAACTGTACCCGCAACTACGTCGGCGTAGAGTTACATGTGAAAAAAAAGTTTACAAATTTATCTTTTGCTAGAATGGACCGATTTTTATCGTGAACGCAGCACTTTAGCAGTGATGTGTGTTTAAACAAACAGACAGATAGATCAGATAGATAGAAAGATATTTCTAAAACTGATTGAATAGTATTTTATTACTTATTCCAAGACACCTGCAACAACTTTTTTTCATAAAAATCTAAAACTGTCTGTTCTGTCTGTGTCTGTACTAGACACGTTAGATTTACATTCTTATTACATAGCTGAATAGAAATGTAGCTTAAAAAGTTAACGTTAATTCCACTACATGCTGAACATACCTTAAACTTATTAAGGACATCTGCAGCTGCCAATGTCCCTGACGGAGTGTTCATCTCTTCCTCACCAGCTTCTTCCTCATTTCTGGGCGCGTCAAGACTGATACCCATCCGCTCGAGATGATCCATTGTGCTTTTATACAGTATATCGCCTTGAATCAACGTCTAATAAGTAGAAAAGTTGATTATTTTATTTCAAACTCTTAGGAAAAGTTACAGCTAAGCAAAAAAAAATACTTTGCATATTTAGACATGAATGAATGACATATAAATGTTTCCACACCTAGCTATAAGAAAATATACAAAAAAGGAAATGAAGGGTTAAAGAAAGAAACTAGCTAAGTCACGTTTACAAAACTTTACAGGAGAAGCATTTTATAGTGGACTTGAATTAATACACTACAATTACCACTTTCACACAGGTCGGAGTTTATAACCTAAGCAGTGGACTGTATAAATTGGCTGAGGGTATTCTTTATAACCGGCATAAAAGGTCACTTACCTGATAAGCCTTTACCGTTGCCATTACCGATGTTAAAAAGGCACTAGCTTTGTCGATTATCAACACTACAATGTCGGATCCGAAAGCGAGCGAGTCCGAGTGCATATGACGAGTAAGTGACCGTTCATCTCCGACTTTTACTTATATATAATGTCAAAAAGAATTTGGATTATCTCCCAACCAATTTATGCCCGAATAAAGTTTTTATTAGAAAAGCTCACAGAGGGGGCTTGAACAAGTGGTATATCTGTAACCTCATCGATTTCATTTTGAGTCCAGTCTGGTGGAGGGACGAGATGCGCCATTGCAATAGCCGCGATAGAGACGGGCGTGGCTTGTCGCCCGCGGTGCTCCTCCGGGAACCGACCGTCCGCCTCGTGGAACCCACCGCGCAGCACCCACCTGCCCGGACCCACCGCTACCACACACACATAACCTTCAGCCTCCCACCTCCCACATTAGAACACCACATCCCCAAAACCTCTAACCTTACCAATACAAATATCTTAATAGTAAAAATTAACCCTAGGGCCTGAACCTAAGCGATGTATACGAGCACTTCCATTAATCTGGCAGTTCAAACCGCACAGGCCCATGTAATCATTGTATCGTGGTGATTCTAACACTTCGACAGAGGTTCTAACACCCTCTTTCAATTCGAGGGATGTACCATCTTGACCCCCAGACCGCAGTCAGGACCACCTTACGAGGGGCCAACACCTGTCGGGGGAGCAGACGTAGTATTCGTGGGACAGTCCATGCTCCCCAGCCAAAAAGTGTGAGAAGGCACCATGGGGCTTTAATCCATGCGGATCAGACGTAACCCACTCTCGGCTGCCCGGGAGGGGGGTGGGGTATTCATTAGGGATTACCCAATCTTAAAAAAAAGCTTTAAACTAAGCAATGCCTATACCATGAAAACCTAAAATATGATTACAGTTTGACTTACAATTGATGGTCGCGGTATTGACTTGATAAAAGAAAATGTCTTCGACGGTAATATGATACAGACATTAAAGAAATTAAAAATAATTTAGACCTACAAAGAAGTACTTTAGGATACATAACATGAGTGTCAATTGTGCTAGAACCATCTACTTTGAGTCATTGATATTACCCACCATTGCGTCAAACTGGACCACGACTACAATACACTAGATGGAACAGCCGGAATGTTAGTATATCCAGGCATATTTTGTTCCAGTGTCAGCTGATATGCATCCAGTTCAGGTGGTGAAATATACTCGATTCTAGCTCCACTCACGCATGGTGATAAACCCATCACCAGTGACTATCTTTTATTTTGTCGCTTTTCACGACCAGGTAGTGCTTACTCCGCTGCCATGAGGCTCCTAAGCCGACATGATACGGAAGAATTATTAAAGTATGGAAATACAATCATCCAACAGCAATGAAACCGTTTTTGGCGAGATATTATATTTTATTTATAACCTTGTATTATTTGGCTCTATATTTTGTAATATTGGCAGTATTCTACGTAATATAGTTCGGTAATTGTGTACAAGTCAACCGGATGGGAAATAATACCAACGGAACATGAATTCTGAGACGTCACAAAAATTCCCTGGAAAGTTCTAATAAGGGGGCCACCATCTTGTTAGAACATAAAAATGATTACAAGACACTTTTAATATTATTACCTACTCGAAGTTACTAATAATCTACTAGAAGATTGGTTGCTAAAAAAAACACCTATTCTGGCGTGCGCACCCACACGGCAGCTGATGCTAACGATAATTCAAAGAAAGGTCAAAACTTTAAATTTCTGTTTCTTTCCAAGTATCCTTAACTTACCCATCATTTTTTATCACAACAATATTTTTTCCTTTCTTTTGAAGCCTAGAGTCCTTTTGCGATAATCTTTCAAAAACAATCCTTTAAGTTATCTGCTGAGATTGTTACTTACGTTTAAGCTTGTTTAGAGGGTCCGGCATCTCCCTGCGCTCCGTCACGCAGATGTCAGAGATGCTATAAGGCTTCCGTTTCATCTCGCTCGCATTCTCCAGAAAGTACTCGCAGAGATGAGAGATGCGAGTGAAGTACAGCAAGCATGCTTTTCCTCCCTCGCGGAGCCCCACCTGCTCACATCACATCCCAACACACTCATATTCACTCCTCACGGTACAAATTAAAATTGGCTTAAAAAGCGCTCGGAAACCAAATATATAGTGTACACTGCGTTAGACATTTTTTATTATTTTATTTTGTTTGTTTCGCACAGATATATTTCGGAATTAGCAATATAAAGGGAGAGAGAGAAATTTTTATATGGAGATTTTTTTCAACTCAAATTTTTCAATTTTCCTTAGGATTTTTCAAACATTTTCTTTCATACAAACGTTGCCTTAACAATTACAAATAAAACAAAAAAGAATTTGCCAATGAGGTAATGATGCGCGTATATACACTCTGCAATTGTTTTGTCTTTTATCATTTGTCTTTTTGGGAACCTTTATTTTTTTAAAGATGGTACAGCGACACTGAAGTTATTATTGGTTTCAGCATGAATGTGTCGGCTCGCCCGCGGTGCTACCACCCGACACACAGACACACCGACTTGAAGTAATAGTGCTTACATTGTTGCGTTTCGTTCGGTCAGTGAGAGTGCCGGAGGCCCACCTCCCCTCCCCTTCTCCCTTTCCTTACTCCCTCTCTCCCCCAAGACAAGTTGGCAACGCACTCGTGACTCCTCTGGTGTTGCAAGTGCCTATGGACGGTGGTAATCACTTAACATCATGTGACCCACCTGTTCGTTTATCTCCTATGATATAAAAAAAACAATCTTCCAAATTATTACTTCCATTGTATATCTCGGTGATGTTGTGAACATGACAGGACACTTACAGGTAGATAGGAGGCCGTTTATATATAGATAACTGCCTTTCAGTAGCACATAATTCTTGTGTATTACTACTTTTTATTAATATTTCTGTTCAGATAAATACTTGGTTAATTTTATTTATTAGTAGATAAGATTCTATTAAAATGAAATTCCCCTGCTCTGATAAGATGATGGCCCCTTGTTAGAACTTTCCAGGGAGTTTTTACGACATATCATAATCCATGTCTGTGGTATTATTTCCCATCTGCTTCACTTGTGCACAATAACTGAACTATACTACGTAAAACACCACCAACATTACAAAATATATAAGTCAAATAACACAAGGTTATAAGTAAAATGTAAAAGCCACTACATGACATACTAAGATCTCGCCAAAAACTCAGTTGATTGATTCTTTGTTTGGTGATAAAGCTTTGACGAAACCAAATCGCTGATCGTAAATAACAAAAACAAAAAAAGTGGTCCAATAAAATTACAGGTAGTTGATAAAAGACTAAAACTAAACTAAACTATTATTAACAATCAAACAACACATCATGAGGATACAGAACTAAAAGTGACATAAATCAAGTTAAAGTAAATATAGATACCAAAAAAAACTGACCTTGTGGCCATATCTATCAGCAGGCCATGGGTGGTAAATGTAGTATTTTCCACCTTCGTTCCAAATGGCCACTTCATACTCACCCGGGACCTACAGAACATTTCGTCGTCAGGTATAGTCATACCATAATACCTCTCTTTTTTTGTTCCCTGTATACCTCTATCTAATGGTCTAAATCAAAGGCCACATAACTTATAAGAAACTAGCTATTACCCGAGGCTTTAACTGAATGAAACATAGCAAATAATAATTTTAGATCAACGTAAAAGTGCTCGTAAGGCGCGTGGTTCCGGACACGGCTTACTTAGTTTATTGTATTTACGCTGAACCCAATTATTCCTCTAATGCAAATGTACGTAATTCTTTGCAACATTAGCTAACTGTCAATGAAAGTCCCGTTAAAATCGGTGCAACGGTTTTCGAGATTCATGGGAACAAACAGAAGGAGATAGTTTTAAAAACTGGTGTTTTTTTAACAAGTACCGTATACAGTTTTAAATCCAATTGGTAAAAAACTGTTATTTTTAGATTGTTTATTTGCAGTACATTCTTACAGTAGGACAATTAGACGTGTCCTCATAGTCCCAATTTTGATAAACTCTTCTTTTATACTTTGCGTTTTTTTAAACTTCAAGATGGTAAACACGCTCAACCTAGAGTGTACTGGCTCTCAAGTGCGTGTGCTGGAACACACCAACAGTGTGCTTTGTAACAGATTTATAACATGAGGGTGGTAGCTAGCCAGACAGAATTAGAATAAACCCTACCACCATAATATGGTTTCATCACGACATATTCCTTC
The DNA here is from genome assembly GCA_036509395.1 of Antheraea yamamai. Classification (NCBI taxonomy): domain Eukaryota; kingdom Metazoa; phylum Arthropoda; class Insecta; order Lepidoptera; family Saturniidae; genus Antheraea; species Antheraea yamamai. The sequence goes on along the minus strand of AP028453.1, from coordinate 10,059,145 downwards.
GAGGAAAACTCAGACTCAGTTACTAGGGTTCGAACGAACGTCCAGCGACACTGTGTCCGAACATTATAAACTAAGCTAATGATATGATATCATAATATAAGAGAATCAATTACAAAGACAACTGGTTACTTAAAAACATGAGAGATAATGTTTATTTATATACAGACAGAGATAGAACAGTTACTACCTACTTCAATGCTTTTGGTCGCTCTGTATATAGCCGTAAGCTCGTTCTTGTGCATAATATAAGCTTTAATACAAACAGAGTTAAAATATTATTAAAAAGACCTTAAACAGGCATTTATTTATCCTTACGTGGTTTTGGAAGGGTAGTTAGCTTTTGTTTGGTTTCCGTGATAGATTACTAGGACCCTTTAGGCAATGTCAGTGAGATAACTAAGCTAAACAAAACAAGAATCAATAACCTGTAATAGTCCAGCATCAGACTCTTTAAAGAACGCCTCGATGCCTCGACACAAGTCAAACACCTTGGGATTATTCGACAATAATTTTCCCCAAACAGCTACTCCACGTTCCTTCAACCAGAAAACTATACTGTTAATGCATCTTGCGATCTTCCATATATTGTAGTATTCCATACTAATTTGATAATAGGCATAGTCCTATCATACGGCAAAGACTCATATTTGACCTAAACCATAAGTCCTTTATATAGGATCGCTGGTTTTCTCAGCCCACTAGTATGAAATTCTTCAGTGAAAAGCTTTATAGTTCCAAGTATGTCGGCTTCCATTCAAAGTCTTAGTATGTTCAAGATAGTAAACTCGCTAAGCCTAGAGACTGACTCATAAATGTGGCTGTCAAAACACACCAACAGGTGCTCGGTGGCCAGTTCTCAACTCGAGAGTGGTAGTTAGAGGTGGACTTAGAAAAAGCCCTATCACCAAGCTATAGTTTCTTTTTTTTTTTCGAACTGACTACGCTATTGACCTAGCAAGGTCTTAACAGCTTCACCGGGCTACTAAGGCGAGCACTTACGGCACTCAGCCGATTTTATTTTGACAACTAGCTCAAGGGTGTGCGGCACACCACGGCTTGGGCTGTTGCCTGATTCATGCAATTCGCGACCTATCTCAGCTAACCTAAGTTTAGCTATATATTCATACTTATATGAGTTATTGACACATATATGTGTACCGAGCATACATATTTCAACAACTCTTATATGTATTTTGTGTTGGATAATTTTTCTAAACTGTTTCAGTTGAATAAGGGAAAAACAAAAATAAAGACCCTTCCACTATCATGAGGTGATATGTGTAATGTTGTTGCAGTGTTGTAAGATTTTGTGTGAGTGTATCGCGCGAGCAGCGTACTCAAGGGCTCCACGCCGAGGGAACGGACCTAGGCTTGGGCCGCTACCAGCTATAGTTTCATTATAATGATTTCCTTCACTGAAAGAGTTCTCCAAATCAGTCGCAAGGATTCCAACCTACGTGGATTAATGCCGTGTTTGAATCAGCTATCAACTGTGTCATCTTTTTTATAAATGTAAATGCGCGCGTAAGACGTGTGGTTTTCAGGGTACGGCTTGCTTAGTTAATTGTATTCGCGTGGAACCCTGTTTTTTTCTCTGAAAGGAAAGCAAGTTACTCCTTATAACATCAGCTACCTACCAGTGGAAATTTTAGTAAAATTGGTGCAACGGCTTGGGAGATTAATCGGAACAAAGAAAGAGACTATACGCATATTAATCTGCTGATCGACAGAGTCCTCTCATGCGGTAAAAACTCTTATTTAACCTCAACCCTCAAGTTCTTTATAGAAGACCTGCAGTTTCCTCAACTCCGTGGCACTAAAAAAGATTCATCAGACAAAGGCGTTATAGTTCCAAGTATGGCACGTTACACATACTCATAAAATCCTAAATGCTTTTATGAGTTTTCTTCTAAGAACATATAATCGTTATGGAAAGTACGTAGCTTGAAAACAGTCTTTCAACATTTTTGGGTAAACTTTTTTTCGGATTATAATGGTACTAAGCGTCCATATAAAACTCCAATATTTATCTATTGCAAATCTGTATTCGCAATCGTATATTACGGTAACGGAATCTTACCCTGTGCGAGTATTCCTTATCTCTTATCCTAAAGGTCTCCTTTAGTTCCCCCAGCACCAGCGACCGGACGGGACCTCCGCGCTCCAACAAAGACTCCTAAAGATATTGTTTTTAGGGCTTCAATAAACAGTTTATATGTTTAAATAATGATATTAGGACCTCATTTGTATTCAGCTTTTTGAAAACACTAGCAATATTTTTACCTTTTTTTATTAGGTTTATTTTTGGCATCCTATCTTCTACACTATCACTGCCATTATCAAGTACGTAATACATATTACATGTTTCTTATGATAATTTCAATGTTCTAAAAAAATGTGGTTCCCTTGTCAGAAGAACTTTCTATGGAGTTTTTGTGGCATTTCAGAATTCATGGTCCTTGGTATGTATGTATTCCACTTGAACACAATAATCGAACTATATTACGTAAAATGTCAGCAATGTTGTAATATATAGAACAAAGTAACATAAGATTATGAATGAAATATAAAATCTACTACATGATACACTAAGATCTCGCCAAAAACTCAAAAGTTTTACTTATGGGCTTTTTGTGTATAGGGTAATCCCAAAAAGATACCCACCACGCCGGGCAACTGGAAATGGGTTATGTCCGATTCGCAAGGACTAAAACCTCATGGTGCCTTCTCATACCTCTTGGGTTCGGGGAGCAGGTACTGCCTAACGGGCACCACGTCTACTCCCCCGACAGGTGTTAGTCCTTCGTAAGGGGTCCGACTGCGGTCTGAGGGGTCAAGATGGTAGACCCCTCAAAGAGGATGGGGCGCCTCCACCACATTGGGCCTATGCAGCTTAAACTACCGAAATGATGGACATTTACTTTTAGGGCCTGCAAACTCATACTGAGACAGTGTCCCTATTTGGCCCCAATGGAACCCTTATTCCATACTTAGTGTAGGATCTTCTCACCCTGTAGAGATTGTAGCCGAGGTCGAGGGTTTCGTCGAGGATGTCTTCGTTCCAGGCCCTCGCCCGGAGCCGGCGCAGCATCCCCAGCGCCGTGATGCAGCACGGGATGCTCGTGTACCACTTGAACGTTTGGTACCTGCCATCACATTCCATCAATCATAAACTATCAGCGCTACAATTTAACCAACATGTTTCAATAAAACAACAGCTTCATTATTTTTATTTAAACTAGCTGTCTGCCCCGACTTCACTCGGATGTAGTAACGAAAAAAAAAAAAATAGACCAAATCTTCCCTTCACAATACAACCATGCAATGCAATAAAATGGGAACTGAGCAATTTGACGTCAACTTGTCATCTGTCAATATGTTCTAATATCCCCCTGCTGTCTACTGTCTCACTCACTCACTTTTTATATGGATATTTTTAAGCCAATTTATTCACTTTTACGTATTTCACTCTCACTTTTGCTTTTCATACATAACTTACCTTAACAATTACATCCATAACGAAAAAAATATTGTCCAAAGCAATCATTCTGAACTGGTGCATACATACATACATACTACATTTAACAATTGATTTTTATTTATATACGTTCACATTAATAAATAACTTTCTCAAGACTATGCTAAATAAAAGGATAGAATTGTTGGTTAGAAGTCAACCCACGAATCTGTATGAGCTGCCTACGGAGATTGGGATATGTTACTTTCAAATTCATTTTAAACATCAAATTTATAAAAACTGGTAAAATATGTCAGTCACATTTCTCAATCTATGCATGATGTATGAGAAATACAAGCATCATTTCCACAAGTTTTTGTACAGTGGTATGACTCTTTCCACATCCAACTGGCTAGCTACCACCCTCAAATTGAAAATCTGACGCCAAGCATCTGTATGCTCCAGCAGCTACACTCGAGAGTCGGTCTCCTCTAGGTATAGCGTATTTACCATCATTTGAGACTGTGTTACCTACAAAGCACCTACAACCCACAAAGCATTAAAAGAAATGAGTTAAAGTGTACCCAAATTTTAATAATCCAGATGGGAAATATCCATATTAACCTGTAACTGGCCATGTGCCTCGTGGCCCTGAGAATCCACTTCTCCCCGTCCAACTGCTGAAACTGTGAATGGTAATTCTGATCCGCGATCTCCACAGGACTATGGAAGAGCGTTTCCGATTTCGGCAGCGGCATCAGGTCATCCCTATTTCAAAGTAAAAATGGTACCTTGGGAGATGGAATTGAGGGTGGTACAGACAGGGACATCATACAACAGGTGTAATAGTGGCACGATTGTCCAGTAATAAATGGGGATGATAAGGTATTTATACCCTATTACATCGCCAACATTATACAGACAGTGGTTAATCCATCCCAGTGATATTACTTTGGAGTATCATATGTCGGGATAAGCCAATGTAACCAAGTAAGATGGATAGGGTATCTGTACCCAATTAAATCGCCAATATTATGCAGAAAGTGGTTAATCCGTTCCAAAGGTATTATTTTGGGTTATCACATTTCAGGATAAACCAATGTATATTTAATAGTCTAAATGCTTGCAGCAAAGCAACGAAGACTACCTATGATAGGTCCCTCGGTGTTCACCCTTACGTGTCTTAATAAATAAAATAACCCTATATATCCCAAAGAGACAAGTTCCTACTGAAGAGTTCTGATTTGAAGACTATAGTGGCTAGGGGTTGAAACTACGTATAGAGCAAAATTCCACAGATGACTAGTTGATACCTGTGACTTCGTCTGCATTGCTTATTAAGTTAGCAATACATTTCAAGTACAGAGGAAAAAAGAAAGATGCACACCGCTAGTTCCGCTTCTCCACAGCAAGGAAACACACATTACCAAACACTTAGAGGCTTACAAAAATCATAGCCTCTTAAAATTTTAATAACTTATGTTACATTAAGCTATCGTGATAGCTGTTTTCTTAGATATAAATGTCTAGGAAGTATAAAAAATGATCGAAATAAATTGATTAGTTTTTGCATGATATGCATAGATCTCTCATAAATAATATAGAAATTACTAGCTGACTCGCGCAACTTGTCTGCATGAAATCGGTTACCTAACGGTTCCAATTGTTTCCACATTCAAAAAATCTAAAAAAACCTAGAACCCGATTACAGCGACTCCCACCGTTTCCAATGGGGAGGCACAGGCGGAGCTAATCTCAGATGGCGCTAGCATAATTGGTTCTTGTCAACGAGTTGTCAACGTCAAACGTTTTTATCGTAATTACCCTTCGGCTTCCGAATTAAGACGAAAACTGCAAAATGGCGGACGATAACGTAAAAAAAAAAAAAAAAAACTTTGCGCCATCGGCAGAGACACTTATGTACCTATACGCTGTACATATATATTCTTTTTTTTTTTCTATGATTGCAATAAACATTTATCTACATGACAATTCGATACGTTATATAATTTTGTTTAAAAATTGTTAATGTTTTTTATATATAATTATAGTTAATTTATTAATTGTGCCATTTTTATTTTATTATCGACTAGCTGCCCCGGCAGACGTTGTCCCGCCCTAATTATAAAAAATCCTTGGCAAATTAAATACCAAAACGTACCCTATGAATCGCTTTATCTACTGGTGAAAACCGCGTGAAAATCCATTCAGTAGTTTTTGAGTTTATCGCGAACAGACAGACAGACAGACGCGGTAGGGGACTTTGTTTTATACTATGTAATGATTAGTATACTATTATATACATAGGACAAATGTAACTTCAGCTTATTATATTCTTTTTAGTCCAATTATACGTTATAGTATAAGTTTGTTTTTAAAAGTTACTTTTTATTTTTAATTTATTTTACTCTTATGTGCTAGTGGTATATAATTATGGTCTAGGTCATATTTTAGTATTTTATAGGACTTTGTTAGACATATAGGACGTTAAGTTTGCACTCTTTTACTTGTAAGATCCCCCTATCATTATTTGACACGAGTTTGACAATACACCAGAAATAACGACTATGCGCCACCTAGCGGGATAAATAAGCAGTGTACCTCCCCATAGTAAAACCAAACAATTCAGAGACTCACTCAAACACATACCTAGTTGGTTTAGAGCATGTGTGGTGTCGATGAGGTGGACGTAGCGCCTTCTCACGTTCATTCGCCAACACCAATAATATCGTTTTGTTTGAAATACGAACGACCGTTGAATCATTCGAACATTGTTCATACAAACATAGGAAGGAGTAACTTTGCTTTGTATTTTACACGCTAATCATCTAAAGTTATAAAATATACTTTACGACCTATTCTCATACCTACTAAATATACATTAAAAATTTTATAAGAATCGGTTCAGCCGTTTCGGAGGAGTTCAACCACAAACACCGTGACACGATATTATTATATATTAGAAGATAGATTTCAGTCACCATTTAAGAACAGTGCTCCAATTCGTAGCTTTTTCATATCTAAATAATCCAAACAAATATCGTAGCACGAATAAACTTAATGGATTAATTTAGGTTCCCAAGGCTAAAATAGGGGCATAGATGGGTATATAGGAGTATATAATTTCTAAATACATACCTTCCGTATGTATGTCCGTCAAGTCTTGGACAATAGAGAAAAAAATCCTCCCCGCGGAGGGACATAATTTGCTCGTTCGTGGGAGCTGCGGGGGGACGCTCGGGAGGGATGGGGGGTTGAGGGGCAGCCTGCGTGGGGATGAACTGCATCTTTAATACCATAATCATCTACGAGTTGTCCATCAAAAAGTCTTCCAAAAATCATAGAAACCATTTCTCTACACTCCTCAATGGACAGAAGAGTTCTAGATCTAAGACAATTTTGAAATCGTTTCTACCCTCAAAACTCAAATTGAATAGTTTATATTTTGTTAATTACCAGGAAATAGGTTTCATTGCCATAGACTTACCTCTTTGGGGGTTTTTTGGTAAAAGTCCCTGACCTTCCTTCTCAACGTGGCTCTGGACGTGGCCAAACTAACGGCGCTTAACGAACACTGTGGGTACTGACCCTGGAAAATAGTTACTAGTGTCGCTAACTAGTTTATCTCTAGGTCTACTTAGAGACCAACTTTACGTCACACATATATCTATACTAATATTATAAAGAGGTAAAGTTTGCGAGTTTGTGACGTTGTGGCGTTGTAGTGGGTAATCTCAGGAACTACTGGTCCGATTTGAATAATTCTTCCAGTGTTATATAGCTCATTCATCGAGAATGGTTATAGGCTATATATGTTCACGCTAAGGCCAATAGGAGCGGAGCACAGATGAAGAATGTTTCAAAATCGAGATGTTTTTTCCTTTTTGAGAGCTTCTGCTATGTGTCAGCGTTAGCCCAGACTAGTAACTATTACTACGCGGACGAAGTCGCGGGCAGGGGCTAGTCTAAAATATTATAAAAAAATAGATCTGTAACTTCTTACTTGCCAAACTATTCTACACATCAAATCGGTCTCCACAGATCGTCGCCAATTTTAAGTTAATCCTGTTTTAAAATCAATGAAACAAATCTAATATCTTTACTGTAAGTAAATCAAACAGAAAGACATTCCTTAAACAGAGGTATGAAGAAGGATGTTCGTTAAGTTGATCCATCATAAGAAACCCTTGGAAATGAATTAACCAATAGCATCGAAGGTCGTGATGGTCAAGTAGTTTTACCAGTGAAATGTACCAGCATGTAATGTAATTTAAATTGACAAGACCATCTGGTGACGGTGAAGGAAAACATCGCGAGGAAACCTACACCTGAGAAATGTATGTGAGGAAATGTATAACTACCCATGCCTTCCTGCGGGAAAAGATCGATGACCTTGCAGTGGGTCTTTCACAGGCTGATGTGATCAAATTGTACCAGGCAGATATAGCAAACTACCTCTTTCCTCTTCTTATCGATGAGAGCATTGACGTTGATGCTGTTCCACTCACTCTGACAATGGATTTTCAAAGCCTTCAGGTCCAGTTCATAATTCGGTTCACGGAGTAACGGTTCTTTTTGTACCACCTACCAGAAAATTTATTAACATAAAAAGCTTTCCTTAACCTTTCGTTTTCTCGCTCCATAGTTAAATCCATTACTTCTTTCTCATAATTACGACCAACTACAAGATGCAATTGGTGTAACCAACATTTAACTAGTTTCCAAGAAAATCACCATTTTTAGGTAGAATGGTGTCACCAATAATTATGAACTTTATAAAACCCTAGCATCATATAAGAAACTGGGGTTTCCAAAACTTCATTTTGGTGAAGAACCAAGAACCAAATCATTTTTGAAGTGAAACTTCTTACGGTACGGTAGGGAAAAAAATTCGTTACTCGTTAAAGGTAACGTTACCTACGTAATGTATGTATTTGTGTGCATGTGTAAGTATGTATCAGTGTCTGTTGAGTCTCGTAGTATACCAAATTGAGTAAATGTATAGTTAATTATTTATATTATGGGTCTTCGTATAGTATATAGTTTTTGAGAATTATCATACGTATGTATTATTCAATACATATAAACAAAAGAAGTTTCACTTCCTCCGCGTATACACGATGATACAGGAAATGTTTTCTCGAGTTGACTATACTATTAGCCTGACTGGCCATCACAGCTTCATCGATCTACTAACGTGCTGAATCACAATCGAGCCCGGTTTCTACACATTTATTAGCACTTACAACTAGTAGAACATGTACAACTTAGTCCAAGAAACTTATCCTATGTGCATTATTTACAGGTTGTCTCATTTGTTATGAACAGTAACACAATAAAAATTAACACAAACCTCAATATTGGTAAGTGTTATGGGAGGCTTCGGAGTTCCCTTCTTAGCTGCGTCCAAATCACCGTAGTTGGATAAGAAGTCCAAAACAAACGATACGACTCCTGCGTAACGGATAAATGCGCCAGCACCAAACCTGACACGTTAACAATCATAATTTCTTGGAAATACATAACACACATCTTCAACTACTTCAATACTAACCTCTACCGTGTCCTAATGAACAAACAAAATTCTTATTGCATTCGAAATATATACCCATTGAATTCCACCACCCTCGAATGATTTTTATTGCGGTCTATTTTATGACGTCACCCGGTTACTAATGAAGAAATTCATATAAATTCGACCGGTATCAGATATGTGTCCCTTGATCAGGAATGTGTTCCGTTTTTACCAAATTGCCCCAAAGGTGGTAACGTGCTAACTGAAAATAATTAATACCGTGTAGCTAGAGCGTGCTAAAATAAATCGACGATTTTTTTTCTCTTTACTCAGGATATCGACAGGTCTTCAAAAAATCCTGCGAGAAGTCCAGATCAACATTTTTATTTTTACAGGTCCATCATCGAAATTGAATTTTTCCCATTTAAATAACACGAAAATACATTCTGAAGTGAATATTTCTGTAGCTGTATTGAGCTATTAAAAATGTATATTTATTTGGTGGGGAAAAGTTTATAGGTTCGCGTCACCGATGACCTCGACATGCTCGTGACGTATTACACTTGCATCAGACGCGTAGTATAGCAGCCCATCTACATGTACTCTAGAGATAATATTTTACAAGTTTGCAACCAAGATGCGTAACAGAACCGAATACTCACAGTTTATTTGGTCGACCAATCTCATCGAGCATGTGAGGGTCGAAGATGTAAGCGATGGTTTTGATCTGGCCTGCCTGTTCGGGAGGCTCGCCCCAGATGAGGAAGTGTTTATCACCGCCGACGGTCAGAATCATCATGTACGTCGTACCGATTCGTTTCTCCATCAGACTATTAACGAATGTTAGCGTTACTCTTTTAATTGCTTTTTTAAGCTATTGGCAAAGTTTTTGCGTCAACATCATCATTAGCCTGTAAGTCCAACCACTAGAGCACCAAAACTTTTGCGTATGAAATCATAATAAAAATTTAACAAAAAAAAATCTAGGTGGTAGAGGCACGCTGAAACTATTACTGGTTTCAGCCGAACCAGGCTCGCCCCCGGTACTACCATCTGACCCACAGACACACCGACGTGAAGTAACAGTGCTTGCATTGTTGCGTTTCGTTCGGTCAGTGAGAGCGCCGGAGGCACCCCTCCCATTCCCTTCCCCCTCCCCTCCCCACAAGCACAGGCTTGCTACGCACTTGCGACTCCCCTGGTGTTGTTAGTGTCCATAGACGGTGGTGATCACTTCAATTCAGGTGACCAACCTGTTCATTAGCCTGCCATTACATTAAAAAAAAAACTTAAAAAATACGCAGTAGAACGTCCTTGACCATGGTCAGGTGCCTATCTAATCTAGGACTGACATAAATCTATCAATATCTTAATCACTATACATTTCGTGTTCGTTTTTGAAGAGTTCCCCTATCGTATTTTCCAAATCTAAGTTGCAATGTTCAAGAAATCCATACCCTAGAAATGGGATCCCTTGAAAGCATCCCCGTTTACAATGTAAAAAGAATTTTCCAAATTCGCTTATAAATGACGAAATGAACCCTCCTCGTTTTTAAAGTAGGTTAAAAAGGTATTCCATAGAAAGTATAGAATTTGATCGTTCATTTATCCGCGTTATATCGTTCTTTTTCATATACCAAGAAGATTATAAGTCTCGAAATAATAAATATTGACTATACTGATATTTTCTCTGTACTAAGAGTTCTGAAAAATGACTCTGACTAGCGCTAACTAAAGAAAAAGCCCGTATACTTACTAGGGGCTGATGATTCACATGAGTCTAATGTAACGGAAGCGCGAAGATCTTTTAATGCAAATAATAAAATAAACGATAACGAATAATAACATCATACAACTAAATCAACCTCATATGTACGCTGTGAAGGCGATCAATAATTAAGAGGGAGATGTCTAAAATGACGTAGTGCCTAGCAGGTACGCTACCACTGCACTCATGGTTCACTTCATGATTTTCCATTTCGGTATCAGCTAGTAACCTATATGCTATTTGTATACTGTTTTTACATGTCTATACCGAGTTATATGGCAGTAAAACAATGTGAACTATCATCAGGTATTGGAAAAGTAGTCCTTCGATTTGGGTTCATACATAAAGTCGAAGAGAATTATGTTCTACTTGGAAACAGGCTCGAAAAACTGATGATTTCTTAAAAGTAGGTAACCAATTTATTTTTAATATTATATACACGTTAAGTATAAACACACTAAACTTAAAATGGGCTAGCTCTCAAGTGCAGCTGCTGTAACAAGCCAAAAGGTGCTTGACGATAGATTTTCGATGAGGATGGTAGCTAGCCAGACGGATTTTGAAGAAGCCCTACCACTATTCTATGGTTTCAGTATCACCACTATGTTTTTCTTCACTGAAAGCTCCGACTAAGTTGCTAGGCTTCAAACCTACGTCCATCGAAGCAGTGTCCCTAAACGCCATAAACAAAGTCATCATCGCTTTAAGTGAGGATGATCTAGACAAAAATAATAGTGAACAATGAGACACGAGCATTACTTATATTTGCTGACCAGGGAGAGGGGAGGGGCGTCAGAAATTGCAAAAATTCTGCTTACGCAATACTTGAACGGCCCCTAGACAGAATTTTCTTATTGTAGACACTTGAAATGTAACTCACGCCATGAGATCGGGCTCCGACTGTATATTATCCGGGTGTTTGGCGAGCAAGCCCCTGTCGGTTTCCGTCATCTTTACCGTGTACTTGTTATCGCGCAGGTAGAACGATGTTAACAGCTGATTCAACTCTAGCTGAGGTTTCCCTTGATATCAAAATCAAAAATACTTTATTCAATTTTAATCCTGATAAGGCGCTTATTAACGTCAAAACTACCACTGGTTCGGATAAACAAACCACTTATCGAGAAAAACCGAGAAGAAACTCGATCGGGTTCATCTTTTCATGATACATATATTTTTTTACAAACATAGATAGTTACATTGGTTTTTGATGGATGCATAAAGAGGGAGTCGTTATTTCAATAATAATAATAAAATTGGACTTGGTTAATCTTGACATATAACAGCTAATTTTTCATTACGATATACTTACCCTTATAGCATTTGAGTGCGAGCATGCACTGCCTGTAGTACCTGTCCCCGGCGTCCACCAGCTCGTCCACGTCGCTCCGCACCATCTGCTGGGGGGCCTTCTCGTCCATCAGCGCGCGACACGCCACCGCAATGCAACCGCTCTGTGCACCTGCATACACCAATCATTCAACCGGTTCTTTCGCCCAGAAATGCATACGCCTATACTCTCACAGTCTTTGCCAATCCTCTCGACTGCTCCAAATATAAATGCGCAGAACACAAATCTATACCAATATTATAAAGCTGGAGAGTTTGTTTGTTCGGTTGAACGCACTAATCTCAAGTAATACTGGTCTGATTTGATAGCTTTTATTTATCCAGGAAGGCTATAGGCTATACATCATCACACTAAGACCCTAATAGGAGCTGAGCAACAATGAAGAATGTTTCAAAATGGGGTTGTTTTATTCCTTTTCAGAGCTTCCGCTGTGTGTTAGCGTTAGCCCAAAATGACTATTCCATGCGGACGAAATCGCGGACAGAAGCTAGTTTAGGTATAAATACGTTTTACAGTGTAACCTAGATATAAAAAAAAAACTGTAGCGAATTAGATAATATTCGTTATAATGAGGTTTGTACTATAAAGGATGAGCGGGACTCTTTATTAGTTAATAGTATGGCAAATAGACTATCCATCTTTTGTTATCGACGATTAATTGTTTACTGTATTTGTCGCTGCAAGGATTAATTTATGTGGGACAGTGCAGCGGACAAAAATTAATTATTCTTTAGCAGTACATGGGAAGCACATGCAGGGGAATGAAAGGTACACTTGCCATGGGCGCGGGTAGTATCAGCCCCCTATATCTGAACTATAATTCTTTTTAACATAGTAAGACCACCTTTTTATTAACCTCAATATTACGTTGGTACCCATATAGTTACATTTTTTGTAAATCGGTTTTATTCTATCGTTAAAATGTTCTTGCTCATATTTTTGTGTTCAATTACAATAAGTAACTATAAAGATTTAGCATAACTAACACGAGCGTGACGATTTCTTTTCGTTCACACTATTCACAGTTCAACGCACCTAAAGAAATTTTCGCTTCAAAAACAATCTTGAAGAACTCACCAAAATTACACAATATTGTTAACAAAAGCTAAAAGTTAACAAGACCAATAGTTGAAGGGATGAAATAAAACAGAGACACCGATTTAGATCTAAACAAGACACTTGCTTAACACTATTACTAAGGAAGCAAAGTACTAGCATTAAAGATGTTCAACTCAAATCACTCTTCACGATATAGTATAAGATATAACATAAAAGAGATAATCAAGATATATTAAAGTTAATACTGGTATATGCACAATTATAACCCATCTTCTTTCGGCCAATCTTTAAAGAGAAACAGGAAGTCACAAACAACATAGAGTGTTTGGATTTGTTTATACTTGGACGCAGATAGAACTATAGAGATTAAAATTTGTTAATAAGATATTTCCACCACTCACCGCAGGCAGTAGACGAGTACCTCTTGGAGTTGCAGCCGACGCTGCCCTGCAGTATCATCTTGTTCTTTTCGACTTGGGCAAAATTGTGCCAAACCTAGCAATATACCTCACGTAAGATACTTGCAATCATCTGTATGTAGTTGCGATGAAGTTCTAACCATTTACCAAAGGTTTTGGCGAGGTCTTAAGCGTCTCGTGTAAGGGCTTTTGTACGCTATTCATAATCTCGTGTTCTTTCACTCTATATTTTGTAAAATTGGTGGCATTTAACGTAATATAGTTCGGTTATTATGCACAAGTGAAGTGGATGGGAAATAATAATACGGAGAATTAATTCTGAGATGCTACAAAAACTCCATGGAAAATTCTAACAAGAGGGCCACCAACTTGTTGTGGACCATAGTCATCACATCAGCATCTAAGTGATCCACTGCAACTTCATAGGCCTCCTCCCGAAGAAAGGTATGGGCATAATCACTACGACAGCACACGACACATTGACGATTTCAAGCTCTGAGAAATCTATAATTCTATATTTCCCCACATATCTTTCCATACAGACTTCTATGGTCTTTTTGATTTATTGGCCTAGTGTTATCTTATCTCCTTCTAAATGGATAAACTAGCTTCTATCAGCGAATTCGTTTACGTGGAATAGTTACTTTGGACTAACGTTAATACGCAGAGGAAGCTTTCAAAAGGGAAAAACGCTTTTGAAACATTCTACACTGTTGATAGTGTTAGCGTGATGATATATAGCGTATAGTCTCCCTCGATATACAAGCTATCTAACAAAGAAAGAATTTTTCAAATCATACCAGTAGTACCAAACAAACAAACCCTCCAGCATATTACTATACTCGTAGATATCACATTATGCTTTAAAGTACCCGCAATATGGTTATAGACCTCCTCCCAAAGGGAGATAAGGCCATAATCACCATCCCAGCCCACGACACATTGGCAATTTCAAACACCAAAAAATCCACAGTTCTATGTTTTCCCAAATACAGTGGTGCTACAAGAACATTTCTTAGGTTCAAGTTTCCTCAAAATGTTTTTTTTCACCGTCAGCCGATACTGTTACCAATTTAAACTGGTAAATGTAGAGGAATTCCACAAAATATCAAACTGTTATAAATAATGGGTTTATATAAGGGACCTTTTTAAGTTTAGCAAACTCGTATAAAGGCTTGGTGATCTCTTCAGGAGGTATCCGCATCAGACGAGGGCGAACCCGACGCCTGCGTATGTACGGCGGAACCCACTTGCGAAACTTCAACTCGGGCTTCTCTATCACCTGCGGATGTTCATTTAACCAAGACAAGGATACGACGCACTCATGTTGTTTAAAAAAGTTTAAAGCTCAGAGAAACATCCCGTGTAAACATTTTTAATACTAACTCGGCAAAATGGCCGCACAATACCTGATGGAAAGTACAGTACAGCCCAAAACTGACAGGTGAACGTCCGTTTTAAATACCAACGGCAGGTGTCACCATCATGCCTACCTGCAAAAGTGACTCGTGCAAAAAGGGATCCGATATCGTAGGACTTTGATTTGTTTATTAACCGATTTCAAAAAGCGAAGGTCTTCAATTCAGCTAGTTTTGTCTGTTTCTAGTAGTAATAATGAAAGGGGATATGTTTAACACTAGGTGGTATATATCGAGAATTATATGTGTCGAGGCAACGTTCAGGAGATAATTATAACTTATGGCGTCATCATAGCTAAAGCATCTTTATCATTTAATCGATCAGCCAACCAAGACCAATCAAATATCTATCAACCATTTCAATAATTACTGCATTCGCCTTAAATAACAGATAAGTTTAATACTGGATATAGTTAGGACTCATTTCTAGAGACGTGAATAGTACGACGATCTGCGCTAGATTGATCCCAACTCCTTTTATTCTTCGCGTTTTATAGATTTCCTCCGTATTAGAGACAAGGACTAAATATTTGTGACGGTACACATTTTTTTTTTTCAACTGTAGATGGGACCTTTGGTCCGACTTATTAAATATGCAAATTTTCCTAAAAACAGGGTTCAATTTAATTTGGTAGGTTACTTGCTACACCACTCAAGTTCTGGAGCTACATTTAAAAAGGTAACTTCTAAACTTAGTGTCTATATATCTTCTACTACGTTACTACTTAATTACCAACAAATCTGATTGAACTCCTAAATAATTATTACAGTTAAATACTTACGATAGGTGGCATCCGTTGAGGTGGCGGAGGTGGGAACCAAGGTCTCGTATGAATTTTCACTTTGGTAATCTCCGGCCATCGTCTCCTGAACTTTTGCTTTCTCAGTAACGCTCTGTATTCAGCTTCCCTGAAAGGTTATTACGTTTCATCATCAGCCTGTAAGACATCCGATGCAGATCCTTAGGTCTCTTCCCGCAGGAAGGTATGCGACATAATCACCGCGACAGCACACGACGTATTTTCGGCTAGCTGTACCCGCAGCTCCGCACGCGTTTTTTTTTAAATAGTATTAAAAAATTATAAAATTGTGAGACTATGTACAATTATAGAAATGCTCTTTAAAAGCAATTGTAAGTACGACACGCACGCCACTTACAGTAACATGTAACGTGTACATTAGATATGTAAATACTAACAGCGTGCCAAATGAGGTTTGTCAACAGCAACATATTTGGAACTTTAACCCACAATATAACTACCTCAATGCTCACTTACACTGTATAAGGAACTAATGAAGCAATAACTTAAAATATTATTATAAAGATTTACATTTACATTACATTTAATATACATTGCCATTATAATTAAGATTCTGTGACTATACAAAAAATAAACGCTTGTCTGTTCCGCAAGAAATTGAATTATGGAACTCGTTAATACGTTTATAATCTAAGATCCTATTAGGAAGACCTCTATATCATTAAAATTATTATTAATTATAATGTCGAATTGTAAACAATAAGAGTAGTCCGGCGAAGCTGTTAAGACCTTGCTAGGTCAATAGCGTAGTAAGTTCGAAAAAAAAAAAGTAAACAATAAGCTGATAATTATTTCTCTTATTAAAAATAAAGAATGACTTGAAATCTTGCTAAATTTATGCAGGCAAAGTCGCGGATAACAGGTAGTCTAAAATAGAATAACCTCGATTACTTTTTATAAGGTCAGCTATCTACCAGTGAAAGTCCCGTGAAAATAGGTCTAACCGTTTTGGTAAAAGCACAGTGGGCGAAGCCACGGTTAACAGCTAGTATAAACTAAAATTGCCTAAATTAATTTTTGTAAAGTCAGCTATCTGCCAGTAAAAGTTTCGTGAAAACCGGTCTAACTATTTTGGAGATAGCACTGCAGGCGAAGCCAAGGTTAACAGCTAGTATAAACTAAAATTGCTTGAATTACTTTTTATAAGGTCAGATATCTGTCAATGAAAGTTTCGTGTAGATCAGTCTAACCGTATTGAAGATAGTACTGCAGGCGAAGCCACAATTAACAGCTAGTCTAAATTAAAATAAACTAAATTATTTTTTATAAGGTCAGCTATCTGCCAGTGAAAGTCCTGTGAAAATCGGTCCAACCGTTTTGGATATAACATTGCAGACAAAGCCGCGGTTAATAGCTAGTCTAATTTAGAGTAACCCGCTGTAATTTCAGCTAACTGCGAGTGAAATTCCCGTCAAAATCGGTCCAGCCGTTTCGGAGATTAGCCGGAACAAACAGACAGACAGACAAAAATTTTAAAAATTGCATTTTTGCTCTCAATAGCGTGTATACTTTCGTACCCTATCAGTAAAAAAAAATATTTTGATATTACATACAGACACTTCATTTTTATTATATGTATAGAATATATTTCAAACTTTATCTGTATCACGGCAAATGTTCTAAAGAGCAATTTAATTTAATCTCTTTCTCCCCTTTCCACAACCGATATTGACACATTCTTCATTGGTGCTCCGCTCCTATTGGACTTAGCGTGATGATATATAGCCTTCCTCGATAAATAAGCTATCTAACACTGAAAGAATTTTTCAAATCGGAGCAGTAGTTCCTGAGATTAGCGCTTTCGACCAAACAAGTAAGCTTCATAATATTAGTATAGATTACTACTCTTCTCTCGTAGTTACCTCGAGCCGTCATTCAAATTACAATAACTTTTGATAGACTGAACCGATTTTAATGAAACAAAGACTAAGTTACCTTCGAGGATATGCTTTATAATTTTCTTGAAGAGGTTTTATCGTGAACCCAGTACTTTAGCAGAGATGCGTGTTCATAGAAACAGACAGACACTTCTAAAAATGATTGAAACGTATTTGATTACTTATTCCTAGACATCTTCAACAATTTTTTTTTCATGATATTCGAGAAATTATAAACACGTTAGATTTACATTCTTACTATGTGTATAGATGTAGAAGAAGATAGAAGGACTTACTCTTGTGCGATTTGCGAGGGGGTTTTTGGTATTTCCTCTGGCTCTGGTGGTGGCTCCTCTTTTGCAGGTTTCCCCCTATGCTTGTCATCTTTCTTTTTGTCTGGAGGTGCGTCGCCAGCTGCTGGTGGTCTGATGCCAACAATTATTTCACGATAGATATTGAAAAGGTTATTATGTTGATCAACAGCAATCTTATTCCACAAAATTATATCGGCCGTAGTATTTATACGTGGAATGGCCTCCATTTCTTCCCTTCCTAATGCGATATCAGGGCCTTCTAACGTTTAGTTCAGATACGTTCAGTTGTTTTGACGTGATTGAATGTCAAACGAACTGTACTTTCATATATATACATACATTGGATCGTAAGAGGTAAATCTGCATTCAGCAGTAAGTCAATTCGAACTGAATATGACAATAAGGACTAAGTCCTTACAACTTAAAAATGGCTGTAAAAGATAACAATCAAATCGCCATCTGAACAAAAAACAAAACAAAACACCTTAAAAAAGAGTACGACCGGACTCTTTGCGGTATTTGGTAGATGTTATCATGTACACACTGCCTTGTTATAACAATTACTATGGTGCGCTTACGTGGGAATATATGCTTCCTTCAATCTTAAACGCATTACCAGCCGATTATATAATAGAATTACAAGGAAGTAATGTAAAACAAGCGAAACGTATTTCATAAACGTAAAACGAACTATGTCGAAAAACTTAAATATCTCGTCGGCTTGTTGACGAAAATACCTCTCCTCGATTAAACCGCAATAGCGGTTTCCTGAAGAGAGTCCTATTAATAAAGTCATCTGGATGTAGTCAATCCATTTACTTATCTACTTTTCTCTCGTACTTAAGCCGCGTCGCGTCGTCACTAAAATAACATCTGATAGAGTGGACCGATTTTAATGAACCAAAGACTACGTTATGCTCGAAGATATGTTTTATAATGTTCTTGTTGTGGTTTTATTGTAAACCCAGTTCTTTAGTAGTGATTCGTGTTCATACAAACAGACAGACAGATAGACAAACAGACAGACATTTCTAAAAATGATTGAAATGTATTTTAGTACTCATTCCTAGACACCTGCAACAATTTTTTTTACGAAAATCGAAACGTACAGACAAGTTAAATTTACATTCTTATTATATGTATATAAGATAAAAATGTGTAGATACGTTATTTACATGATATTTTGACAGAACGAATGGCACGATAACGCACACATACGTAAAGTAATATTGTAACGCCACACTGTCTTAGATAAAATGTGGAAGTAAGATGGGATATTCTCAGTATCTGTGGTGAAAAACAAATAGTTATTATATGTTGCTTAGATACGGGTTGACGGGCAGCCGTCCAATGTAAGCTAGTTAGCCAAGTTTTAACAAGGCGCTGTCGAAACGCTTACGACGTATCTACAGCTTTTTAGTTATAATATCATTTGCATATATTTTTGTAGGTGGTAGAGCCAAGCTGAAGCTATTACTGGTTTCAGCCGACCCAGGCTCACCCCCGGTACTACCACCCGACACACAGAAAACCGATGTGAAGTAACAGTGCTTGCATTGTTGCGTTTCGTTCGGTCAGTGAGAGCGCCGTAGGCACCCCTCCCATAAATCATTGGAGTATCATTTTAATTAGTAAAAATATTAAAATTAATTACAAAACAGAAATCATGACACACACATGTTGCCATTTTAAAAGAAGAAATAACTTTGATAACCTACTTACTTATCTTTGTCCGGCATTTTCAGCGCTGATTGAAACAGTCGAACTAACGATATCGTTCAATCAACTCAAGTACTGAATGGTAGACACAGCATTGGGTTTTTGCTGAAAATTAAAAATAAACTGTACAGTTAAATTAAATCTTCAACAATTACAAATATTATTATTTTTGAAGTGAAAACTTAACTAGCCTCTGCTGCGACTTCGTCCACGTGGAATAGTCACTTTGGGCTAACGCTAACACGCAGCAGAAGCTCTCAAAAGGAAAAAAAAAGGATTTAGAAACATTCTTCATTAGTGCTCCGCTCCTATTGGTGTAATCGCAATGATATATATATATATATATATATATATATATATAGCCTATATCCTCGATAAATGAGCTATTTAACACTGAAGTAATTTTTCAAATCGGACCAGTAGTTTCTGACATTAACGTGTTCAACCAAACAAACAAGCGAACCCTCCAGCTTTATAATCTAACTAGCCGACCCGTGCCCACTTCGTTGGGCGGTAATAGGCATTATCAAGCTACAACCTTTCTCTAGAACTCAATCATATATATCTCATAATTAAGGCAGCGTTCGTAAGAAACGTTTTCGTTCGACCATTTTTCTCCGAATCCCCAGATATTACCCCCTACAACGTCACAAACTTTATCTCTTTATAATATTAGTATAGATTATAGATAATATAATTAGTTAATAGCTTCTGCCCGCGACTTCGCACGCGTGGAATAGTTATTTTAGGCTAAGACGCAGCGGAAGCTCTCAAAAGGAAAAAATACCCCGATTTTAAAACATTTTTCATTGTTGCTTCGCTCCTATTAGTCTTAGCGTAATGATATGTAGCCTATAACCATTCTCGATAAATGAGCTATATAACACTGAAAGAATTATTCAAATCGGACCAGTAGTTCCTGAGATTCCCCCTTCAACGCCACAACGTCACAACGTCACAAACTCACAAACTTTACCTCTTTATAATATTAGTATAGATAATATATAT
Organism: Antheraea yamamai; assembly: GCA_036509395.1. Lineage (NCBI taxonomy): Eukaryota > Metazoa > Arthropoda > Insecta > Lepidoptera > Saturniidae > Antheraea > Antheraea yamamai. Next base: position 10,038,419 of record AP028453.1, on the reverse strand, counting down.
AAAAATCTCGTGTCACGGTGTTTGTGGTTGAACTCCTCCGAAAGGGCTGAACCAATTTTTATGAAATTTTAAATGTATATTTGGTAGGTATGAAGATAGGTCGTAAAGTATATTTTATACCTCTAGGATATTGGGATGTCCCTATCCAGAATATTTGTTTTTAATTTTTTTTTGTCAACTTTCTTTTTTGGTATTTTTTTATTTGTCATCGAAAAATACTCATTACCCCAAATTTTCACCTTCCTAACCCCATCCTCCCATTTTTTATTCACGATTTTAGTGTTTTGCATGAACAATATCCAAATGATTCAACAGTCGATCGTAAATCAAACAAAACGAACTTATTGATGTTGCTGAATAACAGATGGCGCTACGTCCGCCTCATCGAAATTTCTTCCATACATTCGTATATAAGTCATTTACTAAACCAACTAGGTATGTGTTTGAGTAAGTCCCTGAATTGTTTCGTTTCACACAATTGAAAACAGTGGGAGTCGTTATAACCGGGTACAAATTTTTCAAGATTTTTCGAGTATGGAAATACAATTGGAACCGGCAGGTAACAGATTTCACGCAGACGAAGTTGCACGGGTTAGTTTAGTGTTAGTATAGATATAAATTAGCTTAATTTAGCAAGATTCATATTGTTGCATTCAAAGTAATAACCCAAGCCGAGGTGAGGCTACTTTGGCACCCTTGAACTTCTTGCCAAACGACTGAACGCCATAAGCACTCGCCCCATGACTCCTTTGAAGCTGTGAAGGGCATCGAGCCAAAAGCGTATAGTGAATTCGAAAAAAAAAACGTTTCATACGTATGGCCGTTATAGTATTCATGTTTTTACAGCAAATTCTTTTATTAACGTTATAGTTCCACCATTTTAACCTAAACGTATTAAATAACATCAAATATTATTGTTGAATAGGATCCAGTTCATAGGAAAAGCGTATAATGTATCATACAACTTAAAAAAAACCTTAAAGTTTTTTTTTTTTATCTCATAGCAGGCAAACGAAAAGGTTGGTCACCTGATGTTAAGTGATCACCACCGTCCATAGACACTAACAACACCGGGGAGTCGCAAGTGCATTGCCAGCCTGTATTTAGGGGAAAGGGGGGAATTGAGAGGGGGAGAGGAGAGGGGAAGGCAGGGGAGGTGGGCCTCCGGCACTCACTGACCAAACGAAACGCAACAATGCAAACACTGTTACTTCACGTCGGTTTTCTGTGAGACGGTGGTACTACCCTGGACGAGCCGAAACCAGTAATAGCTTCGGCGTGACTCTACCACCTAATCGGTAGATTCCAGACTAGCCTAAAACTAGTTTCTTATTATACTTATTTCAAACTAGCTGTGCCCGCGACTCCGTCCGCGTGGAGCCTAATGTAAAAAAAACAGTGACTAATAAAATCATCTGAGTACATTTACTTATCTACTTTTCTCTCGTCACGTCGTTAGACTTGTATAGGTTATGTTAGATTAGACTTGCGAAAAAAATAACGCGAGCCGGCCGCGGTAGCGGTCGGCGAACGCGGTGCATTTAATACACAAGTACCTTAAAATTACAATATTTTTTGATAGACTGAACGATTTTAATGAAATCAAGACTAAATGTTAATCGAGGATATGCTTTATGATTTTCTTGGTGAGGTTTTATCGTGAACTCATTACTTTAGCATAGATGTGGTCAAACAAACGGACTGATAGACATTACTAAAAATGATTGAAATGTATTTTATTACTTATTCATGGCCGTAGCTAAGGGGGTGACCATTGTGAGGCAATGCCCTACCTTGAAATCACAATGCTCTACCTTAAAAATACCAAAAACTAAGATACATTATCATAATTTAATTGTTTGTTCATAGTTTGAGATAAAAAAAAAATTGTAGCGATAGGTATCTAAACATTTCCGAATACACCACAGTTTGTGACATACGAGGGCAGATCAATTATGATAATTTTTTTATTTCCCTACCTGTAACCAATGCTGCCCTACCTCAAATTCGACTCTAGCTACAGCCCTGATTCCAAGACAACTGCAATATTATTTTTATACAAAAATCTAAAAACACGTTAGATTTACGTTCTTATTATATGTTGTATAGACGATATGCTGACCTAGCGTTTGGGTATATTCCTGTGAGAACAACGCTGGATAAACTTAACTGCGATACACATTACACATGTAATTAAGTCCGTGGTATAAGTCGATTATATAAGTATTTATCTGCTGAATAACATAAAACTTTAACGTGTCATATTCACCTATATCATCTTTCATACCTACTCTCTCTATTGCTTCTAACTTTAACATAAGTAATTAACTTCATTAGTTACCTGATTGTTTCCAGATATATATATATTTTTTTGTATTTTTTTAACCTTTTTTACATAAACGCAAACCACATATCGTTTTACAACATATTATGTTTCCATGGAGACACGAGAATTCTATAAAAGTCGATTTATAGATAATTTGAATAATTTTCGAATTACGAATTTGAAATTTTCGTGCCAGGAATAAAAATAATTCATTTGTTGTATTTAATTCGTAAATATAAGCTTCATGCTGTTCTTATCATCAACGATCGATGAATAATACATTAATGTGTATTTAAATGTTATCAATTAAAAAGTACATATAATTTAATTACGAAATCTAGAGTTTTAACGCTTCTTATGTTCCCACAAAATTTTCTTTTTTTCATAGGTACGTCCGGACTCTAATAATTGAAAAGTCATGTGACAATGGAATTAATTAAAATGTAATTATGTTCATACTGCTATCTTTGTCACTCTTATCAAGTCTGGGTATAAAACTCCTAATGCTAGAACGAGGACACACTATTTTTAAAACGTTTAGAGTTTTAATAAAGAATACCATCGTTCTGATCACGAGACTGAAATTACATTTTTAATTCACTTTTGTTTCCTATTTTAACTCTTTCTCCAATATATATTCAATGATAATCACTAATAATGCTAAAAATAATAATATTCATTATATTAAGTGGTACTGATTATTGATAAGTTATTATAATAATAATCAAAAGTTAATAATAAAACGTAATCGTTAACTCTCATTCTGTTCTTTGTCAGCTGTCAAAATTGTCATTCACGTTGAAAAGAATTTATTTGGCGAGTGTTCGCCGTTGTATATAGTATTTTAGACATAGTAATTACAACTTATATAAAAAAACATAAATTATGTCTGATAACAAAGAAGTATCGAAACAGGAAATGGACCCGGAGTTAGACGATCTATTGGACAGTGAGTACATATGATTTTATAATATAAAAATTTCACGGACGTATTACACAATCCCATACTTTATTAAACCCTAAGTGCAAATACAAATAGTATTTATTTCAACGTTCGTTCAACATGTTTTTTTTGTTTTTATTGCACTGTGACGATTGCACGACCGTATGGAACATTTGACAGACAGCTGATTAAATATGATAATTATATTTTATTAATATCTATAGCTCAAATATGTCTGGTTGAATTAAAAAGTTGCCATCAAATATTTTCACAACGTCAGATAACTAAATGAGACTCGATTAACCTCTGCTGTTTATTCCATGTGCACATTACAAATAAAGACATTTGCCAGTTATTTATGAAATCTATTGAAATTGAATATTCATATGAACTTTATGAATTTACATGACTCTGCCGTATCTATTAGTTATTAGCATATAACATATAACATTAGCATATAGCATATTAACAGTGCTTGCATTGTTGCGTTTCGTTTGGTCAGTGAGAGCGCCGGATACCCACCTCCTCTCCCCTTCCCCGTTCTTCCCCTCCCCATCCCCCACTTCCCCACTCCCCTCTCCCCCAAACACAGGTTGGCAACACACTTGCGACTCCCTTGGTGTTGCAAGTGTCTATGGACGGTGGTGATCACTTACCATCAGGTGACCCACATGTTCGTTTGCCTCCTATAATATAAAAAAAAAAAAAAAAAAAAGCGTCATATAAGTATTTCAGTACTTAATAAAAGTTTCTTCCAAAAAAAAAAATAGTCTGAAATTTATTATTAACTAGCTGTGCCTGTGACTCCGTCCCCGTGAACCTAACGTAAAAAACATGTCTAATAAAATCATCTGAATGTATTAACTCCATTTACTTTTCTCTCGTACTTAAGTCACGTCATCATTAAATTTACAATGACTTTTGAAAGAGTGAACCGATTTTAATGAAAACAAGATCAGATTTTACTCGAGGATGTGCTTTATGATGTCAGGTTTTATCTCAACAGCAACACTATAGCAGTGATGTGAGTTCAAACAAACTGACAGACAGACATTTCTATAAATGATTGTAAAGTACACACACGTTACATTTACATTCTTATTATGTGTATAGATGTAAACTAAAAATAGGCATGTAATTTACTGTATTTACAGTTAGCATCATTCGACAGTGGTTGTTAAGGTATACCTATGTCTAATCCTCAAACAGCATTTTAATAAAACTGTGACCTCCTTGCTAGAACTATAATTTAGTTACAAATTCACTCATGCACAATAACAAAATTGTAAAATGTAACCAATACTGAGGAATCAAAGGTCAAAAAACATAGGCTTAGGAATTATGAGATAACCACCTACATATATGCCAAGCTGCCTCCAGAAACTCCCTTTATTTTTATTAATGTGGGGAAGCCCTCATGGACACGTCACCCTCTCCCACCCTCTCTGGAGAGACAGTGGGTGGTGTGAGACTCATACTAAAACCCATTATATGGGCCGCCATTTTCATTGATAAGTAATGATAGCAAGTTTTCTTAATGCTCATATATTTTTTTTATATATTCTACTAGCGGGTCTGGCGGATGTTGTTCCGCCCTGATAATAAATAAACCTTGGCAAATTATATACCTAAACCTTCTCCATGAATTACTTCATTTACTGGTAAAAACTGCATGAAAATCCATTCAGTAGTTTTTAAGGTTAACGCGAAAACAGACAGACAGACGCGGCAAAGGACTTTGTTTTATAATAAGTAGTGATGCCTTTAATATCTCTAATAATAACACTTAATTTATTTTAAATTTTCGAGTTGGGAATTTAAATGCTATTAAGTTATTATATCTTAAATATATTATGTATAGAACTAATTTTATTTTTACCATGTCCTGTTTCCAGGTGCACTTCAAGACATGACAAAAAAGGACCAAAAGGGTGATTCCAAAGAGCTGAATTCGACAGAAGCTCCACAGAACATGTGGAGTGAGGAATTCATCAAAGAGGCAGCTGCACAGTTTGAAAGCAATATGGCTGCTATCCTCGGCAGCTTTAGTGGAGTTCCAGGTCAGTTGGTGGATAATCTTTATATATAAATTTCTTCTGTACGTGTGTATGTGACTGAACTCCTCCTAAACGGCTGGACCGATTTCAATGAAATTTTGTGTGCGTGTTTCAGTGGATCCGAGAATGGTTTAGATTCACAATTGGACCCGGTAGGTGGCGCTGCGGTTGGCTTTTAGGGATTTTATTTTTTATTACCACGGCAGGACAAAGTCCGCCAGGTCCGCTAGTTTAGATATAAGTTTTATAGACTTTTGTGTATATAGACTAGCTGTGCCTGCGTCTTTGTGGGCATGGAACTTTATCTAAAAAATCAGTTGTTAATGTATTAAGTTTGTTTACTTGTCTACTTTCATCTCGAACTTAAGTTGCGTCATAATCAAAATTACAATAACTTTTGCTAGAGTGGACCGATTTTATCGAAACAAAGGCTAAATTTTATTTGAGCATATGTTTTGTGACTTTTTTGGTGAGCCTTTATCGTGAACGCAGTACTTTAGCAGTGATGTGTGTCCATTTAAACAGACAGACATTTTTTTTAAATGATTGAAACATATGTTATTACTTATTCTTAGACATTTTTTTTTTTCATAAAAATCTAAAAGTAGAGACACTTTAGATTTAGATTTTTATTATATGTATAGAAGATAGTTAACTGGTCTAAGTTTTAAAGTAACATTATTGTATTAATTTTACAGAGGAGCAAATAACACAGGAACAGATTGCCCAGACATTTACCAAAATGGCAGGTATGTAATACTCAGTATGTAGTAAACTGACAATTAACTCCATTTTTAACCAATCTTACTGGAAGCCTAAGTTATTTACAATTTTTACATATTTATATCAGGGTTGTGAACATAGTTTTAAAAAATATTTTATAGGTATCACTGTTCGAACATAGTTTCATCTGATTTTAAACGTCGATGTGGATAAAATAGTGGACAATTTCTGTCTCACTCACTCACTTTTTTTGTATATGGAGTTTTTTTTTTAATCAAAATTTTTAAAAATTATAATTTTTCACACATTTTTTACGTCATGTCCTGCGAATTACAAACAAAAATAAAAATAGCCAAATAATTACAACCATTGTGAAGATGTAAGCACATACATCCGGTTTTAATTTTTATTTAAACTAACTATGCTATTGGCCTGGTAAGGTCTTTACAGCTTCACCAGACTACTACACATATCTGGCAATTGATATTTATCCATATGGAATGGATGATTGAACGGACTTTCTGTGTCTGACGGACGCACATGAGATAAAATATTTAAAGATGAGTTGTGCGTTATCCGTTAATATTTTATATTTCCAAGAATTAAAGATTCATTTAATTTATATCGGTTCTTTATTTGTACTTATCTAAAAATCATATTGGACAAAAACAGGCATTGGATATAATTATGTTCATAAATATATAGCTTCAAAAATGTGCTTTCATATCGTAAGATCTGTCTCACACTACGAATCTCATGTGAGTCATGATCTTTCCTTCCCACTACCCCACCTCCCTCCGCATACCTAATGCACGGTACAGGGGTTGCGGCTAAACTATAGTCAGTTTTTTTTATTGTTTTATTGATTATAAGCAGCATTAACAACTTTTGTTCATTTCATTTAAAAAAAAGACAAGGTGTATCCTAAAGACACAGATAGAAGTGAAACTTTGAATTACAGTGAAACGTTTTAATTATTCATCAACCATTTTTTAATAGCATATTATTAGCATATGACTGTGTTAAGTGATCACCATCTCGCCTGAACGCAGTACAAGCAATCAATCACAACGAAAATTAAAGAAAGCGAGAAGAGCGTATGTCTCACTGTTCCCCAACATCCGAAGACAAGCGAGACACGGCTCCCACTCTACCCGACACAGTTTTTAAGCACACCGCTGCAATGTCATACAAAAATGTTGCGGATCAGAATTTTAATCTCATATAAAATTTATCTTCAAAAAATTATGGTTACAGAGGCCGCGGCTCACGTGTTGAAGCCAGAAGGTGAAGCGGCACAGACAGAGACTGTATCTAGTGATCCAGGAGTACAGGAAAAGATTGACCAGGTATCACACATACAATACTTCTTCCTTTCTTTATTTGTCAATCAATATTTTAGATTATTACTGCCATTATCGAGTAGATAATGATATTACAAGTTTCTTGCGATCATTTCAATGAACTAACAAGATGGTGGCTTGCTACTTTTCAGGGAAATCTTGTGTCAAGTCACAATCCATCCTCCGTGGTGTTATTTCCCATCCACTTCACTTGTCCACAATAACCAATTTATATTACGTAAAACACCACCAATATTACAAAATATACGAGCCTTGTTACGGACAGCCATGTGCAAGACACTGAATAGTTGAATAGTGAATAGTTATAGGAAGTGAAAGACATGAATTTATTACGGTTTAGTTTATATTACATATTGTTGTAGTACGTAGAAACTCACAGTGTTAGCAATAAGTTATATGGACATTAATGAACGAATAGGCAGATAATTTATTAGGAATAAATATTGTTTTAAACTGTGCAGGATGTAATAAATATATGTCAATGCCACTGTGAACGGAATAAGCACAAAGAACGAAACCCATATGCCTTATGCATGAAACGTGCGCATCCTAGGGGGTCTCGGTCGAGCTGATTTCTATCTTATGCGGGCCACACGGATAGAGTACGTTTATCGACCCGCCATAGCTGCGAGACCTTTAAATAAGGAATACAAATTTATTAACAAACAGTAAAATCATAGACTATGATCGGAACGGTCACCGAGTAGACTCTGATCGATAGGGTTTAATCGGAATATTGACACGACAGAGGCTAATAAGAACTTAAATAATAAGATCGTAAGACGGTTTGAGTGGCTGCACTAATATTATAAGAACTTGTGTTAATACAACACATTATACAAATATTACAGGCAGGTGATTTACAACCTCAATATTATATTCGCAATAAGCCTGAAACTCAAATATACAATACTGTTAAAACTGATGTTTAAGAACGCATTCTCAGAAGAGCAAACGTGAATTTTTACTGTTTTTCAGTACGCATAACAACAGAGCTATTAAACTATGGTATATATAATGATTAACTGTGGATACATTGAACCTCCCCCCTCGGCAGCGGCTCAAGCCTAGGTCCGTTCCCTCGGCGTAGAGCCCTTGAGTACGCTGCTCGCGCGATACACTCACACAGAATCTTACATCACTGCAACAACATTACACATTTTCTGACACAAAATATATATAAGAGTTGTTGAGGTATGTATGCTTGGTACACATATATGTCAATATAATCAATAACTCATATAAGTATGAATATGTTGCTTAGCTTAAGTTAGCTCAGATAGCAAAGCGCTAATCTCAGGTACTACTGGTCCGATTTCAAAAAGCTTTCCATGGTTAGATATCTTATTAATCGAGGAAGGATATAGGATATATATCATCACGCTAAGACCAATAGGAGCGGAACATCAATGAAGAATGTATCAAAATGGTTTTTTGTCCTTTTACGAGCTATTGCTGCGTGTAATGTTAGCCCAAAGTAACTATTCCACGCGGACGAAGTCGCAGGCATAAGCAAGTTTTGTATAAATTTTAAGTTAAAATTGACTATTAAGTAACATTATATAATGAAATGTTTCAGGTGTCAGCAGCGATATCACAGACATTACAGAATCTGAACACAAACAGCGAAAACCTACAGACTCCGTTCTCAGAACAGGATCTAGCGAATATGTTTAATAATTTCAACCTCGGTGAAGGAGGACAGGTATGATATATACATTTTTACATGTGTTTCAAAATGAGCGAAATCCAATTTTTGTTGTTCCTAATATTGTTGGTATGTTATTTTTCAAAATCTTAAAATTATGTACATCTATACATCAAAAAGAATCTTAACGTATCTGTACTTTTAGATTTTTGTTATAAAAAAAATGTTGCTAGTGTCTAAGAATAAGTTATAAAATACAATTCAATCAATTTAAGAAATGTCGTTCTGTCTGTATGAACACTCATCACTGTTAAAAAACTGTTCATGATAAATGATGAAAATCACACATATCTTCGAGTAACATTTTTAGTCTTTGTTTCATTATAATCTGTTCGGTCTATCAAAAGTTATTGTGACTTTAATGTATACGACACGACTTAATTAAGAGAGAAAAGTAGATAAGTAAATGGATGTAATACATTTGCGCGTTGTTGCGGGGTGGTAGGGTGTCTGTACCCGACTGGATCGCGACCACCGTACACCAGGTGGAACACCCGCCATAGTGGCACGTTTGGGCGTGTCGCGTTCCGGGATCAGCCGGTGTATATCCAGCAACCGGGGGGGAGGGGGGGGGGCTGTCCCTGACTGGGTCGCTTTCAGGCCGGCATGACAGCGGCGACCGGCGATAGATAGTATGTCTTTCGGTGGTCGCCATTGTTTTTGGATTGTACTGTGCTTACCATCAGGCACAGTACAGTCACTTTGCCGAGCTACAATAAAAAAAAAAAAAAAAAAAAATTCAGATGACTATATTAGTTACTCTTTTTTCACAAATCCCACGCGGACGAAGTCGCAGGCACAGCCAGTGTATAATATGAAGATCGTAAAAAAAAAACTAAAAACATTATCAACGGCAAAATTTGATAGAAATTAAACATGTCTTATGAATGATTAAAATTGGACTTCAATCACTTTGAAATGTGACATTATTATAGTAGACGAATAATGTGTTTTGAATATATTCTTCGTTTCTTATGATGGTCATGTTGCTTTATTCAAATTGAGTTCTGGATTCATTATGAGGTATCTTTCTTCTGAATAACTAAAAAAAATCTTTTCAAATATATAAAAATCAACGAAGTTTGTCCACAATGAAGTAGGAAACTACTCAACCGATCTTCGTGAAATGTTGGCATTTATGTATAATTTAGTCCAACTTTAAAGATATGATAATTTGTATGTTGATTAATGGCCTCGTTATTTTTAATTTTTTTTTATATCAGGCATACGAAAAGGTGTGTCACCTGATGTTAAGCCACCACCACCGTCCATAGACACTTGCAACACCAGAAGAGTCGCAAGTGTGTTGCCGCCCTGTGTTTGGGGGAGGGGGGAGGGGAGGGGAGGTGGATTATCGGGTGCTCTCACTGACCGAACGAAACGCAATAATGCAAGCACTGTTACTTCACGTCAGTTTTCTGCGAGAGGGTGGTAGTACCCCGGGCGAGCCGACCCATTCATACTGAAACCAGTAAAAGCTTCAGTGTGGCTCTACCACCTCTGAAGATACAACTTGTCAATGTTGATTATTGTTATTAATTGTAAGTGTCATCAATCTCGAACAGATGGCGCTTTAAACTAGTTTCTTACCAGAAAACTGTAACCGACTGTTATGCATATCTCATAGATAGAGCCACGTTTTAATTTTTTATTCCTCTTTCAATAACTGAGCCACAGCAACGCGTGACCGGTTCAGCTACTTGCCTATGTATTTTGAATGCCTCAATATTTTTTAATTATAAATTGAATGATCGTAAGCACACCCTTCGCTAGCTACTACCCTCGAAGTGTGAAATCAGTCGCCAAGAGTCTTTTGTTGTGTTCCGGCACAAGCACTTGAGAGTTAGTCTCCTCTAGGTATAGCGTGTCATTCAACATGAAATGAAATCGTGGTCAGACACTAAAACCTATACGGTGTTATTACAAAAAAGTTAAATACGTATTGAATGATTGCTTTAAAAAGGATTCGAATTAAATGCACCGCGGTCGCTGAATGTTCGCCATTTTGCTCTTTTGTCTCGCTTTGTTTACATTAGGTTATACTTGCTTATTTTTTTTTCTCGAACTGATATGCTATTGATCTGGCAAGGTCTTTACAACTTCACCGGACTACTAAGGCGAGCGCTTATGGTACTCAGTCTATTATATTTTTAGGTAACACGCTCAAGGATGCTCGGCACACCTCGGCTTAAGCTGTACCGGAGAAAACCCGATCTGACCTAGTTAAACTATTCTAAGTTATTCATACATATATTCGTTTGTGAATCATATAATCGAAAGTCCATGATTCACAAACGCATACTTGTATATCGGAAATGAAACGAACTAAACTATTCGATTCAGTTCGATAAGGGAAAAAACAAAACCCTTCCACCATGTGTATATATGTGCACGTGTGTGAGAGGTGATCTCATGTGTGAGTACAAGTGATGTAGGTGAGTCACTGTATCGCGATGAGGTTAGACTTGCGAAAAAGGATAACGCGAACTTGCCTCGGGCGAGCGCGGTGCATTTAATACAAAACCTTTTTTTAAAGCAAGTATTCAATATGTATTTAACTTTTTTGTAACTAGCGGGCCCGGCAGACGTTGTCCCGCCCTGATTATGAAAAAATCCTTGACAAATTATATACTAAAACGTTCCTCTTTAATCACTCTATCCACTGGTGAAAACAGCATGAAAATCCGTTCGGTAGTTTTTGAGTTTATCGCGAACAGACAGACAGACAGACGCGGTGGGGGACTTTGTTTTATACTATGTAATGATAACACCAATAAAGTATAAAAAAAATGTAAATATGATATTTGATTGAAGAAGGCTTTACTTTGCAGAAATCCATTATTAAATATTATAATGGATGTTACTTTGCAATTCCACCTGGAATTGATTGACTACTACTACATCCTACTACTACTTGCTAATAGTGTTTTAGTACTATTATAGTAAAAAATACTTTCTGTTGTAGTGAGACGCAGTAGTGGTCAATCAAATCCAGGCGGAAGTGCAAAGTAAAATCCGCTATAATATTTATAACTAGCTTCTGCCCGCGACTTCTTCCGCGTGTAATAGTTACTTTGGGCTAACGCTAACATGCAGCGGAAGCTCTCAAAAGAAAGAAATAAAACCTATTTGTATCATTCTTCATTGGTGCTCCGCTCCTATTGGTCTTAGCGTATATATAGCCTATAGCTTTCCTCGATAAATGAGCTATATAACACTGAAAGAATTTTTCAAACCTGACCAGTAGTTCCTGAGATTACTCCCTACAACCTCGCAAACTTTGCCTCTTTATACTATTAGTATAGATATGTAAATATGATGTTACAGCAAGAGGGTAACATGTTCGTACCGTTCATGCAAGGCATGATGCAGTCTCTCCTCTCGAAGGACGTGCTGTACCCCTCCCTCAAGGAGCTGGTGGACAAGTACCCGACTTGGCTTGCGGAGAACAAAGGGAAAATAGAACAAACTGAATATGACAGGTGAGCAATATTCTATTTCTTTTGCTGTTTGTTGCGAAAGTTTTTACCAGGTATTATAAAATAAGCCCCTTTTAATGAAACCTTGGTACCCGTTTTGAGGGGACAAGGTTAGGTATATCATTAGATATTGGACGAATTTTTAATATCTGACTATAAAAAATATTTATTTACACATGTGGATAATCCATATCTATACATATAATAACAATGTAAATCATAACGTCTCTGTAGTTTTTAGATTATTGTAAAAAAAAATGTTGCAAGTGTCTAGGAATAAGTTATAAAATACAATTCAAACATTTTTTTAAACCTATGTCTGTTTGTACATGCATCATTGCTAAAGTACTGCGTTTATGATAAAATCATAAAGTATATCTTCGAGTAATATTTAATCTTTATTATCTTGCTTTATATCTTGCTTTATTTAAGCACGGAGACGTAGAGAAAAAATATAGTAATTAGACTGCATTAAATAGAATACATTCAGATGACTTTATTAGTAACTGTTTTGTACATCAGATTCCACGCGGAGGAAGTCGCGGGCGCAGCTAGTAATTTTAATGTTTCACATCTGCCAGCTGTCCAGTGACAGCTTACAATTTTTTTTTACAATTATGTCCAGGTAGGGGGTAGAGGGTTGTGGACAGTTTGGGTGATAGGGCTCCTTGAACCTACATTTGGGTCTGTCGTGTATCTGGTAACCGGTCTGCAACAAAAAAAATGAACCGGTCTTCATAAAATGGACTTTGTCTGTATAACGTTCATCAGGTTTGAGAAGCAGCAGGAGCTGATGCAGCAGGTATGCGCGGAACTAGAACCGGAACAGGAGTCCGACCCGGACGATGTCAAGAAGAAGCGCTTCGAGAAAGTTCTAGAACTAATGCAGAAGGTATTTATGTATTATAATTTAAAAAATACCAATAAGAGATCAAAATGAAGCCGCCATAAAGGCAATAATCTCAGTTGAAAATCCGATCTAAAATACTTAATAGTTAGTAAAAAATAACAACAGATGCTCACATTACAGCAATTTTTGACATAAATAATAAATTAAAGGAAAGCAGAAAGAAGGTGCGGACCAAGATTCTGCACAAAAAAATGCAGAAGGTATAGCTATTCAACATGAAATTAGTTTATTGAGGGCTGTTTATAAATCAATAGCGATTTTCACGATGTTAGTGATTCTTCCAGGTTTTGAAGGAAACGCTCAATAAAAATTCAGGACTGTATTAAACAAAATAAAGCACTACAAATCGCATCTTACAAGCCGGTTGCAATACACATTATGCCTCGATCTTTATAGTGTATTTTGTACTTACAACTAGTAACGTGGTCCGCCCATCAGTTGCGGCACACATTTGACCATTTTTTTTAAATATATAATACAGGCAATATATATAATATAGGCAAACGAACAGGTGGGTCACATGATGTTAAGTGATCACCACCGTCCATAGATACTTTCAACGCCAGGAGAGTCGCAAGTGCGTTGCTATTCTGTGTTTGGGGTTTTTTTTTTTTATAGTCCCCCCTTTACCTCGGACGTAATCCGAGACCTTGTTTTTCTACTTCCCTGTATCCCTATTATCATACGTTATAATTGCGGAATGTTAAATCTGTGTATTTTTTTATTTTTTTATTGGTTTAATTTCCTTGGTTTATTTGCTTATCCTAGTTTCATAGATGTTAACACTTATATTAATTTAAAGTTAAGGTAAGTTGTTTGGGGGATTGGGGAGTGGGGGAGGGGGAAGGGAGGTGTGCCTCTGTTAGTTCACGTCGGTGTTTCTGCGTGTCGGGTGGTAGTACCGGGGGCGAGCCGACCCATTCATGCTGAAACCAGTAATAGCTTCAGCGTGCCTCTACCACCTACCATACATTTTTACATATTTTGTACTTTTTACAAAATGTCTAGTTCCGTAGACTAAGTAATAATAATAAATACGTACACATTATACAATAACTACAAACATTACATGATTTAAAATAAGAGAAATACTGAGGGATATACAATTAATATGACGAGTAATATATAACATGCGAGACTCATTTGTCCTCAACAGTAATAATGATGGAACGTGTCGTTACATTTCAAAATGAACTATAGCCAATTTTAATTGTTTCTATAACATATTATTTTTTTCAAGTTTTCCAGCTTTTATATACAATGTACTAAGTTCCAATTTTACCGCTCATAAGCAATGATAGTATAAATAAAAAGTTGAAAAAACGTTACCTACATGATATTTTGACAAAACAAATGACAGGATAACGCACACATACGTAAAGTAATATTGTGACGCGACACTGTCTTAGAAAAAAGTGGAAGTAAGATGGCATATTCTCTATACTGGTGGTGAAAAGTAAAGAGTTATATATTGCTTAGATACGGGCCGATTGACAGGCATTATCATACTATTAACGTTGACACGATACTGATATCACGTTTGCTAACTAGCCAAGTTTTAACAAGGCGCTATAGAAGCGTTTATGAGTGAGGTATCTACAGCTTCTTAGTTATAATATCATTGAACGGAATACAAATGAGTCGTTACATTTCAAAATGAACTAAATCCAACTTTAATCGTTCGTCTTTATACACCCAGAACGAAGTTCCAATTTTGCCGCTCATAAGCAACGAAATAATGAGTAAAAAGCTGTAGATATGTCATAAGCGCTCCGACAGCGCCATTTTAAAACTTGGCTAACTAGCTTCTTTATCACGGCTGCCCCGTCGATTCGCCCGTATTTAAGCAACATATAACTATTTATTTTTCACCACTGATATTGAGAATATGCCATCTCACTTCAACATTTTATCTAAGACAGTGTGGCGTTACAATATTACTTTACGTATGTGTGCGTTATCGTGCCATTTGTTTTGTCAAAATATTATATAGGTAATGTATCTACAGCTCTTAGTTATAATCTCAGTGGCTCATAAGGCTTTCAGTTTTTTTTTTGTTCTTTATATTTTGTACATTAGGCAAGGCTAAAATTAGATTTAGTCTATTTTGAAGTGTAATGACTCACATGTATTGCATATGTACGATAAATGCTGTAATCGACTGTAATTAGTGGCATAATTACTTTTAACAACTTGAATTTATGTTATAGCTATTCTATTATGTCCCTTTTGTCGATTATTTTCTTATAAATAAATATTTTTAACAGATGCAAGATCTAGGCCAGCCTCCGACCGAACTGGTGGGTGATATAGGTACCCCCCCACAGGGATTTGCTCCCCCCACAGGTCCGGATGCGGCGCAGTGCGTCGTCATGTAGTGCCTTTAACACTAAGCATTGCCCCCGACTGCGTGTATCGGTGCTTACACTATACACTACAACACACGCTACAGATATATTAAAAACTCTACCATACAAACTTTAGTATATATATCAAAATCCAACTGACAATTTTATAGACAATAATAAAAAGTATTAAGATTTTTCATTAAAAACTGTACACTATATATATCTATTCGCAATAATATATATAAAATATATAATAAATATATAATGCAATTATTAAAACGGCTATAATAATGAAATTTAATTTATTATACCCCGAGAGAAATCATCGAAAATATCTAAATCTACTGTATAGTAGAATAATAAAAGAGTGACAACACTAGCTATCCGTTATTTACCGAGTTGTCTTTCTTAACTTGGGTATTGTTTAAATCGTTATACCTTAAAAATATTGAAGATAAAAAATCATATGCCATATAATCGTGCACATGTGACGATACTTTTCCCGTTCATTTTTTTTTTCACTTTTTAGATATTAGAGTTTTTATTTTGCTTGTTTTCTCGAATAACTTACTAAAAATATTATTAATTCTTCATCTACTATGATCCTTTGGGATGGAGAAATTTTGATATGGGCGTCAAAAAATTCATTTGTATATTTTGATAAAGTCGACATTTATGTTTTTAGTAACTATTTGAACGATACCCAAGTGAAAAAAAGCCAACTTGGTAAATAACGAACACCCTAAGTAACACAGAGTAGACTGACATTAAGTCCAGTGCCCTAGATAAATATATCATCTATATATCTTAATATATATATTTCTTGTGTGCGTGTGTATGTGACTGAACTCCTCCTAAACGACTGGACCGATTTTGATGAAATTTTTTGTGTGTGTTCGTGGAGATTCGAGAATGGTTTAGATTCACAATTGGACCCGGCAGGTGGCGCTGCGATCGACTTTTAGGATTTTTTTTGTTTTCAAGGCAGGACAACGTCCGCCCGGTCCGCTAGTATATATATATATGTCTACAAAGAAGTTTTTTTTTATATATATGTATACTTACATAAAGTGGTCTTTAAGCTCTAACATCGGTATGATTTTTATCTGTAGCGGTGTTGCTATGTAAAAGTAATGTATTTATAATATATAAATGAAGTTTTAATAAAAAAGTAAAACCGACTTCAAAAAAATGTACTCTATTAAAATGCACCAAAACGTTTTTGACCATAGTGTGGTACATACCTTGTCTTAGATTGTCATAAATCAAGATTTTATAGGATTTTGAAGAGTTCCCTGATGTATCTTTGATATAGTAAGGTCCAATGCGAATTAAGTTAAAATGAGACCCTTGAAGGTGTCCCTTTTACAATCATAAAAAAAAGAAGTTTCCAATTTTGTTTATAAAGACTGCTGTTCTAAGGTAACAGACCTTGACAAAATTACAACCGGATAGCGAACCTTTTTTTGAAGTCGGTTAACAATAATATATGTGATTTTGATAATGTTTTTAAATAAAATAATTTAGGTGTGCATGGAGAAAGTTAACACGTTAATTGGCAATATTTAGTTTTGACACTGGCTACACCTTCCGTTCCGATTTTTATTGCAACCATACTTTTTCGAAATGATACAGAGTGGAAAATTTTAAACAGATTATGCTAATAATATCTTGAAACTATTAAATGTTGCCAATTGTGAAAAAACATTTGCGAAGTCTTCTTTAAGCGCGATACTAAAAGTAATTCATTATATATAATATTATATTAAAGTATATATTAATAATTTATCAAAATCACTCCAAATATGTTGGCATTTAGTCGAAAAATAGTATTGCGGTGGTTTGTTCTATTAAGTTGTTGTATTATTGTGTGCTTAGCAAAGGGTTGGGTTGATGGATTTTGTGAAATTTTATGTGCCAAAAACTAAGATAAATAAAATATATAGCAGTGCACGGAGATATCATTTAACCACGGGCATAGTTCAATGTCACAGAGTATAAATACTATGATGCTACAAAAACTCCATTTAACAAGGGAGCCACCAACTTATTACAAATTATTACAAGACCCTCCAGAATTGGCAATTATAAAATGATGTCTGACTTGGCTGTATAGTCTAGATACCTTTGCCTTTTCTTTAAAATGGAAAAACACCAAAAATAAAATATCTGTGGTAATTTTATTAGACAGTTTTGTTTTTTCTTTTCGCTCCTAGATATCGAGTGTAAGACTATTGCTTAAATTCAGTCTCAAAGTTCGTTCGTTTTCGAAAAAGCATATCTTCATGTCCGTTAAGGCCTCGCCAGGCCAATAGCAGGCCAGTTCGAGAAGAAAAAGGGTGGGATTTGTTATCCTATTCTAATACTCTTGCATAGAAGTGACCTATTCATAAAGTATACTCGAGGTTGTATTGCTACCCGTGAATGCGCTTTCTGTGCACTGCTATAGGTGAAAGTCCCAATACCGATTAATTTTACCTGTAATACCTACTTAATAACATATAAAATTGATCGATTTATGTTTGTCGTTGTGCAATCCTTTCCTGACAGAATGTATTTATGGCACAAAAATATTGCGCGTAACAAATTATGTTATTTATCGTTTGTTTGTTTGTTTTATTTATGTAATAAAGATAATTTAGTTAACTGATTTGTTGTTTTATTTAATGTAAGTTGTATATTGGCTGTGGCCCATTAATAAAAACTTATTCAGGGTCGGTTTAATTTTTTAAATATATATATAGAATAGAGTTTATATACTTGTATAATTTCATCACATAAATTTTTTTTACCAAAAAAATAAACCGCCTTCGATGTGAAAAACTAATGAAGCACTAAAAAGCGATAAATAACTGAATTATTAAATTAACCAAATTAAATAAAAAATATTGATATTCGCGTTACATAATAATATATTTGAAGTCGATGCCAACCTAAATTCATATCATCTATATACAAAGTTTTGGTTCACTCTCGTGTCCCATGATGTATATCTGTATAGGTAGTATACATATTTTATTACCTGCAACAAATTTGAAATGTAGGTTGGCATCGACTTCAAATATATTATTAGGTAGCGCGAATATCAATATCTTTTATTTAATTTGGTTAATTTAATAATTCAGTTATTTATCGCTTTTTAGTGCTTCATTAGTTTTTCACATCGAATGCGGTTTATTTTTTTGGTAAAAAAATTTTATTTTTCCATTTTTAGTGTACATAAACATATCTGGTTTCTAACAGGTATAATAAATCTGTCATAGTGGGAGCATCCAGCAGTCGGAACATTCAGCAGTCGAAATTAACACATAAATAGTAACGCATATTTTATTACAGAATCTTACGAAGATTCCAATTATCATAGGTGTTTGCTAACAGCGCCATCTATTATTTTCTATGTTAATCAATACTGACAATTTTAGGTTAGATTAAACTGTTCATAACTTCTAAGAATTCCACATGTTTATTCACCTAAGCACTGATAGAAGTCATTTAATAAACCGGTGTCACGCCACACTCGACGCGTGACACCATCTTAAGAAAATGTGCGTCGTACGATAACATTTCTAACTTGATTTGAATCTTGATTTAAAGCAGACCTAAATTAGTGTCACGATAATTAAAATCGGACTTGTGAAATTGTAATAGAAATATTCTAGATTTAAGTAACATTTGGAACCTTTTATTATTTATTAAAACCGGAAATACAGACTATGTGCAGTCGAGATAGAATAGTAAAGTTGCTATTTAAAATGAATAACAATGTAATTAAAACATATTGGCATTGTTATTAGTTATTAGTATTACTTTGTAATTACTAGAATAATTGTCGATCTAAAATGAGTTTTATGGCAAATAAGGATTTGTAAAGTACTTCGGTTGTTACAACGGTGAATTATTTTAAGATAATTAATGATAACGTAATTATTCAATGTATGATGTTAAAATCGTTATTTATTTATAATTAGAATTATTAGCGAACATAAAGTGTAACTATGTACAAAATCGTAATTAAGTACTTCGTTAAACTAAGACTTGCTTCACTTGGGTTGTCGGTAGGTGAAGGAAGGCGATTCCTTTATAAGTGCTTGTACTAGGTTGTGCAAGACAGAGACTCATTATTCATTATTGTTTCGAGTTCGTGAGATCTATCGTTATTGTCGCTAAGTGATAATTATTGTCTCTGAGATTATTGTAAAAGCATTATTAAAAAGAACAAGAATCGAAGAAGTCGTTGTTTCATTTCATAGTGCCAGTCGTGTTGTGAAAATACATACAAATGGAGGACGATGCCATCCGTGCTCTGCTCTATAGGCTCTACCTATCTACTCTCACAAATCGGTTCCAATTTCACGAAAATACGTAAAGACGAAGTTGGTGAAAATCAAATAAACGATATTTCATCCCCTTAAGGGTTGAATATTTTCTTGAAATTTAAATGCGACCACCTCTGAATATAACCAATTCAAATAAAAAAAGAATCATTAAAATCGATTCATAATTGACGGAGATATCGATTAACATACATAAAAAAAACATACAACAGAACGTAGTAACCTCCTCCTTTTTCGAAGTCGGTTAACAAGGAAAATACGGTGTGTCCCTCTCTTTTTCTGTGTAATTTGTATATTTTCTATTGTTTTCCAATACAAACAACATCAAGTATTAGTATATTAAATCAAAAAATGCATTATATATATCTGAAAAAAATATACATTTACTAAAATTCCCTTATGAAATAATAAATTATATAGAAAAATCTATACTAATATTATAAAGATATAAAATTTGTGAGTTCTTGACGTCGTAGGGGGTAATCTCAGGAATCACTAATCCGATTTTGAAAATTCTTTTACCAATAGAAAGCCACGTTATTGGTGAGTGTCATAGGCTATAATATATTAACCCGAAAAATGAAAAAACTTTTTTGTGGAAGTCTGATTTCCAATGTAAGTCGGAGAAAAAACGGTCGATCGAAAACGTTTCTTACGAACGCTGCCTTAACGATGAGAGATATATGATTTGAGTTCCAGAGAAAAGTTGAAATGGTTGATAATGCCTACAAAAAAGTCATCGACAGCATATGTCTAACTTTTATAGTTAAGTCACAAAAAGGTAGTTTTTATAAACGTTTACCGCCCAACGAAGTGGGCACAGGACAAGTAGTACTAAATGAAAAACAATATAAGATTCAATGAAATGCCTAGTCCACACCTTTATTGTTGAGATTATACAACTGTTACGGAAAAATGTTCTTTTTTTCGTTCACCCAATGGATGGTGCTGTTTTATTTATGAACTTTATATTTATGTGTAACAAAATTTTGTTGATATGGCCATATAACATCCCAAGGAGAGAGAAAGAGAGAGGAATTAATTCCGATTCCCGAAGTGGAACCTTCGAACACGCTATTAGCACGATACAGTGATACTGCACTTACTAGTTTTCACACGCACTGAACACTGTACCTTAACACGCACACCGTAAGAATCATTTAGTAGAAGGGTTTTTATTAATTTTTTTTTTCGAATTTGGTTAGTCTGTTCCTACAAATTCGAAATGCATATACGTAGTAGTAAGGATAGATTCGCGATTTTGCATTTAAAGTACCTAATAGCTTAACCCGAGGTTTGGTCACCTTAGCACCCTCGAAGTTGTTGCCCTACAGCTGAGTGCCTTAAGCGCTCATCTAAAAAGCCCGGTAAAGCTGTGAAGGAAAAAATACTTTCAACGAATATCGCAAACTCTGATAAGGAACTTCGTTCTACTGTATACACATTTTGTTAACCTGTTTGAATAACAATTCGTGATCGGATTCTAAATTCAAATCATATATATGTTGCCATACTCTAATTATGATATGAGATGTATAAGGATATTAAAACACAACTCACTTGGGAACCTCATTCTTTTTGAAATCGGTTAATAAGTTGCTGTCAAACAAAGCATAATCTAATGGTAGTCAAAATGGGATCTCACTTACGAGGTGATTCTCATAGCGTGGTATGGATTGGTGTGTATTTATATTATAGTAGTCACTGTGGATCGGTGAGTGGCTCTTATATTACAAAAAAAAACCCGTGCAGTGTTTTTTTTCTCATAGGTGTGTAAATTAACATTGCAAAAATATATGTATTTAATAGAGTTTATCCTATTTTTTTATATCATAGGAGGCAAACGAACAAGCGGATCTACGTGATGTTAAGTGATCACCGTCGTCCATAGACATTAGCAACAGGGTCCGGTAGTCGCAAGTGCGTTGCCAGCCTGTGTTTACGGGAAGGGAGGAGGGAGACAGGGGATGGGAGAGCGAATTAAAAAATATTATAATGATTAATATGATTTATAGACTTGAAAAGTCTAATATGTTTTACTTAAAAGATTCATATCTAGAACTTCGAAGAATAAAAAAAATGTAGTTGTCAGAACTGTCAAATTCATTCAAATAACAAATGCCAAAATAAAGACTGCGAAAGATGATAGGAAGTGTTTATTATAATTAGATAAAAATGTTCAATAAAGTTTTACAACGTGCCTTAAAGTTTCGACTGAAAAAAACGTATCCGACGAATATTTACGACTTATCGAGGGGATCAGCTATAGCAGTCCGGAGACCGTACAGCGATGAAGTGCGTCGCGCGCAGGCGCAGAGCGTTGCATCTCCGGGGCCTACAATATTCGACAAGATTATATCAAAAGAAATTAAAGCCGACATAATATATGAAGATGAGTTATGTTTAGCTTTCAATGATATATCACCTCAAGCGCCCGTTCATTTCCTAGTAATACCGAAACGCAGAATACCGAGATTGCAGGATGCTGAGCAGACAGACTTAGAGGTAGGTATTATTAGACCAAATTATGTCACCTGTGCTATTTTTCGTGGCGGTAAATGAAGTATGGAAAATTTATGAAAAATTACCAATTATTTTTACATGATTTCTTTTGTATATTTTTGTAAATCTTATGAATTCTCAAATGCATTAAATATACAATTAAAATTTTGTTACTGTATTCAATGCCTATAACACAAGGTTATAAAACAAGAAATATTGAATATAGAAAAAATAAACCTAATATTTGATTATGTACCATAGTGTTGTGGTTTGATTTTTTTAAATACCCGTCAGTGGTAACAAACCGGTTATACGAAAATAACTATTTTATATAAGAATTTGACAAGACAGTCAAATTTTTCTGTTTTTAAATGTTCGTATCAACCTTTTTTATTTTCTCTCGATTATTTTTCATATTTGATACTTCATTATTATATATACAATTTTTGTAATGATAAGATACTATTTTAGTATTAATCCGTGTGGAAAATAATAAAAAATAATTGGTCCTCTCATTAATGATCTTAGTTGTGCACTGAATCGGTTATGTCCTAACTATGCACTACCTTAGTGCAGGAAGGAAGCGAATGAGCTGTGACAGCAACCAGCAATTGTTGAAAACCAATTAGCAATAGAAAATTAATAGAATGTAATTTCTAGTGTAAACAGATATAAAAGTAGGCATTCTAAAAAAAATTGGAAAACTAGGTAAAAAGGCTCCACTTTTACCTTCATAAAAAATTATCATCTCCCTTTTCCATCCCTTCCTACTTCATCACATTGTCAAAATTGTTTTATAATCTAGAGTCCTACAGTTCTTTCCAAAGTTAAGTTTCCCAAAAACCATGGTTTTTTAAATTCCCATATCTAAGTAAGGCCGTTACTTCCATCATTTGGTGTATTCATCTAGGTCATACTTGTAGACCAGTGCATCTGGCCAAATAAAGGATTAGGGACCATTGGCTCTGCGAATGCGGGTTAGACGACTTCTCCAGATCATATATTCTTTAATTGTTCGAGAAACTGATTCTCCCTTTATGATGTCCTCCCTCCTTATATTCCCAGTCCTACTAACCTTACATGTGTCTTAGCTCTAGTGAATAATAACCCTTAAATTTACCTGTCTTGTCATTATTTATTAAAATTAACAAAATCAAACTTTAATCAGATTGTCTATTTTTTAATCAATATGTGTCTAAATTTGCCTATATGTACTTTTGTGGGAACATACAATAACTTGGTCTGACCACAAATTAATTGTCTTCGTTTTCGAAGTAAAGTTTTTAATCGGTCTCCTTTGTTTATGACACTATCTGAAACAGACAGCGCACACTCGTGTATCTACATGACATTGGCGGAATTGTGTATTGCTTACACACAGCGCCATAAATTAAAGAAGAAAATGAAGCCTATTTTTTTTTATGTTATAGGGTGCAAACGAACAGGCGGGTCACCTGATGGTAAGTGATTACCGCCATCCATAGACCCCAGCAACACCAAGGGAATCGCAAGCGCGTTGCCGGCCTGTGTTTGAGGGAGGGGTAGTGGGGGTTGGGAGAGGGGTCAGGGGGGAGTTGGTTATCAGTCGCTCTCACTGACCAAACGAAACGCAACAGTGCAAGCACTGTTACTTCATGTCGGTTTTCTGTGAGAGGGTGGTACTACCCCCAACGAGCCGACACATTCATGCTGAAACCAATAATAGCTTCAGCGTGGCTCTACCACCTACTAAAGTCTATAAAAAAGTCTAATCAATACATATAGCATCAACATAAAGTAGTCTACTTATAAATGTAATTGATAGGTATATGAACGTAGTTCCTTTGTGGTTTAATCACTATGATCATTTAGTTTGTAGATTTTTTGACTTTGAGTGACCCATTACCATTTTTTTAATGCCCAACATAACAGACGGGAATCAGCTAGTGTTGTGTAAAAATACAAAAAATATTCAATCCTTCATATCATAGAGGTATACTCATAGATTTAATCATTCTTTAAGAAATTTGAAATGGATTTTACGACTCTGTCTATATTTTTGCCTATGCAAATCAGCAGCACACCAGATTCCTTCCAGCTAATCACCTAATCTGTAATCTCTTTTGAATTAGTTTAACACCACTCAGAAGAATTTGTTGTGTAGCTTGCATGTTAGTTGAGTAGTTAACATGACAACAAACTCTAATATATAGTAAATTAGAACTATTACAAATTGCTATAGTTCAAAGTATGTTTAATGGAAATAATTAATTACGTAAGGGGTTGTTCTAGTATGGTAGATTTCTAGTAATTGTAATTAGTAATTTTTAATAAATGAGAGCCCTCATCAGCAAAAGTAATCAATACACTTACTTTGGAATATTGTAAACCTAGCAATATATTGAATCACTATACATTTCCTATTTGATTCTGTAGAGTTTTTGTATTTTCGAAATCCGAGGTTCAATGGGACCTTTTTGAAAATTTCTCCTTTTCGATAGAAAAATAATTCTCCAAATTGGTTTATAAATGACAGATTTCTGTGGTAACAAATCATTACATAGTATAAAACAAAGTACCTCACCGCGTCTGTCTGTCTGTCTGTTCGTGATAAACTCAAAAACTACTGAACAGATTGTCATGCGGTTTCCACCAGTAGATAAAGTGATCTATGAGGAAGGTTTTGGTATATAATTTGTCAAGGATTTTTTTATAATTAGGGCGGGAGAACGTCTGCCGGGCCCGCTAGTATTAAATAAAAGAATGAGCAGAAAACACTTTGTAAAGGTGATATCTAGAAAAGGACATTTGATGTCAGGAAATAAATATGGCATAATCAGAAATCTTTGTTTATCCACAATAATCTTCAAACTATTCAACCGATCTTCATAAACTTGAGAGATAGGATAATCTATATTACGACTAATGGCCTCAATATTATTTAATTACAAATTAAATGATGTCAATGTTGATTATTGTTATTATTTGTAAGTTTCATTAGTCTGAAACAGATGGCGCTTTAAATTAGTTTGTTGACAGAAAACTATAGGACTGTTATAGATGACGCTACGTTTGAATTTTGAAATTAGTTTATCATCATTTAATTCAACTTGTAATAACTGAGCAACAGCAACCTATGGCAGGTTCAGATGATAAAATATTTTTTCCAGGAAACAATGACTGTCTATTGAATAAACATTTATATTCATGACATAAATGACATTTAGTATGACCCGCCAATTCAGTATGATCACTACATAATATATTATAAATAACTAGCTGGCACGGCAGACATTGTCTTGCCCTGGTTATAAAAAAATCCTTGACAAATTATATACTAAAACGTTCCTCATGAATCACTTTATCCACTGGTGAAAACCGCATGGAGATCCGTTCAGTAGTTTTTGAGTTTATCGCGAACGGACAGACAGACAGACGCGATAGGGGACTTTGTTTTATACAAAGTCCTCTGCCACGTCTATCTGTCGGTTCTCGATAAACTCAAAATCTACTGTACGGATTTTCATGCGTATGTCACCAGTATAGAAGGTGGTAGAGCCACGCTAAAGCTCTCACTGGTTTCAGCATGAATGGGTCGCCTCGCCCAGGGTACTACCACTGTCTCGCAGAAAACCGACGTGAAGTAACAATGCTTGCATTGTTGCGTTTCGTTCGGTCAGTGAGAGCGCCGGATAACCCACCGCCCCTTCCGCAAACACAGGGTGGCAACGCACTTGTGACTTTTCTGGTGTTGCAAGTGTCTATGGACGGTGGTGATCACTTAACATCAGGTGACCCACCTGTTCGTTTGCCTCCTATAATATAAAAAAAAAGTAAAAAAAGATAAAGTGATTCATGAGGAAAGTTTAGGTATACACTTTGTCAAGGTTTTTTTTTATTATCAGAGCGGGACAAAGTCCGCCGTGCCCGCTAGTTTCACATGAAAAAATACAACTGATTTGAAAATCGCATCCTTGAAGTCGATTAAAAAGTATTCTCGGTAATGAGCAATGTTTGTAGTGTAGTCTTTAGTGAGTAAGCGTTTCGGTATGCGCACTCGCAAACAATTACGATACCGTGACGCGATTACAAGAGATAACGCGAAACATACTCGTCACATTCCAAGCCTCATTAATGCGACAATCTTTAGGGAAATACAAATTAAAATTATCATAACACCTTTATGCATATCTAGTCGTTGAGATAGCGCTAAACGACGATCACACCTTTGTGAAATAATGACGTATATATACGTATACAAGCAAGTACCTACTGTTACACAATAACACTAAAATTCCTTCCTCTTTTTGTCTCCCTTCGTATTCTCGTCTCCGTCTCGAATAGAACTACACAACGACCGCAGTGCTTTATATAAATTTCAATAAAGTAGGGTGGAAAACTCTGGAAGGCTGACGTCACTATTCGAACAATTCGATAAAGTTCGAGGCGGGCTAGTTTTAGAACCTCATTGTTTTTGGTTCCCGGGATCGATGAGTCATTCTTTGTTTATTTGTAACGAGTTTGTTTACAGGATTTAACACTACAGTGTTACATTAAGCCTAGAAGGGAGCTGGTTATCAAGGGTTCTGATGAAAGAAAGCTACAGGCAGCTTGCTTATAGAATTTCAACTAGAGAGTAGCTGAACTGAAGTCACACAATTTGCTTTACATAAAGTTCAGTATTATACGATTTAAACTGAAGTACTTTAGTATCAGCTAGC
The DNA here is from genome assembly GCA_036509395.1 of Antheraea yamamai. Lineage (NCBI taxonomy): Eukaryota > Metazoa > Arthropoda > Insecta > Lepidoptera > Saturniidae > Antheraea > Antheraea yamamai. Next base: position 10,011,025 of record AP028453.1, on the reverse strand, counting down.
CAAGAATGTTTCAATTGTTTATCAGATATGTCTAACAATGATGCTAATTAACTCAAAATTAATAATTGGACATGGATTCCCAAGAATTAGTGACGCATTCGGCAATAGCTCAAGTCAAACATATGCCTCTCGTAAAGTTCGTGTTTCTTATGAGAAAAACTGCACCACCCAATAGCGTACCGTGTGGAACTATCGAAGATTTGCAACACTTGTTGATGGAATGTGACCGAAACAAAGCTCAACAAAAAGCTGTTATAGTTCAATTAAAGCTTAATGCATTAGATCAGGGCATCTTCCACAGAATCTTGTCTGCACCTGTAAGTGAAGAAGACAAGATTTTATCGAAGTTTGTGATTAACTCTAAGAAATGGAGTTTTTGGCGGGATCTTGATCTGTCATGCAGTGGATTTTAATTTTTATTCATAATCTTGTGTTACTTGACTCTATATTGTGTAAAATTGGTGGTGTTTTATGTAATATAGCTTGTTTATTGTGCATAAGTGAAGTGAATGGAAAATAATACCATGGACCATGAATTCTCAGATGCCACAAAAACTTCATGGAAAGTTCTAACAAGAGGGCCACCATCTTGTTAGTTCATTGAAATTATATCAAGAAACTTGTAATATAGATCCTCACTCAACAATGGCAGAAATAATCTAAAAGATTGATTGCCAAAAATAAAGTTAAAAAAAACTCTAAGAAATGTTTGTGAATATGCTGAGGTTAGGTAGGGTACAATGGGACTGACATGTTCTTTGTGGACCTAAGTCCCTAAATGAAATAAAGACAAATAGAAGTAAACAAGCCTTACAGTAGTCGCGCATATGATGTGTAATATCTGACATAATATTCTACTATGTGAAGTCAATTTATTCCTCATATTATTGGTCGAATAATTCTAAGCATGAAGATATATGTAATTCTATATGAAGGTGCCCGTTTGCTGTCGCAAAGTTAACTCTAGTCGTGATAAATTGGCAATGGTAGCTTAAATTCTGAAAAAAAGAATGAATGGGTATGATTGGAAATAATTTTCTATCGAATTATTATATTCTTCAAATAGAGGAAACTTGTTGAAAATTGACAGCGATAGGAATCAACCTAAAAGTGTGAAAAAGATAGGAACTAAAATATTTATTCGAATAATTCTATATTATAGCCCGAGTCATCGTTTTTGGCTGTTCTGAATATAGCTTTAAGTTCGGTCTTGCGCATAGTACAGTCAAGAGATTAATAGAAAACAAATCCAAAATATTATTATGGAAATTTAACATTTACATTTATTAATATTTAAGTTGTCTTGATATTATATGTAAAGTATAAGTCCGAGTCATCATTGATGGCCGCTCTGAATATAGCTTTAAGTTCAATTTTGCGCATAGTACAGTCAATAGGTTAATACAAAACAAAATCAAAATATTATTATAGGAATTTACATTTACGTTTATTAATCTTTAACTTGTCTCGATATTATACGTACAGCATAACAGATTTTAATGAATTATGATTCAAGTAGATATTTGCCTAATACATTAAGTAATAAAAATGTAGCAATATAATATAATATATAACTGCTATTTTCAGAAAATTCTGTATGTGAAATGAAAGTTTGATTCTGATTGTGTCGTCTTGTAAAAGGTTTGACAGCTGGTTTACGAAAACCTGATAATATGAATTGAGCATACATACAAGATATATACACATATAGAATATTTACAAAGAATTAGATATAAAAACGAACAAACAATAAAAATTAAACCTGGGGTAGTTAAATAACAGTAAAAATTAGAAATGGACGAGCTGAATGATGATAAAGCTAAAATAGTAGATGATAAAGCTAAAATAGTACAGTTCGCAACAACATGTATTTGTCAGTTATCATTAAATCCAAATAACATTTAGTCCCCTGGTTTATGAGTTTTGGGTGATCGCTTACTTTATTTGAATGATCGCCTTTATGCAGTATTTATTCCTATCTGTCAGATATATCTAGTAGCATATATTGTGCAGATATTATGCATGTTACAATACCGTTATTGTGAATAAAATACATTCATCATAAATAAATAATTTGTATTAAAAATAAAATAAACAACGGCTTCCATAGAAACATCATTTTTCGAATTGGATGGGTCTTCTGAGAAATATACAAGAAAGAAAAAACAACGAAAATAGCTATAACATGTAATTAACAACAACAAAACTATGCATGACATAAAAAACATAATATAACTTCTGAATGCGACAGTACTGCAACTAGTAATGACAGGACACATGTGTCAACGTGGATGAAATAGGGGGTGAGGTACGCGCGCGGGTGAGCTTGCTGCCCTTTTACCTCACTACATCCCTCTGATTGTTACGGCCTATGCACACGCCTACACGCGCCTTGACACGTAAGGACAGCCCGCGAGCCCCGAACGCGTCGACTCACCCTGACCACCCGCACCAAAACATCACCCTCGCGCGCCTACGCACGCGCCGCGCCGACACTCGGACACTCGGACTTAAGCTAGCGCAATGTCGACTCGTTAATTATTTATTATACATGTCATATATAACAAGAGCTTTTACTTATTAGTAACCAGCAAGAACATAATATTATCAGAGCTATCGAAGCGCAAACACTGATACCTAAATTTGTGTTCTGCGCATCTACTTCAGAGTGGTTAAAACGTTTAACGCGGACTATGTATTAGGTTTTGATGATTTATGATTCAAGTAAATATTTGCCTATTTCACTAAATATTAAGAATGTAGCACTATAACAACCACATTACTACTTTCAGTAGATTTGTATCTGAAATAGAAGTTTGATTCGGATTGTGTCATCTTGTAAACGCTTTGATAGCTGGTTTAAGAAAACCTGTGTATATGAATTAAGCAGACATATACATACATGTGAGATATACAGACATATAGAATATTTGCAAAGAATTAGAGATAAAAATGAACAGACAATAAAAATTAAGTCATTACTGGGGTAATAAAACAAGAATAAAAAAAAAATTACAAAAAAAATAAACCGCCTTCGATGTGAAAAACTAATAAGGCACTAAAAAGCGAAAAATAACTGAATTATTAAATTAACCAAATTAAATAAAAAATATTGATATTCGCGCTACCTAATAATATATTTGAAGTCGATGCCAACCTACATTTCAAATTAGTTGCAAGTAATAAAATATGTATACTATACATATATACATAATGGGTAAGAGAGTAGACCCAACTTTGTATGTAGATGATATGAATGTAGGTTGGCATCGACTTCAAATATATTATTAGGTAGCGCGAATATCAATATTTTTTTATTTAATTTGGTTAATTTAATAATTCAGTTATTTTTCGCTTTTTAATGCCTTATTAGTGTTTCAAATCGAAGGCGGTTTATTTTTTTTGTTAATTTTTTTTATTTTACCATTTTTAGTGTGCATAAATATATCTGGTTTCTAATGGGTATAATAAATCGGTTCCAATTTCACGAAAATATGTAGAGACAAAGTGGATGAAAATCAAACAAACGATATTTCGCCCCTTTAGGGTTTGAATATTTTTTTCAAATTTATATGGGACCACCTCTGAATATAACTAATTCAAATAGAAAAAGAATCATTAAAATCGGTTCATAATTGACGGAGATATCGATTAACATACATAAAAAAAAAATACCTACAACCGAACGTAGTAACCTCCTCCTTTTTCGAAGTCGGTTAAAAACTAGAAATGAACTAGCTGAATCAAAAAGCAATAGGCAAAGCTACATTATGTGGGTGATCGCGTACTTTAATTGAGTGATTCTCTTTATGCAGTATTTCTTTCTTTCTTTTGGATATATTTTGTAGCATAATATATTGTACAGGTATTATTCGTGTTACAATACCGTTATTGTAAATAAAATACATTCATAATAAATAAATAATTTATAATAAACAACGCTTTCCATAAAAAAATCATTTTCCGAAGTGGATGAGTCTTCTAATAATAACAAATATAAACAACGAAAATAGTAATGATATGGAATTAACAACAACAAGACTATTCTGAGTGCGACTGTACTGTAACTAGTAATGATAGGACACATGTGTCAATGTTGGTGGAATAGGGGGAGAGGTATGTGCGGGGGCGAGCCTGTTCCCTTTCACCTCATTTGCGTCCCTCTGGTACCTAAAATTGTGTTCTGCGCATCCTAAAAACGTTTTTAAAAAGTTTGACGCGGACTACACTTGCATTTTTCTAAGAACGATGATATTTGTCAGACGCTTAATAGTAAAGATAATAATTAATAATATACTTTACATGTGTAAATATAACCTCAAATTTGATGCACAACACTGTATAACTATAAATGAGTACACAGCTGATTCTCTCCGGCATCGCGCGCACTCTTTGATCAAATCAAATAGTGCGCGCTTCCCCGGTTCCTGTAACACATTTCCGTCTCTCTTCCAATGTCACTCCCACACAAAATATCCAGTAACCGAGAAGAAAGATGTTACACATTAACAAATGTTTACATAATTAATGTTCATGTGTTAATTCTGGTAATTTCCAGCTGGTGGGACATCTAATGCTGGTAGCGAGGTCGCTAGGATCCCAGCGTGCGCCTTCCGGCTGGAGGCTCGTCGTAAACAATGGGAGGGATGGTGCTCAGAGCGTCTACCATCTTCACGTGCACGTGCTAGGGGGCAGGCAGATGGGATGGCCTCCGGGCTGATCTCTCATGAACCACACGTAACTACAGTAAAGGGAGATTGTAAAAATTGTTACTAAAATACCCAATCCTATGTGATACTCAAGTATAAGTACGAACACGCGTTTGATTCCTTTTCTTTTAAATTTCAACAAAACCATTATTTACATAAATCTTTCGAGATCCAAAACGTGTTGGATCATTATGAACTGGTTAAAAGCAATATGGATAAGTTTCAAACACGTTTTATAAACAGTTTTACTGATTTAGTTTTAAATAAATTATTCTCACTGTCATATCCAAGTCGGATATGGGTTGGATGATGATTTCTGTTTATTCAGAGAGATGGTAAAGGGTTCTGCCACTGATGCACTTGTATTATAACCAAGTGATACAGCCTATGTGTGTTTGTGACCAATAAAAGTTGCCTTAACTCGTGTAGTCTATTCGGTAAAACTTGAACAACTAGATTTTTACCTCTAATTTTGTACAATTTTTACAGTTTCCTCTTTATATGTTATGTAGGAAATACATTGACTGGAAAATCATTTTCCACATAAATACAGGCAAAAGGAAGTACATTTGCTGGCAAACGATGACTAGATTTTCATACATGTATTATGAAGATTTAAAAGGCTAAGAGAACTTTGCTAACAAAACAAAAGTTCTCCTTGAACAGGAATAAGTCTAATAATAATTCCATTGTTTATAGTGTATCCTGGGGTCATTCAAGTGTTACGTAAGCACAGATGTAAGTGGGGAGTCCTTGACTTACTTATTTTTGATGATATAGGGGCTGGGGAGTAATCACCACCCGATTACGTCTGCAATATATATTTATTTAACAAGAACAGATTTCAAAATACTTATATAAATGTTTACAGAAGCATGAGGAGGGGGGTAGGAGCATTGCTTACTTTTGCTGACCGGGGGGACCAGAAATTATAAAAATGTATCTTAAAATTTAGCACAATCATTTCCTAATTACAGTAAATAAACACCTGTTTTAACAGATCTCTCGATTGTCTTCGGTCTCACTCACTCACTTTTTTATATGGAATTTTTTGAAACCAAAATTTTCCATTTTACAAACATATATTTTTTCACACAAACCTTATCCTGACAATTTTGTGAAGCCCAGCAAAGATAATTAGCCAAATAAGCGCTGCTGTTCTAAAATGAGACGCTTACATTTGAGAATTGAGAATAACACCGGTTAGCTGTAAGAAAATTTATTGTAGCTTTAAGTTTATCAATAACTGAAGGTGTAATAAAGTACACATTCAGTCGTTGAACTCTTAGAATTTTTTTCTGAGTACTAGCCTATATTTAGGCAATGTCACACTTCCAGACTCGCCCGCTTAGGCTGTCCACCAATTACTCAAACATAACATTTTATTATGTACTAGCCCATACCCACGATATCGTCTGCGTTGTCCTGCGCATGCATACTACACCGCTTGACCCAATTCTTCACGATAAGAAAATAGATATCGCTTACCGCGTAGTTCTTATAAAAAATAGTTTCTTCAAACTTTAATAAACCTATGTTAGATGAATATATCGGAATAATTTTTTTTAGATAAGAGTGTCTAAAATCTCTATTAAGTGTCTAAAAATACACTAAACAATTGATCGATATCTACCAAATATTTTTTTGAGCGAAGCGCCCACAAGCAGGCCAGTAATGTTATAAAAAATAACCTGATCTTTGAATGCCATGACTTACTCCTCTCTGGTACTTAACTCGCGCTCTATAATACAAATTACAATAACTTTTAATAGAGTGTCACCGATTTCAATGAAACAAAGACTAAATGTTACTCGCGGATATGCTTTATGATTTTGTCGTGAACGCAGTACTTTAGCAGTGATGCTTGCAGAAACAAACGGACAGACATTTCCAAAAAATATTTAAATGTATTTATTTACGTATTCCTAGACACCTGCAACAACATTTTTTTACTAAATCGAATAAATGCAGACACGTTTAATATTCTTATTACATGTATAGATGTATAAGATGTGGCGTTTTGTTTAAAGTTCTCATACTGACTGCGTTTGCCTTCATATTGTACTACCAAATCTAGTACACACTTTTAGATCAGGGCATGATCCCGATCTTGCCCTTTTGGACTTTGCCTAAACCAGTCCATGTATTTACTACAAAGTTATGAATGATATGTTTCTCATCTAGTGCACTTATAACAGCACAATTCTTTCTTGTTTTATTTAGGATGTATTTTTTTATATTTTTTAATAATAGATTATGTCATAAATAACATTTATTAAAGAAAAAAATGTGTCATACGGAGCCATTCTAAATTAGTTTCTAATCGTGTTGTTACTCGACTGTGCACCGCCTCTAATATACATGTTGCGAGATGAGGGTAGAGTGAAAACTAAATTAAACACATGAAAATCCCAGAAAGTTGCGATGTCAGGTACTGTATCTCTATCTGCCTGTTTCAGTGCATATCCTCAGCTCGGGCAGTCAGACCGCAGATGATTCAATTTTAAAGAATCTATAAGCTAAGGCAGTCCATAGTCGAGTCAGTCGTAGTGCAATAAATTGGCCAAACTAGCTCATAACGTATCTTATATGTCTCAAATAGTATACAGTGATAGGAGTATATATACCACAGTGCGGAAGTCGTCTCACTCTCAGAATCACCCTACTATTGTTTTAACAAGAAAGTACCTATTATAACAAAACACTAGCGCGATTCAGATTTAACATCAGCTCCATCTATCGGTGCATCTCTAAAACATGTAATATTCACGTTTACACATCAACCAAGTATTATATTTCTGTACATGGAATCTCGTTGCGAACAGTGTATAGTCTATATTTAAAAAAAATCTAGTCATAAAGAGGGGATGTTGCCAATATCTACAAATGAACCTGTAACATCTGTGGTGTTGCATCATTCCCCACATGCAACCACCAGTAACTAGTATATTAAATTTACAATATTGAATCAATGCAGTCGAACAGATAAGTTTGTGCCATGTCTTTTAGACATTAGCTTCGTCCCAACTGAGTTTGGAGAGACCTGACACCGCTAACTGTGGTAGTGGATTTTTTTTTATATATTAAGCATTTTTTTGAGATTTTGTGTGTAAAACATTATTTTAGGGTTTTATTCAGCTAGTAACTATGGTATATAGTCATAATATTTCTGTTAACGTTATTGCAGTACAACTCCTTATTGGAGTGTTTTGAATTTCTGATTTGTAACATTTTTGCGTGACAAAAAATGGTGGGGGTAAACACTGTGTCGGGTGGAGTGTTGAAAACACCGGTTATCGTTCGCGTCACCGAAGTTAAGCAACTCGGATGGGTGATTTTTAAATAAAATGTTTCCATCGATTCCATCTTTACGACACGCTATGTTCTTTTTTTTTCATACTTAGAAAAAGCGCATAGTATGTCTGTGTTTCATTCACCCTTAGTAGTGCATTACGTATGCTAGTTTAGAAAGTGAAATATCTAGTCAATATGAGTTATTAACTATTGACGCATATAATACAAGTCCCAATATTTATCCCTATAAGTCTTTAATCGCGTAAAAAATATTGGAATATATTTTTCGTACAGTTTCAGGGAAAACAGTCAGAGTTTCTCAACTAATTTTCCCTAAATCTGGTTCTATAGAATCGGAAGAAATAATGTTTTACAGACAATCTCGTGTTTGTTCTATTACTTGGTTATATAAGGCATATCGTAGTTTTAGGATTTTTCCCATTTTTATTATTATATTCTGACTCTTCTATCTGCCGATTCAAAATATAAGTATTGTGATGTCGTTCTATTTATGAGGTCATTCAAGTATTATGTAAGCACTAATGGGGGTCAGGGGGTATTTTTGATATGAGGGTCTGATACGTGTGACACGTGGTCTTATCCACTGAACTACCATCGTCCTAGTAGTGAACTATAAGTTAATTCCTCTATATATTATAAATTCCTTGTTCCTAGACTTGTTAACTACTGCCTATGAGTCTGTAAGGAGACCGGGACAGTTTAAAAATGTTATCGTGTTTGTCCACGGTGAACTTCGAAACTATCCGACCGATCTTTATGAGACGTTGGCATTCATGTACAATTTGGTCCAACTTGAGATCTCACAATATTTTTAAACTACAAATTAAATGATTGTCAATGTTGATTATTGTTGATAATTGTAAGTTTCATCAGTTTCGAACAGATGGCGCTTTAAATTAGTTTGTTGTCAGAAAACTGTAGGACCGACTGTTATAGATATCTCATAGATGGCGTCACGTTTTGAATTTCTTTTCGAACTTCAGTTTATAGTGCACGTGTTTTGTTCAATTCATCATGTAATAACTGAGTCACAGCAACGCATGCTGAGTCTGTTAGTACTTGTATAAATGCTTACGTAAGCATGGGGGTAGGGGGGAAATAGCATTGCATACTTTTGCTGACCAGGAGGGAGGGGGCGGTAGGAAATTACAAAAATTCTGCTCACGTAATACTCGAACGACCCGTAAATATGCACGCAATGCAATCAAATTACTTGTTAGGTTTGAGTCTATTATTATGGGTCGTAGGAGAGTCAGTGGGTGTTGGTTTATTGGTAGAAGGGCCCAGGCAGAGCCGGGTGCAGTTCCTATGTATTTGTTGTGTGCAAACTCGATGTGAGCTGCTCCGGGCAACAAAAAGGCCGCGCGTCGTTTATTGTTGTTTTAGAATTTAACTAATGATTAAATTCTATAACCAAAGTTATTATATTAAATTTTTTATTAATATTATACGCTGTTTTATTTAAATTTATTAATACTATCTTCTATCAAATTACAAGATTGGTAAGAAAATGTATCACATCATAACTGTGTCCCAATCGAATGATATAATAATTAGAGTATTCTCACTGCAATATACTAAAAAATCGCCAATTTATTTCGTCCGTTACAATGTCGAAACGCACAAAGTAACATTATCTAAACATATAAAAAAATCAGTGTCATAATGTTTGTCTACGATGAACTCTGAAATTACTCAACCGATCTTCATGAAGCGTTGGTATTTATCTATAATTTGGTCCAACTTGAGAGATATGATAATTTATATATATATATATATATATATATATATTATATATATATACTAGCGGACCGGGCGGACGTTGTCCTGCCTTGAAAACAAAAAAAATCCTAAAAGTCGATCGCAGCGCCACCTGCCGGGTCCAATTGTGAATCTAAACCATTCTCGAATCTCCACGAACACACACAAAAAATTTCATCAAAATCGGTCCAGTCGTTTAGGAGGAGTTCAGTCACATACACACGCACACAAGAAATATATATATTAAGATATATATATAATGGGTCCCAAATTTAATGTTTATCAATGTTGATTATTGTTATTAATTGAAAGTTTCATTAGAATCGAACAGATGGCGCTTTAAATTAGTTTGTTGACAGATATCTGTAGGACCGACTGTTATAGATATCTCATAGATGGCGCCACGTTTTAATTTAGAATTTCTTTATCCACTTTATTTTATTCAAAGGTTTTACAATAAAGTCCCAAAACATATTACCGATTTGCCGGACTGTAAATTTTAGCGCCACGTCAAGCAGGTTTTGGTGTCAAAAGGCTATTAGAGTGGATCTATATGTGAACGATGGTGATGTCTGAATTGACTCATCTCTGTGCATCCACTAAAAAATATTGTAACGTATATTCGAAATATATACAGTGCTGGTCATATAATTAGAAACACTTCTTATCAATAAGGAAAGTATAACTTCAACGTACAAATGTTCGTAAAAATATACACATTCAATAATTAATAATCATGCAATAATATAGCCACTAAAATAAAAAAGTAATTAAATACATAAAATATAAAACATATCTTACTTTTAATTATAAAATGATTCTTACCCATGTAGGAGTTTATTTTCTGTTACTGGCCGCTTTGACGCCTAATTAGAAACATTTTAAAAAAGCATCCATAGCTCGTTCTTTTTTTGAAATTGGAGAGTAACATTTCTTTTTTATTACATTTGGCTTTTTCTATTATTTTGGCGGCAATTCAAAATGTATTCTGAATTTATTTTGTTCAAAATGGGCAAAAATAAAAGTAGTGACGCTTCAACTAGGCAAATAATTGTTAATTTACATATAGATCATAAGTGGGCGTACAGAAGAATAGCTGAGCATTTAAATTGTTCTCTTAAGAAAGTTTTTAATGCAATTGATCATTATAAAACTGTTGAAAATGTTCTTAGAAAGGCTCGGCCAACAAAAACCTCTCCCAGAGAAGATACTCTAATCGTTCGTGATGCTAAAAAAGGCCCAATTAAAGGCTCCAACCAGATTAAAAATAAAGTTTTCTCGCCTGATGACCCGAGAAACATCTCGTCTAGACTGATACGCCGAAGATTAGTGGAAGCTAAATTGTTTGGAAGAATCTCTCGAAAGGTACCGCTTCTTTCCAAGCAACATCGAGAGAAGCGATTATTATTCGCTAAAAAATATGTTAATTGAACGGTACGAGAATGGAAAAAAGTTTTATTTTCAGATGAAACAAAAATAAATATGGTAAACTCCGATGGAAAGCGCTATGTTAGACGTCCTGTAAACAATACTTTTAATTATAAATACACAAAGAATATAGTCAAGCACGGTGGCGGTAACATTAAAGTTTGGGGGTGTTTTTCCGGATGTAGAGTTCGACCCGTTCGGAAGATTGAAGGTACAATGGAACAATGGCAATACAAAAATATCTTAGAGCACACAATGATTCCTTACTCGGACGATCATTTGCCTGTAACCTGGATCTTTCAGCATGACAATGACCCTAAACACACGGTCAATAGTGTCAAATGTTTTCTTAGCCAATAGCGTATATCCGATTTAGACTGGCCAACAAATAGTCCGGATTTGAACCCGATAGAAAATCTCTGGTATATTGTTAAAAGGAAACGCTCAAACAAATGTAACACCAGTCAAAACGAACTATATGAAGCATTTGTTGAAGCATGGAATTCAATCCCCCTAGAAAAATGTATGAAATTGATTAAATCAATGCCACGTCGTTGCAGTGCTGTTATTTAAAATAACAAACTAAATATATAATATAATATATAATTATATATATATATAATAACTAAATATTAATTATAACTATTGGTAGGCTATGGATAGTAGCTATTTCGTAAATAACAGTACTAATTACTAATACTTAAAAAAATATTGTTTTTTATACTTTTTTGTTGTTGTTTCTAATTAGTTGTCCATTATTGTTCATACTTTAAAACTGATTTAAATGTTTGTCCGTGATGTAATATTGAAACTGCACTTGTGTAGTGGGATTTATATTGTTTTTCTAATAAATGATAAATCTTTGAACATATTGTTGTCCTATTTATAGTTTATTTCCAAAATAAAAACGATTGCGGTGAAGTATCTTACATAATGTCAAGGACCGTTGGCAGTGTTTCTAATTAGACGACCACCACTGTATATATGTTAAAAAGATGTATCCGATCGAGTTTGTTGCCGGTTCTTCTCGGTGACCGGGTTATTTTCCGAACCGGTGGTAGTTTTGACGATCACAAGTGCCTTCTTAGGGCCTAAATTGAATAAAGTGTTTTTCATTTGATTCACGCAATTTTATTAGTCCAGCCATTACAAATAGTAGTTGGACTGGGCAAATATGGACTAGAACGTATTCTCATTCATGCATGCACACGGTACAGCGCTATAGCTAGGCAAATTTAAGGTAGGACAGCAGAAGAGACATAGCCTCACTGAGCGTCTTTTATCGTCTGTATCATTGCGAGTGTTCTGAAGAGCTGTTTGACCTCATTCCATCTTCTCCTTTCCACTATAGAACTACACGGGCTGGTACGCGTCTCCACAGTTTCACAGTAGCAACCATCCCGGCAAGAACGAAGAAGTTCGAAAGCTCTTATATTTGTCGTACTGTGAAGATGTGGAATCGCCTCCCAGCCAGTGTGTTCCCTTTCTCTTATGACATGGGGTCCTTCAAACGAGGCGTGAAGAAGCACTTTTGCAGGTCGGCATGATAGCGATGACTGCCATTGCTATTTAACATTGACAGTCGCCGTTATTTATAGACTGTACTGTACTTTCCATCAGGTACAGTGCAGTCATTTTGCTGAACCAGTTTAAAAAAAAAATTGGTTACAGGTAGGGAGGAAGTAAAATATTTATCATAATTGATCTGCCCTCTTATGTCACAAACTGTGGTATGATCGAAAAGTTTTGATATCTATCGCTACAAGTTTTTTTTAGTGCCCCTAGTGCCCACAATGCCCGCCCCTAGCTACGGTCGTGACACGGTATGAAATTTATTGTGGCATGATGTAACATTGTATACCATAGCCACACTCTATACAATCAGTGATCCAAATTGTATACCATTTTTAGTTTGAAGTCCTTTCAAGACTAAAAACACTAAACCTAGAAGGCCAGCTCTTAGGTACAGCTAGGTCGTCCTATTCCAGTATTCGCCCTTATTTACTATTCGAATAATACCGACCAAAGTATTCGAGTTTTTCGAATAGTTATCATATCCTAACACAAAAGACATTCAATACAGCTAGAGGAAAAAAATACTAACATATTTGCTATCACCGAAACTTTTAACTTGTAGCATAATAAATCACAGGCGCGATGCCAGCAAAAAATTTACAACATGATGTCATGCGTTCGTCCTGAACACGAGGATAACTATAATAAACAAATGACCAAGCATCGAGCATTAATTACAAAGAAAAAACAAACATAATAAAGAAATCAGTAAGGGTAAATGGCAATTAGCTGTCAAGCCTAATATCAGTATCTTTGGTGTCGACATATCAGGCGACTTTCAGTTTGGTGGTCATTTGGAAGGTAAAGCAAAACTGGCATCAAAAAAATTATGTGTTCTTAAATTTTCAATTTGACGGTGGTTAGCTAGGGCAATAAAAAATACCAAAAATATGGATCACTGAGAGCTCCGACTGAACCTAATATTTGGATCATTTGCTATCGAATTTTAAAAGCAGATAAATTATTCTAATAGTTCGAGATTCGAGAACGAGTCTGAACTAACAGTACTCCTCAAATTATTTAATTATTATTTTAGCAATTTTCGTCCATTTACATATAGAAATTTTACCCTCAACCAAACCACAATACAATACTAGTATTTTTAATAGCGAATATAAGTTTCATCCAATCAAAAACGTTTAACACTTCGATAACCTATTGAAAACATTCACAATAATATTAGATACTTTCTTTATAATTTAACAAATATAACAGGAACGTAAAAATCATACTACATGCAATAACAACTTACAAAACAACTTATAATAACCTCTTACAAAATACTATCATAAAAATAAATTGCAAACCATATTACAATCACTTTCTTGCCCTTATACTGACGTCCACCACATTATAGATTAATTTGGCTTCTTCCGATGCTGGGCGTGACAATATTTGATTACAAACGTCTATATTATAAGTATGCTTAAATATCTGTCTTCTTTGAGAATTGTTACGGACACGTTCCATTAGAATATGATACACATTTTGTACATGTAAGAGGTTATTATATTTATAAGTTGTTATTGCATGTAGTATGGACGAGGATGCCATGTTCTCCTTGAACAAACCCTCGATAAAAATAAAGAGAAAAAAAATGTACTTCTGTGCCTTATTTTACGTGTAGAAACGACAGAAAACTTACTGTGACCAAATTACCAAGAATTTAAAATCAAAGTATCCTTTATTCAATTTAGGCCCTGAGAAGGCGCTTATGAACATTAAAGCTACCACCGGTTCGGAAAACAATCCAGTCATAGAGAAGAACCGGCAAGAAACGCGATCTGGTTTATCTGTTCGTGGATGTAGAGAGAAGAGCGTCATTACCAGACGTCACAATCGTTCACACATTGATACAACCTATAATAGCCTTTAGATATTAAAACCCGCTTGACATGGTTCTTGAACTCACTATCCGGCAAATCGGTAATGTGTTTTGGGACTTTGTTATAAAACCTAACACTATTACCTAAAAAACTGTTTTTGGACTTAGTGAGCCTGAAGCATGGAATGACCAATTTGTTGCTGTTTCTGGTATTTAAATTATGTTGGTCTTTTACTAGATTATTAATCAAAATCAAAAACACTATTCAATTTAGGCGCTAAGAAGGCACTTATGAACGCCAAAACTACCACCGGTTCGGAAAACAACCCAGCCATCGAGAAGAACCGGCAAGAAACTCGATCTGGTTTATCTTTTTAACAAATATATAATATACTAGCGGACCGGGCGGACGTTGTCCTGCCTTGATAATAAAAAAAATCCTAAAAGTCAACTGCAGCGCCACCTACCGAGTCCAATTGTCAATCTAAACCATTCTCGAATCTCCACGAACACACAAAAAATTTCATCAAAATCGGTCCAGTCGTTTAGGAGGAGTTCAGTCACATACACACGCACACAAGAAATATATATATTAAGATTAGGTAAATGTCACAAACGTTTTTAATGGATGCACAGAGATGAGTTAATTCCAGACATCACCATCGTTCACATATTGATCCACTCTATAATAGCCTTTTGACACCAAAACCCGCTTGACATGGCGCTTAAATTCGCAATCCGGCAAATCGGTAATATCCTTTGGGACTTTGTTGTAAAGTCTAACACTATTTCCCAAAAAAATGTTACTGGTTTTACTAAGTTTAAAACGTGGGACAACCAGTTTGTTACAGTTTCTAGTATATAGATTGTGCCGGTTTTTTACGAAATCTAGCGTTTCAAGGTTCTTACGGATATACATTAAATTGTCAAGAATGTATTGGGAGGGCAGAGTTAAGATACCGTACTCTTTGAACTTGGTCTTTAAGGATTCGCGAGGTCTCATATTGTAAATTGCTCGAACTGCCCGTTTTTGTAATAAAAATATGGTGTCTACCTCAGCTGCTGTCCCCCACAACAGAATGCCATAAGACATTAAGCTATGGAAGTAGGCGAAGTAGACTAACCTAGCAGTGACAATATCAGTTAGCTGGCGAATCTTACGTACGGCAAATGCAGCAGAACTTAATTTGCTTGCAAATTGTTTAATTTGAGGACCCCATTGTAATTTTGAATCTAGTGTGATACCCGAGAATACAGTATTATCAACTAACCCTACAAAATTCCCTTCGATCTTGATGCTACTATCAACTTGTGGCACATTAGGCAAAATAAATCTCGTACATTTTGTTTTACCTGTATTTAGTACTAAGTTATTTAATGCAAACCATTGAGAAATATCTTTAAAGTATTATTTACATGCCCAACCTCTGAATCTGTCCTTTTTACTTTAAATATAATTGAAGTATCGTCTGCAAAAAGCACCATGCCAGCACAGTTATTGACCATTAGCGGCAGATCATTTATGTATATTAAGAACAAAAACGGTCCTAGAATAGAACCCTGTGGATCGCCTATTCGCGCAAAGGATCCAGCAGAGGGTACCCCTTGTATGCTAACTTTATGACAACGATCTTTTAAATAAGAGATTAGAAGGTCGAGAGAAGATCCACAAATACCATAATGTTTTAATTTTAGAATAAGCGTATTATGGTCAACGCAATCAAAGGCCTTAGACAGATCGCAGAATACACCAATTGCATCATGCGAATCCTCCCAGGCCCTCAATATATAACTTATAAGCGTTGCACCTGCGTCAGTAGTAGATTTCAATTTCGTGAAACCAAACTGTCGACCATCCAGAAACTTTTGCATATTGAAATAGTCTACTAATTGCTTGAGCATAATTTTTTCAAAAATTTTACTTAAAGACATAAATAGGTCTATAGTTTCCAAGACTACTTCTGCAGCCTGATTTAAACAAAGGAACTACTTTGCTTATTTTCATTAAATTGGGGAAAGTTCCTTTTGCTATACACTGGTTAACTATATTAGCCAAATGTGGTGAAATAGTGACAATCAAAGACTGTACTACTGTTACCGATATACCCCATATGTCTGCGGTGTGTTTTAAATTTAATTGCTTGAAGGTCCTTATTATTTCACCTGCACTAATAGATAAGAATTTAAATTTTGAATCTATAGGTGCACTCATATTTTTTAAAAGAGCTGCGGCACCCTGGGCTTATGATGTTATATCTTTTGTTACTTGTAAAGGAATATTAGTGAAATAATCTTGGAAAACAGTTACTACCTCTGTGCTTTTGGAAATATGTACTCCGTCGACATTTAGATTAAGTGAATTATCATTTATTTTATTTTTACCTAATTCTTTATTTATTATATGCCAAACAGTTTTGGTCTTATTTCTAGATTCGAGAACTTTATTTCCTAAAAACTTTGCTTTGGCAGCAATACAAACACGTTTAAAAACTTTAGAATAATTTCTAACATAAGCATGAAAGGATTCACTACTTGTTAGTGATCTCCTATAATAAAGATCATACAGTCGATCTCTACTTTTCTTAATGCATGTGATGCCCATTCACTAAAACTAGTTTTTTCCTTTACATTAATAACCTTTCTTGGGCAATGTTTACTGAATTCAGTGCTTATGATACTAAATAAATTGTCATAATAACAATCTGGATCTTGATTATTAAAAGTTTTGGAAGATAGACATTGTGCAATATGATGATTTAAAAGATCTAGTCTACTTTTCGATATAAGTCTAGTTTGTTTCTTGCAGTCAGCACTAGGTTTATCACAGCTTATTTTAACAAGGAGACCTTTGTGATCAGAGCGTATCACAGTAACAATACTACTGCCAATGGTCTTGAAGTTACTAAAAATATTATCAATGCAACGTACATCTGGTCGGCTCATTAAAAAGAGGATCCAGGTTAAACGACTTGAATAAAGATGTGAACATAGTGACCTCTGCTGACATACTTAAGATATCTATATTGAAGTCACCACAGACCAAAACTCGCTTATTACTATTCAAAATTCTTATTAGAATTTTCTGCATTTTTTGTAGGAATTGACAAATATTTGATAATGAAGGTCTATAAAAATTAACTAAAAAATATAAACCAAAAAATATAAAAAAAATTAACCAAACAAAGTAAAAATGTTCATCTTTATAATGCCTCAGAAGATTTATAATAACTAAAAGGATACGTTTAGCGCCATCTATGAATTGCTATAAAAGTTTTTCATTATACATAAAAATACATACAAATAAAATAATTTAGATTAATTATATTTCATTTCGATTCAGTCAACATATATTACATACATTATTATATATACAGATTTTAGTTCTTTTTTGTATATATACAAATGTAAATATTTGATAATATTACGTCTTAGGTGTTGTTCTGTAATTATGTTACTCCGGTGTATAAACTATCATCATACCAAATTTCAACAAAATAAATCCAGCAGTTTTTGCGTGATGCCCGTGCAAACGGCAGATATATAGCTAAAAAAGTTATAAAGCCTATAGAGACGTATATAGTCATCTGATTCTGAAGCACCCCTGACTATTTAACCTTAAACGTCTCTTTACTTTTTGAATATAAGTATCCTTTCTAATGGTATAAATGCGGGTGAGTTTGTTTCCTCATTTGTTACACTTTCACGCCTTAGATACGCAACTGATTATGATGACATTTTGCATACACTTTGTTAGATATATATATAAAATGATATAATATACATTTTACCGAAAACTGTACTGTTCCCGAGGGAAGAGCAAATGGAAGTAAAAACCGCGACGAAACGCTAGTATATGTACAAAAAGGTCGTATTTACTGTAAACAATATTTTATTTTGATATATAGGTCACGTGAAACATGTTTTAGTTACTACAAACAGAATGGTGCTGTGTACATTAATGGTGGAGCGCAGGCGGGTGCGCAGTACGTCGGTGGCGGGGACAGGACTAGAGGGGCCGGGGCACACGGGGATGGGTATGCACACGGGGATGGACATGCACACGGGGCTGGGTATGCACATGGGGATGGACATGCACACGGGGCTGGGTATGCACATGGGGATGGACATGCACACGGGGCTGGGTATGCACACGGGGATGGGCACGCACACGGGGCTGGGTATGCACAGGGGGCAGCGCACGCGCACGCAGTGGCGGGGCAAGGCACTGCCGCTTCTATTAATGGGGCAGCGGCGGAAAGTGCTGACGTCAATACTGTAGGCAACGCGGCTTCCAACAGCGGTGGTAAAGTAGCCGCTATCGACGCGGAAAGTGTCGTCGCAAGTGCGGGGGCGAGTGCGGGCAGCGCGGGGGCAATCGCCGCGAGTGCTGCCGGCAAGCACACAGGTGGCCCGGCACACGGGGCGGGCAGTACAAGGGGCGCGGGCGGAGGCGCCGCTGGTAAACAATACGCGTACTGCGCTTGCGCAAACTGAAACAATACATTTTTTTTAAATTCTGTTTTTAGCAACCAATCTTCTAGTACAGTGGTCGGCAAAGCGCGGCTCTTTCACGAAATATTTAGTGCTAGCACGAAATATTACTTATTATCTTGTCTTATAAGAAACGAGTAAAAACTTTTGAAACGCAAGCCTAGAATAGAGCCACATTTACAAAAAGCAACAATAGTAGGGATAGGCGCTCGCAAACAGGTTTTAATTTATTACTAGCTTCTGCCCGCGACTTCGTCCGCGTGGAATAGTTACTTTGGACTAACGTTAACACGCAGCGGAAGCTGATTTTGAAACATTCTTCATTGGTGCTCCGCTCCAACTGGTCTTAGCGTGATGATATATAGCCTTTCTGGTTAAATGAGCTATATAACACTGAGTAAAAAATTCAAATCGGACCTGTAGTTTCTGAGATTAGCGCGTTTAACCAAATTATTTGAAGATTACTACTCTTCTCTCGTACTTAACTCGAACCGTCATTAAAATTATAATAACTTATGATAGAGCGGACTGATTTCAATGAAACAAAGAGTAAGTTACTTCCGAGGATACGCTTTATGAATTTCTTTGTGAAGTTTTATTGTGAACGCAGTACTTTAGCAGTGATGCGTGCTCAAACAAACAGACATTTCCAAAAATGATTGAAATGTATTTCATTACTTACTCCAAGACACCTCCATCAATTTTTTTCGCAAAAATCTAAAAAGTACAGACACGTTAAATTTACATTCTTATTATATGCATAGAAGATCTCCGCCTAATTGCGCGTGCCGAAATGTATTTTCACTATTTTATGTTAAAAGAATACTTTTAGGCAGGCAGTTTGTCGCTATTCTGGAGGAAAAGATTAATCATGGCATGTGTATTATTGTGTATTATTGAACCAGTTAGTTTATGAATAAATGTTATATATATTATTTTTACAAGTACCATACCAATTTTTATATAATATAACTGTTAGTTAGACAAAGATTTATCTGATAAAGGCAAGCTCAAGATATACTTTTCATCCTAATCATTTATGTAATAACATCTCCTAATAAAGCTTAAATTAAAACAATTGCTCTTTGAAGAAATTTCAATTGTGTGTTATCTATGTTTGGCTCTTTTGGTTGACAAGGTTGTCGACTACTGTTCTTCTAGTAGATTATTACTGTCATTGTCGAGTAGCTTAAACGATATTGCAAGCTTATTGCGATCATTTCAATGAATTAAAAAGATAGTGGCCCTCTCAGGGCTGTAGCCTAGAGTCGAATTTGAGGTATTGGTTACACAGGTAGGACGGAAGTAAAAAAAATATCATAGTTGATCTGCCCTCGAATGTCACAAACTGTGGTATGTCCGGAAGTCTAGATACCTATCGCTACAATTTTTTTATTTCAAACATGAACAAACAATTTTATTATAATCGTTTATCTTAGTTTTTGGTATTTTTAAGGTAGGGCGTTGCCCCACCGATAGACACGAGCAGTGCCCGTCGCTCCGGGCAGTTAAACTGCACAGGCGCATGTGGTGGAGTTGCATTATGCTGATGCGACTCCCACAGTTCGGTAGGGGGGGTAACACCCATTTCCCCTTGAGGGGTCCACCATCTTGACCCCTCAGGCCGCAGTTTGGGCCCCTTAGGACGGGACAACACCTGTCGGAGGAGCAGACATAGTGTCGATTAGACAGTCCCTGCTCCTTCGGCCAAAAGGTGTAAGAAGGTACCATGGGGTTTTAGTCCGTGCGACTCGGGCATATCCATCCTCTGCTGCCCAGCGAGATGGATATCCGTTAGGGATTTCCCCATGGAGAAAAAAAAAGAGCATTGCCCCACAATGTCCGTAGTATTATTTCCGATCCACTTCACTTGTGCACGATAGCCAATCTATATTACGTAAAACACCACCAATAGTACACAAAGCTAGCAAGAGCTAAATAACACAAAATTATGAATAAAATATAAAGACCACTACATGACATTCCAAGATCCCGCCGAAAACTCCAACAATACAATAATTATTGTATGTACCTAGCCGGATCATAAATACTATCGAAATCACTTAATGTAGTTAATTATACACTTTTTGGTAATTGTTTAAAAATTATATATGAAATGAATGTTATTAAATGTACAGTACAATTTCATTTAGGTATATAAAAGAACTAGCGAGCCCGGCGGATGTTGTCTCGACCTGATAATAAAAAAAACCTTGACAAATTGTATACCTAAACCTTCCTCGGGTATCACTTTTGTTTACCGGTGAAAACCGGTTGAAAATCCGTTCTGTAGTTTTTGAGCTTATCGCGAATAGACAGACGTGGCAGAGGACTTTGTTTTATAATATATAATGATAGTTACCTGCAGGAGTGCGGCCACACTACTGATCACATAAAATATCTTCATGATGGTACGCGGGTCGCTAGTGCAGCGGTGTCGCGCGCGTTGTGTTTCGCCCTATATTCACGGGCTTATCAGACATGTGAAATAGACTTTTCGAAATAAAAATATTCATCTATGTCGCAGTCAAACTGTGCTTATTGGAATGTGTGAAAGCGTTCGGATTTGATACATATAAAGTTACAAATCGTCTTTGAAATATAATTAAAAAAAAATCGTATGTTGTAGTCGTGTCGTACATGGAACAAGAAATAAGCAATTTGTGCGAAAATTCTTATGGAGTTTCTGTGACTACAACGAGCTTTAATATCAAAGCGCTAAAATGGATCTAAATCACTTATAATATCGGCACGCTTTGATGGCCGTTTTGAAGTTAAACCGCTAAAGAAGTTTCGTATAAATTAATAACTACATTGCAAATTGATGTTCTTTATTATCGATAGTAATGACAGTCCCTAAAATTTATGGAATTTTAGGACACAAAATTAATTTAGTGCACTAATTTCAAAATTAAATATACTTATCCAAGTACCTAACTATATAATATGGTTCCAAGAACAAATATTTTCACATTTTTACTAACAAAAAACAGCGCCGTCTGACAGCATCCCTAATGCACTATAATTATTTTATTAGCGTAACTTATTTACAAAACAGTTCATGATCTATATTATTCAAAGTTCGAAATTATATATTTATACCCAATATATGATTATATACACAGGATCTCTGGCCAGTATAACTACCACCTTCTGTAAATTCGGGTCAAAACAAAATAAAACAATTTGGTTTGTTTTTTCGAAAATAAATCGGCATTCACGACACTATTGTAATATGTAAAAACGGCCATAATAGAGTTCTGTTATTTTAGACGATTATGTTACCAATTAATATATGCCAGTTGTGTGAAGCCGAGGCGAATCGCTATCCTGTAAATACAAGAAACTCCTGACAATTACTTTTGCATTAAAAACTCTCACGTGTTTTCAAAAAGTAATTGAATATCTGGAATCATTTTATGTTTTTCAAATCTTCAATGGGAATGTTATATATACACTGTGCACAATTATTTAAATTCGAAACTTCATCTTATAACAGACATTTCAGTCATTTACCTTGTTCCTATATTCCTGCAACACAAAAGAAAGGGCAAGTTAACCGAACGTTCAAAAGAAATGTGTGAATATTGCACGCGGCAGGTCTATTATGAAATAAATTGATTTCTAAATAAAACTCTAGTACTGTGCGACACCTTCTGATAATATAACCTATCACACGTATTTACGTGACATTTTTATTCGTCATTATCTGGTCTATTATTATAAAACTGTGTTATCTAACTTGCTTAATGTTACCCAAATTGAACCAAATATCATGTCGAACATTTAATCGAAAAAGAATCAACTAAAAAATCCAATTTTGTGGGAAAATGCGTTTAAATTTAACAATATTTACATGTTCGAATTAAATTTATCGCAAAAATAAATGAAGCATTCTAAAAGTAGAGAGTTTTGACGCTTATCTTCTCATGAAGTTTCGTATAAATGTTTCAAGGAACAAACTGCTATTCTTTATTGTCGATAGTTAGTTACGTGCAGTTTGTCCTAAAATTTATTGAGTTTTAGGTCACGATTTTAATGTACTACACTGATTTCCACATCATCTTTATATATAATTCTTCTGCCCGTGGTCCTAAACAGCTGGATACATTTTGATGACATTTTTTGTGAGCGTTCAGGAGGATTCAAGGATTTTAGATTCACAATTGGCCACGGTGTAGGTAGCGCTGCGGTTGAATTTAGGACTTGTATTATTATATTAACGTCCGCCGGGGCCGCTAGTATATTTGTATGATTATATATCTAATCTACAACTATATATATATAATATGATTCCGCGAACAAATCTTTCACGTTATCACTAACAAATAAATAGCGCCGTTTGACAGAATGCTTAATGGACTATACATCAAAATTACATATTTATATCTATATTAATAGAGTTAAGGAGTTTGTTTGCTTGTTTGAACGCGCTAATCTTAGGAACTACTGGGTCCGATTTGAAAAATTATTTCAGTGTTAGATAGCTCATTTAGCGAGGAAGCCTATAGGCTATATATAATCACTCCAAGGCCATTAGGAGCGTAGCACCAGGGAAGAATGTTTCAAAATCTTTTTTTTTTCATTTGAGTGGTTCCGCTTCGTTTTTAGCGTTAGCCCAAAGTGACTATTGCATGCGGATGAAGTTGCGGGCAGAAGCTAGTCCTATTGTTATATGTGTGAGATCGCTGGCCAGCACTAATACCGCATCTAGCAAACTCGCGTCGATACTTAATGCAAAACAAAGCAGAATTTGACTATATTTTTGACGAAAATAAATCGACATTTCACGTCACTATTGCAATGTGTCACAACGGCCATTATGGCGTGCCGTTGTTATAGAGTACTAGCGGGCCCGGGGAACGTTGTCCCGCCCTGATAATAAAAGAAATCACTAATTATATACCTAAACCTTCGTCATGAATCACTATATCTGCTGGTGAAAACCGCATGAAAATCCGTTCAGTAGTTTTCGAGTTTATCGCGAACAGTCAGACAGACGTGGCGGAGGACTTTGTTTTATAAGATGTAATGATATATAACATTAATATTGATAAACTAAAACTCAAAAGTATGAAAACTGACACACATAATTATTTCACAGAGGTATTTATGCTATCTAAGGGAACGTACCCAAACCACGTAACCCATATTTGACGCTCTCCCCCCATTAGTGACAATCCGTGGTATATGAAGAGACCCCCAACCTCTAGTCTTCACGTGGTAATTTATAAATACGATTTTTTAAATTTTATGCAAACAGATATTGATTTAATATAGTTAAAAAGATTTTTTTTTCTTGAACTGACTACGCTATTGACCTATCAAGGTTTTAACAGCTTCACCGGACTACTAAGGCGAGCGCTTAAGGCACTCAGCCGATTTTATTTGACAACTAGGTCAAGGGTGCACGGCACACCTCGGCTTGGGCTGTTGCCTGATACGGGCAATTCGCGACCTATCTAAGCTAAGCTAACTATTCATACATATATGAGTTGTTGAAACATATATGTGTACCAAGCATACATACCTCAACAACTCTTATATATATTTCGTATCGGATAATTTTCTAAACTATTTCAGTTTATAAGGGATTAAAAAGAAATATATTTGGCTCATATTCGTCTTTATTAATACAGTGCTTGCTGCGTGACGCCAAAAGTACATGCATACTTATAGTTACCAGTGAAAATAGTCTCAAGTCGTATAATTGTTGCCCGAACCGAAGCCGAGGCTAGCAAACATTTGATCTGCGATTTTATTTTTTACTGGCCAAGTTGCCACAAAGTTGCTATTATCGGCCGGTGAACAGAAAAGTTATTTATAAACAAAAAAAAAGTTATATAAAAACATATCGTAATAAGAACATCATTTACAAGACAAATCTGTTTTCTTTCTTTCTGTTCTGCCTGCATTGACAAGGAATACTTTCAAATCAAATCAAAAATAATTTATTCAGTTTAGGCCCTAATAAGGCACTTATGAACGTCAAATACTACCACCGGTTTGGAAAACAACCCAGTCATCGAGAAGAACCGGCAAGAAACTCGATCGGGTACATTTTTTTAACATATATTTCCAATACATCATACAATGCTTTTAGTGGATGCACAGAGAGGAGTCAATTCCAGACATCACTATCATTCACATACTGATCCACTCTATAATACCCTTTTGAAAGTAAAACCCGTTTGACGTGGCGCTTAAATTTACAGTCCGGCAAATCGGTAACATGCTTTGGGACTTTATTGTAGAACCTAACACTATTACCTAAAAAACTATTACTGGTTTTGCTAAGTCTGAAACATGGGACCACCAGTTTATCACAGTTTCAAGTATTTAGATTATGCCGGTCTTTTTTTAACCTTGAACGCATATTACATATCGGCGCTTTATTGCTCACCCAAGCACACTGTCAGAAAGGAGCAGTGTAATGAGTTCTTTAAAAGTTTAGGAGATAATTTAATAGCAGCAGGCGATAACAGTGCCAAGCATTCATTATGGAGCTACAGGCTCATATTACCTAGGGGCCGCGAAATTCTGAAATATGTGCTGGCAAGGACTATGGATGTGATCTCAACAGGTCAATCCACATACAAGTCTCCTGATAAAAATATGATACCAGATGTTTGACTTTTGTGTTTGTAGTACCAAAGGAATAGCAAAAAACTATATATTCTGCTGTAGTTGTTGGGATTTAGCATCGGACCACTCTACTATTTTGGTTGAAATTAAAACTAAAATCAAGGAAACTATTAAAGTATGCATACCATATAACAAAAGGAATGACTAGTCTCTTTTTCGCTATCCTAAAAATAATGCTTCGCTGTAACCATTCAACTCCAAACAGAAAATGATATCATAATTGCTGTTAAGTTTTTTAACATAAATGTTCAAAATGCTGCATGGAATTCGATTCCGATAAATGAATGCATTTCTGCTTACCAACTGATATCACCCACCATTCTGGATAAGATCTATAAGAACAGAGCAGTCCACAAATTATGGTAATAAAATAGATGCCCCGAGTTAAAAAAAAAACTCTTAGCATACGGTAAGAGAGCACTTTCTTGGACATGATCGAAATTCAGGAATATTTTGAAAGCTTCGATCCAACCACAGATACAGGTTACTCCTTGTGGAAAGCAAAAAGGAAAATCAAGCGACCCGTGTCAATTTACGCTCCACTAAAAAACTGACAAAAGCTGGGCATGCAGTGACCAGGAAAAAGCTTATACGTGTTCAGTACGTCTGGTCAATGGTTTTCAGCCCCATCCACCAAAAAAGAGGTTAAAAGAGTAATATTCAATGCCACCGACCCCAAGAAATCACCAAGTTACGATCTCATTATCAATAAAATACTGCAAGAATTACCTGACTGTGTTAACCCAATGAGAGTAAATTTTAATACAATAACGGAACTAATTCCACCCCCAATGCAAAGTTGCACAAATAATTATGCTGCTAAAACCAGATAAAAACCAAAATATCCAAGACCATATAGGCCAATTAATTTACTGCCCTATACAACAAAACTATATGAAGCCTTTATATCGTTATGGATGTTACCAGATTAGAATAGCAAAAGTTTATACCAGCACATCAATTGGGAATTCGTTGCCGTAGGTACGCTACCACCGAAGTTGATCGGTCATAGGCTGGATAACGAGACAGTCAAGTCTTTTAAAAGCAAGAAGTACTGCACTAGTGCATTTCTGGACATATCACAGGTGTTTGATACAGTGTGGCACGAGCGTCTACTATTTAAGGTTAAATCTTTGATACCTAACTATATCTGTACGATTCAGAAGTCTTTCATAGAAAACAGACACTTTCTAGTCTTGCATGGAGAGACTCTCTATGGCCTGTGTCATAATATATCAATGCAGGAGTGCCACAATGTACTTTTAGGACCAATATTCTACCAACCTATACGTATAACCTACCTACTTTAGCTTGTATCACTACTGAAACATTTGCTGAAGATGTCGCAATTTTAGTGTCTTAACAGGTTCCAACAGTGGCTGCAGAAATCCTGAAAGGACTAAATGACATCTCTACCTGATTAAAAAAATGGAGAATGAATCCAAATTACTTGGTGTTATCTTTACCTTAAGAAAAGGTATCTATCTGTTTGTCAGTGAAGCTTAACAACCTAGAAGTTCTACGAGCAGACCACATAAGTTACCTAAGTTTAAATCTGGACAAGCGACTCATCTGGCAAAACCATACAACGATCAAAGACAAACAACTTGGCTTACAAATAAGGAAACTCTATTGGTTAATTGGTCGTCGGCCACAATTATTACTATGCAGTAAATTCTTTATATAAAAGACAATTCTGGAACATGGCAATTCTGAAATCTTGGAACAACCAGAAAGCTTTAAAAAAGGTTAACAAGTCACCCAAACAGCTTGGCAAGGGAACTGATGGATGAAAATCAAACAACTCGCAGAAAAAAATGAAAAATGCTCCAAAACATACTTAAATCCCAGTAAATTAAAGTAGTGTGAGACATAAGTTGCATACCGTGCATGCCAATTAAAACTCCAACAAATATATTTATTCTCTAAGAAAGGAGACAGATTGTAATAGAAAGTACACAACAATAAAAACGTAGGCCAGTAAAATACGAAGTCTCAGATCACATGTAACTGTGGGCCGAGGCGAAGCCGGGGCTGGCAAACATGTGACCTATGGCTTTTTTTTAACTGGCCAAGTTGTGTGTATACTTTTCAACTCGACAGAACCGGAAAGTGGCAACTTCATTTAGCGTAGCAGTCTGTAAGTTGCCACTTTCCTGCCGGAGGACAGACAAAATATTATCAAGTAGGAAAAAGCTATATGAAAATATATCGTATCCATACAAGGACATAATTCACAAAAACAAGTGCTTTTTATTTATTTCTGTATTGCCTGCATTGACAAGGAATCATTGTAACATTTAATGAACGCAATGTACAGACGATTGTACGACATTTTTGTATCGGCACAAACTCTGATCAATTTTTCTTGGCAACTGCACTGGCCTACAAATTGTTAGTTTTCAATCAGCTGACGTCTTGGTATATGTATGTCAGTGTTGCTGCCTGCGAGTTTTAAAAGCGCGAGATTTCCTTTAGACATATTGACTACGTGACGAAAACCTAATCCCCACTCACCCCTGTGACCAAGCGTTGTACTCTGAAGAACCCCCTACCCCCCTGAACGGGGCACGTGGTTTGGGTACGTTCCCTAATATATATTACTCATCTATATGTGACGTTGCAATTAATATGTTTAGAAATTCGTATACGAAGAATGCCACGAAAACGCATGCAAAGTCACAGGCATAGCTAGTGAATACTGTTTACTATATCTCGCGTGAGTTTCGGAAATGAAACACGAATAAACGGCATCCGTACAATGTTTATTTAAATATACCAAGTTCTATATATTGGATTACACTCACCGGGGAATCGAACCGACACTCTAATCAGTGGGTAGCGAGTAATGAGCCTCCTCATTATTGTCATACGGTAAGGTAATCTTGGAGATACCACAATATGAATACAACAACCATCTTATTTTTAAATATTCATATGAATCTGATCGGTAAGGAATAAAGAGGAATACAAACAAATATATTTTTCTAATTACATATACTATCGGTTATTATCTTCCCCAGAACATTAAATTCAATACAATACACTCCCGGTGAGAGTAACTCACTAAATTAAACGTAACATTGTTATACGTACAATATACAAGAACATAGATTTACATTATTTTTATTTACGTCATAAAAAAAAACAATCATTATTAACCACATAAGAACTAAGTCCGAGTTAAAACAATAAATTATAATATTTGCAATAAAAAGAAAACGTACAAAATTGGTTACGATCGAGTGAGGCGTCGTGTGTTTTATAACAATTTGCATCTCCGGGAGAAGAGTCGATCATTCCGCTTATTCGTTCATTGCTCAAACGCGCTGTATACAGGAGATCTATGCTCAAACGTGCTGTACACAGGAGCGTTATGCTCAAACGCGCTGTACACAGGAGCGTTATGCTCAAAAGCGCTGTACACAGGAGCATTATACTCAAACGCGCTGTACACAGAACCGTTATGCTCAAACGCGCTGTACACAAGAGCGTTATGCTCAAACGCGCTGTACACACGAGCGTCATGCTCAAACGCGCTGTACACAGGAGCGTTATGCTCAAACGCGCTGTACACAAGAGCGTCATGCTCAAACGCGCTGTACACAGGAGCGTTATGCTCAAACGCCCTGTACACAGGAGCATTATGCTCAAACGCGCTGTACACAGGAGCGTTATGCTCAAACGCGCTGTACACAAGAGCGTCATGCTCAAACGCGCTGTACACAAGAGCGTCATGCTCAAACGCGCTGTACACAGGAGCGTTATGCTCAAACGCGCTGTACACAAGAGCGTCATGCTCAAACGCGCTGTACACAGGAGCGTTATGCTCAAACGCCCTGTACACAGGAGCATTATGCTCAAACGCGCTGTACACAGGAGCGTTATGCTCAAACGCCCTGTACACAGGAGCATTATGCTCAAACGCGCTGTACACAGGAGCGTTATGCTCAAACGCGCTGTACACAAGAGCGTCATGCTCAAACGCGCTGTACACAAGAGCGTCATGCTCAAACGCGCTGTACACACGAGCGTCATGCTCAAACGCGCTGTACACAGGAGCGTTATGCTCAAACGCGCTGTACACAAGAGCGTCATGCTCAAACGCGCTGTACACAGGAGCGTTATGCTCAAACGCCCTGTACACAGGAGCATTATGCTCAAACGCGCTGTACACAGGAGCGTTATGCTCAAACGCGCTGTACACAAGAGCGTCATGCTCAAACGCGCTGTACACAAGAGCGTCATGCTCAAACGCGCTGTACACAGGAGCGTTATGCTCAAACGCGCTGTACACAAGAGCGTCATGCTCAAACGCGCTGTACACAAGAGCGTCATGCTCAAACGCGCTGTACACAGGAGCGTTATGCTCAAACGCCCTGTACACAGGAGCGTTATGCTCAAACGCGCTGTACACAAGAGCGTCATGCTCAAACGCGCTGTATACAGGAGCGTTATACTCAAATGCGCTGTACACAGGAGCACTATGCTCGTGTACACAGCAACCGAGCACGTTAATAGAATATAAAGGTAACATGTAAGTATATATGGTGAAATGAAACAATGTAATTTATAAAATTTATTTAAAAACATATGAATTCATGTTTCGAAGCCTCGAACGCTGCAACGATGTAATGCGCTTACTTATCTATACTAATTGCACAACTTGTTTGAAACTGAGCCTTCAGTGTTCGTATGTTGATATTTGATGAATGCGCCATCTCACTAATGGGGGGAGTGGAGGGGAGAGAGGAGGGGGAGGGCAGGAGTTACGCGAGGTAGGAGTAGGTGTCGAGAGTGCCGACAGCTCGCTCGAGGTACTGCTTGTCTATGAGAGCTTCGATGCACTTCTTGATCATAGCGACGGAGGGAGCGAAGGAGCCTCGCGCCTGTTCCACCACCTCCTGGATCAGCTCCGTGTGACGCAGCACCTGCAATGCGACAAGTTACAACGGACCCTCCGACAAACCTTTCAATTTTCAATCATTACATTTCCATCTCGCTCGTTACCCCTTAAGTTTGGGGGAGAAACATCCTAAGTTGGGAACTCCGGGGACTGAGTATACTATAAATATATAAGTATAATAAACCAATTAAGTAAAATAAACATAAAAGTCTCGTGCAAGGTAACAACGTAGGAGGTGATATGCTGAGGGAGTGACTAGTAGAGCGTTGTTAGCGAATGCTCTATAAGTCACTCCCTCAGCATATTATATCACAGCAGACACAGGATTGTCTAGTTTGGGTGGCAGCGGTCATCATGCAAAATCCATCAATTTTTATCCAACTTTTTAATAGTTTGCTGTCCATATTTCTAGTTTGATGAATTGTATAATATATATTATGTATTATATTATATAAATTTATGATTTATAATCAACCTCATCACTAATGTTGTCCAAGTATATTGTTTATTACTTGTAATAAATTATAAATACTTATAATATTATAACAGCACCTCTATGTAATATTATATTGTATCGCATAATATAAGAAAGTAAAATTTTAGGAATAAATAGATAAATAATAATAAATTAGCGTAAAACTGGATTATGACGGAATGTTACCGAAAAAAGTCCTTACATTATATATATATAAATCTGAATTAATGCATTTATTTAAATTAAGGTAAGTAAATCTTCCAGATTTAGGTAATACCATTGTCGAGTAGGTAATAATATTACAAGAGTCTTGTAATAACTTCAATGTTCAAACAAAATGGCGACCCCCTCGTAGGGGGTTGCCGTACCTTGAAATCACAATGCCCTACCTTAAACGTACCGAAAACTAAGATAAATTATTATTATTACATTATTTGTTGATAGTTTGAGATTTTAAAAAATGTAGCGATAGTTATCTAAATTTTTCCGAACATACCACAGTTTGTGACATTCGAGGGCAGATCAAGTATGGCCACAAATTTGACTCTAGCTATAGCCGTGGTCAGAATCTATGCTCTGTGTTATAGTCACTTGGCGACTTCACTTATGCACAAAAACGAAACTATATTACGTAAAACGCCACCAATATTACAAAATATAGAGTCAAATTACACAAGGTTATGAATAAAATATAAAAGCCGCTATACGAAAGACTATATACTTCTATAGAACGCATTCAGATTTATCTCAGCCTTACGTCCAGGGTTTATAGTTCCCAGGTTAGCATTCCTTGATTCGAGCTAAGTTCAACTCACCAAATTCAACGACTAACGAAAAACTTGGGTCTTACTTATTGGAATAAATTTTATACTACAACACCAGGTGGCTGTATGTTATAAATGTCTTTGCTTAATGTTACGAGACGATATTGTTTAATGTTGATGGCGCCACTAGTTTTTTTTTGTCGAGTCATGTTCTTTTACTGTGCAGTATATAGTGTGTAATTGTTTCTAAAATAAAATCAAAGTATTTCATTTACACAAGAAATCTTTGTTTGTCAGTATCCCAATATTACTTACGCGAATAAAAAAAAAGTATGACAAAATAATAACGTAACAGTGACATTTCTATACTTTTTCGATTATCGTTATTACTTGATTGTCATTGGTTTTATAATTCATTACAGAAGTGTCAAGAAGGCTTCCATTGTTTTTTTTTTCATTCTCAGCTGACTTGTCTCTTTTATTCTTCAATATTCTTTCAAATTTATTTTTTAATTTTTACACACACAAGTTAAGATTGCGCTCAGTAAGGACTTAGCAAAGTTTAAGCTGAGCTAAGGATAATATAAGATATACGATATATAAGGATAGGATAGATAAGGGTATAGATGACACATTATAAATCCCACTTAAGAGTCATGTATGAGACTTGCTATCTATGTTATCTATGTTATCTATGTAGATCTATAATATCTATATATCTACACTAATATTATAAAGGTGAAGAGTTTGCTTGTTTGGTTCAAAGCTCTAATCCCAGGAACTACTCGTCTGATTTGATAAATTCTTTCAGTGTTACATAGTTCATTTATCGAGGAAGGCTATAGGTTATATGTCATCACGCAAAGACCAATAGGAGCGGAGCACCAATGAACAGTGTTTCAAAGACGTTTTTGAAGTAAAACTTCTTTATGCGCGACTAGGAGGTAACTGGACGACAATGCAACGGAAGTCCGTTACGGCAATATGGCGTCACGTTTCTGTACCACCCGGTTTTTAAATATTTTTCATTTTGTCAATAAAGTCAGTTGTCAGTTTAGAAACAAATCAATAAAAATTAAAAAAAAAATTAAGTTGAATAGTAATAAAAATCATACAATAGAATTAATTATGTACATATGGGCGCGCGACCGTGCTGCCATCTGGTTTCAATGTAAGTAAGTAACAAATTAAATCAAATCTTCATTATCTGTAGTTTTACTTCAATCGCGTGTGACGGTTACATGCATTCATTTATTTTTCTTTTGACAGCTTCCGCTGCGTATTGGCGTTAGCCCAAAGTAACGATTTCACGCGGACGAAGTCGCGAACAGAAGCTAGTTAGACTATAATTCCAAAAGTTAAGCTTAAACTCAGTACGTATTTGGCAAAGTTTAAGCTGAACTAAGGATAAGATATTGCTGAGTACTCTCTATAGATTTTACACTAAGATCCTGTTTAAAACTCCTGTATGAGACTTGTTATCTATGTATGTATGTATATATGCGAAACTAATTTACCTTCCTTTGCTTCATGATGCGTACTATCGCTGCCTGCAGGTACATCTTCCTATCGTCCTCGCAGTGCGTCGACTCCGAGCCCTCCGCCCCCGCACTACCCCCTCCCCCACTCCCACCCCCTGTGGCACAACACAACAAACTTAGCATGGTAGTATGCCTATCTCTAAGTCCATGTGACTGACTACCACCCTCAAATTATAAATCGATCTCCAAGCAACTGTTGGTCTATTCTGGCAGCTGCACTTGAAACCACTTACCATTACAATTACCATTTTAGACCACACCGTCCTTTATCATCAACAGATTGTTGTCAGACGCTATAACCTATATAGTATAGCTAGATATCCGCAAAAACCTCGAGAAGCTGGATTTCGCAAAAGACTGGCACGATCTAAATA
Organism: Antheraea yamamai; assembly: GCA_036509395.1. Classification (NCBI taxonomy): domain Eukaryota; kingdom Metazoa; phylum Arthropoda; class Insecta; order Lepidoptera; family Saturniidae; genus Antheraea; species Antheraea yamamai. The sequence continues at coordinate 9,977,216 of AP028453.1, read as the reverse complement.
CTAGAAACTGTGACAAACTCGTCGTCCCATGTTTCAGACTTAGTAAAACCGGTAACAGTTTTTTTAGGTAATAGTGTTAGATTTTACAGCAAAGTCCCAAAGCACATTACCGATTTGCCGGACTGTAAGTGTAAGCGGCATGTCAAGCGGGTTTTGGTGTTAAAAGGCTATTATAGAGTGGATCAATATGTGAACGATGGTGATGTCTAGAATGGACTCCTCTCTGTGCATCCACTAAAAAGGATTGAGATGTGTAATGTATTCTAGATATTCTACACTAGCTTTTACACTCGACTCCACATGCGTTTTTTAAATTGTATTAAAAAAATGAAAAATTGTGAGAAGACGTACAATTACAGATATGTTGTTACAAAAACATCTGTAACTACGACATGCACGTCACCTACTGTAACATTTAACGTGTACATTAGATATGTAAATACTAACAGTGTGTCGAATAGCCTTTGCCATCAGCAATATATATATTTGAAACTTTAATCCACAATACAACTCCATCAATGTTCCCCTTTACTATGTAAGAAAGTAATGAAAAGCATTTCGGATATTCCACTGCAGACGAAATCGCGGGTAAGAGCCAGTGTAAAATAAAATACTCTAAGTTACTTCTTATAAGGTCTACCATAAAATAGTCTAAATTACTTTTTAAAAGGTCAGCTGTCTGCCAGTGAAAGTCCCGTAAAAATCGGTCCAACCGTTTTGGATATAGCACTGCGGACGAAGCCGCGTGTGACAACTACTCTCAATTACAATAACCTATGTCACCCGTTGTAATTTTATCTATTTGCCAGTGAAGCCGACATAGAAGCAATAAATCCCCAATATGATAGTAAAGATGGGGATCAAGAATCTGCAGAAGTAAAGAAAAAAAAAACAGGGAAAGTTTGTACTGACCGTGGTGTGAGGGCGCTCCGGCACAAGTCAACCGCACTTTTGTCCGCTTACACGAGAACGCGAGATTTAATGACAGCGTCCCTTCCGGCTCCTCCTCGGAGTCCCCGGGGGCGTCGGGGGCGGTAGGGACATCGGGGGCGTTGGGGGCGTTAGGGACGCTGGGGACATCGCTCGCGGGCGGGTCCGCTATCAACATCCCGACGTCTAATAACGGGCGTAGGTATCGCGCGAACGCTTCCGTCGGCAAGTGTAACGCGCGTCGGAGGTCCTTCGCGGGGGCGCTGTCACATTGCTCGAAGCATAACAGTAACGCGATTGTGGGTGTGGGGGCGCTGAGGTGGTACACTCGGGGCGTGTACCGAGTGCGCACCTCCCCGCTGCAGAGGTGGTGGAGCCAAGCGAGTCGGCGTCCGCTGAACATGCCGCGGTAGAACTGTTCGAAGAGCCGCGCGGGACGTTCCAACTGTAGCGGGGGTGCTAATGGAGCCGTCGCCCCACCCAACGGCCACGCACCCGCCTGCAGCACCTGCACACGCACTCACTCACTTATCCGAGTGCTCACTCACGCGGCACCTGCTCACGCACTCACTCACTCGCTCACTCACCCACGCATACACAAACGATATATCGATGATGAATGGTCTAGTAAGTTTGTATCATGCCTCGTCAATAGATGGCGCTTGTGAAAAGTATTAACACACGAAAATGCGGTGTCAAGAGTTTTTTTTTTTCGAACTGACTACGCTATTGACCTAGCAAGGTCTTAACAGCTTCACCGGGCTACTAAGGCGAGCGCTTAAGGCACTCAGCCGATTTTTGTTTGGGCAACCAGCTCAAGGGTGCACGGCACACCTCGGCTTGGCTGTTGCCTGTTTCATGCAATTCGCGACCTATCTGAACTAACCTAAGTTAAGCTAACTATTCACACATATATGAGTTGTTGAAACATATATGTGTACCAGGCATACATATCTCAACAACTCTTTATGTGTATTTCGTATCGGAAAATTTCGGTGTCGAGAGTCTCACGTGATCGATTATTTAAAAATAATAATCCTCACTACATATGAGTCGTACAGAATCATAGGCGGGTATCTACACTTCAGTTCATTTTTGGTAAAGTAGAAAAAACGTTTATTTTCTAAAGTATAGCAGTGATGATTGAAGTATAAACTGTATTTTAATCTATAGATTAAAATAAACAAAAGATTATAAATCGTTTCTTATTCAAAATTTGCTATCTCGACACATAAAATCCATATTTGTCCCAAAAAATGTAGATGGCCGCATATGATTCTATACGAGTCATATTATAAAACAAAGTGCTCTGCCACATCTGTCTGTCCGTTCGCGATAAACTCAAAAACTACTCAACGGGTTTTCATGCCACCTTCACCTGTTTAGGTGACACAAAGTTGAGATACATATATGTTTTTATTACACTCACAGCGCCACTCACTCACTTGCCCGCACGCTCGCTCACTCACTCACTTATTCACCGCGCACTAACTCACGCATATGCAAACGATACAATACTATTAAAGAGTTTTTGACGGGATTTTGGTCTATCATGTAGTGAATTTTATTTTTTATTCATAATCTTGTGTTAATTGACTCTATATTGTGTAAAATTAGTGGTGTTTTATGTGATATAGTTTGTTTGTTGTGCATAAGTGAAGTGAATGGAAAATAATGCCACGGACCATGAATTCTGAGATACAACAAAAATTCCATGGAAGGTTCTAACAAGATGGCCACCATCTTGTTAGTTCATTGAAATTATATCAAGAAACTTGTAATATCGATACTCACTTGACAATGGCAGTAATAGTCTACTAGAAGACTGGTTGCCAAAATGGAATAGAAGAAGAACTTGTAATACTATTAACTACTCGACAATGGCAGTGATAATCTAAAAGATTGGTTGCCAAAAATAAAGTTAAAAAAAAAAATAACGCTATTAAATGGTGTAGTGAATTTGTATCACACGTCGCCAATACTAAAATGCGGTGTCAAAAGTCGCATTCTATTAAGCATAAGATATTAGACTTTAATAAATAGTTTTTAATGTATGTCTCAAATCGATCTCGTCGTTTTATTTTTAGAAAGACTTCAAAATAAGCGGTTCATATGTTTTAAAACATCGATTTATCTATATATACACTCATCAAAAAAGTCTAAGCAACATGTACTAATTTAAATTTTAAGATGGTTCTTCACATTATAACGTTGTATTTTATTTTTAAAATAATATCTTTAGGGTTCTATGATGTAAAAATAACAGCTGTTGTCTTTATAAGTTCTTTTAATAACAGAAATGAACAATATTAGAATATACTGTAGAAACTAAGATACATAAGAAACTAAACTTTTTTCTTACAAAATGAAATTTCTAAAGAAAATGTATTTATTGTGAAAGAATAAAACAATTTAATAGAAAGTATGGGCTCCTCTGCTATTCAGAACTTGTCGGCAACGATTATTCATTGAATTAATGAGACTGTTTATGTCATCTTGCGGTATTCGCTCCCAATGGAATTGTAGCAAATCCTTCAGCTGTTGGGTTGTTGTCGCTCCGTCCAAGTCCTTCAAAACACGTCTCTGGAGCATGTCCCATGCGTGCTCGATGGGGTTGAGTTCTGGCGATTGTGCAGGCCAGGGCAATACCCGGATGTTCTCCGTTGCAAAGTATTCACTGGTTCGCCGAGCTGTATGTGAACGCGCATTGTCATGCATTAACCTACAATCGGAGTCAAAGGTTTGTGCAAATGGGTAGACATAAGGTCTGAGAATATCCTCAATGTAAGTTTCAGCATTCATGTTTCCATTTACAAAAACGAGCTCAGTTCGCCTGTTCTTCATAATACCCGCCCATAACATAACTCTTGAGCCGCTGTATGGATGAACTTCCTGAACGCACCTGAGCCTTTCAGTATTTCCGGGCCGACGATACACTCGCACCTTTCTTGTATCAGGCTTAAACCCGAATCGCGACTCATCGGAAAACATAATTTTATCCCATTGTTCCTGGGTCCATGTTATGCGTTCTCTACACCATTCATATCGACGAGCGCGATTCCCGTGACGTATCGGTGGGCACCTGATTGGGCGTCGAGCTCGTAGGCCGTACTCATGCAGTCGATTTCGCACAGTTTGAGGACTTACATCAACACCACTTGAAATTTGTAGCCTCAGACTTATCTCTCGAGCGGTTAACATCGGCTGGCGTCTTGCAGTCAGTTGTATGTACCGGTCTTGCCGAGTGGTTGTACTCCTTTTACGGCCTGGATGCTGTTCAGCGGGTTCTTCTGTATTATTGTAGCGCTGCCAAAGACGACAAATAACACTTCTATGAACGCCAAAATGTCGAGATTCCTGAGATTGATTACTTCCCGCTTGCAACATCCCTACAGCTCTTTGCATTTCATCTGCCATCAAATGACGTCGCTTCATGACGTAAAGAATATCTAACAATTCAATTTTGTCGCTAACTTTATTTAAATGATTGGTAAAATTATAAAATCAAGACTAAACGTAGCAATTAAAACGCACTTAAATTCAAACAAATTCGCAGTCATTTGAATTTTATGAAAAAACAAAACATAATCATTTTTTTTTTACAACCAGCCAGTATGTCATCAATAACAAAAAAGTTTACTTACCTACGCACCTTGTTTGAGTAAATACTTAGAAATTAATTAATATAAATGGTAAAATTTGTAATATCACGCATGTTGCTTAGACTTTTTTGATGTGTGTAAATTAGAGATTCCCACCTATATATTGACTCATCACGATATCTCTGGAACCATAAGGCGTAGCGACTTGAAATATGGTAGGAATATTCCTTTCGCCGAGTAGAGGTCAGCTAAGAACGGATTTTACGAAATTCCACCCACAAGGGGGGTTGCGGGGGGGAGGGTAATCAGGGCGGGACAACGTCAGCCGGGCCCGCTAGTCATTCATAAACGTCGATGTTGAAACTCCAAACATCGACTATACATCCTTCTGTATGAACGATGCTTTCTGTTGTATAGCGTCATCTATTGTATTCCCTGCCCACTCGCTTCCTAACTCACACGTAAGGATACAAATGATCTATCGTTCGTAAACATCGATGGTTTAATTTATATGCTACAAAAAAACCCTTAACATTGACGATACATCGGCTATAAACGATATTTCATATGTGTAGCGCCATCTATTGGATTATTTGCGGTCAATTTTAGAAACTAGGGTCAATATTAACCAAGAAAGGAACCGCTTACTAGACATGAGGTTGACAAAATTATTATTTTCGTGAAATAAATATTAGTTAGTTTGTTTTAAATATACATTTTTATAAACGATGTTGCAACTGTAGGGATATAATGTAGGCGAATGAACGGTGAGTTAGTTACTACGCGCTGGCCCGCACGGAAGACTATCGACAGAGGGCCAATACATTGAAAGCTCAAATTCATGCCTGATTTTTAATTGTGGGCCCTCTAAAATCCCTAACCAGCTGAAGCATTGACTCAATTGGGGTACATACACAGTCAACCCACAACTCCAAACATCCTTACTCACTCACCTGCGCACTAACTCACTCACCCGCACACTCACTTATCCACTCACCCGCTTATCCACTCACCCGCTCACCAACTCACTCGCGCACTCACTCACCTGTATGAAGAAGCCGGTGTTGAGTGTGACGCGCGTGTCGCGGAGGTGCTGCTGGAACTTGGCGTTGAGGTCAGCGGAGACGGCGACGTCAGTGAACATACGATGAAGCTTGTTCGTGAACTCGTACCCGCAGGCAGCCTTCAGACGGTTTATCATCAGCTCCTCCTGTAAAATGATACGAAGATTTAAAGATACTTTTTCGTGATATTAAATTAATTAATTGAAATTAATAGATGCCGAAAATCTATATTGAATTACTACATTTAAAGGTATAATTTTCTATTTTTATCACGTCCCATACCACGTGTTGGCCCCTTGGCCTGAAGGAGCAAGTCTAATGTGTACCACCTTGGTACACGTGGCGTAAAGATCAAGTGTAACGTGTACCAACGGGGGTACACGTGGCCTAAAGATCGTGTCTAACGTATGACACCGGTGGTACACGGGGCCTAAAGATCGTGTCTAACGTATGACACCGGTGGTATACGTGACCTAAAGATCGTGTCTAACGTATGACACCGGTGGTACACGTAGCCTAAAGATCAAGTCTAACGTATGACACCGGTGGTACACTTGGCCTAAAGATCGTGTCTAACGTATGATACCGGTGGTAAACGTGGCCTAAAGATCGTGTCTAACGTATGACACCGGTGGTACACGTGACCTAAAGATCGTGTCTAACGTATGACACCGGTGGTACACGTGGCCTAAAGATCAAGTCTAACGTGTACCACACGTACACGTGGCATGGAAAGTATTAACTGAGTGTCCGGCCATTTAATGCTATTGCTGCTTCTTGAAAATCACTCAAAAACTTAGATATTTTTTATGGCTTAATTTTTGTGACTAGTTTATTTAAAAGCTACATTGAGATTAATCTTGTCAATAGATCTGTCTGAACAGCTGATTTATTAACAAAATGACAGAACAAGAAAACAAGTCACACGACAGAGAGAATAAAGAGAAGTGTAACTCACGAGTTCCATGGAAGCGGAGAGTTGGTGTATGAGACGACGGGCGAGAGCGCGCGCGTAGTACTTCTGGAACACATCCTGCCGACATACAAACACACATACTATAACCAATAACTGTACCGCACGCATCAGAAAGAGGGAAAGACATTTATTTCGAACACATACAAATATTACACACTAGCGGGCCCGGCGGATGTTGTCCTGCCCCGATAATAAAAAAAAACCTTGACAAATTATCATTCCTCATGAATCACTCTATTTACTAGTGAATACTGCATGAAAATTCGTTTAATAGTTTGAGTTTTTTTTTTCATATCATAAGAGGCAAACGAACAGGCCGGTCACCTAATGTTAAGTGATCGCCAGCGTCCATAGACACTAACAACACCAGGGTAGTCGCATGTGCGTCGCCAGCCTCTGTTTGGGGGGAGGCAGGGGGAGGGGGGAGTGGTGCCTCCGATGCTCTCACAGACCGAACGAAACGCAATAATGGAAGCACTATTACTTCACGTGAGTGTTTCTGTGTGTCGGGTGGTAGTATCCGACCGAGCCCATACATGCTGAAACCAGCTTCAGCGTGGCTCTACCATCTACCTTGAGTTTATCGCGAACAGATAGACATGGCAGAGGACTTTGTTTTATACTTGTTTTAACGGTCGTTTAACAGTGTTTATAGCAAAGTACAAATATAAATGAAATGAATATTAATTCTTGGAAATATTAAATGTTATGCCACAGGAGCCATCTTTAGATTTTTTTATTTTTTTCATTGTAGCTCGGCAAAGTGACTGTACTGTGCCTGATGGTAAGCACAGTACAATCCAAAAACAATGGCGACCACCGAGCGACACACTATCCATCGCCGGTCGCCGCTGTCATGCCGGCCTGAAAGCGACCCAGTCAGGGACAGCCCCAAGGTTGCTGGATATACACCGGCTGATTCCGGAACGCGACACGCCCAAACGTGCCACTATGGCGGGTGTTCCACCTGGTGTACGGTGGTCGCGATCCAGTCGGGTACAGACACCCTACCACCCCGCGAGATATGTTACCCCATGTGCGTCTGACACAGGCAGTCCGTTCGCCCCCCGTCTCGCCGTGAGCGTGACTGCGACACGCGGTACAGTAATCGCGGTCACACCATACAACCACCGAAGGTAATGCGTACTACTGACCTTGTCATCGACGTATTTGAACACGACGATGGCGGCGGCGAGCTTGTCGTCCGCGTCCCCGTCGGGCACCGCGCCGCCCCCGCCGCCCCCGCCCCCGCCCCCGCCGCCCCCCGACCCGCGCTTCCGCAGGAGGCAGTCGCAGTACCGCGCGAGCAGCTCGGGGGCGCGCGCCGGCTGCTCGCCCCCACCGCCCCCTCCGCCCCCGCCGCCCCCGCCGCCCCCACTCACGCGACTGTTCACGACGGCGCTGCACGCCTACACACACACAACGCTATGCACATACTTATCTATACTAATATTATAAAGAGGTAAAGTTTGTGATGTTGTAGGGGGTAATCTCAGGACTAAACCGATTTTGAAAATTCTTTTACCAATATAAAGCCACGTTATTTGTGAGTGTCATAGGCTACATAACATCACGCTTCGACCAATAGGAGCGGAGCAACAATATTTTTTTTTTTTTTAAATCGGGGTATTTTTTCCTTTTGAGACCTTCCGCTGCTGTCTTAGCCCAAAATAACTATTCCACGCGTGCGAAGTCGCGGGCAGAAGCTATTAACTAATTATATTATCTATAATCTATACTAATATTATAAAGAGGTAAAGTTTGTGAGGTTGTAGGGGATAATATCTGGGGAGTCGGAGAAAAATGGTCGAACGAAAACGTTTCTTACGAACGCTGCCTTAATTATGAGATATATATGATTGAGTTCTAGAGAAAAGTTGTAGCTTGATAATGCCTATTACCGCCCAACGAAGTGGGCACGGGTCAGGTAGTCTATACTAAAGAGATACCTCTATTATAAAAAGGTAAAGTTTGTGAGTTTGTGACGTTGTGGCGTTGTAGGGGGTAATCTCAGAAACTACTGATCCGATTTGAATAATTATTTCAGTGTTATATAGCTCATTCATCGAGAATGGTTATAGGCTATATATCATCACGCTAAGGCCAATAGGAGCGGAGCACAGATGAAAAATCTTTAAAAATCGATATGTTTTTTTCTTTTTGAGTGCTTCTGGTGTGTGTCAGCGTTAGCCCAGAGTAGTAACTATTAGTACGCGGACGAAGTCGCGGGCAGGGGCTAGTACAGTATAACCTCGATAACACAAACCCCTATAGTTTCATAAAATAATCCATTCCTTTCCCCCCAGAACCCAAAACCTGTACTACTAAATAATTCCTAACTTCTATAACATAAACTAATAATTTCAGAATTAGCCCTCAGTTACTTATAAAGTACTAGCCTCTGCTCGCGACTTAATCCACGTGGATTAGTTACTTTGGGATAACGCTAACACGCAGCAAAAGCTATCAAGAAGAAAACAATATAATTGAAAAACAGTTCACAGATTTTGAAACATTGAACAATGAAGATTGGTGCTCAGCTCCTATTGGTCTTAGCGTGATGATATATAACCTATAACCTTCCTCGATAAAGGAGCTGTATAACACTGAAAGAATTTATCAAATCGGACCATTACCTCCTGAGATTACCCCCTACAAACTCACAAACTTTACCTCTTTATAATATTAGTATAGATAATGTAAACTGCCAATGAGTCATTTCGAATGAATGTACAAAACAAAAAGTTACTCGAAATGTTTGCTCATGTTTAAAAGTTAAACCGTTAACACAAACAATAAATATATCTCTCTATTTACCATAGAAAATCAAATCGAAGTCTCGATGATCGAACTGTTTAAAACAAAAAACAAAAAAAAAAATCACAGACTGTACCCGTTAACTCATCAATCACTCTTTAACATAAACCCTTGATAAATTAAAAACTTTATAACCTAAAATATTATCTGATTCCCTTGGTTTTTAACTTAACAAAACTACTATATCATCACCGACACTATACTCAGTGTCATGTTATCGGTGTACCACTTCCACTTTTGTCCTCAACTCCACAGCTTCAAAGTTTATAGAATGAGGAGTAATTATTACCCGTCATAATAAGAGAATAAGACAGAAAAAGGGGAAAATAATGGACTAAGGGGAAAAGATAAAAAGGTAACGAAAGAGAGGGTAAAGTAATGTGCTAAGGGCAAAGGATAAACGAGTATAGAGAGGAGGAAAATAATAGATTACAGGGAAAGGATAAAGATGTAATAAAAGGGTAAAAAAAGGAGGAACAGAATGAGCTACGGGGAAAAGATAAAAAGGTAACGAAAGAGGGGGTAAAGTAATGGGATAAGGGCAAAGGATAAACGAGTAAAGAGAGGAGGAAAATAATAGATTACGGGGAAAGGGTAAAGATGTAATAAAAGGGTAAAAAAAGGGGGAACGGAATGAACTACGGGGAGAGGATAAAAAGGTAAAAAGAGTAAAAGGTAAAAGAGTAAAAAGAGGGGAAGATAGTGTGTATAGGGGCTGAACCGAGAGGTAAATGGGTCACCTTGTCAAGTGCTCCGATGAAGGCTTGCGCTCCGGCGAACACTTCCGTAAATAACTTCGTGTATTTGCCATGTAGGGCTAGCATTGCGTTCACGAAATGTATATGCGGCTGCGGAGACATACATATATAGTTACTTAATTTATTTTATAAACAATGTAACCGTTCTTACGAGATAAATATCATCGTCATCAACCAGTAAAAGACCCACTTTAGGGCCATATGCCTATTCCCGAAGGAAGGTACGGGAATAAATACCGCGACAGGCCACTACATATTGCCGATATTAAAGGTGGTAGGGTGTCTGTACCCGACTGGATCGCGACCACCATACACCAGGTGGAACACCCGCCATAGTGACACGTTTGGGCGTGTCGCGTTCCGGGATCAGCCGGTGTATATCCAGCCACCTTGGGGCTGTCCCTGACTGGGTCGCTTTCAGGCCGGCATGACAGCGGCGACCGGCGATGGATAGTATGTCTTTCGGTGGTCGCCATTGTTTTTGGATTGTACTGTGCTTCCCATCAGGCACAGTACAGTCACTTTGCCGAGCTACAGTAAAAAAAAAAAAAAAAAGAAATCCACAATTCTATATTGTTCCCAAAATTTTTTTTATTGGTGGTATACGAACAGGTCGGTTAATTCAAATTGGTAACGCTATCGGGTGAAGGAAAACATCATGAGAAAACCCGAACCTGAGAAATGTTCTTGTAGTAATACTGTATGTGGGAAAAATATAGGTCTTTTCAGAGTTTGAAATCGCCTATACATCCGTGGGCTGATATTGTTATTATGCCCATACTTTCCTTCGGGAAGAGGCCTGTGGTCCTGCAGTGGGTCTCTTATAGGCCTCATATATATTATGTCATGAATTATACAACGATTAAATTAGGACGATTTCTTCTCAAAAAAATATTTCACCGCTCAAATCACTAGACCACCACGACTTAATGTAAATATGAATATATATATTTTTTCAATACCTGCAAAATAATAAATAACTGATAGGAGTGTGTTGGTACCTCTGCAGGGGGTGTGGCGGAGTCCCCCTCCAGTAGCAGCGCGCGTCCCTCCCGTTCGGCCTGCGCGTGCGCAGCCTCTATTAGCGGACGCAGCGCCGCCGCGCCCAATGGTTTTAGCAGTTGGTACATACGAGACAGGTCTACACGTCTCTACACACAAACAAACAAACACTACTATAACTACAAACGAATTAGTATTCCAAAATTATTGACACATTTTTTTTGATTAATTTTTGACAACCAATCTTCCAGATCATCACTGCCATTGTCGAGTAATAATATTACAAGTGCCTTGTGATATTTTCACTCTGGGGGTAAATTTCGCTCCCGCACACCAGATTAGGCCCCCTCGGCAGCGGCTCAAGTCTAGGTCCGTTCCCTCGGCGTGGAGCCCTTGAGTACGCTGCTCGCGCGATACACTCACACAAAATCTAATCTTACATCACTGCAACAGCATTACACATTTCCCGACACAAAATACATATAAGAGTTGTTGAGGTATGTATGCTTGGTACACATATATGTTTCAACAACTCATATATGTATGAATATGTTGCGTAGCATAGGTTAGCTCAGATGGGTCGCGAATTGGATGTATCAGGCAACAGCCAAAGCCGAGGTGTACCGCGCATCCTTGAGCTAGTTGTCAAATAAAATCGGCTGAGTGCCTTAAGCGCTCGCCACGAGTAGTCCGGTGAAGCTGATAAGACCTTACTCGGTCAATAACGTAGTCAGTTCGAAAAAAAATTCAATATTTTAACAAGATGGTGGCCCTCTTGTTACAACTTTCCCTGGAGTTTTTGCGGTATTTCAGAATTCATACTCTGTGGTATTAATACTACTACTAGAGTATGAATTCTCAGGTGCCACAAAAACTTGATCGAATGTTCTAACAAGAGGGCCACCATCTTGTTAGAACTGTGAAATTATCACAAGACACTTGTAATATTATCACCTACTCGACAATGGCAGTAATAATTTGAACGATTGGTTGCTAATCATAACAGTAAATATATAAATAGACTAGCGGGCCCGGCAGATGTTGTCCCGTCCTGATTATGAAAAAATCCTTGACAAATTATATACTAAAACCTTCCTCGTTAATCACTCTATCCACCGGTGAAAACCGCATGAAAATCCGTTCGGTAGTTTTTGAGTTTATCGCGAACACACAGACAGACAGACGCGGTAGGGGACTTTGTTTTATACTATGTAATATAAATAGATTAATGATTTTACGAGTTACATGCAAAAATTACTCATGTGGAGTTAATATTAACAGTTTTAAATTGTTCACAGGTTCTTAGTCTGTCAATGTTATGGGTTTTTTTTAAATATATCCTATTCATAATATTGTGTTATTCGACTCTATATTTTGTACTATTGGTGGCATTTTACCATGTGAAATGGAAGATGCTACAAAAACTCCCTGAAGAGTTATAATGAGAGAACTACCATCCCTTTAGAATATTAAAATTATTGGAAAACTCTTGCAACATTATAATTTACTTGATAATGATAGTACTAATTTGGAAGATTGGTTGCTAAAAAATATGTATTTCCGAACAAATAAGAAATAAAATAAAAAGATAAATAACATTTTGGAACAAATTTGAACCTCTATCGAGAATAACAAATTGAATAGAATGATATCGCTTTGCAATTCCAAATCCAGAACGTGAAATCTAGACATCTTTACAAATAGTCTCAGCCAATATAAAGGGATTTGTTTAAGTAATTTAGATATCAAAGAAGAACACTATTACAATTGTATATATTAGGTTTATGATTGAATGTTACATTTATATGGAGTTTATTTTTAATAGGGACTCGGTTAAATAAATAAATAAAAAATAGTAGTGTGGAGTGTATGTGTACCTGTGCGGCGTCCGGCTGTGTGTCGGTGGCATGTAGTGGCTTTTATATTTTATTTATATTATCTTGTGTTACACTTTACACTTTGCAATATTAGCGACATTTTACGTTATATAGGTCGTTAGTTAAAATTTTTGCAAGACACTTGTGTAACGTAACGGGGTAGCGTGGAACGTGTGCTGTAGGTGGAGGGGAGGGGGAGATGGGACGACGGGAGGGAGGGGTGGGGGAGGTGGAGGGGAGGGGGAGATGGGACGACAGGAGGGAGGGATGGGGGAGGGGGAGGGGTTTGGGAGGGAGGGGGAGGGGCGGGGGACTGGCTGGTGTGGGGGGAGGGGGGAGGGGGAGGATTGGGGATGGTAGGGGAGGGGGAGGGTGGGGATAGGGCATAGCTACCTGTGCCGAGTCCGGGTGCGTGTCGGATGCGGCCTCGCGCAACAGCCGCTCGACGTCCGCGTGTATCGCCGGGAGGGGGGCCGCGACCGCCGCGCGCTCGTAGCACCCGCGCACCGCCTCCGCCGAGCTGGCGTGCAGGTACCGCCTCCCCAGCGCCACCTCGCGCTCCAGCCCCTCGAGCGCGACCCGCATGTACTGCGAGATGTCCCCGCGCTGCACCGCCTCCGCCGCGAACCGCGCGTGCGTCGCGCCCGCCGCGGCTATGTACGGCTCCAGCACGAGCTGGTGGTAGAGCGCGAGCGGCGCCCGCACCCGCCACTCGCGCACCCGCACCGTGCTCAGCACCGCCTGCCGCAGCGTGTCGGCGGCGCGCGCGTCCGTCGCCCCCGCCCCCGCCCCCTCCCGCGCCCGCTCCAGCGCCGCCACCATGCGGCCGGACAGCGCCCCCGCGAGCGCGCGCACCAGCACCCGCTCCCATATCTCCAGCCCCAGCTCCCCGATCTCTAACTGTCGCGCGTCCTGCTCGGGGCAGCTCACCGTCGCCGCCGAACCGTATATTATCTCCGCGTCCGATACCTACCACCGACGAATTGATAACTACCATATCATATGAAGGGTTAACATTAGATTTAGATCATTTTTAATTGTAACGACTCATAAGTGTAACAAAATTTAACAATAAGCCGGCACACAAAACAATTATTCTTTTTTCATTAAGAGAAACAAAACAAAATCCTTAAAAACTGGACACCCTTATTGTTGAACGTAATTTTATAATAATGTGTATTGTCGTTCAGAGATGGCGCTGTCACGTTTCTGACCTTGCTATCAATAAATGGTTTTCTTTAGACATAGTCATTTGTGCTCACTATGAAATCAATGCGTAGTCCGGTGAAGCTGTAAAGACCTGCTCCAGGTCAATAGCGTAGTCAGTTCGAAAAAAAAAAAAAAAAAAAAAAAAAATGAAATCAATGATTTCCGCAAGTACCCACAGTAGCGTTTTATTTATATTCACCTTCCATAGTGCCTCCAATATGAAAAGTCAAACTAGTGAAAAGTTTAATAAAGTGAGTACACGATAGTACACTTATTATAATTTTAAATACCAAATACCACTGCTAAAATTTTACAAATAATTCTGTTTGTTTTTTTATATATTGACAACGTAAGTAGCACTACTATCTATAACAATCATTAAAAATCCAAGAATGACTGTAGTTTTTCCAAAAAAATCAACCAAAATCATAGTACTTTCTTAAAGTATGTAAGATTCTGCCTTTCGTCATCGTGGTGAAATAAAGTATTGACACTACTATGACAAATATTTTTTTACAAATTAGCACAATTAACTACGATCCCAGAATGGTATAATATTATACGCAAACTAGCCACAAAAATATAGTTATTAACATTTTCTGGTCAACAGCCATATCTTGCAAATTGTCAGCGTTGATAATAATAGTCTTACTAAATTGTATCCAACAGATTTTTGTTGCAAGTTCTTAAAATTTAAATGAGACATGTGCATAATCCATAAAATAAGTTAGAAAAACATAAATAACGAGAAATTATGTATTAGACAAAAATGGATGGATGCTTAAAACTTAAATGGTAATAGTTATATGAACTTCTTACAAAATTGGTTGCCTAGATTATTAGAAAATGTGCCTATGTAAATATAACGATATCGATTGGGTGACCATTATAAAATGGATACAGAACCCCCTAGCGAACAGGATATAGAAATCCAAATGTATAAGGGTCATTCCATGTCAAATCGACAAATTTTTTACCTGACCCCCTTTGATTTCGCTGAAAATTTTCTATCTTTTTCTACCCCCGAAAGTTATTTTTCAGAATTTTTTCAAATTTTTTTTCCCGACTCAAAAAAAGTTATGATTTTTTGAAAAAAACCGCTCTTTTATTTTTAAATTGCCAGAACTTTTTCAAAAATTGACCGTTTGAGAACTTTTTTTTTTCAAAATTTTTGTTTTTAAATGTAGTTTTCGAAAAAAAATATGAAAAAATTTTCAGAGTCCCAGATATATGAAATATTTTAGTTTTTTTGAAAAAACCGTAATTTTCTCAAAGTCCGACCGTTTTTTTTTTTTATTTTTTTGCTCTAAAAATACTTCAACTAATTCTGCAATGATCTCCGTTAATCAAAAGATGTGACGACAGCCGCTTCTAATTTTTTTTCTTGATTATAAAAAAACTTTTGTTGAATTTTTGCTGATTTTATATAACTTTGTTATGAAATTTTTTTTATTTCCTCGTGAAACCTCAAAAGTTGAAAAATAAAATTTTATTGGAGAATTTCAAGTGATTATCGTCCAAGAAATTGTTATTTTTAAAAAAAAAAAAACTTTTTTCTCTCATTGACGTTATTTTTTTACTCTTATGGACGTTTTTTTTTGGTACTGAAATATGACAACTTCAAAAATACAATGGGTTTAAAAGTTACCTCCAGTTGATACAATGTGATTAAAAATAAAAGAGCGGTTTTTTTCAAAAATTCATAACTTTTTTTGAGTCGGGAAAAAAAATTCTGAAAAATAACTTTCGGGGGGTAGAAAAAGATAGAAAATTTTCAGCGAAATCAAAGGGCGTCAGGTAAAAAATTTGTCGATTTGACATGGAATGATCCATAAACAAGCATTGGTAGGATCATTAATATGGCATTACCCTTGTAATCGCGAAAAAGCTGTACCAAGATATTGTTCAGCGCCATCTATTAAAGTACAAGTAACTTAACAAGGACTGTAAACTAAGACTACATTTATAGTTACTATGTAGACCACCATCCTATATAAATACCACTTCTTGAATGAGATAAAAAGTCCATTTTAAGTAATGCTCACCTTTTGCCGTTTGACATGCTGCAAATTGAGGTATGAATAGAGACAGTTGAGATAAGAGACACCCTGGCTGTACTCCCGCCACGCCGTCACGTACCTGCAACACGCGTCAATAAAGTGACACCCTCACTTCCATTCGTATCGCTCACCCCACTTCCATTCGCATCTCCCTCACTTCCATGTGCTCTCCCCCCATGCTAGTTCATATCAATTGATTGTAGTCTATATGAGGGTCCATCCGAGTTTCACGTAAGCAGAATTTTCGTCATTTCTGACCGCCCTCTCTCCCTGGGCAGCAAAAGTAAGCAATTTTTTTTTACCCCCTCCCATGCTGACGTAAACATTTATATAAGTATTTTCAAATCTGTCCTGGTTAAATAAATAGATATTGTTGACGTAATCACTTCGCAGACCGCCCAAACCACTATGTCATTAGAATTAAGCAAATCATGGAACCCTCATCAGTGCCTACGTAATACTTGAATGGCCCCTCACTCCATTCATATCTCGCCCACACCCTGTGCCCTCCCCCAATGCGAGTTCAGATCAGTTGAACCAACTCTATTTGAGTACAAAATGAGTAGTGTATTTCTAAGCCCGAGTGAAATATTTATGTATAGCTTATACAAATAGCTACACGTCTATGTTTAAAAACAATTCATAAGCGGAAAAATGGTGAAATAGAACATTTTATAAATAACTCTATTCATAGGTTTTTTTAAATCTTTTCATTCTTTACAAAACAAAGGGAACTGTTTAACCCAAAAATATTAATAAAATATCAAACATTCCCGGTGTTATTACAAAATAGTTAAATACGTATTGAATACTTGCTTTAAAAAGGTTTCGAATTAAACGCACCGCGGTCGCTGAATGCTCGCCATCTTGCTCTTTTATTTAGCTTTGGGTACGTTAGGTTAGACTTGCGAAAAACGATAACGTGAACTTGCCTCGGGCGAACGCGGTGCATTTAATTCGAAACCTTTTTAAACCAAGTATTTAAATTTTTGTAATAACACCGTCCATGTTTAATTATAACCTATTACTTAATACCAATATCAATAAATTTATAAAAGATCTCAAATTGCCAAAATCTGCAGACTTTTCAATGACAGTTTGAATTATAAAACCATTAGGGTTAACTCTTGTTAATTTTTATTTTTAACTTTTTAAATCCCGGCCTAAGATTCTATGAAAGAACACGGCACCTTTGTACACATATCAAGACGACTACAAACAGGATTTTAAAACTCTGTATAATCTGTTAAAGCATAACGGTGGGTTCTGTACACTCACCTGGATAGAAGCCCATCGTTGGGGTCATGATGGTCGAGGTCAGTGTTTCCACGGACGCGCTGAAGCAGACCTGATACATGCTCTTCCAGAAAGTTCCTGCAGTCATTTACAACCAGAGAACGTTAATTTATCTCTTAATACCGGTGGTACACATTAAACTTGAACTTCAACTTAACCTTTAGGCCACATGTACCACCAGTAGTACACGTAGATTTGATCTTTAGGTCATGTGTACGACTGGTGGTAAATGTTAGACTTGCTTAGACATGCTATGGTTTCATCACATCTTTTCCTCCGGGCTCCAACTCAAGTGCAAGAATTCCAATCTACGACCATCGACGCGGAGTCTGAACACACTATCAACTAAATCAGCATCGCTTCATCAACTATTGATCAATTACAAATTATACCTTGTACCTGGTCTGACAAATACAGTATGGAATTTTTTTTAAGTATTTTTTTCTATATTTCTGCAGACTCTTGGTCCCTAGCTTCTTTCTGCTTTTGTATATTTTATTAATTGTTATTATTTTACTTAACTATTATTATACATCTGATTTTAAATGAGATTATTTCCTTTATGGCAGCTTCATTCTCATCTTTTATAGCCATTTTTAAATTATAATCCACAATGTCCCGCACCGGAGTCTCCACGACCAGATAGGTGAACTTGCTAATTGGAAGTTTTAGAAAATTGAAGTTTAAATGATCACCCGAAACACAACAAATACATTAAATGCTCTAATGTAATACAATACTACTTAATGCTAAAGTAAAAAGATGGTGGAATCTGACCTGGTCTCGTCATAGAGTCTGTCGGCGAGCGGCTCCGGGTGAGCTACACAGAGCGCGTACACGTCTGAGAAGCGCGTGTTCCATACCATCCGGTCCACGGACTTCAGGCCAACTACACCCGCCACCTGCATTCCATAACATTTCTTAACTCATATACAGCATACAACATTTTTTTTATACCAGATGAATGTTTAGACAGTAGCAATATTTATGGAGGACGCTCTGCACTCGATTCTCGTTCTAAATCGATTAAAAAATATTTGACCTAATTATCTAGAAACATACAAAAATTATACTCAATCCTCTAAGCGTTTATGTTAAAGCACAGTGTCAATGACCGTCGGGTGAAGTGAAAGTGAAGCCAACCAACTAACAAAGGATAATTTTTCGAAATTTGAACAAACAAAAATATTTATGGTCCGTTTTATTATCAAAAGTTATTAACTCCGGATCGCCGTTCGCAGGTTTTATCACCGGTCATTCAACCTAGATTTATTTAAGTTATTATCCATACTTTTGAAAATCTTAGAACAAACTTTACCTAAGTTTCTCTTTGTTGTCTATTAGTATTTGTTTTGATATTATTATTTTATGTGTTAAATGTGACCATGAAGTGTATCCTAGAATACTGCGAGTGTTTAACCTTTCACCTGGTATATCAAGTACTTAAGCTCAGTAATATCACACTGCATCTGTAACAAGTTAACTGGATAGATGCAGTTATGATGTGTGATATTTCATAGTTTATTTCATTTTCCTTAATAAAAAAAGTGTGTGTGTACTTATGTACACGCATTAGAAGGTATACTTTTTCGGCGTAAAAAGATAAAATTTTTATCTTTCTACGTTTGTAGAAACAACGACACTAACAATAGAAAAAAGGTATTTGATACATTGATAGTTTTAATAACAACAAATACAAAGAAATAAAATGTTGACTATAGTTAACTTCAGGGTATCGGTTTTTGGTGACGGTGTGCGCGCGCATCGTAAAAAATTACTCTCATCATTTTTCCCTAACGCGCCAAAAGAAGTATAACTTCAAAAAGAAGGAGTGTGTAGGGGTTAAAAGTTACGTGTTCGCGTTACCGATGACCTTGACATGCAAGCTACTTATTGCACTTTTATGCCAGACATTGTACATACTCGACTGTATCATAGGCATGTTTGAATTTCTGGAGGGATAAAGTCTTGTCATTTAGCATCACCAACCATCACCGATAACAATGACATGCTCGTGACTTACCGCATTTGCGTTAGACTAGCGATGTGTATTATAGCGGCCTGGGTACATGTTATATTGATATTTTTAATAAGTAAACTGTATATATATAATTATTGCTTAATTGTGTTGTGAATAGATGTGAAAAGAAGTATAATGTTAATAATTTCAATATACAATTTATAAAATTTAAATCATTCAGACCATAATCGTTTTCAAATTTCAAAAAAGAACACAGTTATTCCATTGTTCTGAATCATCACTTTTGTCCACATTCCTAATGACCGCAACTTTTTCTTAATAAAGAATCGAAATAGATACCTTCCTGAAGTGGACTTCAACTTATAGGATTAATTAATTTACAAATGACGCTCTGTGATTACTTCACTATTATTTTACAGTGTACAAACATAGCCAATGAACATTTAATTAATTTGTAGCACATAGTTTATACAAACTACAACCCTGATACACGTCCATGCTCCTAAAGAGCTTAATAAGGGTAAAAAAAATTATAAGACAGAACTCACTGTTTCTCTGAGGTTGGCCCATGTCTCCTGGAAGTCCACATTCCTGGGCTTTAGGGACATCATCAGGACTGATTATCATGAACCTGAAACAAATAGCACGTTAAGGTGATTATACAATTAAATAAGTGACTCAAGTGTAATAAGTATATGAACCATTGCATAGCTACTCAACAAAATCCTACTGGACTTCCTAATGGCTACTCTAGAATATCCGACATGACTTCCTAATTCTATTTTCATTCATTTTACTTGTGCTAATACATGCAAATTTAATAGCTCAACTTTACATTACACACCGTTGAGACTCGTATGTCTTTTCCTCAGTAAGATCATTCAGTATGTATGTTAATTTCAGAATATCACACAACGGAAACAAATAATTTTAGAGAAATTGTCTTTCTAAAATTGCGTTTCATTTGTAAATTTGACAATATGTGAATTATTTAAAGTTTCTGAATGTTTACTTCAATTTTTCTGTTATTTTCATACATTATTTCATATTTTCCTTAGTATCAAGCACTTCGTTATCGTTATTTCATTACATAGTATAAAACAAAGTCCTTAACTGCGTCTGTCTGTCTGTCTGTTCGCGATAAGCTCAAAAACTACTAAACAGATTTTTATGCGGTCTTCACCAGTGGATAAAGTGATTCAGGAGGAACGTTTTGATATGCAATTTGTCAAGGATTTTTGTATAATAAGGGTGGGACAACATCTGTCGGGCCGCTAGTTTATTATATAAGCCATTTCTATATTCATAATAGTAATTTTAATATTGTATTTTAACTTTGTTTGATTAAGTTCTCAATAATACTTTTGTGATTATTCAACATCTAATTAATTTTGTAATAAATCTTGATTGCACATTGAATTAATTATATTAGGTTAGTACAGTAATAATAATGCGGTCGTGGTACATGCTCGCCTGTTCCCGCAGCACTCCATTAATCTGGCACACAATACCCCACAGCATTTTAGTCAGTAAAAGTCTGACATGTTATGAAAGGAGGGATTCTGATGTACAAGTCTAGCAGGTAAATTGGCCTATGAGTGCCAGAAACACATTTACCATACCCAAATAACCATTTTTAAGTTCCTAGTAACAATAGGCATAACCTGAGAGTTAGTAGTTTTGTAGGTGGTAGAGCTACTCTGAAGTTATTACTGGTTTCAGCATGAATGTGTCGGCTTGCCGTGTGTAGTACCACCCTCTCACAGAAAACCGATGCAAAGTAATAGTGCTTGCATTGTTGCGTTTCGTTCGGTCAGTGAGAGCACGGGAGGCACACTTCCCCTCTCCCCGTCCTCCCAATCCTTCCCCCCCCCCCCCCATAAACAGGCTGGCAACGCACTTACGACTCCCCTGGTGTTGCTAGTGTCTATGGATGGTGGTGAGCACTTAACATCAGGTGACCCGCCTGTTGGTTTGCCTCCTATAATATATTAAAAAAAAACGTCAGAGTTTCAACATTTAATTTACCAAAACCTATTTGTTTCAAATAAAATAAATCATATACAATCTATAGTTCAACCATAATAATCATTTACATATATAGATAAGTAGATGTCTGGCATTTTGCACACACACAAAACCTATTGGATAGATTACAGTCATTTTTTTTAGTTTGTCTTCTTGTCTTCACTTGGTCCTTATAAAAACAAATGATCACAATATCTTAATATGATATAAAATTATTGCAGTTTTAAAAAAACTACAATTTTTATAAGCATTACAAAAGGCTTACGGAATTTTATGAGCAATGGATATTTTTGCTTTCATTTTATGTTCAAATTATTTTAGAGGTGGTAGAGCCACGCTGGAGCTATTACTGTTTTCAGCGTGAATGTGTCGCCCGGGGTACTACCACCGAACACACAGAAAACCGACATGAAGTAACAGTGCTTGCATTGTTGCGTTTCCTTTGGTCAGTGACAGCCCCGGATAAAACACCTCCCCTGCCCCAAACATAGGGTGGCAACGCACTTGCGACTCTTCTGGTGTTGCAAGTGTCTATGAACGGTCGTGATCACTTAACATCAGATGACCCACATGATCGTTTGCCTCCAATGATATATAAAAAAAAATCCAAAACAGGGGTAGCGACTTATCAGTTTATTCATAAAATAGAATTTTAGAGTATAGATTGATTTTAGTATTTTCTTGCTCTTTCTGTTATCTTTATCTATATAAAACCCTTAAACATTTAGGGTTATTGAAATTTTTCAAGTGGAAACTTCTTTAGCCGTGTTAAGCGCTATTCGTGGCTGGATATAAATCTATAATTTCACATCATGATATGCTAGGAAGCATGACCAATTGTATTGCGCTTGTGCGGCTTGCGACAGACTAGTGACGAGTATTATTTATTTTTTTTATCATAGCTCAGCAAAATGACTGTACTGTGCCTGATGGTGAGCACAGTATAATCAAAAAACAACGGCGACTACCGAGAGACACGCTATCCCTCATCCCTCACCGGTCGCCTCTGTCATGCCGGCTTGCATAAATGTCTCTTCATGTAACGCTTGAAGGACCCCATATTATATGAAGGAGGGAACACACTGGCTGGGAGATTGTTCCATAGCTTCACGGTATGGCAGAGATAAGAAGTTGCGAATTATTTCGTTCGTGCCCAGATAGGATTTACCGTAAAACTATGGCTCCGAAGCCCAGCATGCGTGGTTCGGGTATGAAAAGGTATAATATAAGGTATAGGGGCCTGGTATATCTAATATTCAGATTTTACAGCATATGATATATTAATTGTATAAAAATGTATACAATTATTGTGTAAATAATTTCAATTTAAAAATTATGAAATTTAAATATTTCATGCTATAAGTAATTTACAAAATTCTAAAGAGTACACAGTTATTGTATTAAGCTTTCACTTCTGTCTGCAGCCCTCATAACTGCCTTTTTATATTGTTAGAGCATGCCATAGTTGTTTATAAATATAGCGACAAATCTAATCACAAAATTGTTACTATTAGTATGTTTACAAATTAATTGTCATGTTGATGACCCCTGATAAACAGATAAATAAATGTTTTTCCAGCTGTACATGAAATAGACTATTGAATGGTAAACAGAGCAGATAGTCGCGGCTATCAATTACTTACTATAAAAAATACAAATACCTGTTACTTCAAACAACAAGCAATTATAGCCGGATCAGAACTAATATATTCATAAGTCAGGTGATTACAGAATAAAGAATAGCAAGTCATTGAAATGTATGTATATTGTTTTTAAAGGTACGTAAATTGTTTTTAAAGGTTACAAGCAGAATAAGAAGTATTTCGGCGGGAGACATCGTGTCCCGGGCATTCTTTGAATAGACTTGGAGGTTGAATAGCAAACAGTATGTCAAAATATTTAACTATTTCATACACATTTGGGTATAAACTGCGTATAAGATAGTTTTAAAATTTGGCAAAGTGACAACGACCGAGTAACAAAGCTCTCGGTTCCCGTAGCGAAATTACTCAGCATTAATGAAAATAAAAATATTCCCAGAAACAAATTCATATTCACCTTGATATCATTTAACTTTACTTACAGTTTGTTTAAATATATCCGTGCGCTACTTAAAACGATAATATCCTTATGAAATAGCCTACTTTTCGCTTCAATTCGGTTTAAAACTAAAAAATTATACGATTAAAAACACATTTGGTAATCCGTGTGTCAATGACAGTTTTGACATTGCAGCTGATGTTGACAGCTCTCAGTATATAGTATCTTATCTATGTTGACAGCTACCTACTGAAAGCAGAAGCTGCACAGCTAAATAAATTCATGAGTTTTCGATACACACAGAAAACTTATTATAATAATGTAGATTAACTATTAACATTTTTGAGTTTTTTGCGGGATCTTTAATCTGTTATGTAGTGATTTTTATATTTTATTCATAAAGGTTATTTATCTGTATATTTTGTAACATTTGTAGCATTTTACATAATATAGTTTTGGCTATGTTGCACAAAATGAATTGAATGAAAAATAATGGAACAATGGGGAAAAAAGATTGCAATTCCTTTTTTATCATTTTGCTCCCGAAGGTGAAGTGTTAGAATAAGTGTGATTAGTTACGTGTGCATGCTTCTTTAGAATACAACGCTTATGTGCAGTGTAAACAGTTAACAAACAGCTTTCATATAATACGGTCGACTATTATTTAGTCAACCTAATCCCCAACATTACACTGTAGTAAGTTTCTAAACGATATAGATCCATTTTTAGTGATTTAATATTTATAGTAGAAGCTACGTAAAACACTTCATATAATACCTTCTTTTTGTAAAGCGTAATTTTAAATATGTGATATTTTCTAAAATAATCATTGAAATAAAATCCTGTAAAAGATATTTTTAATCAAACTTAAATGATCAAAGTAAATATTGTATTTAAATACATAAAGATTACTATATTGGTTAAAATAACATAGCAAATAACAAATTATCTTTTGATAAAACGAATGTATTATAACGGACTCACGGGATATGGTGTGGTACTCAAAACAAGAGGTAGCCGTGCCTCAGACACGTGCTTATTATATAAATGTCATGCAGCTTCTCGAAACTATGAATTTAAACAAATGAGGCGTTTGATATAGAATTTTGAAGGCAAGTAAATTTTTCTAATGTTATTAGTATATATACTAAATTATTTCGGACTAAGCATACCCTTTGCCTAAGCTGGTACTATTTTGAAGGGTTTTGGAACTGTCATTTGCTGCTTTCTCCGGTTCTCCTTACCTCTACCCTCCATATTTTTAAGCCAAAATTCTGACGTCTACTCGTCAGAATGTTGCCAGTCGAAATAAAATTGATAAGTCTTTCATCGCTATAGTACCATCTAGTGATATATTCTGTAAACTAAAATGACCTTTAACATTCATTACAAAATAATATAATTTAATATATGAAACAAGTCAAAAATCGTTGCCGTTAATATGCAGCGAGCTGCGAATTAACACATAGCATTTTTATACCATAACCAGATGATTCTCGCGACTTCGTCTGCGTCGTTTATTATCTCAACTGCTCTGTTATATTTCAAAGGGATTAATTAGGCAACGTTTTTGACGAAAGCTCCCAGTTGGCTTGAATTTTTCCGACACTTCTTTAGCGGGACTAGCGACCGCTCGGGATCGGTTGGCTGCGATCCAGGTCTCGCTTCGTGCGAGTTCTGTTTTGCCCGGAGCGTCAATCGATCCGCACCTCTTACGCCGTGAGGTTGCGCTCACGCACTCCCACGGGCTCGCGAAATAATTAATAACAACAGCTATAATATAATAATATATACATGTACATTTGTTGTGAATACAGTTTACTATACAGTAAATACAATGTTTACATTGTATTAATATAAATGTGTGGTATTATTTACGACCCCACATATTGGTGACCCGTATATTAGTGACGACAGAGACGTTTATGAACACGAGGCGGACGCCCGCCATTTTGTGCTGCGTAGTGCCCGTGCCGGTGACGCATTATAATGTCGCGATTGCAAGACAACGTGTCTGCGGAAAGGACAATGGAGACAATTAGCGGCGCAAGCTTGAAGCTACCTTCGTCCTACATTCTGCAACCTACATCTAACGAAAAAATTAGTGAGTTACAACAATCTATCATTGAGTTAACACGGCGGATCGCCGAGCTTTCCTCACTGCAATGGTCGAGACAGAGGTCACGTGGGGGTAGTCGACGCTCACATCGAAGACCACGCCACTCTGATGATAGATACCACGACTACCGTTGGTACCACCGGAAGTTCAGAGAGAAGGCTACTAAGTGCCGTTCAGCATGTTCATATCAGGAAAACGAGCAGGGTAGTCTTTAATGGCGGCTGATAGTGACTGTCATTCTACCGCACGCCGCATATTTGTTATGGACAGAGCTTCTAAGGTTAAATTTTTAACTGAAACTGGGTCCGATGTGTGTGTGTACCCGGGTAAATATATACGCGACAGAACTTATTCTGTTAAAAGTGGTTATGAGTTGTACGCGGCTAATGGCTCGACTATACATACTTATAGTACGATCAATTTAAATTTAAATTTTGGTTTGAGGCGCGAGTTCTTATGGCAATTTGTGGTAACCGACGTAACCAAGCCCATAATTGGCATAAACTTTATCTCGTTTTATTATCTTCTTGTTGAAGTACGCAAACAAAAACTAATTGACAACGTCACATCGTTGAAGGTCATAGGCATCGTCGCTAAATCCGACATTTTATCTGCATGCCAAATTAAAACTGTTCCAGGAACATCCCGTTACCACAGTCTCCTCACCCAGTTTCCGGAGATCACGAGACCTCGGGGTGAACCCACAGTACGAGAAGCGAAGCACAACACACTGCACTACATCCGCACCACACCTGGACCGCCTGTGTATAGCCGTCCATGCAGGTTGGCACCGGATCGACTCCGCATAGCCAAGCACGAGTTCGAGGATATGGTAAGAGCAGGTATTGCACGTAGATCTGATAGGCAGCCACTTCAAATGGTGCTTAAGAAAGGTGGCACATATCGACCAATGGGGTGACTATAGGGGCATCAACGCTAGGACAATACCTGACCGATATCTGGTCCGCCATATCGCCGATTTCTCACATAACTTACATGGCTGTACAGTATTTAGTAAGATCGATCTTGAGCGAGCGTATAATTTAATCCCAGTCAACCTGTCCGACGTTCCCAAGACGGCCATTACCACACCTTTCGGGCTGTTCGAATTTCCTTATATGGGTTTTGGATTAAGGAACGCCGCACAGTAATTACAAAGATTCATGGATGAGATTCTTCGGGACCTGGATTTCGATTTCCGTATGTCGATGACATTTTAATAGCCTCACGTGACCACAATACGCACGAAATTCACCTCCGACAAGTACTTGAACATCTGCAGGAACTTGGTGCTGTTTTGGATACTTCTAAGAGTGTATTTGGAGTTTCAGAGATCGAATTCCTCGGTTACCTGGTCACTACAGAGGGAACTCGCCCAACGCCAGAGAAGGTCAGCGCCATCCAGAACTTCACGTAGCCGAAAAACCTGAAAGAGTTAAGAAGGTTCCTTGGTATGATTAACTTTTATAGAAGGTACTTACCAAATGCTGCAAAAATCCAAGCACCACTGCATTGCTTACTATCTGGTTCTGATGTTAAGGCGAAAACACCCATAGCTTGGAATACTGAGCTCGAGGAGGCATAAAAGCAATGTAAACAAAGCCTTGTTGATGCTACTCTTCTCGCTCATCCCGACCCACGAGCAAATCTGATGTTGGTAACAGATGCATCTGATGTAGCGATCGGTGCTGTCTTACAACAGAATTTGAATGGTTTATGTCAACCTTTAGCTTTTTTTTTTAAGAAGCTGACTCCAGTTCAACGCAATTACAGCCCTTTCGACAGGGAACTGCTAGAAATTTACGAGGCCGTTAAACAGTTTCGTTTTATGGTGGAGCTGAAGCCATTCACGATCTCGACTGACTATAAGCCTATAGTCGCTGCTTTCTAGAAAATATCAGAAAAATGCTCACCACGTCAATTTCGATACTTTGACTTCGTATCACAATTTACGTTTTATTTGACGTTCGATATATCTCTGGCGATGAAAACGTCGTAGCAGATGCTCTTTCACGTATCGAAAGTATTTCTGGTTGTATATGCTTAGAAAAGCTAGCTGCTTCGCAAGAAACGGACACCGAGCTGAGACATCTTTTGAATTCAAATGTTTCGCTGAAATTACAGAAAATTAATGTTTCTAATTCCAGCAACTGCAAAATTTATTGTGACGTATCCGGATCAGCACCTCGCTTATATATCACACCCGAGTTTCGCAATCAAGCTTTCGACTCCGTGCATTGTCTCAGCCACCCAGGTGCCGCTCCTACCATCCGATTGATGACCGAAAGGTATGTCTGGCCTAGTATTAAAAAAGATTGCAGAGCATGGACGAAAACATGCATCGCCTGCCAAAAATCGAAGGTATCTAAACATACACGATCACCGTTACACATATTTACACCGCCATCTTCACGCTTCGAACATGTCCATGTCGATTTAATCGGCCCACTTGCTTTATCGCATGGATACTGCTACTGCTTAACCGTGGTAAATCGCTTCACACGCTGGCCCGAAGCTATTACGCTAGAAGACATGACAGCTGAAACTGCAGCACATGCTTTTGTGAGTGATTGGATCTCACGCTTTGGTTGCCCTCTAAAAATCACTACAAGCAGAGAAAGGCAATTCGAATCACACTTGTTCAAACAGCTTGCCAAATTAACCGGATCTAACCACCTAACAACCACTGCTTATCACCCTGCTGCAAACGGCATAGTGGAGAGATTTCACCGCCATTTAAAAACAGCTATAATGTGTCACAATAACGAAAACTGGTATGAGGTACTTCTACTCGTACTGCTAGGTATACACAGTGCCTGGAAAGAGGATATATCTTCAACCTCCACAGAACTAGTTTTTGGAGAAAGCTTACGCTTACCTGGTGATCTGTTTCGGACTTCCTATCCCGCTTTCGGAAGCACATCCGCGAACTGAAGCCGACACCTATTAATCATCATGGCCATTCAAAGGTATTCGTACATAAGGATCTCTCCAAGGCAACCGCTGTTTTTCTACGACAAGACGCCGTGCGTAAACCGCTACAACCACCTTACTCTGCCCCGTATAAAGTTATTGAACGCTCGGAGAAAAGTTTCAAAATTGATATTGGAAGGAAAACTGTCACAGTATCTATAGACAGGTTAAAACCAGCATACATTGTGGAAGACGCTGAACCCGCTAGCCCAGAGACCAACAGCAGAGAACCCGTGTCTACCAGTAAGACACCGTACGTAACGCGTTCTGGTAGACACGTTAGGTTCCCCACAAGATTTATGTCTCAGACCTTAAGGTCTTCGGGGGGCTGATGTAGCGGGACTCGCGACCGCTCAGGATCGGTCGGCTGCGATCCGCGTCGCGCTTCGTGCGAGTTCGGATTTGCCCGGAGCGTCAATCGATCCTCACCTCTTACGCCGTGAGGTTGCGCTCACGCACTCCCATGGGCTTGCGAAAAATATTTCCGTCATCATTTAGAGTACGAAAAATATACTATGTGCGTCCTTTTCTTATAACGGTGCGTACATGTTAACTGACAGAGCGTTTTCCTAAATTAGGTTTTGTTAAAGGCTTTTTTGAAGTGACAACTTCTTACGGTGTCTTGAGCAGTATTTTTGGCAGGAGATAAATTAATAATTTCACGTCATGATATGCTACATAAGCATGACTGGCTGTATTACGCTTGCGTGGCTTGCACCAGGCTAGCGACCTGTGTACATGTAATATAGATATATTGCAGCTCATCATACGTTTGCTTGATTAAAGGACATTATAAAAATGTATATAATTATTGTGCCGAATCCCAATAGACATGAAAACGACACTAAATTATACTAATATTATAAAGAGGAAACGTTGTATTTTTGTATGTTTATAACGAATAAACTCAAAAACTACTCAACGGATTTCAATAATTCGTTCATCATTAAAGAGCTACATTATCCCTGAGTAACATAGGTTATATTTTTTACTAGAAAAAAATAGGGATCCTTACTAAAATTTCAATAATGTAATCCAAGGTATGAAAAATATTCCCATAAAATGACTTTTATCGCATGCGCTGCGGAAACTATGAATGATAGAATAAAAATATGTTCTACAATATTAAAGAACATATTAATATCTATAAAAACCCTCGCGGTACGATATGTCCAGCTATTGTGATTATATCACTATAACTACATTTTTGAAAGGAATCTTAACAAAAACCATACCATGCCTAAAAGGCCATGTTATTCATGTCTTTATATTAATCCTTATCCAAATATTTAATTTGACTGTTTCAGTACCTGTAGATAACTTTTTGAATTATTAAAATCGGCCATTGCATTCAAAAGATATTACGAGTTTAAAATTGTCAATCTAAACAAAATATGCCGCTCGCGTCGTTACAAGATTTCCAAGACTATGGTCAGTTTTAGCCAATCCACATATGTTTCACCCAAATGTTTAAAACAATTGTTCACCCGTGCGAAGCCGGGACGGGCTGCAACGTTATATATTTCGATAAACATATTCTGAAATTTGTATATATAATGTCATTCACACTATTTATGTTTTAGCGTGTGACTAAAATTGCATCTGATGATTAATAGGGTCTATGGGGACGATGGGGTCTAGGATGGTAAACACATTAAACCTAATACTGGCTCTCGGGTGCTGCTGCCGGAATACAAGAATAGGTGCTCGGCGACAGATTTTCAACTTTAGGGCGGTAGCTACCCAAGCGGACTTAAAAAAAGCCCTACCATGGTTTAATCACGATCCGGCCCACCTCCCCTCCCTCTCCCTCCCTTTCCCCTAAACACAGGCCGGCAACGCACTTTCGACTCCCCTGCTGTCGTTAGTGTCTATGGACGGTGGTGATCACTTAAATTCAGGTGACCCACCTGTTCGTTTGCCTGCTATGAAATAAAAAAAAACGATGATTTCCTTCACTGAAAGCTCCGTCTCGTTTGCTCCATTGTACATCGCTTTGCTGTTACAGATATTTAGAATAGTCAATTGCAACTCAACATTACAATACTTGAAATGGAAACTGTATTAAAAAGTAGCACGATTTAATGTAGTGACCACCAGCTGATCTGTAAACATTTGTTCAAGATGTTCCCTCAATAATAATAAATTGTATGAAGTCGACAACGGAATTCGATTTATAAAACTCATCTCATGCTTGTTAATTTCTTTAAATAGATTATTATATAATTTAACTATTCCCTAATAAATTTGTTAGTGGTGTGCGGGTATGGTATATATGTATCTTAATGAATACACTGAGACCTTTTAATCAACGTTTATTTGCGCGTCTGCACTACGTCAGATCGCAGCGCACACTGGTTAACTTAAAACTAAGTTTGAGACATGGGGTGTGTCCTTAAACATTTATCTGTCTTCTTTGTCTATCCCTTTTCCCGTTAAAGTGTGACCGCAACCGCTGTAGCGCGCCTTAAGCATGTGCGGGGAAGCGGGGAGTGGGAAGGTAAGTGCATGGACTCATATGAGATTCCTAGTGTTAGAAAAATCTTACAATATCAAAGCACAATTTTGTTTGTTTTTGTCAAATATGATTTTTAGATAAGTACTAATAAAGAAGAAGTATAATATATATAATATATATATATATATATATATATATATATAGTTTTACATATATAAGTGATGTTTTTAATTCTAAAAGATGGTTAGATCACTGTTTAGTAACAAAGTCAGCATGGAATACTGTGAGAAATATCAAAGTATTATATGACGTATATTCTTCCGATCATTTTCCTATTCTTATTGAATGTAATCTAAACATGATCAGGCCCAAATTGTATCACAGAAATATTGTATGTAATAAAGTAATTTGGGGCATAAGAAATAAACAACAAATTAATATGTATAATAATCTTTGTAATAATAAGTTAAGAGACATAGATTTTCCCAGTGAATGTTATGAATGCTCTTATAACTTATGTGATGATATTGAGCACCATACAATATTAGAAAATCTATACAAGAATATAGTAAATGTACTCTCGGATGCCGCAATTCTTTCATATAATAAGGCACCTTGTATAAAACGTAATATTGTAGGGTGGAATCGGCATGTTAGGCAAGCACATACTGATGCCAGACATAGTTTTGAACTTTGGCTTTTATTTAGGAAACCTAGTGCAGGAAACATTTTTGAAAGAATGAAATATACACGTCAATATTTTAAGTCACGGCTGAAATGGTGTATAAAAAATCAGGAAAAGATACAGATGGATATCATTGCGACTCATTACAGTAATAAAAATTTCGGTCAGTTTTGGAAAAGTACTCAAAAACTCAATAGTAGACCTGGTCTGCCTATGAGTATAGACGGTGTAAATAATTTTAAATGTATCGCAAATAATTTCATGCAACATTTTAAAGTTAAAACACAACATATATCAAATCAAATAAATGAAATTGAGGAAAATAATGTGCACAAAAAAAGTGAAAATATTATTCTTTTCAAAAGTAGCGATATTAAAAATATCATAAAAAACATGGCTCGTGGAAAATCACCTGGTCATGATGGACTCAGTATTGAGCACCTTCAATTTGCAGGGTGTCATTTGGTTAGAGTACTTTGTATGTTTTACAATTTATGTATAAGGCATTCTTACCTTCCGTGTGATCTAATGAAAACGGTAGTAGTTCCTATTGTTAAAAATAAAACAGGTGATGTTTCTGACATAAATAATTATAGACCAATTTCACTAGCTACTGTAATTGCTAAGGTGTTTGATGGTCTACTGGATACACAGTTAAATAAA
This sequence comes from Antheraea yamamai, assembly GCA_036509395.1. Taxonomy (NCBI): domain Eukaryota; kingdom Metazoa; phylum Arthropoda; class Insecta; order Lepidoptera; family Saturniidae; genus Antheraea; species Antheraea yamamai. Next base: position 9,944,678 of record AP028453.1, on the reverse strand, counting down.
TACATTAAGTTACATGATGCTCAATTCGGTTTTCAACCCAGACTATCAACAGAGAATGCCATTTTAGCTCTTAAGCAGACCGTCAGGTACTATACTAGCCGAAAAACACCTGTTTATGCCTGTTTTCTAGATCTAACCAAGGCTTTCGATCTAGTTTCCTATAATCCATTATGGAGGAAATTGAGGAATACCGGTTTACCCCACGAACTTATTAACATTTTTCGACATTGGTACGGACATCAAGAAAATTATGTAAGATGGGCGGGAGAAACCTCTGATATATACAGGTTGGATTGTGGGGTGAGACAGGGGGGTATAAGTTCCCCGAAACTTTTTAACTTATATATAAATGACCTTATCCATGAGCTATGCAGAATTCATGCAGGATGCACGATAGATAATCAGATGATGAATAATATAAGTTATGCGGATGACATGGTACTCCTCAGCCCTTCAGTTGGTGCTCTGAGGAAACTTTTGCTTGTCTGTGAGACCTATGCTAATAAACATGGCTTAAAGTATAATATTAAAAAAAGTGAATATATGGTATTCACTGCTGGTAAAAACTTTTCAGAAGACGTACCCCCTATAAATCTTTATGGTATGCCCTTGAATAGAGTATATGAATTTAAATATCTAGGCCACATTATCACGGCTGAAATGAAAGACAATAATGATATTGAAAGAGAACGTAGAGCGCTCGCAGTTAGAGGGAATATGTTGATTCGTAGGTTTGCTCGCTGCAGTGATGAAGTTAAAATCCAATTATTCAAAGCATTTTGTCAATGTTTTTATACGAGCAGCCTATGGATCAGCTTCAGTAAGAGGACTATGAACGCATTGCGTGTCCAATATAATAATATTTTCAGAATGTTATTGGGATTACCACGATTTTGTAGTGCGTCTGGGATGTTTATGAATGCTAGAGTTGATGATTTCTATGCTTTAATCCGTAAGAGAATAGCATCCATCCTGGGTAGACTTCGCGATAGTTCCAATAATATAATGAGAACAATGGTAAACATGTACGACAGTCCTTTCATGAAGCACTGGATATCTGTTGTAATATAATAGTGGGATGTTCATCTTTTCATCCTATTTCGTATTCATTTGTATAAAACATATTAATATAGTAACTTAATTTTAATTTTATTTTTAAATTTACTACCAATTTATGTATTAGTATATAATTTGTTTTTGTGGACCCTTGTTGTCTTATAAATAAATAAATAATAATAATAATTGAAATGAATCATTAATTCTTGGAAAAATAAAATCTTAACCCATCTTTAGATATTTTATCTCATGTGCGTCTGACACACACAGTCCGTCTGCCACCCCCCCCACCCTCGCTCCCAAATCGACTTTAAAGGTTGAAGAATGGATAAAAGTTTAAATAAATTAAAAAACATAATCGAAGGGTTTATTCATATTCTAAAATTCGATGTAGGGTTTAAAATGTGGAGTTAAATTAAATTTAAACATCTTTGTAAGAAACTCAAATTTGGGCAATTTTTATGAAAATAATGTTCAAAAAAGTAATAGAAAACTATCTTTGGAACGAGTAATAAAAACATATGAATATTTATCAGGAGGGCTATTTTGAAGGGTACTAAAGCATATAATAAAAAAAAAAGGAAATCAAAAACATTTTTTTAAACTGTCCCATTTGGAGTGGAACGACTCATGTATACATATAAAGTCAATACGGAGTTTTTGGCGGGATTTTGGTCTGTCATGAAGTGGATTTTATATTTTATTTATGATCTTGTGTTACTTGACTCTATATTGTGTAAAATTGGTAGTGTTTTATGTAATATAGTTTGTTTATTGTGCATAAGTGAAGTGAATGGAAAATAATGCCACGGACCATGAATTCTGTGATGCCACAAAAACTCCATGGAAAGTTCTAACGAGATGGCCACTATCTTGTTAGTTCATTGTAATTACAAGAAACTTGTAATATCGATACTCACTTGACAATGGCAGTAATAGTCTACTAGAAGACTGGTTGCCGAAAATGGAATAGAAGAAGAACTTGTAATTATTAACTACTCGACAATGGCAGTGATAATCTAAACGATAAGTTGCCAAAAAAAAAAAATGTGTGCGTGTACTAGTGTACACACGTAAGAAGTGAAACTTGTTTAAGGCCTTATTTTTCGCAAAATGATCTATATGCAACTTTCCAGAAATTGGTTAAAAAAAAAAAAAAAAACCCTTTCTTTCTTTATGGCAAACAATTTCATTAATATATTAAAAAATAAAGTTAAATTAGATAAAGTTTAAACAAAAGGATTTTATTATCATAGACATGAATACAAAAAAGATGGCGCGTAACGGAAAAATATGACGCGTAACCGAAAAATGTGACGGTAAATTTTTTTCCAACGCCGATAAAGAAGTTTCACTTCAATAAAGTTTAAACAAAAGGATTTTATTATCATAGACATGAATACAAAAAAGATGGCGCGTAACGGAAAAATGTGACGGTAAATTTTTTCCAACGCCGATAAAGAAGTTTCACTTCAATAAAGTTAAAAAAAAGACAATACAAAGACAATTAGTTTTCATATAGGAAATCGCTCAGCTCCGCTCAATAGAAACACACCTTTACGCTAATATTATCCTAGCCAATTTTCCTTAATGTAATTCATTATTATTTTATAGTTACAAAATGTATACAAAGCGGACAATTTTAACTGTAACTTTGTTCGTCTGTACATCATGCGAACTAATAACAGACAAACCCATGGAGATAGAGTATACTAAATCAGATAAACTAAACGTCATAATATCTCTCATTAATATTCCTCAGAATGTGACTGAATACAAAGTTAAAAGTGATAGTGGTGGTAGTCCTAAAGGTAAGTACAATTCAATTTTTTTTATAGTAACGCGACAAAGTGACTGTAAATTGTATAATGGTAGGCACAGTGTAATCCATTAGGATCGTAAGGGAGAGCCTAAGGTCTTCCTTCTTAAGGCTACAAGTCGAGGCCTTGCTTAAGAGCCAACATCTGGCCGGTTCGGGTAGAAATAATGCAAAGGCAGTTGCTACCGACCTAACTAAATGGTTTAGACAGTACAAATCTGGGAACCTGTGGTGTCCCACGAGGCGGGAATCTAAGAAGAATCCCCAGAAAAACAGTGTAATTCAAAGAACAACGGTAACCACCGCGAGATAGATAAACCATAAATAAACAGCCTGCGTAAATGTCGTTTGTGTCCTCTAAAACCGGAGCTTCGATGAAGGAATATAATAAGATGAAACTATACCATGGTGGCAGGACTTTTTATAATGGTCAACTGGTTAGTTACCACCCTCGATTTGGAAATCTATCGCAAGGCAACTATAGGTATGCTTCGCCAACTGCACTACAGAGCTAAGAATTTTATAGATTTAGTGCGCGACCATCATAGACCATAACACCGTCATACGTGACATGGGATTGTGGTCAAGCGATAACGTCTAAAAAGTATTTAAAAAAATGGCACTGTTGTGAATATATGTGAGGTGGTCGTAAATCACCCCTATCCGCAACATTTATGTGATGTGTTCTGTTAACACAAGTTCATTCTTTTCATCGAAGTTCTCAGTAATTGGCTCTCGAACGATCAAGAAATATTTATACAGCCATTCGAACTATTTGCTCTATCTATTATGTACGTTCTTATCAGACTCGATCAGAGTCCACCCGGTGACCGTTCCGATCATGTGAAATTACTGTTCGTTAACTTTTTTTTTTCTCGAACTGACTACGCTATTGGCCTAGCAAGGCCTTAACAGCTTCACCGGACTACCTGTTCGTTAACAAGTTCATATTCCTTATTTAAAGGTCTCCCTCCTATAATGGCCCGCTAAACGTACTCTAACCGTGTGGCTCACATAAGATCCATATCGGCTCGACCGAGACTACATAGGATGCGCCCGTTCGATGAATAAGGCTCATGGTGTCGTTATTTTGTGCTTATGCCGTCCACCGTGGCATTGACTTATATTTATTGCACCCTCCACAGTTTAGAACAATACTTATTCTTAATAAATTGTCTATAATAAATTCATGTGTTTCACTTCCTATAACTATTTACTGTTCAATGTCACTGTGTTGTCAAATGTGTTGCCCATGCTCGCTGTCCGTAACAGGTACAAACGCTGCTTTGTGCGGATACGAAGCGCTATCTAGTATATGTTTAATCCGTTATTTTTCATATTGTGTAAATTAATTTGTTTCATTACTATTTTTATTAAATGAAAAAGTGTGTGTGTACTTATGTACACGTGTTAGAAGTTATACTTCTTTGGCGTAACAAGATAACAATCTGTTCAAAAATTTTATCTTTCGCCTTAATCTACGTTTGTAGAAAAAAACGACAAAAAAAAACCACGAGCGTACCAACATGCGCGACTAATATCGAGGTTCAATTTCTATTTTGTTGGTAGCTTTTTTTTCGAGACTTAATGAGCGGTTAAGCAGACAGCTTCATACTGTTAATTTTGTGTCACAAAAATTAAAATTTCACTCTCATCATTTTTTCATAACGCGCCTAAAGAAGTATAACTTCAATAATATGTTATCTATACGTAATATTATAAAGAGGTAAAGTTCGTGAGGTTGTAGGAGATAATACCTGGTTCTACTCAACCGATTTTGATAATTCTTTTGACAATATAAACCCACGTTATTTGTGTGATATATATATATATATTAACCTGAAAAATGAAAAGACTTTTTTGTGGTAATCAGATTTGCAAAGTAAGTCGGAGAAAAAACGGTCGAACGAAAACGTTTCTTACGAACGCTGCCTTTATGATGAGAGATATATGATTGGGTTCTAGAGAAAAGTTGTAGAGCTTGAGACAATAAAGTCAGGTACAGCATATGTCTAACTTCAAGGTTTTGAAGTGAAAACTTCTTTAGCGGCGTTGTGCAATTTTGGAATGGGTAAAACATGTTAAACTCGCGTCAAGACACGTGACCTGATCGAAAATTCGTAAGACGGTGGGAGAGTAGACCGTCGGCGCGGCGTGGGAGACGAAGTAATATCCCCCTGCCTTTCTACCGCGCGATGAAAATGTATGCCTGCTCCTGCTGTTTCGTTCAAGCGGCGCAGGGCGCTTGCGCTAGTGTGCGTGTGTGTTTGTACTACAGTCTGCTACGCGCAATAAGATAAACTTTTTAATCTATATCTATCTATACTATAATAAAACTGTAGCAAGGTCAAATCTGTACATTAAATATTTTTTGAAAATTTTGATCGGGGCAGTCTTTGTTATCGATATAGAAGCCAAAAATAATCTTTTTACAATTTTTGTCTGTCTGTCTGTCTGTCTGTCTGTCTTTCTGTCCCTGTGAACACGCATCACGCTGAAAGTACTGAACCGATTTTAACGAAACTTGACACAATAATAACTAATATTCCAAGGTTACATTTAGGATACTTTTTGTCCCATAAAACGCAAGGGGTTCTCCAGGATAACGAAAAACAAAAAATTGTAGTTAATGTAACTAGACTTTTTTGCGACACCTTAGTACAAGAGCCAGCAATGTTGGAAGAACGAGAATTTTAGAAAAGCTGGTTCTTTAAAATGAAGATATATTATGCCCTTCCAAACAGAATTCAGGATACCTGGTAGCCGGTTAACGTTATGTTTTTTAATGCGCATCGCACCTTTACAGGTTAAAATTTTGGGTTATAAAAATTTAATTTAACATCTTTTTTCAGTAACTTTTAAACGCTATTAAAAACATGAATTTATCACTGCCAGACAATTTTGTTATTGATAATAATATGCCCAATGATATTCTTTATAAATAAAATAATTCATTTCAAACCATTTTATTTTTTCCATTGCAAAGAACATATTTCATTTTATTAACCATTATGATATTGAGATTTCACCGTAAACGAAAAACACCGATAAACGTAGACATATGACTTGAGACTGACCCCACTTCGAAAGATGCTAAAGAATTGTACAAAATTAATATAAGCTATTGTTAAGTTTATTGTCATTCTTATTGTTATATAGTTGTATGTCACTTAGGCGATATAGCTGAGAAGGCGACTAAGCCTTTATTAAAAAATAAATAATAATAATATTAAAATTACAGCTATCTTAACATGGTTTGGACATACTTTATTTTATTTACAAAAAAAATAGCATCGGGCACATTATTGTTAATAACAAAAATGTCTGGCAATGATAATTTCATGTTTTAGTAGCGTTTCTAAGTTAGTAAAAAACAAAACATTCAAAAATTATATAAAAATCAATATTTTTGCCTGTAAAGGTGCGATATGCACTAATAAACGCAACGTTTACCGGCAGCCAGGTAGCCCGCATTCTGTTCGGAAGAACATAAAGATATATAAAAACTGCCTTATTTTCTTTTTCGAAACCGTTGCTAGCTCTTAGACAAATAGTTACAGGCAAGTGACATTTGACGCGTCGTGCTCATATCTTTTTAATATTTATATTTTTCTTCAATACAATGGAGTGTGAAAAAGTTTTAATACAAGTTGAAAATAATTATGATATTATTGAGTGTTTCATTTATCATTATTTTATTTTATGAATAAATTTTATCGTTTAATTTACAATTTAACTCTATCAACTTGATATTTTATAATGTAAACTCTACTGACTGTATAGTAAACGTCTACAAAAAAGGGAAAGGAACTTCGTTAGAAACTGGGGGTCCATAGACCTCTAAAGCTTTTTTCAAATTACCGCCAATATATGTAGGTTAGTTTTTATTTTAATTGTATCCGGTAGATGATGCTACGAACGGGTTGTAGGTTTATTTTAAAAGATTTCTCACATACCATCTGGGTATATGTTTGATTGAGTCCCTTGATAGTTTGGATTCACAATTGGAAACCGATGGTGTGGCTGCAATAAGGTTTTAGTTACCTATATTAAAATTTTTCGCGTTTAAAAATACAATTGGCACCAGTGATAACCGATTTGGTGCAGACGAAGTTGCACGAGTCAGCTAGTGTAAAATAATTGTAATAGTTCTGAAGTGTTAAATTTTTTATGTAATATAAATTGTCATGTTTGTGTACGATAGCGCAATAAATGAATATTGTATTTTACCACATAAATGATAGTACTTTTATACTAATAAATAAAGCAATTCGTGGAAAATCATTCCCTAACCATTCCAAAATATTCAAAAATGTTAGCTCATATAGGTCGCGAATTGCATGTATCAGGCAACAGCCCTAAAAAACCCCACGGTGTACCGACAGACCGTTGTGTGGGGGCGGCAAGGGATCGTTCAAGCTAATCAACCTTGTAGAGCCGCCCCCACGGCCCGCCCGGCGGAAGGTGACCGCCGGGCTCCTACCTATAGAGGGACAGACCGGGTACACACCGGCTGCCCCCCCTCGTCCGCCGGACCTGTGCAATGAAGAGATGGGCCCCCCGGCCCATCCCCTCAGGTCCGGCTACGGTGGCGGGAGGAGTTGGGCAAAGCGCCGCCTCCTCCCGCCTGTCCTTCTTTGGCGGAGAGGGCCACTTTAAGGATCTGCCTCGCGGGCCCTCTCCGCCTCCTCCTTCTGCGAGATGACGTCCTCGCAGAAGGAGGACATCGCTCGCCACGCCTGTTCGCTGCCGAGCATGGCCGAGACCACGCTCGGCAGCGATAAATCCGGTCCTACCGCCGCCGCCAGGATGCGGCGCTGCTCCCCCCACGCAGCACACTCAGACAGAGTGTGCTGCGCGGTATCTTCGACAGCGCCGCACTCATGACAGGCGGCGGTCGGCTCCCTGCGTGCGATCCGGTGCAGGTACCACTCGAAACAACCGTGTCCGGTGAGTACCTGCACCAGTCTGAACGTCAGGGAGCCCCACTCCCTTTCCATCCACGCCCGCAGGACCGGGCGGACGGCGTCTACGGTAAACCGCCCGAACCGCTCGTCCGCCAGGTCCTGCTTCCATCTTTCGACGGCGTCTCCTCTGAGACGCCGTCTCTCCGCCTCTACTCCGAAATATCGGAGCGCCTCCCGTATGACGCCATGCGGCAGGGTGTTGAAGGCGTTGGCGATGTCGAGTGACACCGCCAAAACCCTCTCCCCCTGGGAGGTCGCCTCTGCCGACAGCGACTTCAGGAGGCAACAGGCAACAGCCCAAACCGAGGTGTGCCGTGCACCCTTGAGCTAATTGTCAAATAAAATCGGCTGAGTGCCTTAAGCGCTCACCGCGAGTAGTCCGGTGAAACTGTTAAGACCTCGGTAGGTCAATAGCGCAGACAGTTCGAAAAAAAAAAAAAACAAAAATGCACAACGTTAATGTTCAAGTTTTTATTTCTGCCGGCACTCCCGGAGTGCAACCCGTTGTTTTTTTATTATCAGGGTGGGGCAACGTACGCCGTTCCCGTTAGTATGGTATAAGCAAGGAAATTATTTATCACCACTGCTATTTTATTGGTAATGGTAAGTACTTTCTTTGCAATAAAGGACGCGAGGAGTTTTTGGTGGGATCTTGGGATAACATATAGTGTATATTATATTTTACTAGCGGGCTCGGTAGACGTTGTCCCACCCTGATTATAAAAAAAATCCTTGACAAACTATATACTAAAACGTTCCTCAACAATCGCTCTATCCACCGGTGAAAACTGCATGAAAATCCGTTCGGTAGTTTTTGAGTTTATCGAGAACAGACAGACAGACAGACGCGGTAGGGGAGTTTGTTTTATACTATGTAATGATTCGTTTGTGTTATTTGGCTCTACATTTTGTAATGTCGCTGGTGTTTGCCCTGCCCTCCCACCTTTCTCACTCCCCCCAAACACAGGCTGGCAACACCCTTGCGACTCCCCTGGTGTTGCTAATGTCTATGGACGGTGGTTATCACTTAACATCACATGACTCATCGGTTCGTTTGCCACCTATGTTATAAAAAGAAAATAAATAATTTCACTGCTATATATTTCATATGTACATTCAACAGATGTTAAAATCTTGAAACATGAAAAAGTGACAGAGTATCAAACCCGGCAAAGCATAATACTAGACACGGTCATCGAAAACGATCAAAATTATTCAGTTGAACTTCTGAAGACCAACGGAGCATTGTGCATTTCGAGAAATGTACTCCAGCTGATTGCTGAAGATATCAAAACCGGTAATAGTCAATCAATTTTAATTTTATATAAATCTAGATATATAAGTCGTGCTGGTCTAGTACAGTGGTTAGCAAGCTCGTCACCCAAAGGAGCCAAATGTGTATCTAATATCTAAATCAAATATTAAATTTAATCTAAATATATAAAAATCCAGGGATATTGGTCCACATTGAACTCAGAAACCACTCAACAGATCTTCAAGAAACGTTGTTAATTTATGTATAATTTGGTCCAACTTGAGAGACAGAATAATGGCGCTTTAAATTAGTCTGTTGACAGAAAACTGCAAGTCCGACTAAATCAAATCAAATCAAAAATACTCTATTCAGTTTAGGCCTTCAAGAAACGTTGTTAATTTATGTATAATTTGGTCCAACTTGAGAGACATAATAATGGCGCTTTAAATTAGTCTGTTGACAGAAAACTGCAAGACCGACTAAATCAAATCAAATCAAAAATACTCTATTCAGTTTAGGCCCTAATAAGACGCTTATGAACGTCAAATCTACCACCGGTTCGGGAAACAACCCAGTCATCGAGAAGAACCGGCGAGAAATACTCGACCGGATCTTTTTAACATATATATATTTCGAATACATTATACGTTACAATACCGTTATTGGTGGATGCAATTGTAGAAGCGCCCCCTTTCAAAAAAAATTGTAAGTACAACACGCACGTATATACGTATAACGTGTACATTAGACATATAAATACTAACAGTGTGTCAAATGAATCAGCAAAATATTTGGAACTTTATCCCACTACTTCTGTGCTCACTTACAATGTATAAGGAACTAATGAAACAATGTATTAAAAATATTATTATAAGGATGCTATTGTCAATATAATTAAGTTCTTGGTACTACACAAAAAATAGTCGCTTGTCTGTTCCGCAAGAAATTGTATTATGAAACTTTTAACGTAATACGTTTATGGTATAAGATCTTATTAGAAAGACCTCTTCTATCTTCAAAGTTACTATTAAATATAATGTTAAATTGTAAACAGAATAAGTTGAAGTCTTGCTAAATTTCATGCAGGCGAAGGCACGGCGAACAACTAGTCTAAATTAAAATAAAATAAATTGCTTTTTATAAGGTCTGCTATCTGTCAGTGAAAGTCCTGTGAAAATCGGTCTAACTGTTTTGGAGATAGCATTGTGGACGAAGCCGCGGGTAACAGTTAATCTAAATTAGAGTAGCCTATGTTACCCGCAGTAATTTCAGCTGTCGGCCAGTGAAATCTCCGTTAAAATCGGTCCAGCCGTTTCACAGATTGCCCGGAACATTTTTATTTTATGTATGGATATATATACTTACTTCCTTGCAGAAATAGAGGCCTTCAGCTCGATAGGCACACAAGTCTTAAATTCACAGTATTATCATTAAAATGATTCATTCTGTTTCAGTAACACCCAAACATAAATGTTTGATCCAAGACCAAGCTTGTAAAATCCAGCTCGACTTTGAAAATAAATGCATCAGTGAGTTTTTTTTATATCTTTAATCAGATTTAGAAGTATATTGAGTTGAAAAACTTTTAAATCCTATACCAAAGGCACTGTGACGGTTTTTTATATATGAAATTGTAAATCGCATGTGAATTCCACTCATTTTGAGTCGTTTTAGGCGGCAAGATGCCCGAGCGTACAAATACGACGCCACTTTCATCTATTTTACTTCACAATACGCCTAATTTAAATGAAATACAGTCTTCACCTAACTTTTTAACTGTTCTAAATATGGAACACATATTTAGAGACATTATAATCAATGATATTATAACCAAAACGCTGCAGATACGTTATTACCTACATGATATTTTAACAAAACATAAATGGCACGATAACGCGCACATACGTAAAGTAATATTGTAACGGCACAATGTCTTAGATAAAATGTGTAAGATGACATATTCTCAATAGCGATGGTGAAAAAGAAATAGTTATATGTTGTTTAGATACGGGCGGGTAGACCGGGCAGCCGTCAAAAATAAGCTAATTAGCCAAGTTTTAACAAGCCACTGTCGAAGCGCTTATGACGTATCTACAGCGTTTTAGTTATAATATCATTGATTATAATCTTCTTTATATATACATTTCTTCTGTATGTGTGTATGTCACTGAACTCCTCCTAAACGGTTGGACCGATTTTGATGAAATTTTGTGTGCGTGTTCCAGTGGTTCCGAGAATGGTTTAGATTCACAATTGGACCCGGTTGGTGGCACTGCGGTTGACTTTTAGGTTTTTTTTTATTATTAAGGCAGGACAACGTCCGCCCCCACCGCTAGTATATGTATAATATCGAAATAACTTAAGATTATATAAATTAGGAAAAATACCCGGCGCTGTTCGGATTATAATGATAAATAAGAAAATTAACATTTCCCATAGCATTTTAGAACATTACAAAAGAAATTGAGTCGTCACGGGACGCCTGCCAAATGTGAAACATCGAAATTGTTTTGTATAAGTTATATGTCTAAAAGAACAGATTACGACAGGAATCAGCTATGGCATAATGAAAAGATAAAGCATTACAAATTTGTTCCATAAAATAATGACTGTTTATTTATTTTATTACATAAATATCCATTTTTATTAAATACAAAATACAAACAACTAGGCGTAGGCGCGGTGTATTTGGCGGCATCTATCAAAGGTTTACCCGCGCCTATAGATGTTTCACATCAAAATTTTCTATAAATCTATCTATCAATAATATTTTGAATTAAATAAATCCTCGCAAACGAACATATATAAGGGATATTATATTTTAATGTTGATTTTCAGCTGTGCAAAAACAATCTGGGCTGGAAGGAATCAAGTGTGAGTTCACTTGCTATAGAAATGAAACTTAGCATTTTGATTATTTTTATTATGGCGATGGTAAACATTAGTGTTCAGCATTATATTGTAATATTTTAATATATATTAACAATACAATAATAATGTACAACACAGAATAATTTAGAAAAGTGCGTGGTAGTCACAACGATCCAACATAAAATAATCTATTCATGACGTTGTAGGGGGTAATCTCAGGAACTACTTATCCGATTTGAAAAATTCTTTAAGTGTTATATAGCTCACTTATCGAGGAAGGTTATAGGCTATATATTATCACACTAAAACCAATAGGAGCGGAGTACCGCCGAGTAGTAATAATGTTTCAAAATCGGGTTTTTTTCCTCTTGAGAACTTCCGCTGCGCGTTAGCGTTAGCCCAAAGTAACTATTCCACGCAGACGAAGTCGCGGGCAGAAGCTAGTCTGTTATAGCTTGCAACACTTCTCTCTGTCTCTACCTTTCTTTGTGTATATTTTGAGTACATTAAGAATATACTAAGTTATTCTGTCACAGCTTAAAACATATTATAGCTATGAGTCTCAAATGTAGTTTCACTTTAAAAACAACCGTTTTATCATTTAATTTTCCAGATCTCAATCCCGTCATCGTGAATGTCGACAATCCGCGTTATTATCATTACTTAAAGTGGGAAGGATCTGACAGTACGTTAGTTTTTTTTACACATTTTCAGAGACTACAACATATATATCGGGGGAGCTACTATTGACCTGCGTCCGTGCTATTGACTATATCTTTTTTAATCCACAGACTCTTGTTCTACATTCTGCTTTCTTTTAATTAATTATTTACTTCAAAAATCATTGTATCTGTAAACAACTATTCGGAATATTTATTTATTATTATTTTTTTTTCATAACTACTAGCTACTTTAGGACGGATTTTAAAGAGGTTATTATCTTTATGTCGGTTGCATTTTGTTTCTTTATTGCCATTTTTATGTTATAATCCTCAAAGTGCCGCGCCGGAACGTCCACGGGCCGATGGATGAACCTACTTATTGACTGTATGGAGGGAGTTACTAATGACCTGAAACGACATTGCTTGGGAGTATCCGCTGTTCATGTATCTTGCTTATTAGGGGCTGTCAGCTTTCGCTGGATGCCCTAAAAGGGGCATCCTCGCTCAGAGAGTACGAATAATTTAATAGAACTATATTCAGTATTTCATTTTTGTATCGGTTAACGTTTTATTCTGCACTGCACATACAGAAACCCCATAGACGTAGCCTACGCATTGAGTCAAGTATACGACGGTATATACTCGCCGAAACCGATAGTGAGATCTCTGAGCACCAAGGGCTATCAGGGCGAACAAATATCCTCACACACCCGCGATACTCTCTTCCTGGTACAGACACAAGAAGAGAAAAAAGCCCTGACAATCAAGGGCTACGGGGCAGGGGAAGAATCGCGCTACTTAACATTCCATGAATCTCAGAGATTAATCTTCAAATCGGTGGTGATCCTGCAAACGAAGGGTAGAAGGATGCAAATCCACGATAGCGTTTCACACGTTATAGTGGCAATATCCAGACACACCAACACCTGTGTCCACTATACCGACGTGACTGACGACGCGATTAGTAGATTCATCCATCGGGCCGTGAACGTTCCGGCGCGGGACATTGGGGATTCAAATTTAAAAATGGCAATAAAAGATAAAAATGAAGTCGCCATAAAGGCGATTATCTCTATGACAAATAGGTAATATAGTATAATGCAAAGAAACGCAATGTAAGGTACAGTAAATGTATAATATTTAATAGTTAAGTAGAATAACAAAATAACAATAGTTGCTCACGTGTAAAACGATTTTTAACTAGATTAATAAAATTAACAACAGCATTAAAAAGGTGCGGACCAAGAGTCTGCAGAGGAAAACACAATTTTATTCGATTGTTCTTACCATGACCATGATAACATAACATCAGTATGAATGACGTCATACTTCTACATGGACTCCATTTTTGTCTCTGCCCCGATATATATACTGAACTATAATATGTTTACGTTATTTTTCGATAACAGTTATTGCAAACCGTTGTTAATTATTCTGCTATTGAGTTATTTGATGTTTTGTACAGTCTTATCTATACTAATTTATAAAGAGGTAAAATTTATTAACCGTAACTTTACTGCCAAAAATTTTTAGTAAGTAATAAAAACGTCTGGAGTTTTTGGCGGGATCTTGGAATGCCATGTAGTGGTCTTTATATTTTATCCATAATCTTGTGTTATTTGGCTCTATATTGTGTAATATTGGTGGTGCTTTACGTAGTATAGTTTGGTTATTATGCACAAATGAAGTGGATCGGAAATAATACCACGGAGCATGGATTCTGACTTGCAACAAAAACTCCCAGGAAAGTTGTAACAAGATGGCCACCATCTTGTTAGTTCAATGAAATGATCGTAAGAGTCTTTTTTTTAATAGGTCTTTACCTATGAAATTGCCGTTCTGCAGTACTGGCCATTTCAAATCAAAATAATTTTTGTCTAGCTAAGAATTCTAATTTCAAATTAATTTTATTTTAAAAACATGGAATTCTTTTTTCCAAAAGTAGTCATTTGCTTATTGATTAGTTTTACATTTTCATCGCATTTCAATCTTTTTTGTCATCATGGATACGTTAAAAATTCGAGTAATTATGGAATATGAGTACCGTCGTGGCAGCAACGCGGCACAAGCGGCACGCAACATCAACGACGTTTACGGAGCTAACACTACAAACCAACGCACCACCTGTTATTGGTTTGCTCGCTTCCGTTCTGGGAATTTCAACCTGAAAAATGAACCTCGCGGTGGTCCGAAGACTTTGGTCGACAATGACGAATTAAAAGGGATTGTGGAAGCTGATGATACACAATCTACGGCTGAATTAGCAGCAGCTTTCGACGTTACCGTCAAAACAATACTGGTCCATTTGCGTCAAATTGGCAAGGTAAAAAATCTTGACAAATGGGTGCCCCACGAACTCAATGATCGCCAGCGCGAAGTACGCGTCGAGACGTGCCTTGCACTGCTCAACAGACACACAAATGAAGGAATTTTGAACCGCATTGTTACCTGCGATGAAAAATGGATTCTGTTTGATAACCGCAAGCGCTCAACAAGTTGGTTGGATCCTGATTCAGCAGCTAAACAATGCCCTAAACGAAAACTTACCCCTAGAAAAGTGATGGTCACTGTTTGGTGATCTAGCGCCGGTGTGATTCATCACAGCTTCTTACCAAACGGGGTGAGCATTACTGCAGATGTGTACTGTGAAGAACTGAACACAACGATGGAGAAGCTGGCACATCTCCAACCAGCATTGGCCAATCGCTCGTCTCCGCTGCTCCTGCACGACAACGCGCGACCTCATACTGCACAGCAGACGGTCTCCAAGTTGCAAGAACTGGGGTTGGAAGTTCTCCGTCATCCGCCCTACTCACCAGACCTTGCGCCTACAGACTACTACTTTTTCCAGGATTTAGATAACTCCTTGGCGGGAAAAAAATTCAATACCCGAGAGGCAGTACAAAATGCCTTTGAAGAATTTGTTGCCTCCCGTCCAGCTGATTTCTTTAAGAAGGGCATCAATAAACTGCCACTGCGTTGGCAAAGATGCACTGATTGCATGGGTGATTACTTCGATTAATACAAATAAAAATACATGAAAAAAAATCGTTTAAATTTTTTCATACAAAACGGCAATTTCATAGGTAAAGACCTAATATTAACTACTCAACAATGGCAGTAATACCCAACTAGAAGATTGGTTGCCAAATAAACATAAATTGAGCTTGGGTACAAACTTTATTAAGTGCAAATAACGTAATTTTGGCATCGATATAAACATAGTACAAGGGTATAAGTTTGTTTTAATAACACACAAATTTTGTTTACAGGTACAACACTGTATTTTCATGAAAACCAAATTTTTAGTCTTATGTGTCATAAAAATGAGATAACGAATCGTGCGTACAATCTAACATGGAAGCAAAACTTTCGTAAGTACCTGTTTAGCAAAATGTACCAAAACCGTAACATATTCGCTTGCATAAACTAGATGGCGTTGTACACAAATTGTTGTTAACATTGCAAAAATGTAAGAACTTCTGGTCAATATTTTGGCCGCTCTGAACATAGCCGTACGTTAGAGAAGTTAAGAGTCCAATACATAAAATTTACATTTGTTTATTCTTTACTTATCTCAATGTTATAGACATGATAGGAATTGGTTGCGCCGCTTTTATATAGCTTAAATTAACCACAATATTGTGATCAGTTCGTGATTCTATTCATCCCCGCTTATTACCCCTTCTTTTGGCACATGCATGCAGGACGATGAAAGAACGATTCCGCCACGTCCATAGTAGTAGAATTTTTTACTTGGTCGAGTAGGTAGCAATAACTGCTCGCCCATATAATGCATGCCGACACACTTTATTGTCAAATATCGTAGTATCTGACAATGTTTAATCTAGACTAGATTGTAAGTGGTAGAAACATGCTGAAGATATTACTGGTTAAATCATGAACGGGTGGGTTCGTCCGCGGTAGTACCACGCGACCCACAGACACACCGACGTCAAGTAACAGTGTTTGCATTGTTGCGTTTCGTTCGGTCGTGAGAGCGTCCGGGGCCCACCTCTTTAAAAGGCCGGCAACGCACTTGCAACTTTCTCGTGTGTTGCTAATATCTACGTACGGCGATGATCACATAGCATCAGGTGACCGGCCTGTACATTTGTCCCCTATAGTATACAAAAAATAATAAAAAATGATGTCTGTCAGTGTTGTGACGGAAAACAATTTGTGCAGTGCGTCGAAGACAATCACCTAGCCGGCTGGTACGAGATATGTGGCAATTTTCCTTTATACAATATTGTCTCCATAGCCCTCTACATTCCTCCGGGGACATATAATCCAAATGGCTGATCACAATATAGTTTTTATAGAATCGCACCCCCATAAATACAGTCCATACATAAAGAACTTAATGCGCCGCGATCTCAACGGCGCAATCACGTATTTATAATTAAACCAGCGGACACGGCGGATGTTGTCCTGCCCTGATAATTAAAAAAATATAGACAAATTATATCCCTAAATCGTTCTCGTGAATCACCCTAACTACTGGTGAATACCGCAAATCCGTTCAGTAGTTTTTGAGTTTATCGCGAACAGACAGACAGACGCGACAGAGGATTTTGTTTTATACTATGTAAAAATGATTAAAAACTTTTGAAGTTATACTTCTTTTGGGGCGTTAGGGAAAAATGTAAAGTAAATTTTTACGATGCGCGCGCACACCGTCACGAAAAACCGACACTCTGAAGTTAGCTATAGTCAATATTTTGTTTCTTTGTATTTCTTTGTATTAAAACTTTCAACGTATTAAATACCTTTTTTCTATTGTTAGTGTCGTTTTTTTCTACAAACGTAGAATAAGGCGAAAGATAAAAATTTTGAAAAGATTTTTATCTTTTTACGCCAAAGTACTATAACTTCTAACGCGTGTACATATGTACACACACACTTTTTTTTATTATTCTAGCACAGGCAAAAGAATTTTACATCAGCGAACAAGTACCACCACAGTATAGACTTATGCTACGAATTACTCTACGGAAGATAGATGAGGGAACAGCTGTGTATTGCGTTGGAAAGAACAATGAAATATCCACTACATTTTATTTTGAACTATACGAAATACAAAAAGGTTTCGTTTTACTTTTAATATTAACTAGCTGTGCCCGCAACATCGTCCACGTAGAACATGAGTTAAAAAACAGTGGCTAATAAAGTCATCTGAATGTATTACTACCTACTTTTCTCTCATACCTAAGTCGCGTCGTCATTAAAATTACAATAACTTTTGATAGACCGAACCGATTTAAATGAAACCAAGACTGAATGTTACTCAAGGGTATGGCTTTATGAATTTCTTAATGAGGTTTTATCGTGAACGCATTACTTTAGCAGTGATGCGTGGACATAAAAACAGACAAACAGATATTTCTAAAAATGATTGCAATGTATTTTATTACTTATTCCAAGACACCTGCAATAACTTTTTGCACAAAAATTTGAAAAGTACAGACACGTTAGGTTTACATTCTTATTATATGTATAGACAAGCGATTTGTCCCGGTTTCGCATGGGTGTAATGAACATATTTACAGCTCATCAAAGGCATTGAATTACTTATGAATCTTCACACAAACAATTTTCTTGTGGTGTAATTTTATGTGTTTAATACCTTTTAACATATCCATTGACATTGCCGTAAAGGGCAATCTTTACATATATAATTCTTCTGTCCTTGTGTGACTAAACTGATCATAAACGGCTATACTGATTTTGATGAATTTTTTTGTGAGTGTTATTTATTCTGTCTGTCTTTTGGTCCTCTCCTTTTTTTGGTTTCGTTTAATTTATTATGTACCTCAAAAATCGTTGTATCACTGTTCGTTACCTTACGAGATAGATATGGGGCATTCCATGCCAAATCACCGAGTTTTTTTTTCGACCCCTTTCGATTTGGCTAAAAATTTGGTATTATTTTCTACCCTACCAATAACATTTTTCTGAATTTTTTCAGATTTTTTTACCCAACCCAAAAAAAGTTACGAATTGAAAAAAAAAAAACGCTCTTTTTTTTTCAAATTGCTATAACTTTGACACAAATTGACCTTTTGGCACTTTTTTTTTGTTGGTTCTTGTTTTTAAATGTAGTTTTTAGAAAAAAATTCAAAAAAAAATTTCAGAAGTAAAGAACAATAAAATATTTTAGTTTTTTCAAGAAAACCGTCATTTTTTCGAAGTTCGACACTTCGGATTTAAAATTTTTTTGTCTCAAAAAAAACTTCAACTAAAACCGTATTTAACCCCACTATTCCCATTTTGTGCCCACTTATTCTTCGATTATATTTTTTCGATTGAAAAAAAAAAGTTTTTAAAAATTTTGCTTATTTTCTTAAACTTTGCACTAAAACGATTTTGGTTGGCTTTTATAACCTCAAAAGTAAAAAAAAATAAACTAAAAAAAACATAAACTGTATTAATAAGAGTAAAATTATTTTTGTTAACTTCAAATATTTTTTTTAGGTAAAGTGTTCTCAATTTTTCAATTTTTTTTTAGTTTTGTCTTTTTCCGCGAAATAGTTGCTTCAAAAACTTTTTTATTTAACGAATAAAAAAATAGTGCTAACGAATAAAATTTCAAAAGTGCTAAACCGATACCAACAACACAAAAAATTCATCAAATCACACCGTTATTGAAATCTGTTATGGAGATAAAGTCCTTTTCTTTATCACAAAAGTCCAAACAACACTGTGTGATCAAGAAACCGAGGAAACAATCGCTGAATCAACGCAAATAATTAGAATATTGAGATTGTATAAATTATAAAACATTATACTTAAATAAAATAATTTTACTTTTATTAATATAGTTTATGTTTTTTTTAGTTTAATTTTTTTTTACTTTTGAGGTTATAAAAGCCAACCAAAATCGTTTTAGTGCAAAGTTTAAGAAAATAAGCAAAATTTGAAAAAACTTTTTTTTTAAATCGAAAAAAAAAATTAGAAGAATAAGTGGGCACAAAATGGGAATAGTGGGGTTAAATACGGTTTTAGTTGAAGTTTTTTTTGAGACAAAAAAATTTAAAATCCGAAGTGTCGAACTTCGAAAAAATGACGGTTTTCTTGAAAATACTAAAATATTTTATTGTTCTTTACTTCTGAAAATTTTTTTGAATTTTTTTCTAAAAACTACATTTAAAAACAAGAATAAACAAAAAAAAAAGTGCCAAAAGGTAAATTTATGTCAAAGTTATAGCAATTTGAAAAAAAAAGAGCGTTTTTTTTTAATTTGTAACTTTTTTTGGGTTGGGTAATAAAATCTGAAAAAAATCAGAAAAATGTTACTGGTAGGGTAGAAAATAATACCAACTTTTTAGCCAAATCGAAAGGGGTCGAAAAAAAAACTCGGTGATTTAGCATGGAATGCCCCATATACACTACTGTGGGCATTTCTGTAGGCATTTTTAAAATGTACCATTTTGTACAAACTACATTATTTTAAGGTATCTCATAAGGTTTAGCTTACTAATATATGTGCACAAAACATTCATTCTGATAACTGCATTAATACATCGACTTTTCTGTATTTCCTATACATATCTGCTAAGTATATAAAAATCCAGTATTATGTTTGTCCGCGATGAATTCCGAAACTAATCAACCGAACTTCGATAAAGTTGGCATTTATGTATAACTTGGTCCTACTTGAGAGACAGAATAATTTATATTTCGATTAATAGCCTCAATATTTTGTAACGACAAATTAAATGACTGTAAATGTTGATTATTGTTATTAATTGTAAGTATTATTAGTTTCGAACAGATGGCGCTTTAAATTAGTCATAGAAAATTAGTTATAGATATCTCATAGATGGCACCACGTTTAAATTTTGAATATATTTTTCAATTTTAATTCAAAATGTAATAAATGAGTCACAGCAACGCGTGGCCGACACAGCTAGTAATATTGTATAATCTAGGCGTATGGAGGTAACGACTATTATGTTTATTAAAATGATTTATTTTCATTTTCAGATATTATAAAATTGAGAAAAATTAAATACAATGAACAAAAACCACTAACGCATAGTTGTTCAAAAGGTAACATTTTTTTAATTAACTAAATCATTACGTTGCAAAGTTTAAAAGTCAGGGGTATATACTGCCACTGTGTGTTCACAATAGCTTACAGTCAATAGTAGTTGGTCAATAGTAAGTCAAATACTAAGTCATTAGTACACGGCATGGTCAATAGTATAGTTTATATTACAACACCGATGTATTTATTATTCGTTTAAAATTATATGAGGGTCAGAATGGCGATTATAATTATAAGCCATTTATTCTGAATTATTTTACATTGAGTTGGGACAATTGTTTTAATTTTTATAGCATCTCTCGTAGTTCAGTGTGCCTCCTGACATAGGCCTCCTACAACACTTTGCACTGTGTTCTGTCTTGCGTTACCCTTCTCTAGTGATATATTTTTTATGGGGCTGTTCACTTAATAGCCAAGCACGGAAGGTGGTGGGATCTTAGATTTGCTTATTTTTGATAACATAAGCGATGAACGAGTAAAATAAATATTCTATTTTCAGATCAAAGCTTGTTAAGAAAAAACTCAGGCGGGCATTTCACGTACTATACTAACGGAAGCGCAGTTATTCGCAAAAGCGACAATGGAAGTATATTTTTTTGTGTTATATATAGTAAACCTGCTTTAATAGATCAGTTCACATATTATACTAAAAGAGATGTATACAATGAAGTTATGTATATTTATGAAGATTCTACGGCAGATACACAAGGTTTGTGTTACTCGGAATTGTTTTTACGAATGCTTTTGACTGGGAAATACTTAGGGGTTAGCGTTACCGATGACCTCGACATACGTGTGACGTATTGCTCTTGCGTCCGACTAGCGACGCGTAGTATAGCGGCCTGTGTAATGTTATATTGAGTTTGTGCAGCCAGTCATACGTTTAGTTAACTAATAAACTGTATATAATTATTGCTCTGTGTGCCAATAGATGTGAAAACCAAACCAATTTTAATACTCTCAATCAACAGAATTATAACATTTAAATAATTCACACCGTTAGCGATAAACTCGAAAACAACTCAGCGGATTTCCATCCGGTTTTCAGTATTGATAGAGTAATTGACGAGGAAGCCAAGATTTTTTGTAAATTGGTTGAATTATAACGATAAATGTTGGAAATATCGGAAAAAGATTTTTTGTAAATTGATTGAATTATAACGATAAATGTTGGAAATATCGGAAAAAGATTTTTTGTAAATTGGTTGAATTATAACGATAAATGTTGGAAATATCGGAAAAAGATTTTTTGTAAATTGATTGAATTATAACGATAAATGTTGGAAATATCGGAAAAAGATTTTTTGTAAATTGGTTGAATTATAACGATAAATGATGGAAATATCGGAAAAAGATTTTTGTAAATTGGTTGAATTTTAACGATAAAAGTTGGAAATATCGGAAAAAGATTTTTTGTAAATTGGTTGAATTATAACGATAAATGTTGGAAATATCGGAAAAAGATTTTTTGTAAATCGGTTGAATTATAACGATAAATGTTGAAAATATGGGAAAAAGTCAAGCCGCCTGGTAGTTTCGTTGAAAACACTACCTTAATCCCTTTAAGATGTGAACGATGGTGACTTCTGGAAGTGACGCCTCTCATATATATCTATTATGTTGCAACAATTAAAAACTATGTTATGTATAATGAAAATATAAACCGGATCGAGTTTGTTGTCGGTTCTTCTCGATGACCGGGTTATTTTCCGAACCGGTGGTAGTTTTGACGTTCATAAGTGCCATCTTAGGGTCTAAATTGAATAATGAGTGTTGTGATTTGATATGAAAGATATAACAAAACGAAAAAGCAACGCAGACTAAATCGCGTTAGTCAACTTGTTTTAAATAAACTCTTCTAGATTATCCTTTTCAGGTGTTGATAATATCGTTATTTGGGGTAGTACGGTGATCGGTGCTGTAGTGGTCATAGCTGGTGGGACAGTACTTATGTGGTACAAATGCTGCCGGTGTAAAAACCAGCAGCCCATTGAGTCACAGCAACAAATACAAGTAAGTTATATGGACAGGCATATCTTGTACCGGCATGCGGCTCTTTCACTCCTTGGCTCTTTCATGAAATTCTTAGTACAAACAAGGGATATTTTTAACTAGCTTCCCGCGACTTCGTTTGTGTGGTATAGTTACTTTAGGCTACCGGCTAACGGTAAAACACTAAAAAACATTTTGAAGCATTCTTTATTGGTGCTCCGCTCCTATTGGTTTTACCGTAGTTTACGTAGTTCCTGAGATTAGCGCGTTCAACCAAACAAACAAACCCTCCAACTTTATAATATTAGTATAGATTACTTTGTGTTGTACGAGATGAGTAAACGTTTAAAAAAAGCGAAGTCTACAGAAAAATGTAACATTTTTAGAAAACAAATATAGCAAGGCTAGTTGTTCGCGAAAATTATTCTGCAGAGGCAAAACCGAGAAATCACTTTTAAGCCTAAACTTTATTACATATTATAAAAATAAGTTCTCTGCCACGTCTGTCTATCTGTCTATTCGCGATAAACTTAAAAACTACTAAACGTTTTATTTCCTCGAACTGACTACGCTATTGACCTGGCAAGGTCTTGACAGCTTTACCGGAATACGCTACTAAACGGATTTTTATGCGGCTTACAGCAGTAGATAAAATGATTCATGAGGAATTTGTAGGTATATAATTTGCCAAGGTTTTTTTTATTGTCAGGGTGGAACAGCGTCTGTCGGGCCAGCTAGTCTATACTAATATATGAAGCTGAAGAGTTTGTTTGTTTGTTTGTTTGTTTGGTTGAACGCGCTACTCTCAAGAATCACTGGTCCGATTTGAAAATTCAGTGTTCGATGGTTCATATATCATCTTGCTAAGGCCAATAGGAGCAGAGCACCAATGAAGAATGTTTCAAAATCGTTTTTTTTTAGCGTTATCAAATCAAATCAAATGCCCGCGACTTCGTCCGCTCGGAACCTTATGTAAAAAATAGTGATCAATAAAGTCACCTGAATGTATTAAGTATATTTACGTATCTACTTTTCTCTCGTACTTTCCTCGAGCCGTCATTCAAATTACAACAACTTTTGATAGAGTGGACCGATTTCAATGAAATAAACACTAAGTTACTCTCGAGGATATGCTTTACAATTTATTGTGAACCCAGTACTTTAGCAGTGATGCGTGTTCATACAAACAGACAGATAGACAGACAGACACGTAATTTTATTACTTATTCCTAGACACCTGAAACATTTTTTTTACGAATATCGAAAAGTTACAGACACGTTAGATTTACAATCTTATTATACGTATGTATAGAAGAAGATAGATAATTGACAGTTTGAATAACCTTAAAATTGTCAATTTTCTTAAAGTCACAATGTGTTATTTGATATCGGGTAAAACTGTCCAGTTACTTGACAGTTACTTGATATTATAATAGCCAGTTCCTAGCTTAAATCTAGTTAAACTGGCCATATATTACCAAAAACTCGCTTTCATTTCTACTAGGGAACGTCTTCAGGAAAATCATAAAGAATATCTTTGAGTAACGTTTATACTTAGTTTCGGTAAAATTGAGAGGGGATGAAATCTCACGACATAACGCCAAGAGAGTAGGGGGTCAAAAAATCCTCAAAAATGTTTTACGTCATTAATGGCTGATCGCTTACCTTACCAGGACGCATTAAAAATCATTATGTCACTTAAATACTATCCAGGGCTTCGCAAAAAATAGAACAAGTACTGAATCACGACGGTATGGACAAAATTATTAGGAGTGGTGTAGTTGATGCTAATTTAGAAACTTATTTTGCAGGTATGTCCCACAGAAGTAACGTATGCAGAGATCAGCGCACTTCCAAGTAGACAGGAGAGGCCACATCTTTTACAACACGAGCAACACTACGCTACACTCATAGGAGTTTTAGAACAGCATAAGCAGTATCCAGATGCCGTTTCATATCATCACTAGATGCTTATAAAACAAAGTCCTCCGCCGCCTCTGTCTGTCTGTACGCGATAAACTCAAAAACCACTGATAATATTTTCATGTGGTTTTCATTAACCGATAGCGTGACTCACGAGGCAGGTTTAGGTATATCATTTGTCAAGTTTTTTTGTAAATTGGTTGAAAACGATAAATGTTGGAAGCGTCGGAAAAAGTCAAGCCGGCTGGGAGCTTTCCTCGAAAACGCTGCCTAATCCCTTTGAGATATAACAAAACAATGGGGAGGTACACTGCTTATTTATCCCGCTAGGTGGCGTATAGTTGTTGGTTCTGGTGTATTGTCAAACTCGTGTCGAATAATTTTTTTTTTTTTTTTTATATCATAGGAAGCAAACGAACAGGTGGGTCACCTGATGTAAGTGATCACCACCGTCCATAGACACTTGCAACACCAGGGGAGTCGCAAGTGCGTTGCCAGCCTGTGTAGGGAGGGGGGGAGGAAGGGAAGGGGAAAGTGGAAGGGGAGGGGAGGTGGGTGTCCGGCGCTCTCACTGACCGAACGAAACGCAACAATGCAAGCACTGTTACTTCACGTCGGTTTTCTGTGAGCGGGTGGTACTACCCCGGGCGAGCCGACCCATTTATGCTGAAACCAGTAATAGTTTCAGCGTGGATCTACCACCTACCAAATGACGGGAATGAATGAATTAATGTAAAAGAGTGCAAGAGTGAACGGCCTATATGTCTAACAAAGTCCTATAAAATACTAAAATATGACCTAGACCATAATTATATACCACTAGCACATAAGAGTAAAATAAATTAAAAATAAAAAGTAATTTTTAAAAACAAACTTATACTATAATGTATAATTGGACTAAAAAGAATATAATAAGTTGAAGTTACATTTGTCCTATGTATATAATAGGTATACTAATCGATTATAAAATAAAAATGATACACTATAATTATGTATAAAAAACATTAACAATTTTTAAACAAAACTGTATAACGCATCAAATTGTCATGTAGATAAATGTATTATTGCGATCATAGAGAAAAATTTAATAATATATATGTACAGCGTATAGGTACATAAATGTCACTGCCGATGGCGCAAAGTTTTAATTTTTTTTTTTACTTTAGCGTCCGCCATTTTGAACTTTTCATCTTAATTCGGAAGCCGAAGTGTAAGTGCTCACTGAATTTGGCCCCACTCTTTTTGATTTTTTTTATTTTTAATTATTTGTTCGTCGTTTGTTCGTTAATGTTCGAATGTAAAAAATGTTTGTTTGTTTGTCGGTTAGGTTAGGTTAGACATGCGAAAAAGGATAACGCGAGCCGGCCGCGGCAGCGGTCGGCGAGCGCGTTGTATTGCATACGAAAGTATCCACTTATTATTAATTTTAAGTGTTGGTTAGGTTAGGTTAGACTTGCGAAAAAGGATAACGGGAGCCGGCCGAGGTGCAATGAGTACAAAATAGAAAAAGACGAACAAACAATTTTTTAATTCGAACATTAACGAACAAACGACGAACAAATAATTAAAAATAAAAAAAATCCAAAAATCAAAAAGAATAGGGCCAAATTCAGTGAGCCAAGGGTAAGTACAATCAAAACGTCTGACATTGACGAGAACCAATTATGCTAGCGCCATCTGAGATTAGCTTCGCCTGTGCCTACCCATTAAGATATTAAACAACGCAGACGAAGTCGCGGTTATCTGCTAGTTTATTCAATAAACATATTCGCTGAATCGATTATTAGTGAGCCTAATTTCCTAACGTAACGAGATGCCCAAAACAATCTCGAGAAATTTAATGCCAAAATAATTAACATTGTATACAACATACATTCACTATTTGGTCCTTTGTTACAAAACCCAATATTAGAACAATAAGTGACTTTAATCTATACTAATATAATAAACAGGTAAAGTTTGTGAATTTGCGAAGTTGTAGGGGGTAATATCTGGATCTACTAAGCCGATTTTGAAAATTATTTTACCAATAGAAAGCCACGTTATTTTTGCGTGTCATAGACTATATATTAACCCGAAAAATGAAAAGACTTTTTGTGGTAGTCTGATTTGCTAAGTAAGTCGGAGAAAGAACGGTCGAACGAAAACGTTTCTTACGAACGCTGTCTTAACAATGAGAGATATGATTGAGTTTTAGAGAAAAGTTGTAGAGCTTGATAATGCCTACAAAAAAGTCGGCGACAGCATATGTCTAACTTTTATATTAAAGTCACAAAAAGTAGTTTCTTATATTTAAAAAAAATATTTAAATCGTTAAGTGATGTTTATTGGTCATATTATCAACAAAAATTATGAATTCTTATCAATATTTAATGATATAATAACTGATCCACAGCAACGCGTGCCCGGATCAGGTAGTTATTGATATTTCTTATTGAAATATTCCTGATTTTTTGGCGGGATCTTTGTCTGGCATGTAGTGGCTTTTATATTTTATTCATAATTAGCTTCTGCCCGCGTCTTCGTCCGCGTATAATGGTTACTCTGGGCTAACGCTAAAAAAATCTCGATCTTAAAAGTATGTAAAATGAATTTGTATTAAGGACATATTTAGTGGCCCCAAGTGACTGAAAATTTAGAATTATACCTTTTTTGATAGAGGATAGTGAGTTCAAGAACTATGTCAAGCGGGTTTTAATATCTAAAGGCTACAATTATAGGGTGGATCAATATGTGAACGATTGTGACGTCTGGAAATAACGCCCCTCTCTGTGCATCCACTGATAACGAATGCAACTATTTATGTTAGGTAAAAATACAACAAAGAAAACAATACCATAAACAATCATTTCGAAATACATGCAAGTAAAACCACGGAAGAAACTAATATGCACTAAATATTAACCAGTCAAGTTCCCGCTAAAATGCGAATAACTTTTTTATGGCATGAGATTGACTTTGTAAGGTTTTATGCTGGTAAACAACAATAACCTGTGCCAGAACGTTCTCGTAAGCTAATATGATAGCTAAAAAGGATTTTGCCCAATCATCCGCAAATAATAAAAGTTTATGCAATGGCAGAATTTGTTTTGATATTTTTTGGCCAATAAGAATGAGGCATTTAGTTTACAAGCATTCACTATTCATAGACAACGAACTTATTATTGCATCAGAAAATGAGGAAAGGAGGTTATGGCCACGTGACCTGATTACCTGTATCGATTAAAATAAAATCGATTTAATATTTTTTTTACACAACCAAACTTACTATATAACCGATGTTAAGGGAATTATTGTAGCGGACATTTTTAAGTAAAAACTAAGCTTTCTTAAAACAAAATGTGTGAATGTATAATAATTAATAGGTATAGTAATTTTTTGTAGAAGGTTTAAAATAAAACGATTAAATTCAAGCGATTAGACAAAATATTGTTGTATTTATTACAAATTGCTAACCTCCAAATGTGTTACATATTTATAGTCAAATTCAAAACCCTGAAATAAATTATTGAACTACATTGTTTAAGCAATCAGCTGTTTTACATTGCTAGAGTCAAAGAACTGAAATAATACAGAAACATTGGTTTTTCGCGATTTATATTATACTATCTATTTGTAACCTTATAAGTACTAAAAATTAAATGCAAAGCGTATTTTATACAATATCTTCGTTAATCACTATCTTCAACCCGTTTTTTTTTTCGAAATAAAACATCTTGCCCGTGATATATTTTAAATTGGTAGCATTAATTGCGAAACATTCACGGACGAAGGAAAAACAATACACCAAAACATTTATTACAATGTAAGAAATATTAAAATAATACATACATAACTAACATTTAAATATTGATTACTTAATACATAGATTGCGATTTCTGTCCAGCTTTGATATAACCATAATATATACGATATCATTAATAAATTACAAAGATTTTTATTCTCTACAACTAATCGATAAAGATCTGGATTTCGGTACGCCGCGCCGCGCCACTCCGGTGATGTCTATAAAATAAGAATAGTTTTATATCCAGAATATATTTAACTACTTCATTTTCTTAAATAATTATCAATGAAAAGTATATGTATCCCAAAAAAATCATCATTTATAGGTACAAGTAATTACAGAAAATAATTCGAATTAACGAGACTGTTAACATTAGAACTATTGAAAATGTTAAACATACATTTATTTAATAGAAAACAGTGTAATAAAATCAACACAGTCTTTTGTTGTCTAATATAAATTTATGTAGTGAAATGTAAATATATTATAACTTACACTGTATTAAAGTTTATTTATTATAAATACATTATGTAGTTAGTTACTAATTTTAAATAGATTACTATTAGCCTCACTATCATGACGGAATTGGAATTTCCCTGCTTGACAGCTACGTTCAAAAGTCAACCTACGTCGCATATATTTTACAAAATGGCTGAATAGTGAAGACGTTAACAATAAATTTTCTGCAATAATGGAGCTATACGACGTATTATTACATTTAAAAACAAACAAATCAGCGAGCAATTTCCCGATCTCGTCGTTTTGTAAAAATAATCAGTGCGGTGAAGTGAACGCGAGTGTTATTTGTCTTGGTGAAAAAGTGAAGGCTTTGCCTATCAGAATTTCATACAATCAGTTGAACTCTGAAAAGTGTAGATTCCGCCACAGGCCTTCGCCAGACATTAATTTTAAAGTTTTAGTGTGTGCGTGAGTTACATTATTAAAAGAAAATGAGTATTTTAACCACCGATCTGCGGAACAAACGCAATCAGTTTCTCTACGCCCCTACTTATCGCACGGTCGCCCATTACTACACGAAAACAACAAAAAATAACGAAATGAAAGATTTATTGCTAGGCGAGGAATTCTTTTTTAACCACACTCGCCCTCTTTCTGAATTACTAAAAAAGAATCTAGCAGACACATTAGTGAATCAACAATCTGGGAATACAGAAATGGCGTCATCGAAAGAAACAAAAATGGTCAATAACAGCGATTATTCAAAGTTATCAAGTATTACTAATTTCATTTCGGGCGTATTTAGCGTAGTTTCGTCGGTGGTGTTTAAAAAACCCAAGTCGCCTGTCGATTGTTTTGATTGCGACCATATGTCGCTCCCCGATAATTGGCAGTACTCCAGCTCCGATTATAAAAATGAACTCGGCCCGTCCGTTGACGTAAGTAAGCTGAATTTATCAACGATGTGCGATCTTAACACTGTCGCTGAAAGCTGTGATGTTAAGAAATATCAAGAGGAACATGAATTTAGTGATTTAGAAGCAAATAACAAATTAGTGGAGTCATGCGAAGAGAAACTGTCAAAATTGAAAGCATATCTCCAACAAAGACATAAAGATAAGTCAAAGGTTTCGTTAGAAAGTAATTTGAATGATTCAACAGAACTGAAACCGTCAAAATCAATTCCCATTTCGAATGGTAAGAGTAAAAGATTCAAGAACCCAAACCGTTTGTGCTCCAAACGTGTCAAAACAAATATGAAATTAATTATCGAAGACGAGATGTTGTTTGCCGATGAAGTCGATGTGGACGACTTCTCCAGCGTGGAAGACTCGCCATCTTTCCACTCACTGGAAAAGTGGTCTGAATCACCACATAGTAATGACACGGCTCAAGATTATTTCGACGAAATCTCTGGTCGTTTCCAGACAGGATCAGCTGTTTCCAGCGAAGGTTCCTTTCAAATCGTCTTTAGTGATTTACCGAAACGGGTGCGTAGTACATCGGACTGTGAGTCGGAAGATTCCTTTATCATTTTCGAAGACTCACCAGACAGTTGTTACACCTCGAACGATGTGTTCAGTGACAGTGACGATGGTTCGGACAGTGACTCGGACATGAGTGACTCTGGTTGCGGAAACATGAAGCTGTCACAGTCGTTATCGCGGACAGTTAGCAATTTGACTGACGACAGTCTTTACGATGAGGTTGACAGTGGTAATAGTGTGCCGAGTTCAATGGTTTTACACAAAGATGGACCAAAGTCTGGATTGATTACGGATCAGCAAAAACATCCCGCTAAGAAGGAGCATCCAGTTAAAAAGGTGAGATTTTTTATAGAATTTATACTTTAAGTAGACCATATCATGAATTGGTACTTGTGTATTAAATGCACCGCACACTCATTATTTTTTTTGCAAGTCTACACTTACACTGTTACATAAACCTGTGGCGGAGGGCTTTGTTATATAATATGTAGTGATACAAGTTATATATGTACAAATATTCAATTGACTCCCTTTATTTGGTTTGACATCAATATAACTATATAACTGGTACAATTGTAAAATACTTTTACGAAGGACTTTGATTGAATTAGAAAAAAAAAACCTTTCCAACAGAATGTTAATTAGTTTTCTATATTTATAGTTTCATATAATGGTTTATCATTTTAAACCTTTATGGTCTGCGTGTAATCAAATGCATTTACTATCTGTTAACAGAGATAAGAATTCAAAATGAAAGTAAATATCAGCTTATATCTAAAAAACACTTCTTATGACAATTTTGATATAAAAATAATTTATACATTTTAGATAATATTTGTAAACATTAATATTTAGATACTGATTGGATATTAAAAATATACTTAGGTGGCTTGCAATAGGCAGGGCTTTTGTGAGGGCATACTGTACCTTTAAAGGGAATGTCGAAAATTGCTATAAAAACTGAAAAAAAGAGAGTTTAAAAAAATCAATCTTGGTAACCTTGGATTTTTTTTTAATAGGTTAAAGTTATCCAAATAAAAAATTTAATCTCTCTTTCTTGAACAGTGACTGTGTCTTACAAAGGTTTGTAATTTTTGAAAATTAGCGTGTCCCCAAAAAAGAATTTACAAAAAAGGCTTGGTTATAAGTATTTATTGAGAGCCAGCTGGACCTTAACTTGTTTTTCTTGAAATTTGTAATTTTGTTGTTACTACATAACCACTGGGGTGTTCACATGAAGCTGATAATGAAAAAAAAGGTGAAGTCTAAAGTCTGAAATTCATTCCATAATAACTATTGAATGTGAATACACTATTTTTTTAAGTGAAACTTCTTATAGACTTTTTTCAACAATTTTTTTCACAAAAATCTTAAAAGTACAGACAGATTAGATTTACATTCTTATTATATGTATAGATTATAGTCTATACTAACAATGAAACTCCAAACAGAATTATGAATTCACTAATAATGGCTAATCTCTACAGGAATCAAACCCACAACCACAGTCCCAAAAGGCTTCTGCTAGTGTTAATCACAAGTAGATCATGGTTTGAATTGATAGAACTTATATATATATTAGGTATATACACTAAACTAGGTTCTGCCTGTGACTTCGTCCTCGTAGATTAGTTAATTCGGGCCACGCAGAAGCTCTTAAAAGGAAAAGAAAACCCATTTTGAAACATTCGTCGATGCTCCGCTCCTATTGGTGTTAGCGTCATTGTATATATGAGCTATCGAACAATGAAAGAATTTTTCAAATGGGACCTGTATGTAGCTCTTGAGATTATTGTGTACAAACAAACAAACTCTTCAGCTTTATAACATTAGTATAGATCCAGCCCACGTTTGAAGCCGACTTTAGAATTATGATTTACTAGCGGGCCCGGCAGACGTTGTCCCGCCCTGATTATAAAAAAATCCTAGACAAATTATACACCAAAACGTTCCTCATGAATCACTTTATCCACTGGTGAAAACCGCTTGAAAATCCGTTCAGTAGTTTTTGAGTTTATCGCGAACAGACAAACAAACAGACGCGGTAGAGGACTTTGTTTTGTACTATTTAATGATGATATCTGTTTTATATAGATACTAGCAACCGTCCGCGACGTCGTCCGCGCTGAATAACAATTAATAACCATAAAATATAACCCAGCGCCGTCTAGTGGCGAGTTATAGCATAAAAGTTTGTAGTTAATTTACTTTTTTATAAAACATGTTATAAAATAATCTAAATGCAGAGGGTGTAACAGCAAAACGCACTACGATAATTAGCATAAAACTGAATTAAGTCGAAATGTTACCGAAAAAACTACGTACATAAAAAACTTTATTAACTATCTACGGAGACTAAAGATAGTCACACGTTTAAATCAAAGAGGAACAATAGTCGTGTATTTTCTTATTTTTGATCGTATTGAAGTGGCTATTGAATTGTATGTATTATTCTCGCAACGTTAACTTACTTTCCGATGACAATTTTTGAAGTTATAATTCTTTTGGCGCGTTAGGGAAAAATGATGAGAGTAAATTTTTACGATGCGCGCGCACAGCGACACGAAAACCGACACTCTGAAGTTATTACGGTGCGCGCGCACACCGTCATGAAAAACAGACACCCTGAAGTTATTACAGTGCGCGCGCACACCGTCACGAAAAACCGACACCCTGAATTTAGCTATAGTCAACATTTTGTTCCTTTGTATTTGTTGTTTGTATTTCTTTATATTAAAACTTTCAATGTATTAAATACCTTTTTTCTATTGTTAGTGTCGTTTTTTCTACAAACGTAGAATAAGGCGATAGATAAAATTTTTGAAAAGATTTTTATCTTGTTACGCCAAAGAAGTGTAACTTCTAACGCGTGTAAATAAGTACACAGACACTTTTTTTTAAGTAAAAGAAATAGATATTCTGTAAGCTGTATTGCTGACGTCGCTAATCACTAGCCACTAGAATTTGTTAAACACGTTTCGATATACAATATACAAATATGTAACCTTGAAACTCGAGTATTGCTTTAGTATGAACAAGGAAATAGTCGTATTTCCACATGTTTGCTTAGAAAGGTTACGGACATTATAAAACTTATACGCTACTAGCTGACCCGCGCCCACTTCGTTGGGCGGTAATAGGCATTATCAAGCTACAACTTTTCTCTAGAACTCAATCATATATTTCTCATCGTTACGGCAGCGTTCGTAAGAAACGTTTTCGTTCGACCATTTTTTCTCCAACTCCCCATATTACCCGATATTTACCACCTACAACGTCACAAACTCACAAACTTTACCTCTTTATAATATTAGCATAGATTAATAGCTTCTGCCCATGACTTCGTACGCATGGAATAGTTATTTTGGTCTAACACGCAGGGGAAGCTCTCAAAAGGAAAAAAAACGATTTTAAAAAACATTCTTCATTGTTGCTCCGCTCCTATTGATCTTAGCGTGATGATATATAGCCTATGACATTCACAAATTACATGGCTTTCTATTGGTAAAAGAATTTTCAAAATCGGTTTAGTACTTCCTGAGGTTACCCCCTACAACGTCACAACGTCACAAACTTTACCTCATTATAATATTATATACGCTATAACATGATAATCCTTAATATATAAAATATCCAGTGTCATGATGTTTGTCCAGAAACTACTCAACCGATTTTCATGAATCGTTGACATTTATGTGTATCTAGCTGTGCGCGCGACTTCGTCCACGTGGAATCTTATGTAAAAAACAGTGATTAATAAAGTCATCTTGTATTAAATCCATTTACTTATCTACTTTTCTCTCGTACATACGCCGAATCGTCATTGTTTTCTTAGTGTGGTTCTATTGTGAACCCATTACTTTAGCAGTGATACTTGTTCATACAAACAGACAGACAGATAGACAGACAGACATTTCAAAAAATGATTGATATGTATTTTATCACTTAGAAACACCTGCCACAATTTTTTTTCACAAAAATCTAAAAAGTACAGACACGTTTTAGACACACAAACTCTTATTACATTATGAATAGATTTGGTTCAACTTGGATAATTTATATTTCGATGAATCGTCCCAAATATTTTTTAATTAGAAGTTAAGTGATTGTCAATGTTGATTATTGTTATTAATTGTAAGTTTCAACAGTCTCGAACAGATGTCGCTTTATATTAGTTAATTGACAGAAGAGTGTAGGACCGACTGTTATAGATATTACATAGATGGCGCCACGTTTTAATTTTGAAAATACTTTATAATGATTTTCATTCAACGTGTAATAACTGAGCCACAGCAACGCGTGTCCGAGTCAGCTATTACGGTTATAAGTTTCATAGTGACGACTTAGAGTGTCTTTGTTTATTTATAAATAGCGGGGCGGGCAGACTTTGCCCCGCCCTGATTATAAAAAAAAATCTTGACAATTTATATATCAAAACGATCCTCACGAATCACTTTATCCACTGGTGACAACCGCATAAAAATCCGTTCCGTAGTTTGAGTTTTTTCTTTTTTAATGTCAAAAGCAGGCAAACGAACAGCTGGGTCACCTGATGTTAGTGATCACCACCGTCCACTGATCACACTAGCAACACCAGGGGAGTCGCAAGTGCGTTGCCAGCCTGTGTATGGGGTAGGGAAAGGATAAAAGGAAAGGGGGGAAGGAGGTGGGCCTCCGACGCTCTCACTGACCTTACGAAACGCAAGAATGCAAGCACTGTTACTTCACGTCGGTGTTTTGTAAGAGGGTGGTACTACCCCGGGCGAGCCGACCCATTCATGCTGAAAATAGTAATAGCTACAGCGTGGCTCTACCACCTTCAGTTTATCGCGAACAGACAGACGCGATAAGGAACTTTGTTTGTATACTATTTATTTATAATAAAAATAAATAGATATGATAGTATATGCGATACTGTTAACAAAAAACGACTTTCAAAATATTCGTCTGTAGTGTCCGTTTGATTGGGTTAATCTTAGAGACGCTTTAACCGATTTTGACGAGACTTCACTGGCAAATAGCTGATGTTATGAGTAAATTAGGCGTTTAAGCTGTTATAAAAAAAAATTAGGTTCTACGCAGATAAATTAAAGAAGAGGTGTTCAGTACCGAGCGCGCCTTACGCGTAATTCTATTAGTTTTTCTTTATAACAACCCAGTTTTTGTAAGAGACTCAATTACATTTTGACATGATAACGTCTTATAGATCGATGAACAAATTACAAACAAAACGAAATTATTGATTTTGCTGAATGACAGATGACTTTACGTCCGCCTCGTCGAAATTTCTTCTACACATGCGTAAGTCATTGACTAAACCAACTAGCTATTTGTTTGAGTGAGTCCAGGGAATCGTTTGGATTCAGTATTAGAAACTGTGGGAGTCGCTGTAATCGGGTTCTATGTTTTTTTTTTTAATTTTCGAGTTTGGAAATACAATTCGGAACAGGTAGGTAACCGATTTCATAGAGACGAAGTTGCGCGGGTCAGCTAGTCTATGTATAGAATAATACAATTAATAAAAGTATGAAATTTTTCATCAATGTCTTCTTCTTCTTCGTAAATCGCTTTTACAGTCAACTTATTTTTATTTTTTTTTACTTATTTTATAGGTAAGAATTATATTCACAGTTTTAATTCATTTGTTTGATGCAGTGATATTATATGTTCTAATTTAAATTCAAAGTAAAAGTGTTTTTTTAAGGTCGCCAACGCCATAAAAATGTAGAACGTGTCCACATGATAAGGTTAAGTCACGGCACGCAGGGTTATTCGCTTGAACCTTGCGACAGCGGTCTGATACATATATTAATATATTTGAAGCTAGTGTAAAGTGTTGGCGTAAACGTAGTAATAAAATAAATCAAGTTAAAAATATGGTGAGGTTATGTTGACATCTGACTCGAGAATACGATGCACTGTAGCCTAACGCCTACACGTTCACACACATTATTATATATGTTGTTGAACGTGTACTTGGCTTGAGGCACTACAGTGCCTCCGGATCCTAAAGTTATTGTACTGAAGACTTCTTTAACCGCGTTGAGTGATTTTGTAGGTTAGATTATATCGGTGGGGAAAACACGGGTTCGCGTCACCGATGACCTCGACATGCTTGTGACGTAATGCGCTTGCGTCAGACTAGCGACGCGTTGTATAGCCTGTGTACATGTTACATTGATATTTTTTATTAAGCTTGCGCAGGCCTTCATATGTTTGATCAACTTATACAATTATCGCTCCGAGTGCGAATAGATGTGATAACCGGACTAATGTTAATATTTACAATTTACGAATATTGAAATTTAAATTATTCGGACTAAAATTTATTTAAAAATTCAATAAGTACACAGTTATTCCATTATTCTGAGTTTTCACTATTATCGACAGTCCTTGTGACTGCCCCACCTTTTTTCTTTAGTTTTACTTTTAAACATTTATTCGTTATCTAAAAAAATATTACGATATAGTTACTTAATAAGAGGTTATTAGACTTTTTAAAAATTACTATTTTTATAAGCATTATAAAAAAAACTAAAGAAATTTTGCAAGCAAAGTATATTTTTGTCCTTTTTTTATCTCTCTGTACATGGAATATGTATTGTTAGTTGAATAAAACAGCGTAGACGAAGTCGTGGGTACCAATTAGTCGCTAAATAATAAAAAAAAAGTGATGTGTAGTTCACACACGGTAGAAGTGAAATTTGGTATTCTGATTATTTTTTAAC
The DNA here is from genome assembly GCA_036509395.1 of Antheraea yamamai. Lineage (NCBI taxonomy): Eukaryota > Metazoa > Arthropoda > Insecta > Lepidoptera > Saturniidae > Antheraea > Antheraea yamamai. The sequence goes on along the minus strand of AP028453.1, from coordinate 9,907,619 downwards.
ATTTTAATAACACGACACTGATACATGTATTGACACGCCCCCCCCCCCCTTTGCCAAACCGCTGAGGTAATTAATTGACGCCCCCAAATATGTAATATTACGTCATAATCTGTAATGACTAAGAAGTAACTAGGTATTTCGTTGTATTGCTGATTACGAAGTAATACATTGTCATTATTACACCACTATATTTCTATACTTTTTCTAATCTACGATAAAAGTGTATAGGGATTTCGAAAATGTGATGCAATTTATTATGTTACGTCAGAAGTAAGTAATGGATAGCAGCGACCTCTGTATATTGCTCAAGGTATTCTTTTTTATATCATAGGCGGCAAACAAACAGGCGGGTCACGTGATGGTAAGTGATCACCGCCGTCCATAGACACTAGCAACAGACCCAGAGAAGGCACTTATGAACGTCAAAGCTACCACCGGTTCGGGCAAACAACCCAGTCATCGAGAAGAACCGGCAAGAAACACGATCTGCTTTATCTTTTCTTGATACATTACATGTACTATATAGGTGGTAGAGTCACGCTGAAGCTATTACTGGCTTCAGCATGAGTGGTTCGGCTCGCCCGGGGTACTACCACCCGACACACGGAAACACCCACGTGAACTAACAGTGCACGCATTGTTGCGTTTCGTTCGGTCAGTGAGAGCCCCAGAGGCCTACCTCCCCGCCCCTCTCGTCTCCCAGTCCCCCAAACACAGACTGGTATCACAATCGTGACTCTCCTGGTGTTGTTAATGTCTATGGACGGCGGTGATCACTTAGCATCAGGTGACCCACCTGTTCGTTAGCCTCCCATAACATAAAAAAAACATATTTTTACTTACATAGATATAGTTATTTTCGTTTTTGCTGGATGCACAGAGAGGAGCGTCATTTTCAGACGTTACCAGCGTTCACATATTGATCCACTCTATAAATAGCCTTACTAAGCCATACAAAGTTTCACAGCAGTCGCTGTTTGATATGTCAGACGATTTCCCATAGCATTAGGTGAATGGTTTCGGCTAATGACCTACGTTAACGGTGTCTCACAATGAAAAACTCGGCTTAGTCATCGCTGACGGAAGTATGTCAACGACCAGTTCATAGATATTTAAGCTCTAAAAGAAAGTCGAGGCAGTCATAAGGTCTGCCGACAGAAGTGAAAACTCAAAACAATGAAAATTAAACTGTATTCTCTTTTGAATTTTTAAGTCAATTACAGTGTGTATTATTATTTAAATTTCATAATTTGTATTTTTTTTTTATTTTTATTTGTTTATTTTACTTACACACATTAACATATATCTAATGGAACCAAAAAGTTTGTACAATATGAAAAAGGACCGTTATCAGCTGCATTAGTTGTCCTGTGTCGCAGCCAATGTCACCCAACTCCAGAGTAACGTATTTGGTTCCTCAAATAAAATCATCATTACATAGTATAAAACAAAGTCCCCTACCGCGTCTGTCTGTCTGTCTGTTCGCGATAAACTCAAAAACTACTGAACGGATCTTTATGCGGTTTTCACCAGTAGATAAAGTGATTCACGAGGAACGTTTTGGTGTATAATTTGGCCCGGATTTTTTTATAATCAGGGCGGGACAACGTCTGCCGGGCCCGCTAGTAAAATATATTTACAGTCAAGATCTGTTATAACGACATCAAAGGGACTGCTCATATTCAGTCGTAAAAACCGATAGTCGTAACAACCGGTGATGTTTACTGTGTATCGTGCAAGTACAAACAAATCGATAGGGAATTATTGGAAAAATATATTTATTCAACTATTTTGTTTACTACACATAAGTACAATGCATATTATTTTTCTGTGAGCATAAAATCTGTAATTTTGGTCTGTTTGGAACACTTCTGTTGTGCATAGATATTTTGTAATTCACGTTGGATTTTAATTAACGTATCGTCATAATTTTCATTTATTATTAATTATAATTCATAATTTGTTTTTCATAATGTGTTTTGTTAATTCATAATTATTAATTCGTAATTTGTTTTCTTTTTCTTTGCGACATTTTGAAAGTTTCACGAATAACTCCACAAAGTTTTGGTGCGTCTTGTGTATAGATAAGTAACAAACTAACTGAAGAGATATGAAGAAGCGGGCTTTGACTCTACTGCATGCACGTGTTTTGTTTCTAAGAATTAGAAAAGACCCTACACTAAACTAAATCCTATTGTTTTCTTTCCTGATTTTAATAGCCATTGAAGACAAATGTGGATCCCTATTCAAATTGTTTACAATACAGCTTAGCCGGTCGTTCTAACAGATCTAATTCTCCGAAATATTAGTTAAATGGTGGTCGTTTTATGAGGTATGTCGTTATTAGCAATGTCGTATAAAGCAATGTTTTTAATAAGGCGGTCATATAGCATTCAGCCGGGACCTTTGTTCTAGGTTATTATAACCGTCATGTTCTAAACGATGTCGCAGTAAACGGTTTTGACTGTATATATATTACGGGGAAAACGTTATTCCCGTTGGCATTGTCATTAGTGGTTACGGGTTTAGTGGACGTCATTCGGGTAAAATGCGAGCACAAAACACAATTATCATAGTTGTACACAGTTTTTATTTAGATTTCACAATATTTAAAGACATGACAATAATATCGTTGGAAAGATTAACAATTACTTACAACCGAGCAGCGGGTTCGGGGTACTTCTTTTCGGCGATCTTACTTTAACCACCGAATATAAATACTCTCATCAACGATCCAACTCGATCCTATGCTATCGCTCAAACCAATATGTCACATAAACTATCCGGTCTCCTAAAGTAAAGATTACGCCTCGAACCCGCTCGAGGCACTGGCTCTACTCTGATTGGTCGTTACGTAAATTACAATATTCGTAACTTCTATTACATTATTAAGGTTTTAACCTATAGAAAAATGTAACAAATGAAATAGAATAAAAATTAAGTATTTTGAAAGTAATAAAACTGTACGCCTCTTGAAGTAAAGGTCGTGTCGAACCCGCTCGAGGCACGTGGTCTGTTCTGATTGGTTGTTATGTGTCTTACAATATTCGTAACTTTTATTAGAATAATAAGGCTTTTAAGTTATAGAAAATTGTCACAAATAAAATTAAATTAAGTAAATTAAGAATTTAGAATGAAGACAAGAAAATAATATCAGGTATGCAAACAATAATCAACTCGACTTATAGATTCCTCCGACATATACATATATTGCTATATATGAAGTGTCATATGCAGAAGAGAGAAATAAAGTGAGTGGCGTGTGTGTGTGTGTTTAATATATATTTGACAGGATAATACAGGGGCCAATATTTCTTAGATACCATAAGAAAGTCAGTGAATAAATACTACCAAGAGAAAATGTCCGCAAAATTGTGATATTTTTTTTAGGCTTCTAAGATAGATAGATAGATAAGATAAGATAGTGAACACGCCAAACCTAGAGGGGGCTGGCTCAGCCTCGAGTGCATGGCTTAGTTGATTAGCGTGCTGCGATACCGCATCGATGGATGTAGGTTCGTAACCTAGCCACCTAGTCGGAACTTTCGGCGAAGCAAAATATCGTGATAAAATCACAGCATGGTAGTAGGGTTTTATATAAGCTCGCCTGGCTAGCTATCCATCCTCAAGTTAACAATTTGTCGCCAAATACCTGTTCCGGCACACGCGCTTCAGAGCCAGCACCTCAAGGTTTAGCGTGCTTACCATCTTACATACAAAGCGCTAAAAATGCAAATTATAATCCTAACTTATAATATATATTAATACTAGCTTCAGCCCGTGACTTCGTCCGCGTGGAATTGTTACTTAGGGCTAATGCTAACATGTAGCAGAAGCTCTCAACTGGGAAAAAAAAAACGATTTTGAAACATTCTTCATTGGTGCTCCGCTCCTATTAATCTTAGCGTGATATTATAGCCTATATATAGCCTTCCTCGATAAATGAGTTATCGGACACTGAAAGAAACTTTCAAATCGGACCATTCGTTCCTGAGATTAGCGCGCTCAAGCAAACAAACTCTTCAGCTTTATAATATTAAGTATAGATATGCAGATGTGAGTCAGTTTTTTTGTTTGTCACGACTTAACCACGAAACTAATCGTCGTGAAATTTTGAGTACATGTTAATCAGGGGTTCAGAAAAGCAGAGTGCCTTTAATTCGCAAGATGCACTGCTTCCGAGGCATAGGTCAAATCTACACTTCCCCGAGCGAAGCCGCGAGTAAAGCTGGTGTAGAATAAAGTGAAAGCTGTTCAATTTAGTTCATATTTTTTAGTTCTACATGTCCTTGTACATTGTCGAGTTTTTATAAATATTTCTTGTATGTTGTAGTCGACTCGCAGCACCTGTGTAAATCCAGTTTGGCTTGGTTTCGAATATTTAATATAAAAAGATGTGTATATCCACCTCACTACGCTACAGGCTTTCTGTTAGCGACGAGCTAATTATTTAAAATGTACCTTTTAAAAGAAATAAGATTAAAAAACAAGAAATATTTAAAAAAAAATTGTTGTCTGTAATGTCGGTTTACGGACGTTAATTTAACGTGATAACGGCTCGGACGCATCGGCCGATGGAGTGGAAGAGAGATAGATGCGTCACAAGCCGAACGCTTAGGCCGATCGCGCCTCTCTATCAGTTGTTCCGCGCTCTCGCTTCCACGCACGACTCATGCGGAACGTGACAATGAGTCATGCTTATTCGTGCGTGCAGCCGGCGTTAATCGATTTATAAGACGGTATCGCGTCAAAAAATAAAAAGCGACATCAAAATAAAAAATACTTTATTCAGTTTAGGCACTGAGAAGGCGCTTATAAACGTCAAAACTATCACCGGTTCGAACAAACAACCCACTCATTGAGAAGAACCGGCGACTAACTCGATCGGGTTCATTTTTTTAACATATACTATATATTTAAAATACATTACATGTTACAATCGTTTTTAGTGTATGCACAGAGACAGGTGTCGATTCTAGAAATCACTATCATTCACATATTGTTCCACTCTAAAATAGCCTTTTGATATCAAAACCCGCTTAACATGGCGCTTAAATTTACAGTCCGGCAAGAATGCCACTATCTTGTTAGCTCATTGAAATGATCGTAAGAAACTTTTAATATCATTACGTACTCGACAATGGCAGTGATAATCTACAAGAAGATTGACTGCCAAAAAAAAGTAGTTAAGTACAATGCTACTTCTGCAATCGCATACCTTCCATGATCCTATAACAGTAACAGCGGCTTTTACCTTGTAATTCATTCAAACAGAAATACCAACGCAGTTACTATGTGTCGACATACCATCTACGACGTATATTGTGGTCGAACTCTTATCAGCGTCCACTGGGTTTTAATGTTGAAACACATTGGAACGTAGATAAGACATGTACGTAAACAAGTATTATTTTTTCATATTATTAAATATTTTACTGTTATCTGTGTGTCATATTTAAAAACTGTAGAGGGTACTGTTGCGGATACACCGCATTTAGGGTAGACACCATATTTTTATTACTAACTAGCGGGTCAGGTGGACGTTGTACTGCCCTGATAACAAAAAAAAAACTTGACAAATTATATACCTTCCTCTTGAATCACTATCTACTACTACTGGTGAAAACCGCAAGAAAATCCGTTAATTAGTTTTTGAGTTTATCGTGAACGGACAGACAGACTGACGGACGTGGCGGAGGACTTTGTTTTGTAGATATGTACTGAAACGGGCAATTCGAGCAATATACGATATGGGACCTAGCGAATCAGTAAAGACTAAGCTTCATGAATTCGGTATCTTAATTCCACCCTCCCAATACATTCTTGATAGTTGAATGTATGTCCGCAAAAACCTTGACAATCAGGATTTTGTAAAGTACCGTCATGATTTAAATACTAGAAACTGTAACGAAACTTGTCGTCCCATGCTTTAGACTCAGTAATACCACTAACTATTTCTTTAGTAACTATAGTGTTAAATTTTATAACAAAGTCCCAAAGCATTTACCGATTTGATTGTGAGTTTAAGCGTCATATCAAACTGGTTTTGGTGTCACAAATCTGGAATGACTCTTCTCTGTGCATCCAGTAAAAACTACTGTAATGCTAATGTATTTTATATTTTTTAAAGTATTAAATATATTTAAAAAACATGATAAATCAGATCGAGCTTCTTGCCAGGTCTTGACGATGACTGGGTCCGTTCTTTAACTCAGTGCTAGGTTTAGAAATTATTAAGGCGCGTTCTCAGGCTTTAAAATGCATAGTCTTTTGTTTTTAAATATGTACTATTTTAACGTATATGCGCTGATAGACCGTTTTGTTTGTTTGGTCTCCTCTCGAATGACCTTTATAATAATGCGTTGAAACTTGTTTTCGCAGACAGGATTTGATCGGTATCGATTTTTAATCACAACTAATTTATTTCACACCAGCTGTGCACGTGACTTCTTTCGCGTGGATGCTTATGTAAAAAAAGCAGTGATTAATAAAATCATCTGAATGTATTAAGTCCATTTATTTCTCTATTTTTCTCTCGTACTTAAGTCGCGTCGTCATTAAAATTACAATAACTTTCGATACCGATTACGATTACGATACCGATTTTTACGAAACCAAGACTAAATGTTACTCGAAGATATTCTTTATGCTTTTCTTAAAATTTTAAATGGTTTTATTATGAACGCAATATTTTAGCAGTAACACGTGACCGACAACAGAAACAGACAGACATTTCTAAAAATGATTGATGTGTATTTTATTACTTATTCCAAGACACCTGCAACAATTATTTTCACAAAAATCTTAAAGGTACACACACACGTTAGATTTACATTCTTGTTATATGTACAAACTAGCGGGCCCGGCAGACGTTGTCCCGCCCTGATAATAAAAAATCCTAGACAAATTATATAACAAAACGTTCCTCGTGAATCACTTTATCCACTGGTGAAAACCGCATAAATATCCGTTCAGTAGTTTTTGAGTTTATCGCGAACAGACAGACAGACAGACGCGGTAGGGGACTTTGTTTTATACTATGTAATGATATATGCTATTACTTTACTATATCTTAGACAAAAAAATATATATATTGATATTGTTATCTCGTTCACTCTTTCCCTGCATCACGTCCGTGGGAGCAGTATAGCCTAATACTCTGCATAATTAATTTATTATGTAGTCATATAGCATGGTATGGGCAAATTTGTTCAACAAAGTCGCGAGTGTATCACAAAATATAACGTAGCTGGATCGCTTAAACACCATGCGCTTCCAGACACAGTGACTTTATTCTGGTTTATCAATGTTTCTGATCCGACTAGTGTAGACAATGTATTATAAATCTATCGATAGTCGCCGTCGTATTTGGACTAATAAAAAAAGGGTGTGTCGTAACATTTTAGTTAAAAAAAATACAACGAATAGCGAACGTCACGCGGTGTTCCCAGGCGGTCACCAATTTAAGTACCGATCACGCCCGATGTTGTTTTTTTTTTCTTTTTAATTTCAACGAGGCTTTGTTCATAAAGGACATGCCAACCACATCCATATAACAAACAACAATCAATCAATTATCTTATAAAAGAAAACAATAGTAAAAAAGTGTGTGTACTTATGTACACGCGTTAGAAGTTATACTTCTTTGGCGTAACAAGATAAAAATCTTTTCAAAAATTTTATCTTTCGCCTTATTCTACGTTTGTAGAAAAAACGACACTAACAATAGAAAAAAAGGTATTTAATACATTGAAAGTTTTAATACAAAGAAACAATATGTTGACTATAGCTAACTTCAGGGTGTCGGTTTTTGGTGACGGTGTGCGCGCGCATCGTAAAAATTTACTCTCATCATATTTCCCTAACGCGCCAAAAGAAGTATAACTTCAAAAATAATTAAAAAACAAAAGCTTGCAATCAAGTTTTGTCCTTTTTATAAATGATCTATAGATTTGGTATCTTCCGATGCTGGTCGTGACAACAGTTCGTTATAAACGCCTATATTATAACTCTGCTTATCCTCGCTCAGCGGACTAGGCACGGTGTTTTGAACACTCTACTCGACACAGTGTTTACCCCGACCGCTTTTCGTCAGACAAAGCGATCGCGGATCAGAATTTGAAAGTCCTCGTATAAGGAGGTGTCACTTTAAAAATTCATACAGACGAACGTATAACCTTTTTTGAAGTCTGTTAGAAATGATAAATTCTCGATTGTAATGTTTATCAGTAAAACGTATTGTTTATTTAAATACAGGAAATATCGTTAAAAGATGTTTTGTATAACAGTTTTGTTTGTCAGACCTAATACAAAGGATAACACACTAATGAATCATACTATATTTATGACGTCAAGAGTACTTAGAATTGCGATGCGTTGTTATTCATTCTGAACGTGGATAAATAGTGAGACGGGGAAGTTCCTACGGTGGTTAGAATGACATGTTTCGCACCTTTTCAATAAAAAAAAAGTGTGTGTGTACTAATGTACACGCGTTAGAAGTTATACTTCTTTGGCGTAACAAGATAACAATCTGTTCAAAAATTTTATCTTTCGCCTTAATCTACGTTTGTAGAAAAAAAAGAAAAAAAAAAACGACGAGCGTACCAACATGCGCGACTAATATCGAGGTTCAATTTCTATTTTGTTGGTAGCTTTTTTTTCGAGACTTAATGAGCGGTTAAGCAGACAGCTTCATACTGTTAATTTTGTGTCACAAAAATTAAAATTTCACTCTCATCATTTTTTCATAACGCGCCTAAAGAAGTATAACTTCAAAAAGTCATAGGGACTGCCGAAAGAAGTGAAAACTAAAAACAGTGGAATATCTGTTTTCTCTTTTGTTCTCTTTTCTTTCAATTTCGTAATTCGTTAATTCAAAATTATTATCATTAATCTGGTGTTCACATCTATTGGCACTCCGAACAATAATTTTTATACAGTTTATGAATTAATCGAGCATATTATAGGTTGCACGATTTCAATACAAAATATCGAGATCAGATGTACACAGGCTGCTATATAACTACGTGTCGCTAGTTTGACACAAGCCGGCCCCCTCGGCAGCGGCTCAAGCCTAGGTCCGTTCCCTCGGCGTGGAGCCCTTGAGTGCGCTGCTCGCGCGATACAGTCACACAAATTTACATCACTGCAACAACACTACACAGATCACCTCCACACACGTGCACGCATACACGCTTACACAAAAAAGTGGAAGGGTTTACCTTTTTTTCCCTTTTCGAACTGGAATAGTTCAGAAATTTTCCGATACAAAATACACAAGAGTTGTTGAGATACGTATGCTTGGTACACATATATGTTTCAACAACTCATATATGTATGAATAGTGTAGCTTAACTTAGGTTAGCTCAGTTAGGTCGCGTATTGCATCGAACAGGCAACAGCCAAGCCGAGGTGTGCCGTGCACCCTTGAGCTGGTTACCCAAACAAAAAACGGCTGAGTGCCTTAAGCGCTCGCCTTAGTAGTCCGGTGAAGCTGTTAAGACCTTGCTAGGTCAATAGTGTAGTCAGTTCGAAAAAAAAAAAAAAAAATTGACACAAGCCGCGGAAGCGTAATACGGTCGGTCACGATTACTAGCATGTCACGAAGCGAAATCATAAGTTTATCACCTGTCAAAAAAATACCACTCGACGCGCCTCAAGAAGTTTTCACTTTAAAAATCGTTAAAAATTAAATAAAAAATATTGATATTCGCGCTACCTAATAATATATTTGAAGTCAATGCCAACCTAAATTCATATCTACATCAAAGTTTTGGTCCACTCTCGTGTCCCATGATGTATATCTGTATAGGTAGTATACATATTTTATTACCTGCAACAAATTTGAAATTTAGGTTGGCATCGACTTCAAATATATTATTAGGTAGCGCAAATATCAATATTTTTTATTTAATTTGGTTAATTTAATAATTAAGTTATTTTTCGCTTTTTAGCGCCTTATTAGTTTTTCACATCGAAGGCGGTTTATTTTTTTTTTTTTTTTGGAAAATTTTTTATTTTTCCATTTTTAGTGTGCATAAATATATCTGGTTTCTAATGGCTATAATAAATCGGTTCCAATTTCACGAAAATACGTAGAGATGAAATGGGTGAAAATCATATAAACGATTTTTCACCCCCTTAGGGGTTGAATATTTTATTCAAATTTATATGGGGCCACCTCTGAATATAACCAATTCAAATAAAAAAAGAATCATTAAAATCGGTTCATAATTGACGGAGATATCGATGAACATAAAAAAAAAAATACATACAACCGAACGTAGTAACCTCCTCCTTTTTCGAAGTCGGTTAAAAATTGAATTATACATTTTTTTTTACTTTAGACTTACAAATTGTAACTTAACCTACAGCTTTTGATTTATTTTTTCTAGATAGCTATTTGTATTATTTACGTGAACGTACAAAACGCTCCATAATGCATTCCACTTGGGTTTACGATTGTAACTTACGAATGAGTGGAACGAGGATAACCCGTGGTCGTGAGCCTGATTGTCGCGAGTGCTAAGTGGAACGCACCAATAATCGTATTATACTAGGGAATGTTTATTTATTATGGGTGTGACGTGTACAGATGACCGATGACGTCAGGAACCGTCCATTTTTATCCATCGGATTTTATTGGCCACGGTACTACGGTAGAGATGAACGAGGTCGCGTCACTGAGTTGCTGAATCACGTATTATTTCGATGGCCGGTTGTTTTAATGACGAATGTTGTTTATTTCTGAAAATTTACTATCCGACTCATCGTTCATACTGTTTAAATTGATATGCAACTAGTAGGTGCATGCGACTCCGTCTTGCATTCACTGTCCTTGTTTACCTTCTATACATATAATAAGAATGTAAATCCAACGTGGCTGTACTTTATAGATTTTTGTGACAAAAAATGTTGCAGGTGTCTTGGAATAAGTAATAAAATACATTTCAATCATTTTTAGAAATGCCTGTCCGTCTGTATGTCTGTTTGTTTGAACACGCATCACTGATAAAGTACTGCGTTCTTGATAAAACCTTTTAAAAAACAATCGTAAAGCATATCCTCGAGTAACATTTAGTCTTTGTTTCATTAAAATCGGTTAACTCTAACAAAAGTTATTGGACTTTTAATAACGACGTGACGTACGAGAGAAAAGCAGATAAGCAAATGGACTTAATACATTCAGATGATTTTATTAGTCACTGTTTTGCACATCTGGTTTCATGCGGACGGAGTCGCGGGCACGGCTAGTCTATAATATAGTGGTTAGCTTTCATTCGCGCCTTCACTCGCTTTCATGTAATATTGATATATCGTCTCAAAAATAGAACATTTTTGCCGGACGTAAGGTGCCGTACGCCCACCGATCGTGTATGTAAATTGTTTGAACACTGATTCCTACTACAACTATTCTGTTATAACTGGATTCCTTTATGAGAATACGTTCAAGTTGGTGAGAAAGTGTACGTACGTGGTGTGGTTGAACTGAATGACTCCGTCTTCATGTTTCGTCATCGGCGTTTCTCGAGTATTTCTCATGATTTCACACGATGCGCACCCTCGTTTATTGTTGCGTAATGGAAAGCCACGTCACCATAACCATGTCACTTATAAGGGTGATGAAATCATGTTATTTTGTTGTTGTTTTTTGACAGCACTGTGCTTAATCGTAACGCTAGTAATGGTACGAGAGCCAGGAATATTAGAAAAAAAAGATTTTTTAGTAAAGCTGGTTCTTTAATATGCCTTTCCCTATGATCTTCCGAACAGCGTGCGGGTTATCTGGCTGTCGGTTAAAGTCGCCTTTATTAATGCGCATCACATCTCTACCAGTGATAATATTGATGTTTTTAATTTAAAAATAGTGTAAATTCATGTCTTTAAGAATAGCGATTAAAAATTTACTGAAAAATAAAAAAAATATCCTAAATTTAAAAATCCATATTATCACCAGTAAAGATGTGATGCGCATTAATAAACGCAACGTTTACCGGCAGCCAATTAGCCAAATCGAGATTTGGGGAATCGATTATGTAAAAACCGATTTCTTAAATTCTGAATGCGCATTTTTTTTAATAGTTTATTATTGTATGGTTTTATTTTTAACTCAATAGAAAAAATCGAGCCACGATTTTTTAATGTCAGAGATCGATTCACTGCATCGATAAGATGTCTAATATCGATTAAAATAATCGATTTTTCTATGACTATGTATCGACTAATCGATCTCGGATCGCAATCTCTAACTTGATACTTGGTGATCGCGACCCAGTCCGGCAGCGATCTCTGAAACCTGACATAATTAGTGGATACTAACTGATTTCAGCGACTTCATTTGCGTAGTTTATTATGTCAATTCATTTATTATATTTCAAGAGGATTGATTAGGCTGCGTTTACGACGAAAACTCCCAGGTGGCTTAACATCTTTCAACCAACAATTATAACAGATTTACAAAAAAATCTTGACAAAATTATCTCTGATTTAGAAATCATACTTTACGCAAGTAAATAATGGTGCTAAGTACTAGTGGCTTTGCGTTGTCAGTCATCAAAATTTTAGTTTATTACTAAGTTGTAGCCGGTACGTGACCAACGTCAGCGCACGCCCCTGTAGCAGTGACTTCATCTTGTGTATTGTGGTGTAAACCGGTCGGCACACACTCCGTAGGTATTATTTATTCAAATTTCTGTTTTTGACGTGATAACGACTTGTAAATCGATGTACGGCGGCTGCACGCACTGCAAAGCATGACTCATTGTCACGTTCCGCCTGAGCCGAGCGTGCGAGCGAGTGCGCTGAACAAGCGATAGAGCGGCGCGACCGGCCTAAGCGTTCGGTTTCTTACGCATCTATCTATATATAGAATAGTTCAATTCATAAAAGTATGCAATTTTTCACCAATATTTTCTTATGACGTTATCACTTAAAATTATCGTCGATAAACCGACTTTACAGAAAACCAATTTTTTAGTAGTTTATCTACCTTTGCCTTCCTTATCTATATATAGTTTCCTAATAGATATTTTAAAAGCTCTCTGGTATCGCGTTTAAACTTTCCTCTCGCGAGGAGATATAACACCGGCTGTTGGCAGAATTAGTTCCCACTGCACTATACAGTTACTATACACTACAAACTGGCTCAATAGGTAGGATAGAAACTTGACCGATAATGTCGAGACTGGTTTAATAAGTTTTTTTATTTTTTTTGTTGCATAAAAACATGATATGTTGCTAATTTATTTTAGTCTAGGAGTATGGAATTCGTCAATTACGCTTACAGCGTACGATTATGTATCTTTATTTATTTATTTACAATTGTGGATAATGCAACAGTCAACATAATTAGTGAAAATTTAAATTATGTAACATTAAATATTTATAAACAGAAAAATTACAACAAGAATAAATGAAAAAGTGAAAATGAATTCTATAAAAACTAAAATTGAAGTATGGAAAAGTGACTGAATGTTGTTTAAATACTGAGGGATATATAAAGTGTTGAATTGTTTTTTTTTTAAAGTGAAACTTTTATTACATCGTCTCAAACTTTTTCGTCTGTGTGGTGCATGTCGCGTGATGGTCGACCGCGGAGTAGGGATAAAGTGAAAGGCGCTCGTCAGAGCAGTCTGGGCCAATATGGCGGCGCCTATAGTTCGCAGCAGCTGACCGTGTAGTGCATAAACTATTATTAGTTAAATGTCTATAGTGTGAAAAAAAGTTTCACTTTTACCGTGGTTTCATAAAACCACACAATCCTTTTTATTTTATTTAAAAGCTCGTCATATATGTCTAAATGAGATGTGTTTCGATGTGAGCTCGTTGTTGTAAATGTTGATTATCTTTTTATGTTTTTTTTTTTTTCGGCAGGTACACTTCTCACCGCTGCCGCCTAAAGTCCACGTGATGCACGTGTGGGCGTACGCCGCGAGGCAAGCAAGGGCAGGCCACTGGGAACAGTACGCTGTCGATAGAGAGCGATTTAGAAGAAGGTAACAACGATGAGTCGTTACATTTCAAAATGAACTAAATCCAATGTTAATCTATACTAATATTATTAAGCTGGAGGGTTTGTTTGTTTGGTTGAAACTCAGGTAATCAGCTAATCAAAAATGAAAATCAGCTAATCTCAGGAACTATTGGTCCGATTTGAAAAATTATTTCAGTGTTAGATAGCTCATTTATCGAGGAAGGCTATAGGTTATATATCATCACGCTAAGACTAATAGGAGCGGAACGCCAATGAAGAATGTTTCAAAATTGTTTTTATTTTTCCATTTGAGAGCTTCCGCTGCGTGTTAGCGTCAGCCCGAAGTTGCGAAGTCGCGGGAAGAAGCTAGCCGTTCATATAACATGTTCAATTTTTTCTAAGATTTCCAGTTTTTATACACTGAGAATTCAGTTCAAATTTTGCCGTCCATAAGGTTTTTAGTTTCTTTTTTTCTACGGTATCTTCATATTTTAAATATTTGTAATTTGAAGATTTTGAAAAATAACGTAAAATATTAGGAACGGTTAAAATTGGATTTAGTTCATTTTGAAATGTAACGACTCATTACTATTGTAAGTATTTATATTCCTATCAGTTTCTTTCATTTCTCATTCAATAATAACACTTTTTCACATAAATATTAAAATAGCAATATATTTTCAGTAATTGGTGATTATTCACCATTACTGCTTAGGGAGCATCCATTGATTACGTGAGATGATCGGTGTCAGGAGGCGGTCAAGTCAAATCTCAAATTTCAGCAAGTATCACTGTAGGTGGTATTTGTATTACTGGTAGGTGGTAGGTGGTGGTAGGTAGGTGGTATTACTGGTTTCGAGGGTACACCTCCCCAACCCTCTCCTCTCCCTCTCTCCTCCCCTTCCCCTTCCTTCCCCCAAACACAGTCTGGCAATCCACTTACGATTCCCCTGATGTTGCTAGTGTCTATGGATGGCGGTGATCATATAATATCAGGTGACCCACCAGTTCGTTTGCCTCCTATGATGTAAAAAAAAGTATAATTTTCAGGGGAAATAGTGTAAAAATGTGAAAAAATCAGGTTAAAGTAAAACATGTTTCTGGACTAAAATGTACCGAAATCTGACACAATTCTTATACGTATTAAAATCCATGAATAGATGTAAAGTTATTTAGTAGTAATATGTCGAAATGTAATGTAATACTTATTGGAATTATATGTAATAATCATTACATAGTATAAAACAAAGTTCCCTACCTCGTCTGTCTGTCTGTATGTCTGTTCGCGATAAACTCAAAAACTACCGAACGGATTTTCATGCGATTTTCACCGGTGGATAGAGTGATTGATGAGGAACGTTTTAGTATATAATTTGTCAAGGATTTTTTCATAATCAGGGCGGGACAATGTCTGCCGGGCCCGCTAGTAGTTAATAAGTAAAAACAATGAAGCAAATTGTGTTTGTCTGAATAAGTCCCAACGTATTTGTACAAGAAATAGATTTTTTTAAAGATCTTACGTGAGATTAGAATAGCGGTCGAAACAAATATCACATCTCATCAGAGTTGGAGGTGTAAACAAAAATTAACCTATTAGCCTTTATAAGGAAAATCTATTAAGGAAACCCAATTAAAGTTTGATGAGTAATCGGTGTACGTACAAATTGGTATACAATTTACCTGTTTTTGCGTATCTGTGGTATACTAGCTGTTCCTCGCTGTTCCGCTTTTCAATCCGGTATCATATTTTCATTCTCGGCCCCAGACACTCCGTGCGGACGCCCCGAATACCCCTTTCGATCATACAGATATCTCGATCTTGTGTAGTGTACTTTATAACCTATAATTCTTATAACGATAGCTTCGCTCCTAATGGTCATAACAAAATTTCCCAATCTGAGTTGTAGTTTCAATGATGAAATACGTACAAAAAATAACCTTTTAACCGCTATGATATTACCATAGAATAATCATATATATTAAACGATTCTACTGTATAAATTTCAGGATTGCAGATGTCGACCTGGCCTTGTCTTGGGTCCTGAAGCCTCAGCACCGTTCCAGAATCATGTTCCAACGGTTCATGCCCTGGTGGAACGCGCAGAAAAGGAAAGAACTCGCGAAAAAAAATGAACTGCATAGAGAAGCTGAAAGATTGAAGGAAAATGTGGTTATTGAAGAGATTTTTGAAGAAACTGAAGAAAATAACGAAAATCACCCTGAAACTCTAACCCAATCCTTACAATTACAAAACAAAGAATTAAAAACAGGCGAGAGACAAGAAGACAATTTTACATTGGATGAAGAATGTAAACAGCGAGAAATAATTACGAACAATGAAAAAGATTTACTAGAGGAAGATGGGATTCAAAAGAAAAGGAAACAAGGGGAGACCAAAACTCATCCGAAAGAAAACGATTTTAAATTGAATGAAGAAAGTAAACAGCGAGAAATAATTATGCACAATGACAAAGATTCACAAGAAGAAGATGCGATTCAAAAGAAAAGAAAAGAAAGAGAGACCAAAACGCATTGGAATGACCAGACGGAAGAAGACACTTTTAAATTGGATGAAGAAAGTAAACGGAGAGAAATAATTACGAACAATGAAAAAGATTCACAACAAGAAGATGCGATTCAAAAGAAAAGGAAAGAAGGAGAGACCAAAACGAATCGGAATGGCCAGATGGAAGAAGATACTTTTAAATTGGGTGAAGAAAGTAAACAGAGAGAAATAAATACGGACAATGGCAAAGACTCAAAAGAAGAAGATGCGATTCAAAAGAAAAGGAAAAAATCAGAGACCAACACGCATCGGAATGCCCAAACGGAAGAAGACAATTTTAAATTGGATGAAGAATGTAAACAGCGAGAAATAATTACGAACAACGGCAAAGATCTACAAGAAGAAGATACGATTCAAAAGAAAAGGAAAGAAGGACAGACCAAAACGCATCGGAATGTTCCGGAAGATGTTGAAATTTTACACACGAAAGCAGAAAATCAAAGAGACAGAGCTGAAAATGGTATAAATGTTGTTAGACATGCAGACAAGAGAATTCTAAAGAGCAATGGGATTTGACAATGATTGAAGAGTGATATGTAGTGGAATTCCACGAAGATACTTAATTGTGGTCATTAAAAGAGTAAATAACATGACAATACATCGATCGATAGAGGAAAAACAAGACAGCGGGTGGAATTTAAGAATTTAGTTCATCACAACGCTTTCAGGAAACTTAATATAAAAATACAATGTGGTTTATGAACTTATGGCTCGTGTTGAGAAATTGCTGCTCGAAAAACCCATTGAAAGTTCAATAAAGCGACAGATGCGGTAAGAAAGAAGCAAGTAATTAATAGTGCATGTATAAATAACAATTAAGCAAGCCTTTAGAGAATTCGAGTTCGCGTGTAATTATTTTTTTTTATCTGTAAGGGACACTGGGAATTTGGGAAATAAGTCACTATGTCACATTTTTTATTTTTGTTTCTACGTGCAAAAGAAGTCATTAATTTTTATTTTCAGAGGCATTAAAATTTCGCACACGTTTGTTTTTTGAATAATTAATTGTAAATGTTTAGTAGTAAATATAAATAGATTTATTGTAAGTGGGTGACACAAAAGGAAATCTAGGTGAATCCCCGCTTATAGTGTTAACTGTCACAGATTGAACATGGAATAGTCGAGAACTTTATTTAAGAAGTCGAAAATGTTAGGCTGTTTTCTCTATGAATTTATTATCTATACCTGAGAAGTTCGTTACTTTCAACTGAAGCTATCTTTAAGAACTATTTGTACTGTATTTTTATTTTTTTTTCATTTAAATGGAACATTGGAAGATAACATTATACGAAATTACATTTAATAATGAGCTAAATCCAATTGTAATCATTTATATAACAGGTGTAATTTTTTTAAGATTTCCAGTTTTTATACATCGAGAACGAAATTCAAAAATTGCCGTTTATAAGGTTTTGTTTTTTTATGGTCTTATATGTATACGTGTATAAAATTTGAAGATTTTGAAAAATGACGTAAAATATTGGGAACGACTTAATTTTGGGTTTAGCTTACTTTGATATGTAACAACACATATATCACTCTATAAACCCAGCCACTTAATTTTTTTATATATTTTTCTTTGCTAATTTATCTATATATGTATGTATAACCGGTTCTGAACCATGTCTAGGAAAGAATTGGTAAGAAACTTCTTTCTTTTTAAGCCCATATGTAATTGTTAAAGGGTCTATCATGTCATGGAATGGAAACCTCCAAATATTTTTGAATCATTCTGAAACGATACGTTTATTTATCGACTAACTCTTCAAATATTCATTTTAAGTTGCCATTTTGAAAAATGTCGGGTCTGTGACGGTTAGAAAACCTTAAATTAAGAAACCTAAATCCAGAGAGCAGATGTTTCACTTACAGACGGTAATGATTTCTGTCTCATTCTGCGTTTTCCCAACTCAATTTATTGATAATCACACGTAAAATTGTTAAATATGATATTTCCAGTCACGAATCCTTCTAGAAAAATAAAAAAATATATATACGGATTTAAAAAAATGTAAATGTCATTAAAGAAAAAAAAATAATGGAACGTAAGAATCGAATCGATAATACACTAAAACGAATACACTGCGATACACTTAATAACTTTTTGAAGTGAAAACTTCTATAACCGCGTCGAGTGATTTTTGTCGGGGAAAACTTATGGGTTCGCGTCACCGATGACCTCGACACGCTCGTGACGTATTGCGCTTACGTCAGACTAGCGACGCGTAGTATAGCGGCCCGTGTCCATGTTATATTGATATTTTGTACTGAGCTTGTGCAGCTCATCATATGTTTGGTTCATTAATAAAGTGTATAAAAATACATAATTAATACTCCGAGTGCCAACAGATGTGAAAACCAGACTAGTGTTAAGGATTTCCATTTAAAAATTATGAAGCTTTACTAATTCACGCTATGATTGATTTAAAAATTCAAAAAATCTCGGGTAAACTCTAGAACCCTCTAGAGTTTGGAGAGAGAGATTTGATACCCATCAAGGGTTACAGATGAAAGGAGTCATATAAGCTTCTAGTGACATGTAGTGGTTGGTACACAATCCAAATTGGTTATACCGAAGCCGATATCTGATATTAGTTCCTCCTGAACACGAGTAGTCGTTTTTAAAATGGCTTCTTGTAGCTGAAGTTCAAAGAAAAATAACATTATTTTATTCTAAAAGGTCGGTCATTATGTGACATTGAAGCAAGATGTAATGGCAAACGACAGAAGTGAAACTTTTGTATTACAAGGAAATGTGTACTTAATCTAAAAATATAAAAAAAGCCAAGGTCACACGGTGTCAGCCATCAGGTCACCAATCCAAGTACTGACCGCGTCCAACGTTGATTAACGTTGGTGATCGGGCGAGAACCGGTGTTTTCAACACTCTACCCGACACTGTTTATCTCCACTACCTTTCGTCATACAAAAAGTTTGCCGATAACAATTTCAAAGCCCTCATAAAAAGTTGCACTTCTAAAACAATTTTAACAATGTCGATGCACTCATAAGGACTGCCGATAGAAGTGAAAACCCAAAAGAATGGAATAACTTAGTACTTTTTTTGATTTTTAAAATCAATTATAGCCTAAATTATATATATTTCATAATTTGTGAATTGAAATTATTAACATTAGTCTGGTTTTCACATCTATTGGCACACGGAGCAATAATTATATACATTTTTATATAGTTTATTAATTAATCAAACATATGACTGACTGCACAAGCTCAATACAAAATATCACTATTACATGTACACAGGCCGCTATACTACGCGTCGCTAGTCTGACGCAAGCGCAATACGTCACGAGCATGTCGAGGTTATCAATGACGCGAACCCATAAGTTTTTCTCCTATCAAAAGTTAACTCGGTATAAATATATAGTCCGTGTTTGAAAGTTGAAGATTCTGTGTATCCCTCAACGTTTCATTTTGTTTAATACTGGGTGAAAGGTTAAAGAGTAGCAATATTCAAGGAAATAATAGTTCATAGTAACATTTAACGTATAAAGTAATAGGCGAAGTAGCACTCACACCGAATTTGCCTAAGTGCGTGTACATCACCGCGTCGGTACTTATTACAGCCGCTCGTCTTTACGTAAACTAAGCGTTAGGAGTGTATACCAGTGTTGTTTTTCTCGAAATAATGAGGTCAAATATTAAGCACCTATTTTTTAAATTGATTTAGAACCAGAAACGAGTACTCAGTAACCTCTGTGAATATTGCTACTCTTTAAACTTTCACCCCGTATATGTAATAGAAATGATTAACGGAAGCAGAGTTATGTATTAGGATATATTGTCGCATTTGGGTCTTGTCACTTAGACTTAGAATTGTCTTTTGTATTTACAATATTGAAAACTTTTTTTTTTATAAAATTGAAGATTCTGGAGACTTGAACATTATTTATTTTTAACACAAATGGTTCTTTATTACGCTGCGAAGTGAATCGACTGCTCTCGTTAATTTGGTGTTTCAAACGATAAGTGTTCAAATTACGGTCCTCTAACCTATTTATCTCTATTATATAATATAGATTTATAATGTATAAATATAGAAATACGTTAGTTTATACACATTATATTATGTAATATATATGTATAGGAAAGAAAATACATTTAAAAACGCGTGTCTATAATTTACCAAACCGTTCATAAATTTAATGTAAAGTGTAAAATATATCTGTAATTAAAATAGCCTGTATCCTGCAAACTATAGTTTTACTGTTTCGTTCTGTTCTTTACCCATACTAGCTTTACCCGTGTCTTTCCACGAGTTGTAATAAATAATAGAGTTAAAGCAAATTAGGTATTGTGTATACATCGATATATCGATTTTTAAATCGATACGTCAAATGGTATAGAAGTTTTTTTTTTATTTTAGTTTTGGCAACCAATCTTCTAGTAGTTTATTACTGTATTGATTATTGTATGATATTACAAGTTTCTTGCGACCATTTCAATGAACTAAGATGGTGGCCGTCTTGTTAGAACTTTCCAGGGAGTTTTTGTGGCAAGTCAGAATCCATACTCCGTGGTATTATTTCCGATCCACATCACTTGTGCATAATAACCGAACTATATTACGTAAAACACCACCAATATTACAAAATATAGAGACAAATAACACAAGATTATGAATAAAATAATAAAATTCACTACATGACATTCCAAGATCGCGCCAAAAACTCCTGGTATAAAAGTTAATGTGCTGCAATGTCACCTAGTGACGATTTGTGGTAAAATTTATAGTGTAGAAACCTTCCTTGTAGGCCTCATCACATAAATAATACATATAATATATAATACACAATACACATCTAAATTGACAGAAATGGCAAATTATTGTCTTAAGGATTATACATTTATATTATACTAGCTGTAGCCGCAGCTCCGCAGGCGTTTATTTACATTATATTAAAGACTAGCGAGCCCGGCAGACCTTGTCCCGCTCTGATTATGAAAAAATCCTTGACAAATTATATACTAAAACGTTCCTCATCAATCACTCTATCCACGGGTGAAAACCGCATGACAATCCGTTCGGTAGTTTTTGAGTTTATCGCGAACAGACAGACAGACAGACGCGGTAGGGGACTTTGTTTTATACTATGTAATGAAATATAAAATTGTGAGACTATATACAATTATAGAGTGCTCTTTAAAAACAATTGTAAGTACTACACGCACGCCTCTTACAGTAACATGTAACGTATACATTAGAGACAAATACTACCTGTGTGTCAAATGAGTAGTAGTCATCAGTAACATATTTGGAACCTTAACCCACCATATAACTACCTCAGTGCTCACTTACACTGTATAAGGACATAATGAAACAATGACTTAAACATAGATAATGATATAATATCCCCTATTGTCAATAAGTAATACGTTTATGGTCTAATATCTTATTAGAAACACCCCTTCTATCTTCAAAATTACTATTAATAATTATAATGTTGAATTGTAAATAATTAATGAGCTGACGTCTTGAAATCTTGCATAAATATAAATTAAGATATAAAACTTTATATCTGTCTAAGCAGGTTTTAATATTGACAATTTCAATAGTGCCCATTGAACTCGATACAATATTCTTATATGTTACTATGGTTGCTAAGTTATGTACGAAAGCGCGGTAAATAACACAAAATGGCCGCCAAAAAGACAATATAACTCAAATTACATACATAGATACAGATATATCAATTTATATTATATTTATTTTTGGAGTCCAGTACAACGCACGTCTTATGCACCACATGTTTACGGTGAACAACATATTTTTGCCAAATTTCATGCGAACGAAGTCGCGGTTAACAGCTAATTTAAATTTAAATAGACAGAATTATTTTTCTAAGGTCCATTATCTGCTAGTGAAAGTCCCGTGATAATCGGTCTACCCGTTTTGGAGATAGCATTGCGGACGAAGTCGCGATTAACAGCTAGTCTAATTTAGCCTAAGTAACCCGCTGTAATTTCAGCTATCTACCAGCGAAATTCCCGTCAAAATCTGTCCAGCCGTTTCGGAGATTACCCAGAACAAACAGACAGAAACACCGACAATTTTTTTTTAAATTGCATTTTTGTTGTCAGAAGCGTGTATACTTTCGTACTCAATCAGTGATTTTTTTATATTTTGATATTACATACAGACACTTCATTTTTATTATATGTATAGATTAGCGGTACACTATAATGACCGTTTTGACACATTACAATAGAGACATGAAATGTCTATTTATTTTCCAAATAAAAAAATAATCAAATTATGCTTTGTTTTGCATTAAGCATTAACGCGAGTTTGCCGGAGATGATAGTTGTGCTGGTCAGCGATCCTATGTATAGGATATAAATACATAATTTTGAAAAATATAAATGCTGAGTAGTCTTTTAACATCAATGTTGATTGCCAATAACAGCTATATATTAATAACGAAACACGTTGTTTTACAACAGTTGTCAATTATTTTGCTATTGAATAATTGCATTATTTACTGCTCTCCCTTTTACACATATTTACATCTCCTTTTTTTTTGGCAACCAATTTTCCAGACTTTTACTGCAAAATGTGATAATATTACAAGCGTCTTGCGATAATTTTAATATTCTAACGAGATGGTGGCTCCCTTGTTAGAACTTTCCAGGGAGTTTTTGTGGCAACTCAGAATCCATGCTCCGTGGTATTTTATTTTCCATCCACTTATGCACAATAACCAAACTGTATTACGTAAAACACCATCATTACAAAATATGTAATGAAATAACACAAGATTATGAATAAAATATAAAATCCACTACAGGAGAGACAGATCCCGCCAAAGAACTCCTATTTACACCTTGATCACACTATAACTCCGCAATAACGGATAGCAGATAACAAACAGCAGGTTAACGATGTCTTAAATAACTCATTACGATGTAATAATTTATTATTAGTTGTTACTTCACACCACCACTGATTCAACCTCAACACGAGCAAAAGATACGTAACTTACATCAAATTTGTCGAAGAATCCAGCCCATGTCCTCGCAGGAGATTACCAAGTAAACTCTTAATGAAGATATAAAGTCACCAACCGAATAAACAATATAATGATTCCAGATTAACCTGGCACCTACAATTGGAGAATTTACAAGACTCTACGAACAGAGAAGCAGCGTACCTGAAGAGGGAAAAGATCAGACAAAGGGATCAATTGAAAAAGATATTGTAAAGAACACATTGTATAACAGAATTCACTTGATTGAGCGGCCTAAAGATTATTGCGAATTCTCAGCGACGCGTAGGCTGTAATTATTGGAGAACCATCTCTGAGCAGAATTCAAATGGAAAGGGAAGTTCAGTTATTGTAGTTTCAAAATACAACTGATCATAAATGTCAGCGCATATGTCCGTTCTATCGTCACAAAGTATCTGTACTGATATAAATATTACGCGCTACCCTCTAATACGAAACAAGCCTATAAGTGGTGTAGCGAAAACGGAGAGGGGATTGGTCCGATCCCTCGATGGAGAGCCCTTGAGTACGCTGCTCCCGCGATACAGTGACACAAAATTTTACATCACTGCTACAACACTACACATATCACCTCCACACACGCGCACGCACACACGCTTACACATGAAAGTGGAAGGGTTTTATTCTTTTCCCTTATCGAACAGAAATAGTTTAGAAATTTTCCGATACAAAATACAGATAAGAGTTATTGAGATATGCATGCCTGGTACACATGCATGTTTCAATAACTCATATATGTATGAATATGTAGCTTGGCTTAGGTTAGCTCAGATAGGTCGCGAATTGCATGAATCAGGCAACAGCCCAAGCCGAGGTGTGCCGCGCACCCTTGAGCTAGTTGTCAAAATAAAAATCGGCTGAGTGCCTTAAGCGCTCGCCTTAGTAGTCAGTTAAATTTAAAATTAACAACACAAACATACGCTGGTAAATTAAAAGCGGTGAAAAGTAGATTAAAAAGGAAAGACTGCGGCTCAGTTTGAAATATACGAAAGTACATTATCACTTATAATGAAAAAATGAGCTGATCTCTTGAAGAAACGAAAATCTGGAGAAAGCTGAAGAGTTCGCAAATTGGCTGAAAATAGATAATCTTAAAGCTAGCAATGGCTGGTTAGAAAACTTCCGAAACGGCATGATTTGGCCTTCAAAGAAGTGTGCGGCGAAAGTGCTAGCGTAACATAATTCTTGATAAGTTAAACTCTATAACTTAAAATATTTTGTTTCCCTTGGATTTTAACTTATATTCGTAGAGTTTCTACTGTATAAAATGGTAGAGGCGCTTGTACCAATGTTGTACCACACAAAAACTACTATATAGATTTTCATATTCTTGAAGTGAAACTTCTTTACGCACATTTGACTTGGGGAGTAAGCTGATGAATGCGTGACGAGAGCGTTACGAAAACGTGTGATCGGGGGAGGCAAACGGAAGTTGAGAGGGAGAAATAACGTTAGTGAAGGTAGCCCATAGTTAGTAAAACCCATAATAAATTTGAATATTTGAAGAAAATTAATATCTTAATATATATATTTCTTGTGTGCGTGTGTATGTGACTGAACTCCTCCTAAACGACTGGACCGATTTTGATGAAATTTTTTGTGTGTGTTCGTGGAGATTCGAGAATGGTTTAGATTCACAATTGGACCCGGCAGGTGGCGCTGCGATCGACTTTTAGGATTTTTTTTGTTTTCAAGGCAGGACAACGTCCGCCCGGTCCGCTAGTATGTATATACATGTATATGTTATATATATATATAGATGGAGCTAAAAATGTTGTATTCCAGTTGTGTGGTCTAAAGCACAATCGTTTTTTTTAGTTTTACTTCATAGACTTCTTATCTAGAACTACTACAATATCTTAATTTAATTCATTAAATTAGGATTTTAATAAGCACTACGTATTCAGCGATTTGTCAAGTGGAACGAGCGGTATGGTGCGCATGCGCAGGAGAGGTGAACTACACGGATAACATTGTTCACAAAGGAAATTTTGTAAGTAAAAGTATATTTTTGCTATCGATTTTTTTCCCTCTGTACTTAAAATATATTAAAATAATATACGAAGCAGGTATCAGATAGATAAATTGTGACATGTAGTGTCCACTCGATATATGTAAGACAAATTTTAATATTAAAGATTAATTACTGCCGTTGATCAATTGGCTAGTTTTTGAAGTGACAACTTTACGCGCGTTGAACGGTATTTTTGGCAAGAGATTAATTTATAATTTCCCGTCATGACACATACGCCAGCATTACCGACGTTATTGCGCTTGCGCGGCTTGCGTCACGACTAGCGACGCGTAGTATACTGACCTGTGTACGAATACATCAATAATGATATTTTGTACTGAGATTATGCAGTCCATCATACATTTGATGAATTCATAGACAACATAAAAACATAATTACTTTTACAAAGTCTTTTTTTGTGGCCTCCTTAGTGTTCTGACAAGGTCGTGACCCCTCATTAGAACTTTCCAGAGAATTTATAATTCTGTGCTATTATTCCTAATTCACTTCATTTGCTCACAATAACGAGATCGTATATATTACGCAAAACGCCAACTGGGATGGATCATTAAAAATCAAATATAGATAATATAAACATGTGTCATTAACGAGACCTCTTAATCTATGGTAATTTCCAGATAAAGATAATTTAATTAAATGATTTTTTTCTTGTTACTTAAATTCCAAGGGCCTATGTAGCCTTCATTATTAAAATGTATAGAAAACTAAAAAGAAGGCGATTGTGTTATGTAATGAGGAATAACTATATCTTCTTCTATCTTCTACCCATACATATAATAAGAAAGTAAATCTAACTTTTTAGAATTTCTTGAACAAAATTGTTGCAGGTGTCTACGAATAAGTAATAAAATGCATTTCAATCATTTTTAGAAATATCTGTTTGTCTATCTGTAAGTCTGTTTCTTTGGACACGTATCACTTCTAAAATATTACGTTCATAATAAAACCGCTTCAAGAAAATCATAAAACATATATTCGAGTAACATTTAGTCTTTGTTTCATTAAAATCGGTTCACTCTATCAAAAGTTATTGTAATTTTAATGAAGACGCGACTTAAGCACGAGTTAAAAGTAGATAAGTAAATGAACTTAATACATTCATGTGACTTTATTAAACACTGTTTTTTTACATAAAGTTCCACGCGAAGTCGTGGGCACAGCTAGTTTAGTAATACTTATATTTATTCACTTCTTTTTATTATTACTCCTTGGCTCGACATCAAAGGGCGGCAGACCGAACCATTCTGGTCTGAAATCGAGTAAGGAACGAATCACAAGCGTCGCGTACCGTGTTTGCTCGCGATCGACCCGTGGATCTGGAATCATTACCACCTGAAATCAACATGTTTCATTGTTATTCAACATAAGAACCCCCTACAGCCAAAAGCATTGAAATAACAAGCAATTAATTCTGCTAACTTTAGAATGTGTATTAAGAAATAAAAACTTACAAAAGCGGAATAGATATCTGTTATCCGCCTTGATCCTAACTAATATTAAAAATCCGAATATGAGTTTGTTTGTTTGTTAAATTTTCAACTATTCAACCGATCAACGTGAAATTTTGCATTCACGTTGTCAGAACTGAAGATGTACCCGAAATAATATCTACAGTAAAATGAGTGAAGCCACGACCAAAAAGTAGTAAATAATATGTTATATAATAACAAATAACACCGTGAAAATCATTATACATATCACGTTGACTACTGCTACTTATAGCAATGTTGAAGTAATAACTGCTATTATGTTTATACTTATTTACCTGCATACCGGCCTCCTTAGCAGCTTTGACTCCGACAAGAGAATCTTCAAACACGAGACACTGTTGGATAACGAATATCAATATGTTATAACCGCGGCTAAAACTTCATTTAATTCAGTAAACTATACTCGATAATGGTAAATTATACACCCCAATAGTGTGATTGTTGATCGATTAGTTACAGTGGTTACGAATAAAAAACGTTTTTATTACAAACTAACAGTAACTTAAACAAAAATATTGAGCTCAAATTAATAATACAGCTTTTAATTTTTAAATACATACCGGTTACTTACACGTTTGAGAACTATGACACTCCGTACAGATATCGCAATGATCTTTACAATTAATTTGATACAAAAACTTTATATTGAATTATAAACAGCTTCCTCCTTAAACAGAGACATGCTAAGTAAAGTCCTACGATTGTCATAATGAACACATGCCATCAACATATGATACAAACAATAAACTATGTTACCATCTGCAAAATGTACAAAACAAAACTTATTTAATGAAATGTGTCCTTCAGGAAATCACTTTCTAGCTATTACTTTAATATAACTATAACGTCGCTGAATTATTATTTGTTTCACTGTTATATCACAGTTGATAAATCACGATATTTTTTCACGTGACCATTGGATGCGATACAGCACAACGGCAACAAATAAAGTACTAGTGAAGTAATGTGTTATATAGTTATATCAGAGATAAAAAGTCATCAAGTAAATCTAATAGGTAACGGGGTCGAGAATAAGATGTAGTATAATTCAAAGATGTTTTCTTCTTGTTAGTAGCACCTGTCACTGCACTGTTACGTAATTTATCATTGTTGAATAATAGAATTCTGTAAATTAAATTAGGGCTTGAGCATATGTATGTAAATTACACTCGCGAGATATGTAACGAGCATAAAATATATTAATGAGGCCGCCATGATAATAATGCCATGATAGACTCTTAATAATCCGATGCTTAGTATATAATACTCATAAAGAACATAATAACAATGGTTACGTATAATAATAATATTGTGAGTCTTGCTCATTGTATTAACTATATTACATGGTTGCGCCGCTTTATGTATGTTTGAAAATTCCCGCATTATGGATTAAATCGCGTCACTTTGAAGCCCGACCAATTAATTGCGATCAGGTCACGCCATCTATCTAGCCCAATCATCCTTCCTGGCACATGTTAATTCGGTAGCGCGCCGAGCCGCGCCGCTAGTTTCGATTGCGGCGGCCAGTGTTCGTCTGTTGCCGCCATTGTGTAACTTCGTCTGCTATCGTCGAGTAGTTTACGCGGCTCGTACCGCGCCGAGCCGCGCCGCATGCTAACATTTTGAGTTTTTGCATGGTCGAGTGAGAAATAAACGCATCGCTACATACGTGCCGACATATATTATAAACAATAAGTGTTGTGTGAGAGAAGACTCGGTGGAAAGATACGAGAAACACCTAGCCGGCTAGCCACGTGGAGACTGCATCGCCGCGAGGTATGTGCCAAGTTTCCATCCTGCCCTTCTCTCCCTAATCGTAACTGATCGCAATAGTTGAATATCAATATAGCACCCCCGCAAATACAGTCCACTTAAATTGAACATAGATAACCCCGCACCCGCACGCTCCACGGTGACGTCGACAACGCCGTGGCGTCACCATTTATTTTTGGTCCAGTCGAGCCGGATTACACCACCATTACATTTAAAATGATTTTTCAGTAATGCAGCAAATGAATTTAGAATAAAGGCGCGGACCACCAAAACAGATGTGACACGTGATTTATTTTATCACCTGTTATATAACCTATGATACGTGATTTTGGTATATCACCCTAGTTATAGTAGTGCCATAACGTCTGTGAAACAATTTATGGCGTGAAAACATAAACGTATAAGTAGGGTTTTTATCGGGATCTTGGAATATCATGTAGTGGATTTTATATTTTATTCATAATTTGGTGTTCTTTGGCTGTAATATTTTGTAATATCGGTGTTGTTTTACGTAATGTGTAGTTAGATTATTGTGAACGAGTGAACTGGGTAGAAAATAATACCACAAAAACTCCCTTGAAAGTTTAGCAAGATGGCCACCATCTTGTTAGTTCATTGAAACGATCGCAAGAAACTTGTAATACCTTTATCTATTCGACAAAAGCAGTAATAACCTGCTAGACGATTGGTTGCCAAAAATAAAATAAAGAAAAGAAAGAAGGTATAAGTTGTGTGTAGAGAGAAAACAGAACTATAAGTATGAAATTAAAGACGTCTGCCCAACTGTGGAACATTTACCTGTAAAGGTTTCGGTTTGTCCGGGAAACGAGACGCAGCTACCAAGTATATGTCCGGGTATGGTTTCGCTCGTTCCACTTTGGGATCGGTGGCACTAACCTGGCAAAATAATGAGGGAAATCACACACAACACAGATTATATAGTGTTTTTTTTTCGAACTGGCTACGCTAATGGCCTAGCATGGCCTTAACAGCTTTACCGGACTAAAATTATACAATGGTAATGAAACAGCTACATGTCTATACTTATATTATAAAGCTGGAGGGTTTGTTTCTTTGTTTGAACGCGCTAATTTCAGGAACTACGAGTCTGATTTGTAAAATTCTTTCGGTTTTAGATAGCTCATTTATCGAGGAAGGCTATAGGCTATATATCACCCCGCTAAGACCAATAGAAACGGAGCACCAATGAAGAATCTTTCAAAATCGTTTTTTTTTTCCTTTTCAGATCTCTCGCTGCGCGTTAGCTTTAGCCCAAAGTAACTATTCCAGGAGGACGACGTCGCGGGCAAAAGCTTGTTTAGTACATAGTGATTAATATTATAATTTTTATTATGGTTTCTGATCCTAGGAGTTTATTCCTTTTTATTTTTGTTATACGACGTTCGCTTCGATTTCCATGTATCATTTAAGTCCGCATTGAAAATCATCGCTGCAATATTACCTTGCACTGCAGCATGTTGCTTAATAAAAATTCTATCTTCCATTTTTGAAGTTATACTTCTTTTGGCGCGTTAGGGAAAAATTATGAGAGTAATTTTTTATGATGCGAGCGCACACCGTCATCTACAACCGACACCCTGAAGTTATTACGATGCGCGCGCACACCGTCATGAAAAACCGACACCCTGAAGTTAGTTACAGTCAACTTTTTCTATTGTTAGTGTCGTTTTTTCTACAAACGTACAATAAGGCGAAAGATAAAATTTTTGAAAAGATTTTTATCTTGTTACGCCAAAGAAGTATAACTTCTAACGCGTGTACATAAGTACACACACATTTTTTTTTATAATCGTTAAAATGTGCGGTAACTATCCCGAGTTAATTGGAATTAAATTATGAAACCGTAAAAGAATATTTCTAAAAGCTCTATTGTACCTTGTGATGGAACATTCCGAAGAGTCGTGGACGCGCAGTAGCGTGCAACCTCACGGCCTGTTCAGTAGAGTTCGTTGCAAGTGCCAAAGGTATCTTATAGTCGTAAAGATGTGTAAGCAATCTTTCTACCCCTTCAAAGAAACATAGAACTTCTTATTTGTCCTATCACCACAGAAGGTGAGGCTCATTGCGGGAACCGAAAACATTGGACGATACACTGTCCGAATACGCGCCTTACCAAAACCAAAAATAATTTATTCAATGTAGGCCCTGAGAAGCTGCTTCTGAACGTCAAAACTACCGCTGGTGCCGACAAATAATCCAGTCATCGAGAAGGAACGGCAGAAACTCGTTCTGGTTTATCTTTTTAACATAAATATTTATATGTAAAATAGATTATACGTTACAATCGTTTTTGGTGGATGCACAGAGAGAGACGTCGATTGTAGATATCACCATCGTTCACATATCGGTCCACACTACAATAGCCTTTTGACACTAAAACCCGCTTGACCTCGGGGAAGACCTTTACTCAGCACTCAGATATTTAAAAACTCGTGCTTGTAATCTTCTAATCTCTTATCTTCTATTCCTTACTTCTTACTCTTTTGAAGTCCCACTTATTATGGCAGGGTTTTTGAGATTCTGATCGGCAACCTTTCTGTGTAACGAAAATTGGGAGGCGTAAACACTGTGTCGGATAAAGTGTTGAAAACACCGGTTCTCGTCCGATCACTGAATTTAAGCAACTTAGACGTCAGTACTTAGATAGGTGACCGCCTGGAAATACCGCGTGACGTAGGCACTTTGTTGTAATACAAAAGTTTCACTTCTATCGTGTGTCTTTTTTTTTTTTTTTTATATATTATAGGAGGCAAACGAACAGACGGGTTACCCGATGGTAAGTGATCACCGCCGTCCATAGACACTAGCAACACCAGGGGAGTCACAAGTGCGTTGCCGGCCTTTTATAGAAGTATACGCTCGTTTCTTGAAGGTTTGCATTTCATAATTGTTTGGAAATACCGCCGCTGGGAGTCGATTCCACAAGGTTGAGGTACGAGGCAGAAACGACGTTGAAAACCTCACCGTGGAAGACCTCCACTCATCCAGGTGGTGTGGATGAAATTTTAGTTTTTGGCGGGTAGTACGATGGTGGAAATTAGCGGCAGGTATAAGTCCAAACAACTCCTCTGAACACTCCCCGTGGTAAATGCGATAAAGAACGCACAGAGACGCGATGTCTCGACGCAGTGCCAATGAGTCGAGCCGATCGGATATTACCTCGTCGCCGACGATTCGAGCCGCTCTACGCTGGATGCGGTCAAACGGAAGCAGCTGATATTGAGGCGCTCCAGCCCAAAGGTGAGAACAGTATTCCATGTGTGGGCGGACTTGCGCTTTATAAAGTAGTGAACGATGTTCTGGTGTGAAATACTGTCTTGCCCTATTAAGGACACCTAGTTTTTTGGAGGCCAACAATGCTTTGCTTTCCAAATGACCGCCAAACTGAACGTCGCTCGATATGTCAACGCCGAGGATACTAATACTGGGCTTGGCAACTAAGGGGACTCCCTGAAAGCTAGGCACTACGTCAAACTTTGCCTTTTTCGCGGTAAAGGCGCAAACTTGTGTCTTTGTGGGGTTAAGAAGGACCAAGTTTTGTCTACCCCAATGCGAGACGTGTTCAAGTGACGTCTCCATTTGAGACACAAGTTGATTCCGGCACTCAACAACGCGTTCCCGGGAAATATTAGAATGGCCAGTGTATAGAGCATCCCCTGTGCTATCGTCTGCATAGCAATGAATGTTGCTTACTTGCAACATATCGTTGATATACAGAAGAAGGAGAGTAGAGGATAGTACACAGCCTTGTGGGACACCAGCATTCACAGGCTTCAAATCGGAGCATGCACCGTCGACTACAACTTTTATGCTTCGGCCCGTGAGGAAGCTAGATACCCAATTGCATAAATTCCCGGGAAGTCCAAAGGAAGTAAGCTTCGAGAGAAGCGCTTTGTGCCAAACTCGATCAAAAGCCTTCGCTACGTCTAAACTTATGGCTATAGCCTCACCCTTGCTTTCGACTGCCTCCGCCCATCGATGTGTCAGGAAGGCTAGAAGGTCACCAGCTGAGCGTCGTTGGCGAAAGCCATATTGACGGTCGCTAATAAGCTGGTTCTCCTCTAGGTACTTCAAGAGCTGGCAGTTAATAATGGACTCCATTATTTTGGAAAGCAAGGAAGTGATGGCGATTGGCCGATAGTTCGACGGCTCTGAGCGGTCACCTTTTTTTGGGATCGGGTGCACAGTAGCAGACTTCCAAGATACCGGCACTACGCCTGTACAATAGGAGTACCGAAAAAGACGCGCAAGAACTGGAGCCAGTTCCGGAGCACATGTCCTTAGCACAATTGCGGGAATTCCGTCGGGTCCACTCGACTTCCTGATGTCTAAGGAGAAGAGCTTTTTGCGTATATGTTTCTGCAAAAACTGCACATTGGGCATGCAGCTTTTGCAACGCGCTATGTTCGGTAGAGACTTCCCCTTGTCATCTAGAGTCGAGTTCGACGCAAAAAGGCAACCAAAAAGTTCGGCTTTGTCTTTTGCGTCGTAGGCCAACGAGATGCCTTCCTTCCGCAATGGTGGGAAAGATGGCAGACTGAAGTTCCCTATGGCGGCTTTGGCGAGAGACGAGAATGCCCGAATTCCAGAGGGAAGACGAACCAGTCTCTCACCAATTCTGCCAATGAAGGTGGACTTTGCTAAGGCAATCGCTCTTTTGAAAGACCTGCAGGCAACGTTATACTCCTTTTTGAGAGAACTGGTATTTACATCCTTTGAAACCAACGCGTCAACCCAAGCCTGGTAGCATTTTTGCTTCCGGCGTTTAGCCATTCTGCAGGAATGACCAAACCAAGGTTGAGTTTTGCCACCGACGGGCACTACGGAATTAGGGATAAATAAGTCCATCCCTTGTAGTATGGCGTTGGTTACGGCTTTGGCGACAGCGTCAGGATCATCCAATGAGAAGCAAACTTGCCCCCAGGGGAAAGATGCGAAGAAAGCTCGCATGCTATCCCAATCAGCCGACCTATAATGCCAAACTCGGCGGCTGCCCTCTGATTGCGGGCGCAATGGGCGCGAGAGAGACACGTTACTCCGGATCAAACAATGGTCCGAAGAGCCTAAAGGGGCATCAACGGTAACCCGATAACTGTCCGGATGAGAGGTCAGCAGAAGGTCTAACAGGGAAGGTGTATGTTCCTCCACATCTGGGATCCGCGTAGGCGAGGTAACCAGTTGCGTTAGGGAGGACGCCAAAGCAAAGTCGAAAACAGATCTCCCCGCGTGATCTGTGGTACGTGAGCCTAGCCATTCAGCATGGTGGGCGTTAAAGTCGCCAAGAACCACGATCTCAGCGGATGGGACTTGTTGAAGAGCTATGTCAGTCGCCATTTGAACGTGTTCCATGAGGCGTTCCGTCTCGGCATTACCGCTATGTGACCGGTAGAGACATACATAGACGCGTGGATGGTCGACGCAGTCTACACGGAGTACGAGTAGTGAAAGCTCTTTACCTTCAAGATTGGCAAGGCGACGGAAACATATATCCTCCCTGACAAACGCGCAGACCCCAGCCCGAGGCACGAAAGCATGCTCAATTTTGTAGCCGGGATACGTCAGGTAGGCGACGTCTGCAGGGGAATATATTTGAGTCTCCGTTAGAAAAAGCAAGGCCGGCCTCTCCGTTTCAAGGTGGTGGTGGATGGAGTTGATATTCAAATGGATTCCCCTTATGTTGCAAAAGTCCACGCGAAACGTGGGAAATTAAATAAAACATATGAATATGTGTGCTACCTAGAGATGTATTGGAAGTCATTGCCAACTGAAATTTCAAATTTGTTCCAGGTAGAAATGTATTACAGAGACGCGAGAGTGGACTTAAACTTTGTACCTATCTAGATGATATGATTTTCGGTTCGCACCGACTTCCAATACATCTCTAGGTAGCACACATATTCATATGTTTTATTTAATTTGGTTAATTTGATAAACTATTTATTTTCCGCTTTTTAGTGCCTTATGGGTTTTTGATTGATATTGAAGTTGGTTAATACTTTTTTTTGAAAATTTACTTTATTTTTCCATTTTTAGTGTACATAAATATATTTTACTAGCAGTGCCCGCGAACTCCGTTCCGCCTTAAGTATATTAAAATATGCGCATTTTTGCGGTATGGTATCTATCGGTATGGTATGCGATATGGTTTCAATTGGTTGTACAATAAGTAACGTTTGGTACAAACGCAACCTTATCAATAATCCGCGATAGTTTCTACCACCAACTCGGCTACCATCGCTTCACACATAATACACCTTAAGTAATGTAATTACAATGCTTGCGTCATGTTGCAACACAGCAACGAACATAAGCACAATAGGCTCCTAAGAATTGAAGAGTTTTTTTATAATATTGGTGGCAAACGAACATACGGGTCACCTGATGGTAAGTGATCACGGCCGCCCGTGGACCTGCGACACGAGAGGAAACACAGATGCGTTGCCGGCCCTTAAGAAAGGAGTAGGCTCGTTTCTTGTAAGTTTTCTTACTTTGTCACGGATCCCATGATCAGAACCTAACCAAATTCTCATCAAACTACCCTTGAAGTACATCCTTTCCAATAAAAAATGAATCATCGAAATCGGTTAGCGTGATATTGAGTTATTCGTCTATTTGTCGTTTACATAATTAATGCAAATTTAAAACTTATACGGTTTTGCACTGGATGCCGTTGTCGGAACTGGACCAAATTGAAATGGGACCACACGGGAAGTACCAGCTTTCAAATAAAAAAAGAATAATCAAAATCGGTTCACCCAGTCCAAAGTTATGAGGTAACAAACATAAAAAAAAAAAAAAAAAAAATACAGTCGAATTGATAACCTCCTCCTTTTTTTGAAGTCGGTTAAAAATTGGAGTAGGTCTTCGGGAGAACGAGATTACATGACTATGCAGTAAATATTTGCGCTTATTTATTTTCTATCTATACTAGTTTTTGTTCGCGGCTCAGTTCCTTGCATATTCTGACACCGCGTCGATTCACGTAGCTTCGAATCCTTACCACTGAGTAGGGAGATTTCGATGAAGGAAAACATGGTTATGAAACCATAGCATGCTTGTAGAGCTTTGTCTAAGACTGCCTAGCTACCACTTTCGAGTAGGAATCTGTCACCAAGCAAGTATAGGTGTATTCCGGCAGCCACACTTGAGAGCTAGTCCTTTTAGCGTATTTACCATCTTGGACTAAATCCTCATTTCACATCAGGTGATATTATGGTCAAACACTAAAACTTATACGGAGTTATTACAAAAAAGTTAAATATGTATTGAATACTTGCTTTAAAAATATTTTGTATTAAATGCACCGCGCTCGCTCGAGACAAGTTCGCGTTATCCTTTTCCGCAAGTCTAACCTAACGTAACCAAGGCGAGACAAAAGAGCAAGATGGCGAACATTCAGCGACCGCGGCGCATTTAATTCGAAATCTTTTTAAAGCAAGTATTCGATACGTATTTAACTTTTTTGTAATAACACCGATAAAGTAGAAAGAAAAACCTTTTAGTAGCGGCGCGCTAGGAAGCAACTTTTGTGCCATCGTCGTTAGTTGCATATCAAACTCGTCCACAGATATTGGTAGCTTTAATTCCTTCACAACAGAACAGCAAATCTCTCGATCAGTGACGCCGTACATCTGTAATTTTTCCATATCTTATAACGTACGAAAAAATGCAAAAACCGCAGGCATGTACCGAGAAGCCGCACCTAGGGAAGACGGGCCCATCTTCTCATTGCACAGGTCCGGCGGATGGAGGTTCTCACAAGAACGGGGCTCCGCGGCGGCGACTTTCTACTGCCGGACGGACCGCTGGGGCGGCACGATGAAGTCTGTAGAGATCTCGTGTCGTCCCAACTATAGCGGTAGACGTACACCGTGGGGTTTTAGCCCGTGTGAGCTGGACATAACCCGCTTTCTTCTCCGAGAGGGTGGCTTATGCGTAAGGGATTTCTCCACGTAAAAAAAGGCATGTACCAAGAGATTTTACAAAATTCACATACATTTAATTTGCTTCCTCTATCTCCTCTATCGGCTCTCGGTAAAGGAAAACGTTGTGAGCAAAACCTGAACCTGAGAAATGTCCTTGTAGTACCTTCATCTGTGAAAACAATATAAAACTGTGTATTTCTTGGAATTTGAAATTGGCAGTACATCGTGGGCTAGAACGTGATGATTATGCCAATATGTTTTCCTTAGGGAAAGAGGCCTATGACCCCTTCGTTTTTTTAGTATTTTATTATTGGCAACCAATCTTCCACATTATTACTGGCACTACCGAGTTACGTCACAACCATCTGGCGATGATTTCAACGTTCAAACAAGATGGTGTCCCTCTTGTTAGAACTTTCCAGGGAGTTTTTGTGGCATCTCAGAATTCATGCTCCGTGGTATAATTTCCCATCCGCTTCACTCGTGCATAGTAACCGAACGATATTACTTAAAATGCGACCATTATTACAAAATATAGAGTGAACTAACACAAGATTATGAATTAAGTATAAAAGCCACTACATGAGAGACTGAGTAAGCTCTCGATAAAAACTCTCGGCCCTATATTTAGGCTCTAAAAAGCTGATGAGATAGCAAGACAATCTCACCTTACCAAATTGTAAAGTACAACTAATGTCTCTGACTGGGTCGTAAACTCTGTTCGTCATATGAAATACCAGCCGATGCGGTCCGCTGAGGGATGTCGGATACCGTCATAACATTTTACCCAGTAATTTAACAGGGTAATTGTATCTACATAACTACCATACACACTTATAAGTTTTATACAAAGACTACTGTCACTTATAAATCATTTGGTAGTTGCCATTGTACTTACCATAACATTAGCCCTTTTATTGTACGTCGAAAGAAGAAAGAAGGCAACGTCAAAACACTGTGTTTAGATATTGAATTTAGTAAGAGGACTGGCTCTAAAGTAACACGAAGTTGAAGCGA
The DNA here is from genome assembly GCA_036509395.1 of Antheraea yamamai. Lineage (NCBI taxonomy): Eukaryota > Metazoa > Arthropoda > Insecta > Lepidoptera > Saturniidae > Antheraea > Antheraea yamamai. The sequence goes on along the minus strand of AP028453.1, from coordinate 9,869,789 downwards.
TGACAGGGCAGTAGTAAACCAAGACTAGAGTACGTTCTGCCGCATTAATGCAAGAATTAGTCCGGCAGTGATGATTCCCCACTTATAACTTAAATGTCATAGAAATAGGTATTGTTAACATGTCTCAAGCAAAATTAGTATGACCACTTACACGAATTTGCAAGTCCTTTGTATATTTTTTACCGTACTTTCCACATATATCTTTGATAATCTCATGGTACATAACTTCAGAATCTAAAATTAACAATACTGTTTTTATTATGTAGTTATAGACTCAAGTATGGTGGTCGGCACATGTTTTCCTGTTTCACTCTCTCCTGCCAGTTATATAGATGTATATTCACACCTTTTATTCATTTTTCACACAATCTATCCATACCTTATCCGATCTTCCTCTATTCTTATATCCATCTACTGTCATCCTAGTTTTCTACTTACATGACTTTCATCTCTCCTCACTACATGCCCGTACCATGCTAACCTATTACTCCTCGACTTCTCTGTCACTGGTGCTATTTTCAAACTTTCTCTGACACACTCTCTCTTTATCTTATCCGTTACGATTACACCATTCCTTCTAGATTCGTAAACGTTGTTAGATATTACATCGAACAGTAATTTAAGCATTATTTTATTTGGATAAACGTGAAGAATGTTGGTAGGTGATATGAATTGTCCGACGTTCCAACTCATAATTCCTACTTTCTTTTTCCAACTGACTACCGGTTGTTGACCTAACGAGCCTTCACAGCTTCAACAAGATTGTTCGGATGAGCACTTAAGCTGTGTAGCTGTGATTTAACACTTCGGAGAGAAGAGTGAGTTTGGAAAATCGCCTGGCTTTGGTTTTGTAAAGCGTTGTCGCTATTGGACAAAGTAAAGACTGCAATGAATAAAGAGAAAACCATACGAAGCCGAAACAGCTATCTCTGCCGGACGTGATTTATCAGAAACTGTGTACTGTACATTATAATTAATACATACTCTGATATTATCATTTTTGCCGGATATTTTGCAATCTCTTATTTTATCTATACTAATATTATAAGCTGGAGTGTTCGTTTGTTTGGTTGAATGCACTAATCTCAGTAGTTACTGGTTCAATTTGAAAAACTCTTTCAGTGTTAGATAGCTCGTTTATGGAGGAAGGCTATATATCACGCTGAGATCAATAAGCGTGGAGCATCAATGAAGAATGTTTCAAAATCTTTTTTGTATTCCGTTTGAGAGCTTTCGTTGCGTGTTAGCGTTAGCCCAAAGTAACTACTCCACGCGTGTGAAGTCGCGGGAACAACTAGTTTTAGGACAAAATGTGATCTTACAGCTAACAAAAGAACAAATATAGAACTAAAGTAAAAAAATAAGACCATTTAAAAGTTTACACAGATATTAAATTATATAATTACAATAAATAAGTTAGTAGAATAATGAAGTTTGAGAGACCATGTGTGAAAGAGACCTATATCAAAGATTTTCGAGACGCCGTTAATTTGGTTCCTAGCTCTAATTGATAGAATGAGTTTTTACAAAGTTTTTTTGTTACTTATACCGAGTACAGTTCCGTCCAAATCGAACAAACAGTGCGTCACTCGTCTGAAACATTTTCGTATTGTGCTCGCATTCGAAGCTTGTATCATAGCACGGGGAACTTGCGAGGGGAGGTTCTTACAAAATTTCGCCACAAAAACCAAGGATTCATCTTCCAATATTTATATTCGTTCGTCGATTTTACTGTTATTTCGAATTGCCATTGCACTGCCATCACTGTCACGCTTTTCACTGTCATTTTGTTGATTTCTACAACTTATTATAACGCCATCTCTTGTTTTATTTTAATAATCAAATATAATTCGTTCGTTTTAGTATATAATAATCTTTATTAATATCATTACATAGTATAAAACAAAGTCCCCTACCGCGTCTGTCTGTCTGTCTGTTCGCGATAAACTCAAAAACTACTGAACGGATTTTCAAGCGGTTTTCACCAGTGGATAAAGTGATTCATGAGGAACGTTTTGGTGTATAATTTGTCAAGGATTTTTTTATAATCAGGGCGGGACAACGTCTGCCGGGCCCGCTAGTTATTTATATATCTCTATTCACATAGTTCCTTTAGTGATGCAACTAGGTTACAATTATAACATTATTAAAAAAAAGTCGAAGCAGACATAAGGATTGCCTACAGAATTGAAAACTCAAAACAATGGAATAACTCTTCTTTTTCGAAATTTTAAATCAATTATAGTGTAGTATCAAGTATAAATCGATTATTACAGTTCTATAATTTGTAAATTGAAAAAAAATAACATTAGTCTGCTTTTTACATCTATTATTAATTAATCGAACATATGATGGTTTTTTTTTATATTATAGGAGGCAAACGAACAAGTGGGGCACCTGATGTTAAGTGATCACCACCGTCCATAGACACTTGCAACACCAGGGGAGTCGCAAGTGCGTTGCCAGCCTGTGTTGGGGGGAGGGGAGGAAGGGGAAAGTGGAAGGGGGGGGGTGGCATAAGCTCAGTACAAAATATAAATATTACATATACACATGCCGCTATACTACGCATCGCTAGTCTGACGCAAGCGCAATACGTCACGAGCATGTTGAAATCATCGGTGACGCGAAGCTATAAGTTTTTCTCCTACCAAAAATCGCTCAACACGACTAAAAAGTTTTCACTTCAAAAATTCATAAAAACAGAAACTAAAATAATATTATGTAAAATACACAAATTTCCCTACAAATAATAACGTATAATAATTTACTTTAATAATTGATTTTGATATTATCATCTATACTATAATAAAACTGTAGCAAGGTCAAATCTGTACATTAAATATTTTTTGAAAATTTTTATCGGGGTAGACTTTGTTATCGATATAGAAGCCAAAAATAATCTTTTTACAATTTTTGTCTGTCTGTCTGTCTGTCCCTGTGAACACGCATCACTCTGAAAGTACTGAACCGATTTTGACGAAACTTTGCACAGTGATAACTAATATTACGAGATTACATCTAGGATACTTTTTATCTCATAAAACGCAAGGGATTCTCCAGGATCTGCCTGTTTGTCTGTCCCTTTGAACACGTACCACTCTGAAAGTACTGAACCAATTTTGACGAAATTTGGCACAGTGATAACTAATATTACAAGGTTACATCTAGAATACTTTTTATCTCATAAAACGCAAGGGATTCTCCAGGATAACGGACGAAAGTAAAAAAATTGTAGTTAATGAAATTTTTGACGGATTTTGGTAAATTTTCATTGTGCTATATATAGCAGACAGATTAGCTATATTTCCCTACGCTACTTTAAAAAAAATACCAAAAAAAGCCCGCCGGGATTCGAACCGTCGGCTCCGGCGGACCATATAACGTCCAGTACGTTATAACTGGGCTACGGCTATATGAGATTTCTATGCGTAATTATCAACCTCATATGAAAAAAATATATGTAAACGAAACTGTCACTTATATGTTGTTACATTTATTTTATTGTATAAAAAATGTTTGCTAAACAAAGGTGACAAGATTTTTTCCTAAAACATAAACCTAGATAATAGTTACATTGCATTGTAGAAGATGAATCTCAACTAGAGTTCTATCAGTACGTGTGTTGTTTCGATATTTGATAAAATTAGTTTTCTAAATGTTGTTGAGTCTTGAAGTAGTTGGGTTCAGGTTTGTGAATCTAAGATTAAAATAAATCAGTTGAGGTGTATGCAGTTATTTTTTTTTTTTTTCGAACTGACCACGCTATTGACCTAGCAAGGTCTTAACAGCTTCACCGGACTACTGTTTGCAGTTACTATGTTGTATTTATACTAATATTATAATGAGTGGTAAAGTTTTGTTTTCGAGGAATGCTTGGTACCTACTACTGGTCCGATTTCAAAAATTCTTTCACTGTTAGAAAGGTATATATCCCAAGTTCAGTATCTCAGTAAAAAAGGTGGTTTGTATGTCAAAAGTAAAATAAATGGGACCAAATTAAAATTGAATGCAGATTTCACGTATACTTTACAAATTCTTATAAAACAAACAACTAAAACAAAATGGAAATTTAATGTAGATAAAGTTCAACTTTTACAGTATGTTACGTGATGAAGTTACAATGGGTACTGGGAAGACATTTATCGGCAATATATGTAAGTTAGTTTTGATCTTCACTTTGATGACCCTACTTTAGGTAATGCTGCGAACAGATTCTAGGCTTATTTTAAAAGATTTCTCACATACCAACTGGGTATATGTTTGAGTGAGTCCCTGGATAGTTTGGATTCACGATTGGAAGTGCTGGATAACGCTGCAATAGGGTTTTAGGTTTTTTAAGATTATTTGCGTTTAAAAATACAATTGAAACCGGTAATAACCGATTTGGTGCAGACGAAGTTGCACGGGTCAGCTAGTTTTAAAATAAAATAGCTTATTCATCTGAATAACACATAGGTTATAATTTATATAGATGTTATTTACACTGACAAAAATAATATAATAAGTTTTAAGTAAGTTCAAAAAAAAGCAGTGGATTTTTGGCAGTAATAATTTAGATTGTAGACGATTGGTTGCCTAAAATAAAATTTAATAATAAGCATATAATGAAAAATTGAAATATAAATATGTAAATGTCGTTTCTTTGTGTACCGGTAAGCTTTTGTTAATTAAATCTATACTATAATAAAACTGTAGTAAGGTCAAATCTGTACATTAAATATTTTTTGCAAATTTTATTCGGGGTAGACTTTGTTATCGATATAGAAGCCAAAAATAATCTTTTTACAATTTTTGTCTGTCTGTCTGTCTGTCTGTCTGTCCCTGTGAACACGCATCACTCTGAAAGTACTGAACCGATTTTGACGAAACTTGGCACAGTGATAACTAATATTACGAGATTACATCTAGGATACTTTTTATCTCATAAAACGCAAGGGATTCTCCAGGATCTGCCTGTTTGTCTGTCCCTTTGAACACGTACCACTCTGAAAGTACTGAACCAATTTTGACGAAATTTGGCACAGTGATAACTAATATTACAAGGTTACATCTAGAATACTTTTTATCTCATAAAACGCAAGGGATTCTCCAGGATAACGGACGAAAGTAAAAAAATTGTAGTTAATGAAATTTTTGACGGATTTTGGTAAATTTTCATTGTGCTATATATAGCAGACAGATTAGCTATATTTCCCTAAGCTACTTTAAAAAAAATACCAAAAAAAGCCCGCCGGGATTCGAACCGTCGGCTCCGGCGAACCATATAATGTCCAGTACGTTATAACTGAGCTACGGCTATATGACATTTCTATGCGTAATTATCAACCTCATATGAAAAAAATATGTGTAAACGAAACTGTCACTTATATGTTGTTACATTTATTTTATTCTATAAAAAATGTTTGCTAAACAAAGGTGACAAGATTTTTTCCTAAAACATAAACCTAGATAATAGTTACATTGCATTGTAGAAGATGAATCTCAACTAGAGGTCTATCAGTACGTGTGTTGTTTCCATATTTGATAAAATTAGTTTTCTAAATGTTGTTGAGTCTTGAAGTAGTTGGGTTCAGGTTTGTGAATCTAAGATTAAAATAAATCAGTTGAGGTGTATGCAGTTATTTTTTTTTTCTCGAACTGACCACGCTATTGACCTAGCAAGGTCTTAACAGCTTCACCGGACTACTGTTTGCAGTTACTATGTTGTATTTATACTAATATTATAATGAGTGGTAAAGTTTTGTTTTCTACTGGTCCGATTTCAAAAATTCTTTCACTGTTAGAAAGGTATATTATCCCAAGTTCAGTATCTCAGTAAAAAAGGTGGTTTGTATGTCAAAAGTAAAATAAATGGGACCAAATTAAAATTGAATGCAGATTTCACGTATACTTTACAAATTCTTATAAAACAAACAACTAAAACAAAATGGAAATTTAATGTAGATAAAGTTCAACTTTTACAGTATGTTACGTGATGAAGTTACAAGGGGTACTGGGAAGACATTTATCGGCAATATATGTAAGTTAGTTTTGATCTTCACTTTCATGACACTACTTTAGGTAATGCTGCGAACAGATTCTAGGCTTATTTTAAAAGATTTCTCACATACCAACTGGATATATGTTTGAGTGAGTCCCTGGATAGTTTGGATTCACGATTGGAAGTGCTGGATAACGCTGCAATAGGGTTTTAGGTTATTTGCGTTTAAAAATACAATTGAAACCGGCAATAACCGATTTCGTGCAGACGAAGTTGTACGGGTCAGCTAGTCATTAATAAATCTCTTTGTTTGGAGAGCAACAAATCCATTGGTAATTCGAAGTATTTCCGTTAGGATGTGATAGGGATAACTATTTGTGATAATTTTAACCCCCGTAATATGAATTATGCAAAAGTGAACCATTTTTGAGTTATCAAGTTTTATAATTTTAGCTTTGTTCAAAATATGCCATAAGTGCAACATCAAAAATTTATTAAAAAAAAAAGTACCAATCAAATGTCATTTTTTCCTTTGATTTGTGAAAAACCATTAAACACTGGTTATTTACAAATATTAAAACAACAATTATAGGTCCAAATTTAAAAATGCGAGACGAAAAACGATATTATTACAATATTTTTTTGAGATTTTGTTCCACTAAAATGCCTTAACCTTACAACAACGTTACGAAATTTGGCTTGCCGATTATTTTAAAGGCAACCGTTTTCTTAGCTTCCCGACAATGTATTAGAGAGTTAATTCAAAGAGACTGAAAAATGGTGATCACAAGGGAAGCAGGCGGAAATTCGTATTCGAACTAAACTTAAGGTCGTTTTGGACCTTTTATTAACCCTAAAAGATTATGCACAGAAATTGTCGTCATAATAATGATTTAATTCGATTTATTTGACTGTAGAAATTCTGGCGACATATGTAGACGGGTTCTTTGGTCCTAAAACCCCTATGATTTTAGCGTAAGGTGGCTCGTCTCGTACAGGATTTGGCGAGTCCGGTATACAGGGAAGTGTGTTTATTTCTGCGTATACCACCTCGGCGGGAGTTTCCTGTAAATAGGAAATATATAAAAGATTAAAAATGCGTGAACCAGATTCCGAAAAAACGTTTACAAAATCAAAAATCTCAAGGTGGATTCTTTAAAAATCATCGTTTGCCCACGTTCACCCATCCTTTACTTTTTTGATAAGTCAACTTCTCAGGGGTGGAAATGAGGGCGGAAAGGAAATGGTTGTCTGTAAAGTCGGTTTACGGGCGATAATTTTACGAGATAACGTTATAGGAAAACATTGATGAAAAATTGCAAACTTTTATGAATTTAATTATTCTATATATAAATAGATGCGTGTCGGGCTGAACGCTTAGGCCGATCGCGCCTCTTTATCGCTTGTTCCGCACTCTCGCTTGCACGTTCGGCTCAGGCGGAACGTGACAATGAATTATGTGTGTACAGCGTGTGAGTAGCCCGCGTTCATCAATATAGTGTTATCACGTCTAAAAGTATAAAGAGAAACGATAAAAACAGATAGTAACGGAATAAAAAGGGAGAGTAAGCGCGACAGCCCCAACAGCATACTACGTGCGCTGGTGGACCGGTGAGACTCTCCGATGCTGGCTCGCTGGATACGGCTACATGCAGTCGTACAGTGAATTTCCTCCATCACCGGAGGTTCCACTCTGGCCTGCCACTTAATGTTATATCCTGTGTTCTGTGTTTTTGTTTATAATTTATTTTTCTGTTTTATTATTATTACTAATACTAATTTTTTTAAACTTGTAATTGTACCCACAAATATGGATGTAACGATGAGTCTAAAATAAATGATAATATTATTATTATTCAAACAGTCCCAGAAAAACCTACATTTAAAAAAAGTGTAAAATATTAACCTATTCTATCTATTATTACTATCAGTAATAGGGATGTATCTATAAGATACTTCGTCAATATTGAGTACAGATGGTGTTCAAACAAAAAAAAACTTAAAAAGCGAAAATTAGGAAAAATGGTAGGAACCATCTCTGTATAAATAACTTACATATATGTGTTCCTGTAAGCGTTCAGAACGATTTCTAATTCGGCAACGTTTATACCACACCAGGAAGATCCCACCAGCTATAACCACTGCACCAATTATGACGGGTACCACCCAAACAGCAACATTGTCAAAACCTGAAGGGGTTGGTAAAATACACTAAAACATCAGTTTTTCTAATCGACCTAAGTGGAATTGGCACATACACAAATTGGCCATCGTCATCATCAACCTATAAGAGACCCACTGCAGGGCCTTAAGCCTCTTCCAGAAGGAAGGTATGGGTACAATCACTGCTCCAGCCCATGAGGTTTTAGAGGTGGTAGAGCCACGCTGAAGCTTTTACTGGTTTCAGCATGAATGGGTCGGCTCCACCGGGGTACTACCACTCTCTCGCAGAAAACCGACGTGAAGTAACAGTGCTTACATTGTTGCGTTTCGTTCGGTCAGTGAGAGCGCCGGATAACCCACCTCAGCACACCCTTCCCCACTCTCCCTCCCCCAAACACAGGGTGGCAACGCACTTGCGACTCTCCTGGTGTTGCAAGTGTCTATCGACGGTGGTGATCACTTAACATCAGGTGACCCACCTTTTCGTTTGCCTCCTATGATATATAAAAAAAGACGTATTTTCCCACATACAATAGTACTAGAAGAATATCTCTCAGGTTCAGATTTCCTCACGATGATTTCCTTTGTAGTCAGCCGATACTGTTACCAATTTAAATTGGTTAATGTATGCTAATTTCGAAAAATTCATCAGTACATGCCGGCTTCGAATCTGCGGACGTCGAATTAAAATTCCACCGGTGAAACCACTAGACGACTATAAAAAAAGGACGTAGGATACAATCTTCGTCCAGAAGGTATTGTTCTTTAGAAGTAAATAAAGTCTATTTTAATGGGAGCGACTCGGCTAGAAGACTGTCGCTTTGGTTACGTCAGTTTAGGTGTTTTAGTATTTTTTCAAGATAAAGCTATCACCGAGACGTCGAAGGCAGATGAATGTACCTTCCGACGGTCTGATTGATGGAAGCCTTTACGAAGAAACAAGATATAGTATACCATATCTATTCATATAATAAGAATGTAAATGTAACGTGTCTATAGTTTTTACATTTTTGATAAGAAAATTGTTTCCGGTGTCCAGTCTGTCTGTATGTATAAACACGAATCACTGCTAAAATATTACGTTCGTGATAAAACTTCTTCAAGAAAATCATAAAGCATATCTTTGATTATATTTAGTTTCTGTTTCATTAAAGTCGGTTTTGTCCATCAAAAGTTATTGTTAATGACGACGCGACTTGAGTACGAGAGAAAGGTAGATAAGTAAATGGACTTACTATATTCAGGTTATTATTGATGGCAATTTTTACATAAGGTGCCACGCGGACGTAATCGCGTGCACAGCTAGTTTTTAATAAAATGTTACCATTAATTTGAAAATTTCTCATTCCAGGTCGATCACTACGACGGACAACGGGTATGCTGCACGTGTCGATGCCGATCGATTGATGCCTGAAACTACTGGGGTTAGGTAGAAGTTTCGAATAGATGTTACGCAAAAATTTAATATTCAACAAATTTTAATTTAAAGTATTTTTCTCAATGGTAAACCACGAAGACGAATCCAATGAAAGAAGCTAGTACAAGGGATCACAGCGCATTATCGCCATGCGTTACGAAGTATCGGGCGGGCGGTTTTTACGCAAATCAAAAGAGTTTAGCGGACGCTAATGTTGGATCATTGGAAAGACGCAGGTGTGGGAACTATCATCTGCGCCTTTATCAGAATGATTTTTGACGTTAGTTTTAGCGCGACATGTAGTCGAAGCTGCGTGTCGCAGATATGGCAGTAGCATAACAGAAGGTAGTTGTTATTGTGATAGACCCTGATGATTAAAAGCGTTAACAAATACAAACCCTCTTTGACATCGGCTTTGTAGATATAAATCATTTCTTCGTATATACCTCTCGAAGCCTTAAATATTGGTTCGCTTCTGGCAACATTTCTTTTTTCATATTTCATACAAAAAAACAAGCTTCCGTTATCGCTCTTCTCATTTATTTCTACAACTTTATTCACATAAAACTTATAAGTTCTATTGATTTTTCGTTGAAACAACTTTTTACCTGAAAATAAATTTTATCAACATTTATAATCTACCACTATACCAGGTTAGTCGCTTACAGTATTCTAAGAGATGATAGTTCATGGTCACATTTAACATATAAAATAATAATATGAAAACAAATACAATAAACAACAAAGAGAACCCAAGTTTGGTCTAAGACTTTCAAAAGTATAAACACAAACGTAATAAACCTAGGTGCAATGACCGGTGCAGAAAGCTGCAAGGGGTCACCTGGAGTTAATAACCTTCGATAATAAAACGGACAATATACCCTTTTCTTTTGTTCATGCCGTACCCACGGTCACTTTTAAGTGAAAGTGAAATCACCGGGTGGTCATTGACACTGTGTTAAAACATAGACGCGTAGAGGATTGCGTATATTTTTTGGATTTTTCTAAATAATTAGGTCAAATATTGATCACCTATTTTTTTAATTGACTTAGGACGAGAATCGAGTGCAGAGTATGCTCCACAAATGTTGCTGCTGTTTATGCCTTCAGCCTGTATAAATAAAAATGAACTACCGAATGTATGAAAGCACATCACTTCATAACAGCTGCAAGACAAGACTGCAACAGTTGTGCTTGTAACTGTCAGACCAAGGTTTGTATCAAAGAGAATCTTTGAAAAATCATACGGAAAAGTGAAAGATTATGGTTAAAATAACTCCATATATAAATGATTGAGTAAGTGAAACAGAAGATAGCATGGAGATCTTAAAAAATAATGCCAGAATTGACCTTCACTTGTTCAGTTGCCATTTTAGGGGCATAATTTCCAGACGTCACCATCTTTCACATATTAATCCACCCTATAACAGCCTTTAGACATTAAAACCCGCTTGAAACGCTATTTGAACTCACTATCCGGTGAAACAATAATGTGCTTTTTATATCATAGGAGGCAAACGAACAGTTGAGTCACCTGATGTTAAGTGATCACCACCGTCCATAGACACTAGCAATACCAGGGGAGTCGCAAGTGCGTTGCCAGGCTGTGTTTGGGGGAGGAGGGAGGTGTTTCTGTGGGTCGGGTGGTAGTACCCCGGGTGAGCCGACCCATTCATGCTGAAACCAGTAATAACTTTAGCGTGGCTCTACCACTTGATAAAGTTTTAGGACTTTGTTATAAAACTTAACGCTATTATTAAAAAAAAACTGTTACTGGTCTTACTGAGCCTGAAGCAAGGAATTACCAATTTATCATTGTTTCTAGTATTTACATTCTGAAGGTGGTAGAGCCACGCTGTAGCTATTACTAGTTTCAGCATGAATGGGTCGGCTCGTCCGGGGTAGTACCACCCTCTTACAGAACACCGACGTAAAGTAACAGTGCTTGCATTGTTGCGTTTCGTTCAGTTAGTGAGAGCGCCGGAGGCCCACCTCCTTTCCCTTCTCCTTTCTCCTTTCTCTACCCCTCCCACATACACAGGCTGGCAACGCACTTGTGACTCCCTTGGTGTTGCTACTGTCTATGGACGGTGATGATCACTTAACATCAGGTGACCCACCTGTTCGTTTGCCTGCTTTTGACATTAAAAAAGAAAAAACTCAGAAACTACGGAACGGATTTTCATGCGGTTGTCACCAGTGGATAAAGTGGTTCGTGAGGATCGTTTTGGTATATAAATTGTCAAGGATTTTTTTTATAATCAGGGCGGGGCAAAGTCTGCCCGCCCCGCTATTTATAAATAAACAAAGACACTCTAAGTCGTCTTTATGAAACTTATAACCGTAACAGCTGACTCGGACACGCGTTGCTGTGGTTCATTTATTACACGTTGAATAACAATAATTATAAACTATTTTCAAAATTAAAAAGTCGTAGTTCATACGACTGCCTCGATGTTTTTTAATAAATGAAAATGGTACGTACCTTCTTCGCAATTACGTCTGACTGGAATGTTTTCATTGTAATATGTTTTACCGGTTTTATTTTTTCCTGCAAAAGAGAAATGTGTTAAAAACTTGTTTGATTATCTGACGAGTAGCACCATCTATTGAGAATTTGTTTATTGAGGCAGTACAGGTCACTAAAATTAAACTGTGTAGAAATTTCATGTCTTTTTGTTGTCACTTTATTAATGGCTGAACGTACAGGAAAAAATTGTTTAAATTTTCTATAAAAAAGTCTTCTAAACCAAGTCTCTAAGATCGATATTTCCCTAGAAACTATTACTTTTTTGTAGCATAATATTTTAATGGATTACTGAGTCAAATTAAAAAATAAGACTTCTCATTCTTTATTACGACATGCTCGTGACGACCTACAGCGACCTGTGTAAGTACACGTAATATTAATATTTTGTACTGAGCTTGTGCAGCTCATCATATGTTTGATAAATTATAAACTGTATGAAAATATATAGGTAATTATTTCTCGGAGTGCCAATAAATGTGATAACCAGACTAATGTTAATCGTTACAATTTACAAATTATGAAATTCAAAATAATTTAGACTATAACTGATTTGATACTTCAGAAACAGTTATTCCATTGTTTGAGTTCTCCCTTCTGTCGGCAATTCTTATGCCTCGAAGTTTTTGAATAGGAACGAATAGTATTTCTTTACAAGTGAACGATAGAAGTTGCCGACAGAAAAGCTGGATTTCGAAAAAAAACCGGCATGATCTAAGTACTAGAAACTGTGATAAACTGGTCGCCCCATGTTTCAGACTCGGTAAAACCAGTAACAGTTTTTTAGGTAATAGTGTTAGGTTTTACAACAAAGTCCCAAAGCATATCACCCGTTTACAGACTGTAAATGTGGCGTGTAATCACTATCACCACATATTATAAAACAAAGTCCTCTGCCACATTTGTCCGTCTGTTTGCGATAAACTCAAAAACTACTAAACGGATATTCATGCGGTTTTCATCACTAGATAAAGTGATTCACGAGGAAGATTTAGGTATATAATATGTCAAGGTTTTTTTTATTATCAGGACAGGACAACGTCCGCCGGGCCCGTAAGTGTATTCCAAATATTATATACATATGCTAAAGAGATAAATACAATCGAGTTTGTAGCCGGTTCTTCTCGATGAGTGGGTTGGTTTTCCGAATCAGTGATAGCTTTTACGTTCATAACACCTTAATAGGGCCTAAGTTTAATAAAATAGTTTTATTTGACATGATTTAGTTAATCATAATAAGGTTTATAGACCTGTTTCTGTATTATTTATTATAATTGTGAACATTGCGGATATTTCACCGTCCATCCCAGTACAATAGAGAATTGATTCGTCATCAAACCATCGCACTGTCATACTCAGCATAAACCTAGTGTCTCTTGATAATTGTTGACTGACATGGAAGTCTTTTTCAATGGCTGTAATAAAAAAAATTAGTCAAGTAGTTAGTGTTGTGTAAAAGAGATACGATGGGGGGTACCTCGGAACCGCAGGGAGTGGATCAACAGGCGCAATACAGCTACCCCGTGGAGCCCTAGCCTGCTCTCCAAGACCGTAGTGCGTGGTGAACGGCTCTAGGCTGGAGAACCGAGAAATACTCCTGATTGCGGCAAGTGAGCAGTGTACTCAATCCCGGACCAGGGCTGAAGAGGGTTCCACCTCCAGAGCCAGAGTTAACACCCGCTCCTGGAGGGTCGAGACGTTCCCCTGTTGGTCGATGAGCCGCCTCGACAGTGAGTTAGTGGAAGAGCCGGCCATCGTCCATGCCGGGCCTTGGCTCCCTGACCGGGGAGGATGTCGACTCGTCTGCAGCCCGTATTCTCACGGAGCATGCGACGCGTCGATACAGCGAACCGTACACCGCCCAGACAAACGGGAACAGGAAGGTATCGTGACCCCGAGAAGGAGGCTCGGCTGTATGGCAGCTACAGGGACTGCAGAAAAGCCCTGCAAGGTGCCATCAGCCAGGCGAAGAAAGAGTTATGGGAGGAGCTGCTCCAAACGCTGGAGGGGGATCCGTGGGGGCGTCCGTACCGGATTGTCAGGAATATGTTACGTTTCGGGGCGCCCCTGGTGATGGAAACCCTCCAGCCAGAGGTGGCGGCAAGGGTCAGAGAATTGTTCCCCGATCCTCTGGTGCTGCCACCTCCTCCCATGACTCCGCCTCGGGTGGAAGTTGAGGAGGTGCTCGACGGCCCTCTCTCAATAATGGAGGAGGAGATGGGGAGGGCTGTGGAACGCCTCCTCAACAGACGGAGTGCACCCGGCCCTGTTTCTTCCCGAGTCGTCCAGTACCTGGAGGAAGTCAGGTCGAAACTTGCGGATGCGCAGTTTAACTTCCAGACAGGGCGCTACACGGTGTTTGTAAGTGGTAGAGCCACGCTGAAGCTATTACTGGCTTTAGCATGAATGGGTCGACTCGCCCGGGGTAGTACCACCCTCTCACCGAAACACCGACGTGAAATAACAGTGCTTGCATTGTTGTGTTTCGTTCGGTCAGTGAGAGTGTCGGATACCCATCACTCCTTCCCCTCCCTTCATACACATGGACAGAAAAATTATACATATATAGATGGAGGATAGAGGTAAGGAGTACTATCTCATATGCAGGACATGTTGAAAAAGTGTTCATTCAGCTCTAAGTACTAAATTCCAAGACCTAACAAAATTGCGCTAGCATAGACAAAGTTCGTGGATAGTCCGAAATAATCTTACAAATATAACTTAAAATAACTTCTGTTAGAAAACGTGGAGTGTGATAGAATTTTTGTGAACTTTTAATAATAAGTTTAGTGATTTTTGAATGTTTACACCTTTATACAACTTGTTGAAATAATTTAATAATAATTAACCGTTTTTTTTTATTAACGTGAGGAAATTCCTTGTGGATACGCCACCCTCCCGGGGAGAGGGTGGGTTATGTCCGATTCGCACGGACTAAAACCCCACGGTATACCGAAAGACCGTAATTGTTGGGGCGACAAAGGATCGTACTCGCTGCTCTACCTTGTAGAGCCGCCCCAGCGGTCCGTCCGGCGGAAGATGACCGCCGGGCTCCTACCTATAGAGAGACAGACTGGGTACACACCAGCTGCCTCCCCTAGTCCGCCGGACCTGTGTACCAATAATGATCCCTGTTGTTACTGTGGTAACTATGTATACTGTGGCTATGTTTTCTTCCCGCAAAGAAGTGGGGCAAGCGGTGTGGTTTTTATGTATTTAAGGTAATAAACGACACAGACGAAGTCGCTGGTATCAGCTAGTGATTTTATAAATAAGTTACGTAGAACGCTTTCGCAATAATTGGCAATCGATTTTTTATTTCTTTACGACGAGTATTACATCAATCGCATATTCAAAGATGCTGGCTAAGTAAAGAAAAGAAATGAAGGAAAAAATAAAAACCTTAACAAACTGTGTATTTATAGTGTGTGTGTGTGTAAGTGTGTAGGGTGTCACTGTATCGCGCCAGCTTCTTGTCTAGTCTTGAAATGTTACTAAAGGGGGTCGCGATGGTTATACTGGAGCGTTGTTTACCACTCGACCACGGTGGCGTAATCGGTGATTGTATTGATTTGAATACCGGTGATAACAGTAAATACTTCTATCAGAGAACACCTGAAACACGATTCAGTCGCTCGTGCGTTTTTATCACTTCTACATCAATTTGTGAACACCGCCATCTAGTGCATGACAACGGAACTATTGCTTATTCAGTAGACGTACGTCGTAAAATACTTACAAAACTTTTGATGCCATGTGAGATTGTCACGATCAGACGACCTATTCTGGTCACACACAAGAATCAAATTTTCATTTTCATTTAAATATAGTTGTTTTCCTGTAAAAATATATTTTCTGTTATATAATGGATAAGATTAGTAATAAATACATCAGAGGAAGATAGCACCAGTGACAGAGAAGTTAAGGAGTAATTGGTTAGCATGGTATGGGCATGTCATAAGGAGAGATGAAAACCATGTAACTAGAAAAGTTTTGAGTATAATGGTGGATAGATATAGGAGTAGAGGAAGACCGAAAAAGGTGTGGATGGATTGTGTGAAAAATGTATATAACAGGTGTGAATACTTAAACGACATCAGACAGATGAGAGTGAAACAGGAAAACATGTTGTACCGACACTACGAGAGGTGGGATAAGGGCCAGAAGATGATGACATTTAAATTATTAAGCGCTATCTCCATCATATAGAATACATAAGGACAAACATAGGATTAAAGATCTAGACCTTTCAAGTCAAACATAGAGCGGTACTAGCTCTCCAGTGTATACATTTAGAGTTAGAAGTTGAGAGAGAGAGACGAACTTCTTAGCCTTCCATGGATTCACCGTGCGGGTGCCGGGTCCATCGTGTGGCAGAGGGAGAAACTCAGAGCAGTTCCCAGGACTTGCGACCCAGGTGTAGGTTTAAGGAGGCCCCCTTTGAGATGCGCATCAACGCTCACCTTCACTGCTCGAGTTTCCCGCCCTGCCTAGCCAAATTTGGTAGGAACCTGTTAGTGCAGCCTTTGATACTCGTTCTAAAATAGAACTTACTGCAGTTCTCGACAGGTCAAGGTCCTTCAGAAGGTTGTAGAGAGATTTTGCTGGTATACCTCTCGCTCCTACTTCTACCGCGTATAACTTAACCACATAGCCATTTTTATTTAGTTCATTAGTTAGTTCGTAATATTTATTTAATTTAATTGTGTGGTCTTTAGGAATGTTGGTTTCCCACGGTACAGTAAGCTCTACTAGTATTATATGACTCAGTTGATAGCGTATTACAAACTAGCGGGCGCGGCAGACGTTGTCCCGCCCTGATTATGAAAAAAATCTTGACAAACTATATATTAAAACGTTCCTCATCAATCGCTCTATCCACCGGTGAAAACCCCATGAAAATCCGTTCGGTAGTTTTTGAGTTTATCGCGAACAGACAGACAGACAGACGCGGTAGAGGACTTTGTTTTATACTATGTAACGATAATGATATGTTGGAGCTTTCTGCGAAGAAAAGCATCGCGCCAAAACTATAACATGATGGTAGGGATTTTTGTGAGCTGGCCTGGCTAGCTACCATCCTCAATCATCTACATAGATGTGTTCCAGTAGCTGTACTTGAGAGGCAGCCCCTCTAAACGTGTTTACCTTTTTTTCTCGAACTGACTACGCTATTGGCCTAGCAACCCTTAACAGCTTCAGGTGACTACTAGACTACACCGGTGTTATTACAAAAAAGTTAAATACGTATCGAACCCTGGCTTCAACAAGATCTCATATTAAATGCACCGCGGTCGCTGAATGTTTGCCATCTTGTTCTATTGTCTCGCTTTGGTTACGTTAGGTTAGACTTGCGAAAAAGGATAACTCGAACTTGCCTCGGACGAGCGCGGTGCATTTATTAGGAAACTTTTTTAAACCAAGTATTTAATACGTATTTAACTTTTTTGTAATAACACGGCACGTGTTTACCATCTTAGACCACATAAAAGAGGTTGGCTCTAATTTCATTATTAATTGAGGATGATTTAGTTGATAGATAGAGTCGATGGACGTAGGTTCGAATCATCGTAACTGAATCGGAGCTTTCGATGAAAGAAAACAACGTAATGAAACCAGAGCATGATGGTAGGAACTTTTCTGAATCCACCTAGCTAGCTGCCGCCCTTTAATGGAAGATCTGTCGCCAATCACCCGTTCCGGCAGCTGCACTTGGGAGCCAGTTCCCTGCTAAGTTTAGCGTGCTTACCACTTAGGGTATCTACGCACTATGCGGTTAGCCGCAATGCGGCCAAGCGTCCGGCCGACCACAATCAAAAATATGTATGAACAAGTAGTTTTTATACGCACTACTATGCGGTTGCCGGCCGACCGCTCCGGTCGTTCTGAGTGCTGCGGCCCGACTGATGGACAATCGGACGGTTGCTATACACACTATGCGGATAGTGCTAGTGTGCGGTTGCCCTCCATTGACTGATTTATTGATGACAACATACATTTAAATATTGATTTCGATACAGAAGAATTTATAATTGAGATACAAAATAGGCCAGCAACCTGGCCTTTTTATTGTTTACTATCTACTTGTTCTCATATCGTGTTTGCAAATAAACCCAGTACCTTTTTCTTTGTTTCTTTATATAACGCGAGTAAATATAATAAATATCTGCGACTATTTCAACGTCCATCTTGGAAATGAGTCGATTCAACCGCAATCGACGACGGTTTCTGAAACGCACTTTCCGGTTGCGGCTGCGGCTACCCGTCACCCAGCCGCGGCCGACCATATTGCTGCTAGCCGCATAGTGTGTATGTACCCTTAGACCACATTGTCATTTAACACCAGATGAAATTGTAGTTACACGCTATAACGCTATAGAATATAAAATAGAAAAGAATATAAAATAGATAATAAATATAGTCCAGAACAATCAGGATTTATTGCGAAAATAGAAGAAGAAAGCCTCGATATCATTGAAATGTAATTGTCACTCCCATCTCTAATGTTACAATCAAAAGAACTTACTGTCTCTACCGAAGTTGAAATGTTCATAACGGGTAGGGCTGCGAATGTTAACAACAACATTACTATCTGAAAAGTTAGATGATATAATAGTTAGTTCTAGTACAGCCTAGATTACTACCCGTTCTTGGGATACAATTAAATGTGAATATTCTTATACTAGCTTCTACTCGCGATTTCATCCGCGTGGAATACCTTGGGCTACCGCTAACTTTAACTCGCGACTTCGTTTACGTAGAAGGTGAACATTTTTTTTTAATAATACGTATGTCAATCCCGATTTTGAAACATTCTTAATTGGTGCTCCGCTTCTACTGGTCTTAGCGTGATTATATATAGCCTATAGCATTCCTCAATAAATGTGTTATCTAACAATGAAAGAATTTTTCAAATCGGAATAGTAGTTCCTGAGATTAGTGCGTTTAAACAAACAAACTATTTAGCTTTATAATAATAGTATAGATATAGATTTGCCTATGCTTGTTTAATATCTCAAATATATAAAAATCCAGTGTCATGACGTTTGTCCACGATGAACTCCGAAACTACTCAACCGATCTTCATGAGACGTTGGCATTTATGTACAGTTTGGTCCAAATTGAAACTAAAGTACTCCGTTCACGATAAAGCCTCACCAAGAACATCATGAATCATATCCTCGACTAACATTTAATCGTGGTTTCATTAAAATCGGTTCAATCTATCAAAAGGAATTGTAATTTTAATGACGACGCGACTTAAGTACGACAGAAAAGTAAATGGATTTAATAGATTCAGACGACTTTATTAATCACTGTTTTTGTTTTACATTAGGTTCCACGCGGACTAAGTCGCGGGTACAGCTAGTGTGTTAATATGAATATAAAATAGAGATACTCACTGTCGCGTTGCTTTTCAAAATCAACTTGGATATGGCAAGCTATCTCTTCATTCAAACATTTGTGTGTATTTGATTCTGAAAGAGATAATGTTCATATTAAGTTTTCAAATGTTACGCTTTTTAGCGGAATTAGTTACCGAACGAGCTTACGGCTTTAACTGCTTCGAAATTACTAATTTTATATTTTCCAATTTCATGTTAATACTGTGACAATGAGAGAAAATAAGGCAGAAAGTAAAATAACGTAGCTTCGTAACATTGTATTCAGACTTTCGCTGATGCCAGTCTAGTTAGGTACCACCCTCAAGATAAAAATGAGTTACCAAGGACCTACGTTCTGGCAGCTGCATTTGAGAGCCGGTACCCTTCGAGATTTAGCGTGCCAGCATCTTAAGCCACACTACCAATTATCCTTAGGTGAGATTGTGTTCAGAGCTTGTCATTGTATCCCGGATCGCCAAAGCAAAGTGCGTCTTCGTGTGGTTTCGGCTTGTATGGCAAGCCAAATACCTCTCTAAAAGAGTGAAACTGAAAATAACTATGTCTCACGTCAAATCAGTCTTGCTGTATGTATGTGAGACATCGAAGACTACCGTGGATCTCACACACCAACTCCAAGTCTGCGTTAACCATAGCCTACGTTAAGTCTTGAGAATCTTCTGACCAGAGACAATCAGCATTGCAGAGTTGTGGAAAATGTGCCAGGAAGACCCCATAGACCATCAAGTGAACACTTTGTGAAGGGACAAT
Source organism: Antheraea yamamai (assembly GCA_036509395.1). NCBI lineage: Eukaryota > Metazoa > Arthropoda > Insecta > Lepidoptera > Saturniidae > Antheraea > Antheraea yamamai. Next base: position 9,849,546 of record AP028453.1, on the reverse strand, counting down.
AGCCATATTCGTAATCAAGCGATGGACTGGAATCCCCAAGGCAGGCGGAAACGTGGTCGATTAACCGGCCACACTTTGCGAAGGGACAACAGCCATATCCCTAATCAGGCATTGGACTGAAATCCCCAAGGCAGGCAGGAACGTGATCGACCTAGATAGACCTGGTGAAGATCTGTACTCGCAAAGTCTACGAAGATTGGACTTACTTAGAGTGAAGTGAAGCCTGAAGCCATCGACAGAAAGAGATGGAAGAGCATCGTGAGAGAAAGAGAGAGAGATTATGTTCAAACGCCATAATTTAAAAAAATTAAAAAAAATACATTACCTCTCCCGCTCAAATCATCAGTAATCAGGCGGACTACATCTCTCGAACTGCACAGACTCCCATCAGCCTTCCATAGTTTGATCAAATAATTCCGGTCTCTTTCGATCTCCCCCTTTAGAATTTCCCTTATATATTCTTTAGATGTTATTGTTCCATTTTTTACCAATGTCACGTCTGTTGAAATAATACATGGGGTTGTACAAAATGTGTTAAATAAAAGTGTAACAGCAGTTAAACGCTTATATGCACACAAAAGCTTTGTCTACGATCAACAGAATCTACCCGATCTGCATATCTTAAGTTTATATAAATCCAGAGTCGTGAAGTTTGTCCACGATGAGCTCCGAAACTACTTAACCGATCTTCGTGAAAGTTAGTATTTATGTATAATTTGGTCCAACTTGAGAAATAGAATAATTTATATTTCTATTGATGGTCTCAATGTTTGTAAATGACAAATTAGATGGTTGTCATTGTTGATTATTGTTATTAATTGTAAGTTTAATCAGCCTCGAACAGATGGCGCTTTAAATTGGTTTGTTGACAGCGCACTATAAGATTCACTGTTATAGATATCTCACAGATGGCACCACCTTTTAATTTTAAACTCAACATCTAATAACTGAGCTACAGTAACGCGTGGCTGAATCAGCTATATATCAGCTATAGTATATAAAAGGCGTAATACACAAGTAGCAGAGAGAAAATTCCTAAAGCCCCTCTCATCAAAGGCTTCGATCTTCCTTCATTGTTTAACAGCTTAGATTTAATACTAACGTTTTTTTTAGGAATTCGTGTACATTTACTAATTTAAATTGACGACACTATCGGCTGACGGTGAAGGAAAACATCATGAGGAAACCTGAACCTGATAAATGTTACTGTAGTACCACCGTGTGTGGAAACAATGTATAAATGTGAATTATTCAGAGTTTGAAATCGCCAATACGTCGTGGGCTGGCGTGGTGATTATGCTCATACCTTCCTCAGGAAAGACGACCATGTCCTTGTAGTGGGTCCATCATCTAAAAATTATGATAATTATAACCCACGATCAAACCCTGGCCTAAAATTTGTTTCAGTATCCTAATTGGTATGGAATACCCCATATATATATTGTTACTTTCTAGTACTTACCATCGGAAGTAATTTTGTATAAACTCCAATTCCCAACATTCGGGTGTATATTTATAAAAGACAGTACAATATTGATTTTATTTGAACTGGTATACGGTATCTCTACGGGTATCTGGTCTGTTATCAACTCACATGACGTACAAACAAAAAATATTACTGTTAAATTTAAATACTTTATAACATACATTTTGGAACGAATAATGAATCTCATACAGGAAAATTCGCCAATATTAATATTCATAAGGGTGCGACCTTAGTAAACTAGCGAAGCGCCTAGCTGAGAGATTTGTTAAATAACAATTGCATTAGTTTACCAGGCATCTGGAACAAATTGTCCATGAAGACATGTTACAATTTGAACTTTCAGGATGGAGCGAGAAGCCAAATACCGGCGGGTGGTTTGTTTCAATGACGAGGGGAACAATAAGGAAGTGAGATGTCGTGCAATGACCTGGTGTTCTCCTGCAACGTGTTCAGAGTACCTACAGCTGATTGGGTATCCTCCAGCAACACTCTGTGATTCATCTTCACAAAGTCGAGGTAAAAGTCTGATATATGGAACTCGCATTAATCCACCATGCGACGCGGGATGCGAAATTATTATAAAACTAACTGTCTTTACGACACTCGTTTTTTTAAATAGTTTCTCGTCAGCAATTACGTATATTTCAGTAATTATTAATATAGTTTACACACATAAATATAACCTCAGATTTGATACACAACACTGTATAACTGTAGATGAGTGCACAGCTGATTCTCTCTAAAACCGCGCGCGCTCATTGGTCAATTGGTCAAATCAAATAGCACGCGCTTCCCCCCCCCCCCCTTCCTGTAACACATTTCCGACCCTTTTCCAAAATCACTCCTACAAAAAATATCCAGCAATCGAGAGAAAAAATGTTACACATCAAAAACGCTCTCTTCAGACAATATGCACACACCATTATAAGAGAAGGATGGGGATACATCCATGTCATTGTAAATAAGGAAGGATACTGTTACTTTTTATATTAATCTATTACTCGAAACTTCTAAAATATAATTTTATTGTTGGAATAATATATAATAACTGACATTTTGAGAAATTAACAGTGTAGTATTAGGGAAAAAAATTACACGGGAGTCGTCTTACTCAATATACTGCTTATGGTCGTTTCTCTCCTTCGATCAACAATAACTAGATATCAGGTGGGCGAGAAAAATACGTCTCGGTAAATAACAGCTCACTAGAAATGTGAGCTTTTATTTTGTTTAGTTTGTTTGAAACACAGCCAATGTAAGCACGTTTCACAATGCCGCAGTGTATTCAATAGACGCAAAAATAATACCCGAAAAAGCAATTTAACGGTCGAAGTATCTTACTTTTGCTAAATATATGTTGAATAAGTTATATTTTAAGCTTTAAACTAACAAATAATATCAAATTTTGAACAAAATTACCGATTTTAAACCTGTGGTTCAAATGTTTGGCCAAGGCTCGTCAACCACGCACAAACACGCACAATAACGGGAAAAAGTACTTTATTTATTGCGTGTTAAGGTTGAATTCACACTAAATATTGTTTATGTTGTCTTTTCATTTGTGAGGGGAGTAATTTATTGCTTTGCTCGTTTTATCGTAAGTATTAGATAATATTTTGAACATTTGTGACTTTATTACTAGTTGTCATGGTTGTAATTAGGTTGAACTTAAAACTGTTTTAAAACTTTTTGCTCCCTTTCTTAGCTACATAAGTATATATTTACGCGGACAGCAGTTAGCTTCGATTTTGTACGTGACCCTTTATTTAGTTATTGTTGATCGAAGTTTCTCTCGTATATAAATTCCGTTCTTGTTTCCAAAAATTTGTACCATGTACTCTCGTAGTTTTCTTTTCTCTAGATTAGCGTACTTTCTGATCTACTTTTCGTATGCCAACTACTTTGTTCCTAAGAGTCATACTCTGATGTTATATAGGCTCAAAGAATTCTTTACGCTCCTACACATCCATATAATAAGAATGTAAATCTAACGTGTCTGTACTTTTTAGATTTTTGTGAAAAAAACTCTGTTGTAGTTGTCTATAGGTAATGGAATCTCAATCATTTTTAGAAATGTCTGTCTGTATGTTTCTTTGGCACACATCACTGCTAAAGTACTAGGTTTATGATAGAAGTACAAGAAAATCATAAAAAAACATCCTCAAGTAAAATTTTCTCTTTGTTTCATTAAAATAATTTCACTCTATCAAAGGATATTGTTTTTTTTTTTTAATCTTTATTTGATTTAGGGACTTAGGTCCACATAGAACATGTCAGTCCCATCGTACCCTAATCTTAAAATATTCACCAAAGAGACTTCAACACAAACTTCCATAGAATCTTGGCTTCCTCACTTGCAGGTGCACACAAGATTCTATGAAAGCTACCCTGATCTAATATATTGAGTTTTAACTCATCGATGACAGCTTTTCTTTGTACTTTATTGCGGTCACATTCCATCAACAAGTGTTGCAATTCTTCTATCGTTCCACACGTTATACAATTGGGTGATACGGTTTTCCTCATAAGAAATGCAAACTTGTTGAGTGGCATATGTCCGGAACGTACTTTGTTTGCAATAACAATAAGTGATCTATTCAAGTTACTGCCATCAAACCATGGTATATGGTCCGGCTCACTATGCAGCGTTTTATACCAGATGCCTTTATAATTTTAATACGTCGCCAGTGAGTTACGTGACGGAGCCACGCACACCTAAATGACGACGCCTATTTTATTTTAAAGGATATTGTAATTTGAATGACTGCGCGTATTAAGTACGAGAGAAGAGTAGGTAGGTAAATGTATTTCAGTCTCATCCAAAACCAGGGTATTTTATAATATAATAATTAATAATATCTAAGGGATAGTAAATGAAAGAAAAGTGATTTATATTTTATTTTCACACAAGGAAATATAAACATTAACACAAATTATGTTTTATAGTTAATTGATGTGTGTCAATAACGGTAGATGGCGCTCAACATTTATTTTTTACGTGTTTGTTAGGTTAATTTCAAATTATAATTCTCATTATATCTCGGAGTCAAGTATAGCTAAACATAAATTATTCATTATAATAGTTATAATATTGTTTTTACAGTTGTTAAATTAAAGTGTTATTAAAACAAAACCATTTCCTTTATAACCCATAGATGGCGCTCAAAATGATATATCAATAAATACTTTGAAGCATTACACGTTGTACATCTGCATAGTGGTAGGTCTTTTTCTTAGTCTGCCTGGCTAGCTACCAACCTAAAGTTGACAAGTCGCGAAAACACATGTCGGTGTGTTCCGGCACACGCACTTGAGAACCAATTCTCTATTGGTTTACCATCTCAAAGAACGTAGTCATTTAAATCAAACGAAATTGTGATCAAATCTATGAAGTATAAAAAAATAATAACTGACCGACATACCAACGCACAGTCCAAACCCCTAGGGCTAGAATAATGAGTATTTGCATGCAGATGTTTTTTTTACACAGTAGTTGAACAATATGGAAGAATTCCTGAAAATTCTATATCTAAGATAGTGATATCCGTCATTTTTTAACTTATATTTATGAAAACAAGTATTTAGCAATTCGGTCAAAATGTAAAAGAGATTCATAGACTGTTTCATAGTGTTTCAAATTAAATAAATATTGAATGTACAGTCCTTTATAGAAATACCAATGCAGACGAAGTCAAGGGCAACTGATAGTTCTAAATTTCAGCATTTGAGACGACTGTATGAAAGAAAATACATTCATTTATTATACTCATTTATTACACTCAATAAAAATACACACAATTTATACATCTATACTAATATTATAAAGAGGTAAAGTTTGTGTGTTTGTGACGTTATAGGGAGTAATCTCAGGAACCACTGGTCCGATTTGAAAAACTCTTATAGATAGAAATGTTTCAGTAATTGGCAACAAGACACTACGCGTTCTTTTTTTTTTCATTTAGATTACTTTAGTATTTTACCAACCTTAAAGTTTAAACGTTTCAAAAATTCTGACACCTTGGACCCGGCCTTCATGGGCCTATGTCTAAATCCACCACTGCTTCCACTCTACCTGACACAGTGTTTACCCCCACCATTGCATCGTCACACAAAAAGGTTGCAGATCAGAATTTTAAAGCCCTCTCATAAGTTTCACTTCAAAAGTAGGTAGAAAATACTTCAAATAACAATTCAGTACATATATCGCATAGAAAATATATAATGGGCCTAAATTAATAATCCTTTCCAGAAATCAACATCGCAAATTAAAATTACTATATAAATCCATTTCAACATCTTTATTATTAATAATATTTGCATTCGTATCATCTTTTCTACTTTGTGCTATTTTTGAATGTACTTCTGCCTGTGTATATATTTCATTGCCAGGATTCTCTACATTCCCGTATATAAACTTATTATCGTTGATGGCAATTCTTTCGCATTTTGGTAACGGAACAGAGTTAAGGGATGCTGGATCGGCAGTTTCTGTCTCATGATTACTTCTCGCTATAGATTGAACGTAATCATCCAACGATTTTGGGAATTGCGAATTCACTCTATCATCTGTCGTTTCGCAATTCGATAACTCCGTTTCGCTCTGAAATTGTAATGGAATTAAATTTAATATCGGTTAGGCTATTTTTTCGAACTGACTACGCTGTTGGCCTGAGCCTTCGCAGCTTCATCGGACTACTAAGGCGAGCGGTGAAGGCACTTCGCAGCTTGGCGACAAGCTCAAGGGTACCAAAGTGGCCGAACCTCAGCTTGGGTTTAAATATCGGATACGAGTTATCTGTTTAAAATGAGTAGATGTTTTCTTCAAAGCAGCTTTCTTGAATAATTCAAACTACTTTAAATGATGATTGTAATCTTGTTACAAAACTAAATGCATTAAGCCCTGGACCACTGATTGACTACTGGTCTCAGCAGACTGTTGGCAGGATATTAAAAAAAACTATTACTCAATTTGAAAATCTTAAACAGCAACAAATTATATACCAGGTGGAAGGTTTAACGCTCGCAGTGTTCTAGGCCATGACACTCATAGTCACATTTAACATATAAAATAATAATATCAAAACAAATACTAATAAATAACCAAGAAAACCTAAGTTAAAGTTTGTTCTAAGACTTTCAAAAGTATAAACACAATCATAATAAACCTAGGTGCAATGACCGATGTCGAAAACTACAATGGGCGACCCGGAGTTAACAACTTTCGATAATAAAACGGACAATAAACCCTTTTGTTTTGTTTCTGACGTTCCCACGTTCCCTTTCAAGTGAGAGTGAAATCACCCAACGGTCATTAACACTGTGCTTTAACATAGACGCGTAGAGTATTGTGTATAATTTTTGTATTTTTCTAAATAATTATGCCAAATATTAAGCACCAATTTTTTTAATTGATTTAGAACAAGAATCGAGTGTAGAGTACCATAAATATTGCTACTGTCTAAACATTCAGCCTGTATGTCTGAAAACATGATCCGGTATATTAAGATCTGGGTCTGCGAAAATAAGCCGAGGGTTAAAAACAAAACACATTGAACCACATGCCTCGGAGAGCACGATAAAATGCTAACGCAATTTTATCCCCAATTGCTTTTGATATATTCAAAACTACTCACCATTTGTCCCGTAGTTTTTCTGTTAGCCTTCCTTATTATCAGTATTGAGACTTTAATAAGAGCCATGGATACAGCACAAGCAACTCCAATAATTAAAAATGTACCTTTGGATTTAAATATGTCTACATTAACTAAGGAACTACCTGCAGTATAAAATCTCCTTGTAAATGTCTACGTTGTTATTTCCTTAAGACATAATTTAAATAAGGTTTTATAAAGTAAGGCAGTGAGTTTTTAGCGAGTTAGTCTGTCATGTAGTATATTTTATATTTTACTAGCATGACCGGCGGACGTTGTTCCGCCCTGATAATAAAAAAAAACTTTGTGTAGCGTTAGGTCAATACCTCCTTATAACAATTACGTCACTTTTTATTTACTTGCGTATTCGTTCAAATCTCAACAAAGACTATAGTTATGACGAATTATCCGTACGTGTGACTAGCCCAACTGTCTGAGCAAGTATGCCCAGCATCTAGTCTTTGGTTCAAGTAATGCTAGTGTACAATCAAATGCACTTTCAATTTCTTGTCGTTCAAAATTGTATGGTAAAACTAATTTTAACTTACCTAAAGACAACGGCTCACTGCGGATTTGATCGGTACAAGGTTGTAAAGACGAGAGCAATATAATTTTTAGCTCTTTACTCCAATACAATTGCTTTCTGATTGAACAACTTATAACAGTCCTGTTATCTCCAGCACTGAGAGAAAACACGTGTGATGCAACAAAACCTGATAGTGGTGCGTTTAATACAATATTCTCAAGAATCGTATCTGAAAACAATTTAGTGTATACTTCATCTTCCTTCCATTTGTTTCTGTTTCTACTAGAGGTTGTTAATTGCTTATATCTTATAAGGGTGCATGCTAACCTCGGCTTGGGCTGTTACCTAGGTTATGCAAAAAGAGCGAGGGCCTGAGCTGAGGCGACCGCCAACTGCGTGCTGGGACGTAACTGCCGGTGCTTTTCGGTGACTTGAACCGACTAAAACTCCACGGCAAACCGTAAACCGGATGCGAAACTGCCTCCCAGTCCGCCGAGCCCGCGCCCCCCTCCCCTCCCTTCAACTCTGGGTAACAGAGAGGAAAACACCTCCGTCGCCGCTCCGCCATTGATTTTTTAACGAGGTTTACTCATAATCCACCATTGCCTCTCCGAGGTCCACTCCGTACTAAGCTACCCTATCTCTCTTCCCCCATTTTTTTTTTTAACGTGGAGAGAAAATCCATCATGGACTGTCAGGCCCCCGGGGGAGAGTCCGACCTGAACCGACCACCAGCCTTTGTGCTGCCACGCAGGGGTGGTGCCATTTGGCGACTTTAACCGGCTAAAACTCCACGACAACCAACGCCGCACTATGGGAGTATCCCGGGGTTGCGTTAGCAAGCTCCGCAACACCCCCGGCGGCAGGCGTTTCCCACACCACACCCGACTGAGGCAGTCCGGTTGTGAGACTGCCTCCCAGCCCGCCGAACCCGTGCAATGGGAGTCCAGGCCTCCCGCCCCTTTCCTCCTGGGTTCAGCCAGCAGCGGAGAGGGTAAGCCGCTCCGCCACAGCCCCGCGATTGATTTTTTATTGAGGTTTACTCATCCTCCGCTTCATCCATCCCTTGATCTCCTAACCCTACCTATCTACACAACCTTACGCTCACCTATCCCTTATATTTGCCTACCAACAAAGTAGGTAGCTAACCTAAGCTAAGCTACATATACATACATAGGGTAATTTAAACTAAAATTTTAGAGATTCTTTTAACAGTTCTATTGAAATCATCATTTAGATACTTACCTTTCCACGTTATACGTACATGTCCTTTAGTCTTGCCCTCTAGATTCAGGAACCAGGATAAGTTTAAAGACTCTTTGTCATCATATTCGTAAAATATCACGTCAACGTCGATTTCACTCTTAGTTTGGAGTAGAATATTAGATGATTTTAATCCGTACACGGTGATAGCTGTGGAATTCGATTTAAGCATATGTTTGGCTTAACATGACAAGCTGAAGTAATAATGACTCAGCAGACGCTAACAGACTTTTATGAGCAAAAATATCATGATAAAACCAGTGCAACGTTGTATGACTCTTTGTTAACTTGCCTAGCTGACTCATCATCAGCCTGTGAGAGACCCACTGCAGCGCGACAGGTTTCTTCCTGAATTCGATTTTTCTCGAATTTATACTTATAAATCTACACTAATATTATAAAGGTTTGCTTGTTTGTTAAATGGCGCTAACCTCAGGAACTACTGGTGCTATTTGAAAAATTCTGTCAGTGTTAGATAGCTCATTTATCGAGGAGGGTTATACCTCCATGTTAAGATTAATGGGAGCGGTGCACAAATGAAGAATGTTTCAAAATCGGGTGCTTTTTCCTTTTTGAGAGCTTCCAATGCTTGTTCGCGTTACACCAAAGTAGCTATTCCACGCGGACGAAGTCGCGAGCAGAAGCTAGTTTAATATACACGTATTATACGTATAAGCCTTCCGCAAGAAATTCTCTACATGATAGTGAAAACTGTATAAAAATTCGCTGTGCAGCTATATGGATAAAGGTTACACAATTTTTTTTTAATATTTATGGATGGTGTCCGCATTTATAGGTTCAGTGTCAAGTCTAAGAGAATTGATGATGAGAAATCAAGCTCACCTGTATTCATTAGCCCTTGTCTCAGTACCAAGTGTACTCTTACCACTACGTTCTGATGTTCATCTCGCTTTACAACGCAGTCTATGTATGCGTTCTTGTATGCACTCTTCATTCCAACCCGGGAATGTATCGAAGTGTGCCCGTAAATAAATTCGTTAGGTAGATAAGTATTGTCTGCAAAAATAAAATTTTGTGCGGTGATCCATTTTATAATTGGCAGATATTCTGAATTAGATAGGATTGTTTTGGCGATACTCAAATGTATCTCCTAAGGTATTGCCATCTTACTTCCACATTTTATCTAAGACAGTGTGGCGTTACAATATTACTTTACGTATGTGTGCGTTATCGTGCCATTTGCATTGTCAAAATATTATGTTGGTAACGTATCTACACCTTTTTAGTTATAATATCAATTGATTACATTATGCCTCATGTCGTGTGGTAATGTGCATGGAGATGAAAATCAGTGTTACCAACTTTCAAAACATATTTACCTCTAAAGCGAAAAACAAAACCTCTTAAATTCGTCACGATTTATTGGAAATCACCCCAAAATCAACGCAGAGCGTAATAGATTACGGGTTATAATTCCAACACCCTCCTGTAAGGAGTTTCAGTTCATATGTCCCTAAAGATACCTCTAAAGAAATCCCATCCTTGTTATTTACTCGTTAAGTTTGGGGAGAAAATCCCAGATTTGGGTTCGTGATGATAACACCAATGACTAAGTAAGACCTATAGTGCTGTCGAATCACCAACAGACTTCTGTAGATAGACTTTATATAACGTAATTACTTACTTACAAATGTTTTTGAAATAGCATTTCGGTAATTGTACATCTTCTCGCAATTTTACATTTCTTTAATACAATTTAAAAAAAGCGTGGTGCGGAGTCACGGATGACATCTAGTTTTGTAATAAATACGGTATCTGTTTAAAACTTATGCTGCGAACACTCTGTTTACGAGTGTATCATCTGTACTAATCATTACATAGTATAAAATAAAGTCCCCTACCGCGTCTGTCTGTCTGTCTGTTCGCGATAAACTCAAAAACTACTGAACTGATTTTCATGCGGTTTTCACCAGTGGATAAAGTAATTCATGAGGATCGTTTTGGTATATAATTTGTTAAGGATTTATTTTTAATCAGGGCGGGACAACGTCAGCCGGGCCCGCTAGTTACTAATAATAATATTATAAAGAGGTAAAGTTTGTGAGTTTGTGACGTTGTAGGGGATAATCTCTGGATCTATTGAACCGATTTTAAAAATTATTTTACCAATAGACAGCCACGTTATTTGTGAGTGTCATAGGTTATATATTAACCCGAAAAATAAAAAGACTTGTTTGTGGTAATCGGATTTGCAAAGTAAGTCGGAGAAAAAACGGTGGAACGAAAATGTTTCTTACGAACGCTGACTTAACGATCAGAGATATATGATTGAGTTCTAGAGAAAAGTGGTAGATCTTGATAATGCTTAAAAAAGTGAGGGACAGCATATGTCTACCTTTTATATTTAAGTTACAAAAATTATTTTTTTATAAATGTTATTTATCGCTCAACGAAGTGGGCACGGGTCAGCTAGTAAGGTCTAAATTCGTTTGTAGGAGCTTAAACCCTTATGGGATTGGGCAGTTAAGGGGGTTAAAGCGAGAGTACTATAGAGAAAGAAAAATGTAGAAGTTCCCAAACAGATACTCACTTTCGGCTATTTCGAAACCGTTGTAAACGAATTTCATTCCCTTTCCTAGGCTATAAATACATTCGATGTGAAGTAGTTCTCCTTCACCGTATTTATATTGAATCACAGCGTCATAATCGATTACTGAATCGCTCGGTCGTCTCGCAGTTAATTCATTTTCATTTATTTTTATCACTGGTATTTCTGTTAACCAAATAACTGTTAAAAAAATATATTCTTGATAATTTAATGTATGTCCGCAAAAACTTAGATATGCCGGATCTAGTAAAAGACCAACATAATTTAAATACTAGAAACAACAACAAATTGGGCATTCCATGTTTCAGGCTCACTAAGTCCAAAAACAGTTTTTTATGTAATAATAGTGTTAGGTTTTATAACCAAGTCCCAAAACATATTACCGATTTGCCGGATAGTTAGTTGAAGCGCCATGTCAAGTGTTTTATTTCTAACGGCTATTTATTATAGGGTAGATCAATATGTGAACAATGGTGACGTCTGTGCATCCGCCAAAAAAGATTTTTTTTTTACCATTGGTGGCAAACGAACATGCGGGTCACCTGATGGTAAGTGTTCACCGCCGCCCATGGACACTTGCGACACGAGGAGAATCACAGATGCGTTGCCGGTCCTTGAGTAAGGAGTAGGCGCGTTTCTTGAAAGTTGGTAAATTGTAAAGGTCCGGAACCGCTGCCGCTGAGAGTCCATTCCAGAGAACTGACGTACGCGGAAAAAACGAACGTGAAAACCGTACAGTGCACGACTTCCAACCATCGAGCTGACACTGATTTTTTTTTTGTTATATCTTAGGAGGCATACGAACTGATGGGTCACCTAATGTTAAGCGATCACCGCCGTCCATAGACACTAGCAATACCAGGGGAGTTGCAAGTGCGTTGCCAGCCTTTGTTTGGGGGAAGAGGGAAGGAAGGAGAAAGGGAGGGAGGGGATAGAGGGGAAGCGGAGGTGGACCTCCGGCGTTCTCACTGACCGAATGAAACGCACGAATGCAAGCACTGTTACTTCACGTCGGTATTTCTGTGGGTCGGGTGGTAGTATCCCGGGCGAGGCAACCCATTCAAGCTGAAACCATTAATAGCTTCAGCGTGGCTCTACCACCTACAAAACTGGAATTTCAGTCCGTGATGAGTCGTTCTGTAACGGAACTCAGCAGCAGGTATCAGTTTGAAGAGCTCTCCAGAGCACTCTCTAGCGCAAGGCGACGCAACGTCCCTACGAAGCACCAAAGTGTCGAGCCTTAGGGAAAGGACCTGGTTGCCGATGATTGGAGCTGCTCGACGTTGGATTCGGTCAAGAGGAAGTAGGTGACATTGAGGTCAGTGAGAGCGCCGGATACCCATCTGTTCTTCCCCCCCTCCCCCTTCCCCCCCTCTTACCTCCCCCCGAACACAGACTGGCAACGCACTTGCAACTCCCCTGGTGTTGCTAGTGTCTATGGACGGCGGCGATCACTTACCAACAGGTGACCCGTTTGTTCGTTTCCCTCCTATAGGGTGTGGAGGCGAGGGCCATAGGAGCAACCCAAGCAACACTGGGAAGACATTTCTTGCCAATGTATATAGGATAGTTTGGATTCACAATTGGACCCGGTAAGTGTCGCTACAATCGGGTTCTAGGTTTTTTAAGATTTTTTGCGTCTGGAAATAAAATTGGAACCGGTAATAACCGATTTGGCGCAGACGAAGGCGCTGCATCTATACTAATATTATAAAGGGACTAGCTGTACCCGAAGCTCTGCACGCGTTTTTTTTAAATCGTACTATAGAATTATAAAATTTTGAGATTATGTACAATTATAGAAATGCTCTTTAAAGTACTTTAAAGCTCTTTGTAAGTACGACACGCACGCCACTTACAGTAACATGTAACGTGTACATCTATATCTATATCTATCTATACATATAATAAAAATGAAGTGTCTGAAGTGTCTGAATGAAGTGTCTGAAAATATTTTTTTTTTACCGATTGGGTATGAAAGTATACACGTAACTGATAACAAAAATGCAATTTTTAAATTTTTTGTCTGTCTGTCTGTCTGTTTGTTTCGGCTAATCTCCGAAACGGATGGACCGATTTTGACGGGAATTTCACTCGAAGATAGCTGAAATTACAGCGGGTTACTTAGGCTACTCCAAATTAAACCAGCTATTAACCGTGGCTTTGCCTGCAACACTATCTTTAAAACGGTTCAACCGATCTGCACAGAACTTTCACTGGCAGATAGCTGACCAAATAAAAAGTAATTCAAGTAATTTTAGTTTATACTAGCTGTTAACCGTGGCTTCGCCCGTAGTGTTATATCCAAAACGGTTTGACCGATCTACACGAGACTCACTGATAGATAGCTGATCTTATAAAAAGTAATTTAGGCAATTTTAATTTATACTAGCTGTTAACCATGGCTTCACCCGCAGCACTATCTCCAAAACAGTTCGACCGTTTTTTACGGAACTTTCACCGGCAGATAGCGGACATTATTAAAAGTCATTTAGTCTATTTTAATTTAGACTAGCTGTTAATCGTGGCTCCGCCCACAGTGCTATGTCCAAAACGTGGGACTTTCACTGGCAGATATCTGACCTTATAGGAAGTAATTTAAGTTATTCTATTTTAGACTAGCTATTACCCGCGACTTCGTCCGCATGAAATTTAGCAAAAATATGTTGTTCACTGTACACATGTGCATAAAATGTGTGTTTTACTGGACCCTAAGAATAAATATAATTGAAATTCATATATCTGTATCTATGTAATTTGAATTATATTGTCTTTTTGGTCATTTTGGCGGCCATTTTGTTATATTTACCGCAATTTCGTCTACTTAACTCAGTAACCATAGTAACATATAAGAATATTGTATCGAGTTCAATGAGGAATATTTGAATTATCGAATATTAAAAACTGCTTAGACAGACAGAAAGTATTATATCTTGATTTATATTTATGCAAGATTTCAAGACGTCAGCTCATTCATTGTATACAATTCAATATTATAATTATTAATAGGAAATTTAAAGGTAGAACGGGTATTTCTAAAGAGATAAAATAAAAAGACCATAAACGTATTACTTATTGACAATATGGGCATATTATATCATCATAATAACATCTTTAAGTCATTGTTTCATTAGTTATTTATACAGTGTAAGTGAGCACTGAGGTAGTTATATGGTGGGTTAAGGTTCCAAATACGTTGCCGATGATAAACCTCATTTGACACACTGTTAGTATTTATATATCTAATGTATACGTTACATGTCACTGTAGGTGGCGTGCGTGTCGTACTTACAGTTGTTTTTAAAGAGCATTTCTATAATTGTACATGGTCTCACAATTTTTCCTTTAATACAATTTAAAAAAACGCGTGCGGAGCTGCGGGTACAGCTAGTTAGATATATAAATACTTAACAGCGTGCCAAATGAGGTTTGTCATCAGCAACATATTTGGAACCTTAACCCACCATATAACTACCTCAGTGCTCACTTACACTGTATAAGGAACTAATGAAACAATAACTTAAAATATTATAATAAAGATTACATTAACATTACATTTACTATACATTGCTATTATAATTAAGATTTTGTGACTATACAAAAAATAAACGCTTATCTGTTCCGCAAGAAATTGTAATATGGAACTCTTTACGTAATATGTTTATAATAAAAGATCTTATTAGAAAGACCTCTATATCATTAATGTTATTAATAATTATAATGTCGAATTGGAAACAATAAGCTGATAATTATTTATCTTATTAAAAATAAAGAATAAGTGGAAATCTTGCTAAATTTCATGCAGACAAAGTCGCAGATAACAGCTAGTCTAAAATAGAATAACCTCAATTACTTTTTATAGGGTTCGCTATCTACCAGTGAAAGTCCCGTGAAAATCGGTCTAACCGTTTTGGTGATAGCACAACGGGCGAAGCCACGGTTAACAGCTAGTCTAAATTAAAATGAAATAAATTACTTTTCATAAGGTCCGCTATCTGCTAGTGAAAGTCCTGTGAAAATCGGTCTAACCGTTTTGGAGAAAGCACTGTGAGTGAAGCCACGATTAACAGCTTAGTATAAACTAAAATTGCCTAAATTACTTTTTGTAAAGTCAGCTATCTGTCAATGAAAGTCTCGTGAAAACCAGTCTAGCCGTTTTGGAGATAGCACTGCGAGCGAAGCCACGGTTAACAGCTAGTATAAACTAAAATTGCTTGAATTACTTTTTATAAAGTCAGCTATCTGCCAGTGAAAGTAGGGTGAAGATCGGTCAAACCGTTTTGGAGATAACACTATGGGCAAAGCCACGGTTAACAGCTAGTATAAACTAAAATCACTTGAATTACTTTTTATAAGGTCAGCTATCTGCCAGTAAAAGTCTTTTGCAGATCGGTTGACTCGTTTTGGAGATAGCACTGTGGGCGAAGCCACTGTTAACAGCTTAGTATAAACTAAAATTGCCTAAATTACTTTTTGTAAAGTCAGCTATCTGTCAATGAAAGTCTCGTGAAAACCAGTCTAGCCGTTTTGGAGATAGCACTGCGAGCGAAGCCACGGTTAACAGCTAATATAAACTAAAATTGCTTGAATTGCTTTTTATAAGAATAGATATCTGTCAATAAAAGTTTCGTGAAGATCGGTCTCACCGTTTTGAAAATAGTACTGCAGGCGAAGCCACGATTAGCAGCTAGTTTAAATTAAAATAGACTAAATTAATTTTTATGATGTCCGCTATCTACTAGTGAAAATTTTGTGAAAATCGGTCCAACCGTTTTGGAGATAACATTGCGGACGAAGCCGCGATTAATAGCTAGTCTAATTTAGAGTAACCCGCTGTAAATTCAGTATCTGCCAGTGAAATTTTGGTCGAAACCGGTCCAGCCGTTTTGGAGAATACCCGGAACAAACAGACAGACAGACAAAAATTGCACTTTTGTTATCAGAAGGGTGTATGCTCTTTCATATCTAATCAGTCAAAATGTTTTATTTTGATATTACATACAGACACTTCATTTTATTATATGTATAGGTAAAGTTTGTGACGTTGTAGGGGGTAATCTCAGGAAGTACTAAACAGATTTTTCCTAAACTAAACTAAACCGAATTCTTTTACCAATAGAAAGCCACGTTATTTGTGAATGTCATAGGCTATATATCATCACGCTAAGATAAATAGGAATGGAGCAACAATGAATAATGTTTTAAAAGCGGGTTTTTTTTCCTTTTGAAAGATTTCGCTGCGTGTTAGCCCAAAATAACTATTCCATGCGTACGAAGTCGTGGGCAGATGCTATTAATTAATTATATTATCTATACTAATATTATAAAGAGGTAAAGTTTGTGAGTTTGTGGGTTTGTGGGTTTGTGACGTTGTGACGTTGTGGCGTTGTAAGGAGTAATCTCAGGAACTACTGGTCCGATTTGAATAATTCTTTCAGTGTTATATAGCTCATTCATCGAGAATGGTTGTAGGCTATATATCATCACGCTAAGGCCAGTAGGAGAGGAGCACAGATGAAAAATGTTTCAAAATCGAGATGTTTTTTTTTTGAGAGCTTCTGCTGTGCGTCAGCATTAGCCTAGAGAACTATTACTACGCGGACGAAGTCGCGGGCAGGGGCTATAATCTATATACTAATATTATAAAGAGGTAAAGTTTGTGAGTTTGTGACGTTGTAGGGGGTAATCTCAGGAACTACTAAACCAATTTCTTTTACCAATATAAAGCCACGTTATTTGTGAGTGTCATAGGCTATATATCATCACGCTAAGGGCAATATGAGCGGAGCTACAATGAAAAATGTTTTAAAATCGGGGCTTTTTTTGCTTTTGAGAGCTTTCGCTGCGTCTTAGCCCAAAATAACTATTCCACGCGTGCGAAGTCATATTATAAAGAGGTAAAGTTTGTGAGGTTGTAGGGGGTAATATCTGGGGAGTCGGAGAAAAATGGTCGAACGAAAACGTTTCTTACGAACGCTGCCTTAATTATGAGATATATATGATTGAGTTCTAGAGAGAAGTTGTAGCGAAGTGGGCACGGGTCGGCTAGTAATAAAATAAACGTTGCAAAATGAATACCGTATTTTAATATATATAATGTTGAACACACATATGTTATATATATCGCGGGACCCACTATTGACCTGCGATATCGTACTATTGACTATATCGGGGGTGTCACTAATGACCTCAAACTCTATTGGCTGAAGTTATTGACTGTTCATTATTTACCACGATGTGAGGCGCCATGGTTGGAGGTATCGAGTGTTCGTGTATCTTAATCTCTTAAAAGACGATCGATGATTAGATGCTGGGCATACTCGCTCAGACAGTTGGGCTAGTTACACCTACGGATAATTCGTCGTAACTATAGTCAATGTTGTGTTTCTGTATCGGTTAATGTTATGATGTATTGTTTTATGTATTGGGAGAGTAGAGTTAAAATACCGAATTCCTGGAACTTTGTTTTTAATGAATGTACTTAACTGAAATTTAATGCACAAATCCCAAATAAAGCACGCTATAATAACCACTATCGCTATAATTCTATGGCGCGTACATGTTTACAGAAGTGCTATTGGAGGAGAGCACATATGGTGTTGTGGTTCACTGTTTAATCACTGTAATGCTTGTGTCTCATAATATTACGAGTGTCCTCGTGATGGCAGGTCTTTTTCTAAGCCCGTCTGGCTGGTAGATGTGTTCCGGCAGCTGCACTTGAGAGCCAATCTGTCTAGGTTTAGCGAGTTTACCATAATAGATCACATCGTCACTTATCACCAGATGTGATTAAACGTTAAAAAAAAGTATTTTAAAAAGAGTCAAGGCAGTCATAAGGATTGCCGATAAAAGTTTCTTATCTTTGCCGTGCCGTGAAGCTATGGAACAATCTCCCGGCCAGTGTGTTCCCTCCTTCCTATGACATGGGGTCCTTCAAGCGCAACGTGAAGAGATACTTACGCAGGCGGGCAAGACAGCGGCGACCGGCGATGGATAGTATGTCTCTCGGTAGTCGCCATTGTTTTTGGATTGTACTGTGCTTACCATCAGGCACAGTACAGTCATTTTGCCGAGATACGATAAAAAAAAAAAAAAAAAAGTGGAAACTCAAAACAATGAAATAACTGTGTTCTCTTTTAACTTTTTGAATGAATTATTTAAGTTTCATCATTTGTATACTGAAATTATTAACATTTAGTCTGGTTTTCACATCTATATACATATACAGAATATTTATATACAATTTTATACAGTTTACTAATTAATCAAACATACAGACCGCGAAGGTCTCGCGGCAGGCCCAAAAAACGCTGGCTGGACGGGGTGAAGGCGGACATAAAGGCGAATAACCTCACAAAAAAGGATGCCGAAGACCGGACAAAGTGGAGAAAGCTAAGTAGGAAAGCGGACCCTGGCACCAGGCCGGGAAAACGCTAGGAAGAAGAAGAAGAAGACAGACCATGTCTGTACAATCTCAATACATAACATCTATATTAAACATAAACAGTCCGCTATACTACGAGTCGTTAGTATAGCGCAATAGCGCAGTATCGCAGTATCGCAGATCAATAGTGGCTCCCCGATATGGTCAATAGCGCGGTATCGCAGGTCAATAGTGGCTCCCCCGATATAATATAAATAGCGACTCACGTTACTTTTCTTACTGGAGCATCAACTTCAACAATTATTGATGTTAGATCATTTTCATTTACAAGAAACATGTTGTTGCCAAAGCATTTGTAAATATTCTGTGCAATATCGTATGTTATTTTAATTCTGATGTTATTGTTCTCTGGAAAGAAATTTGAATTAATGCATTTTGTAGTATCTGTGGGGAAGAACTGTCTACGTAGATTTATTTAAAAACCGAACACTGGTCACATTATATCACACTGATAGAATATACCCTTGTTTATACATTACTAGCGAATCCGAAGGACGTTGTCCCGACCTGATAATTAAAAAAACCTAGACTTTGACATTTTTTTCTTCGATTTGACTACGCTATTGGCCTTGTAGGGCCTTTACAGCTTCACTGGACTACTAAGGCGAACGCTTAAAGCACTCAGCCGATTTTATTCAGACAACTAGCTCAAGGGTGCGTGGCACACCTCGGCTTAGGCTGTTGTCGATATCGCGGATCTGACCTAGCTAAACTATTCTAAGCTATTCATACATATATTCTCATATGTATATCGGATGTGACTTGACCTTGATATTCCTCATGAATCAGTTTATCAAATGGTCAAAATCGTGGAAAAATTCGTTGAGTAGTTTTTGAGTTTATCGCGAAAAGACAGGCAGATAGACAGACGTGGCAGAGGACTTTGTTTTATAATACATAGTTATTTTACAGTTTTACCGAATATATACGACTACTAGTACTTGCGCGTGGTTCCGCTTTTTAATCAGTCATTATTTTCAACTTGTTATTTTACTTGATATTATTAAAATAGGAGTATATTTTATGGCTTACAATACTGTTTATATATATAAAATCATTAGCTGAATGTATGTAAGCGCATCACTTCAGAACGGTTGCACGAATTCTATACCTTTTTTGTTGTTTGTAACTGTCGGATATTGTGCGAAAGGAAATGTTTGAAAAATCTTAGGAAAAAGCTAAAAATTTATGTTAAAAAATGTTCATATAAAAGTGAGTGACTGAGACAGAAGACAGTCGGGATATCTTCGACAAAATATTATAAAGCTGGAAGCTTTGTTTGTTTGGTTGAACGCGCTAATCTCAGGAACACTTCGAAAAATTCTTTCAGTATTAGATAGCTCATTTATCACGGTTGTCTATGGCTAATAGGAGCACCAATGAAGAATGTATCAAATTCGGGTTTTCTATCATTTCCAGAGCTTTACGCTGCGTGTTAGCGATAGCCCAAAGAAACTACTCAACGCGGATGAAATCACGGGAACAGCTAGTCTTCAATAATACTGACATTCAGTTGCCATGTTATTTCATTACATGATCGTATTGTAAAAGGAGGATTTGCTATTATTTTCATCGTTAGAACACACGTGCGAAGCCGGGCCGGGTAGTTAGTCATACAAAAATACAGTTCGAGATTCGTGAATTGAATATATTTTGTTTAAAGACTCACTACGGTGCTGTTCAAGTATTTTTTTAAATATCTGTACGCTGCAGTGATCTCTACATATAAACTGGACTGCATACCATTTTACTATAGAAAATGTGTCTCGATTTTTCCAGAATTAAAAAAATACTACGCATCTTGAAGTAAGTTATCCTTGAACAATAATTGCTATACGATATAGCAAGCGATATTAATATAAATCACTACATAATATAAAAGAAAGTCATCTGTCACGTCTGTCTGTCTGTTCGCGATAAACTCAAAAACTAGTTAACGGATTTTCATACGGTTTTCGCCAGTATGTACTGGTGATAAGTAATTCATGAGGAAGGTTTGGGTAAATTATTTATCAAGGTTTTTTTCTTATCAGGGCGGGGCAACGTCCGCTGGGCTCGCTAGTAAATACAAATGATCCCAGCAGTGAGTGTGAATAATAAAATATAAATATCTACCAGCTTCACATAAAATCCAAATAATAGAAAACAACACTAATACAATTCTCTTCATGTCTGATGCAAAGCACACTCTTCCAACAATTACTGGGTAATATTATAAAATGTTTGTCGATTAAAATATTATGATTCATTTAATATAAATAGTGTTGTCATCGACTTATCGACATTCGGGAAAATGAAACATTTTTATCGAAAAGCGTCGTCACTTCACGTCGAATTACCGTAATGGCTAAGAATAAGGCCTACAAATCTGACCAGAGAAGTTACTGTTGCCATCAGTATAACACCACACCATCCACCGTTTGTAGGTGGTAGAGCCACGCTGAAGGTATTACAGGTTTCAGCATGAATGGGTCGGCTCGCCAGCGGTACTAACACTTGACCCACAAAAACACCGACGTGAAGTAACAATGCTTGCATTGTTGCGTTTCGTTCGGTAAGTGAGAGCGCCGGAGGACAATCTCCCTTCCCCCTCCCCCCAAACACAGGCTGGCAATGCACTTGCGACTCCTCTGGTGTTGTTACGGTCTATGGATGGTGGTGATCACTTAACATCAGGCGATCCACCCGCTCGTTTACCTCCTATGACATAAAAAAACACAAAATGGACTACACTAAATTAACCATAAGCTTCTGCCTTCTGGCAGGATCTTGTCATGTAGTGGCTTTTTTATTTGACGTTATATTGTCTTATATTGATAGTCTCTTGAGTTGAGATATTCTCCAGTATATTTTTGATAATTTAATGTATATCTTCAAAAACTTAGATGATTTAGATTTAGTAAAAGACCGACATAATTAATATAAATACTAGAAACAATAACAAACTTCTCACCCCATGTTTCAGGCTCACTATGTATCACGCAAAGTACATGTCGGCCGTCTCCTTCGGACACCAGACCTTTGCAATGGGAAGATAGCCCCCCCGACTCATCTTCCCTAGGTGCGGTTACGGTGGCGGGAAGAGGCGGGCAAACAGCCACCTCATCCTGCCGGTTTTCCGTTGGTAGAGAGGGTCGCTTAGAAGGAAGTCGTCGCGCCTTGTTGGTGGAGGCCACAATATTCCATACATTGTTGACCATGGCTTTCACGACGCTCGGCAGCGAGAGATTACGACCCACCGCCGCAGCCAGAGTGCGGCGTTGCTCCTCCCACACAGCACACTCAGACAGTGTGTACTGCGTGGTGTCCGGTTGAACGTCGCACTCTTGGCATACGGCGGTACCCGTGCCCGGTCAGCACCTGCACCAGACGGAACGTCAGGGAATCCCACTTCCGATTACACCAATCCGGCAGTACCGGGCGGACGACGCCGATAGTAGTTCTACCGTACCGCACCTCCGTCAGGTCCTGTCTCCACCTATCCATCCTCACTCGCCTTTCCTTTTTCTTCTTCCCTCTGTTTCCCCGGGAGCTAGAGGCTACCCCATCCGTTTTTTAACCTATACTAGTATACGGCGGCAAGCACCTCCGCCTCTGGCTCCCAGGGAAGGAAGCCGGCAAGCTCCATGGCCGCCGCCGAGAACACTGTTCGGTAGCCTCGTATCACCCTCAATGCCACGGTGAGCTGTGCAGCTCGCAGCGCACGAATATTGGTGGCGTTGACCATCTACTCAGTTTGTTCATACCGCGAATGTATGGTACATTCGAAACCTATTGAAACAGCTCAAAGAAAATTTAAAAAAATTCTATGTTATAAACATGGTGATGGTGGCAGCGTCTCTTACTATGACAGAATAAATAAATATTATATTACATTATTACACGCGCAAAGAAATCAACATGATCTAGTATTTCTTCACAAATGACTGCACGATTATATCTCATCTTCCTCCTTGCTAGAGTATTTAAATTTTAACACCATTGTGGCACGGCAAATTGACTGCACTATGCCTGATGGTAAGCACAGTATAATCCAAAAACAATGGCGATCACCGTCGCCGCTGTCATGCCGGCCTGCGAAAAGCTGGATATGCACAGGCTGATGTCGAAACACGACCCGCAGAAGCAAATCACTATGACGGCATTTTTCACCATATACAATGTATAATACATGGTGGTTGCGACCCAGTCAGGCTGTAAAACCCTACCACTCCGCTTTCGCCATAGCCTCGTTCGTTATTCAGCAGGGTGCACCACGTGCAGGTGAGGTTGGCTTGGGTGTTTCAAGCCTTATGATGTTATGCGACACCCCTTACACCCCGAAATCGTTTCGATTATCGTTTTCCTAAAATATTTATCCTAAAACTTACATGAATAATACTTTTAACTACAATCCAATTGGACATATGACTCGTTTGTATATTGAGCTCGCATCCAAACACGTCTCTTTAGACATATTTGACCACCGAGCTTTTAAATTCGAAAGGACAGTTAAACACATTTTATATCCGTGACTATTTAAATCTTGTTTCCTTTTCCATAGTTTAGTTTTTCATAAATAATTTCATTCTCATTTATTCTTATTCTATTTTTGTCTTTGTTAAATGTTTATCAATATTTACTGTTACATAATTTTTTCATTATTGTTAACTAGCGGGCCCGGCAGACGTTGTCCCGCCCTGATTATAAAAAAATATTGAACAAATTATATATCAAAACGTTCCTCGTGAATCACTTTATCCACTGGTGGAAACCGCATAAAGATCCGTTTAGTAGTTTTTTAATTTATCGCGAACAGACAGACAGACAGACGCAGTAGGGTACTTTGTTTTATTCTATGTAATGGTAGTGTAAGTAGTATCGATGTGATAAAGCGTTGTAGGTTTTCATTCTAGTATACTTCTTCCTATTATTGTTATTATATGGGTTATATATCATCGGACTGCTAACTGTTGCATGATGCATATTTTTAAATAAATAAATTACAATTTAAATAATTTTCACTACTTACTTTGACTTCATTACTATAACTGAATTAAAAATTCAAAAAAAGAATTTATTTACAGGCTTTATAACAGGTTGGTGGTAGAGCCACGCTGAAACTATTACTGGTTTCACCATGAATGGGTCGGCTCGCCCGGGGTACTACCACCCGACACACAGAAAACCGACGTGAAGTAACAGTGCTTGCATGTAGCTACCGAGAATGTCATCCTCTCTGGTAGACTGGCTGAAACTTTTGTAAATATTGTAAATAGAATATCGTTCAAACAATTGAACAAATAAATGAAATGTCGCATGTCTGTATATATACCTTTTATGATAATTTTAATAAACAGTCTATTTTACACTCTCCAAGTCTTATTATTACGCTGTCCGTGTTAGTCTGGAATGTTCTAGTAGTGAGCCGAAGCTCCTACACATTGTTGCGTTTCGTTCGGTCAGTGAGAGCGCCGGAGGCCCACATCCCCTTCCCTTCCCCATTCCCCTCCCCCCTAACCCTTTCTCCCTCCCCCCAACACAGGCTGCCAACGAACTTGCGACTCCCCTGGTGTTGCAAGTGTATATGGACGGTGGTGATCGCTAACGTCAGGTGACCCAACTGTTCGTTTGCCTCCTATGATATAAAAAATAGAATAGATTATTGAAGCTAAAATGCATGAGAGAGTCACTAACGACGACTTAACAACTCAAAAATGCTCAGTACATTAACACTATTAAGTTGATGTAATCTTCCAATAAACCCAACCCCATGAAACGTTGCAATACCTTGTAAATTATAATGTAGTAGGTGTAGTGCAGAGTTGTAGTGGACAAGAAATGATGAGAAACAAAAACTTCCTTAAAAATTCTAACAACGAGACCACTATCGGTGTTATTACAAAAAAGTTAAATACATATTGAACTCTGGCTTTAAAAAGGTCTCATATTAAATGCACCGCGGTCGCTGAATGTTCGCCATCTTGCTTTTTTGTCTCGCTTTGGTTACGTTAGGTTAGACTTGTGAAAAAGGACAACGCGAACTTGCCTCGGGCGAGCGCGGTGCATTTATTAGGAAACTTTTTTAAACCAAGTATTTAATACGCATTTAACTTTTTTGTAATAACACGGTATATGTTGAAACTCAAACTTTGTAATAATAACCTACTGGATAATAACGGATATAATCTATACTCATATTATAAAGCTGAAGAGTTTGTTTGCTTGAACGCGCTAATCTCACGAACTACTGGTCCGATTTGAAAAAATAGTTTAGTGTTAGATCGATCATTTATCGAAGAAGGCTATAGGCTATATATCTATGCTAAGGCATTACCTAGCTTTCAATAAACAGAATTGATTACCAAAATAGGGAGCAGGTGAACAGTAACCGCTGCGTCAACAGACATTATAGTTTTGACGACGTTTGCCGAATTTTCGGTAATCGATACACCGCCGAAACTATCAATTGCGTAACCACACTAAACTGCAACACATAAAGTCATACTATTTTGATGCAATAAATACCAATGACACCATGAATTTTACGTGTTATGGAAAATAACTCTATAAAAGAAAGCGCTTGTAAAAATTTGCGGGGTGGTAGGGTGTCTGTACCCGACTGGATCGCGACCACCGTACACCAGGTGGAACACCCGCCATAGTGGCACGTTTGGGCGTGTCGCGTTCCGGGATCAGCCGGTGTATATCCAGCAACCGGGGGGGGCTGCTGTCCCTGACTGGGTCGCTTTCAGGCCGGCATGACAGCGGCGACCGGCGATGGATAGTATGTCTTTCGGTGGTCGCCATTGTTTTTGGATTGTACTGTGCTTACCATCAGGCACAGTACAGTCACTTTGCCGAGCTACAATAAAAAAAAAAAAAATCTTTTTTAATTTAATAATATCATAAACTAGCTTCTGCGCACGACTTCGTCCACCTGGAATAGTTACTTTGGGTCAACGCAAACACGAAGCGAAAGCTCTCGAAAGGAAAAAATCCCCGATTTTGTAACATTCTTCATTGGTGCTCCGCTCCTATTGGTATTAGCGTGATGATATATAGCTTATAGCCTATATAATGTAAGTATTATTTAAAAATATTTTAACCTTCTACGTAAACGAAGCCGCGAAAGTTTGCGTTAGCCCAAAATAATTTATCCACGCGGGCGAAGTCGCGGGCAGAAGCTAGTAATAAATAATCCAGAATTATATCATGTTTACAAGTAAACTCATACCTATATAAAATACTTTTATATCCAACCACAAATGAGGATGAGGATACTTTATATATTATTGTTATTCGAAATAGAACAAACAAAACAATTGAGTTTATTTGACCAGGCGTAAAAACATTAATCTTTTTAGCCAATAACTAGCGCCACCTGAAATCTAAAGGTAGAATTAACATATGTTTAATGGATTTGTAAGTTGATGATACTAAGTAATGAGAAGATTATTTTTAGTTATTATTAGCTGTGCCCGCGACTCCGTCCGCGTGGAACCTAATATAAAAGAAACACTGACCTATAAAATCATCTCAGTATATTCAGTCCATTTATTTATCTACTTCTCTCTCGTACTTAAGTCGCGTCATCATTGAAATTACAGTAACTTTTGATAGAGTAAACCGAATTTAATGAAACAAAGACTAAATGTTACTCGACGATATGTTTTTGATTTTATAGTGAGGTAATATCGTGTACATAGTACTTTAGCAGTGATGCGTATTCAAACAAACAGACAGACAGACTAACATTTATAAAATGATTGAAATGTATTTTATTACTTATTCCAAGACACCTTTTTTTTCTCCATGCGGAAATCCCTAACGGATATCCATCTCGCGGGGCAGCAGAGGATGGATATGCCCGAGATTTTAGATAGATATTCAAAGAGAATGGCAAATTTTTTTTTCACAAAAATCTAATATGTACAGACACGTTAGATTTACATTCGTATTATATGTATAGATAGAAGTAAATAGATAAATATTGAAGATGTATAGAAGATAGATAGATTATAAAAGGTAAAGATAAGGAGAACTGTTTCATATGGCCGATATTTTGAAAAAGTGTCCAGGTCTAACCAATAAACAACAGTTCCAAAACCCTCCAATATGGCGCTAGCGTAGGCAACGTGTGTAAGAAATAATCTTGTAAAAATAACCTAGAATTACTGCTGTGAAAAAAACTAGAGAGTGATAGAATTTTTGTGAACGTTAAATAATGCATTTAATGGTTTTTTTATTATTACTATTATAAAACCTTTTGGAACGAAGTTCCTTACGGTAGGCTTGGAGGAGATAGGGATTTTGCTGCGCGACCGAACTGAAAAAAATGTGATAGTAAAACCGTAAGAAAAAGTCCGTGGAATAAAACCGTTAAATGAGACGTGCGCAGGCGCGACAGTCGTATACACAAGCGAGTAGTGTATAATACCTTTCTCTTTCTCCTTCTTTCTTTTCGTTCTCTCATCCCTTCTCTCTCTATTACCACAATAAGAATTACTTATAATAATAATAATAATAAACTTTTTTTGTAATTATTTCTATTTCTATGTAATTTTATGTTGTCAAACAAAAATAAAGAGACATATTTTGTTATTTTAATTGATAATTTGAATTAAGATTTTTTTTTATTTTACGTAATTTATTATTTCCTAAAATACTGAAATTCCTAAATACTTTCCTGTACTTAAATAAAAACTAGTCAGCAAAATTTAAGAGAAAAATCAAGAAAACCTACATAAAATTGAGCACGATTTTTTTTTTGCAAATTGTTTCGATTCTACATTAGCCGAAGGAACTTCGTTCCTACCTGGTGTCCCACGACACCACATCTTTTTTAAATAATTAACTCTGTTGTTACTGTAGCGCGATTTTAATTTGACGAATTCTGACTAGACACATTTTCACACTCGGAGATCGTATAATACTTATTATATATACTCTTTAGAGATGGTTCTCCTTACTCCATCCACTCCATCGTTATTATGATTCACATTTATAAACTCTTTAAAGCGCCATCTATGGAGCATTGTGTGGACTAAGTATTTATAACAATAGTATACTACTAAACCGTAAAAACTACGAACCCCATAAACCTACAGATGGCGTATAACATGTGATTTAAGCGTAAAAGTTGAATTTCATTGCACGGTTACATTATGGAGGCAAAAGATAAATTAGCCGCTGGATAGTTGGATAAACAAACACTAAGCAATCACTAGATATGAAAGTATAGCAATTTTAATATAATTATGTCGCGATAAATATATATCAATTGTATTTGCATTTATGCTATATATTTCTCCAGTAAACGACTTCGTTTTTATTAATTACATCTAAGGACTTCTATAAATAAACGTTGTCGATTCATCTTATTCCACACCTCCCATTCCTCATGAAAGTACCACGATCATAGGAAACTCAATCGGCTATATATTCATAAAAGAACATCCGCCATCGATTCGTTCGCCGACATTCGTCGATTATGTTTCGAGCTCCTTTTTTGTATGGGAAACTTCTGAATAATTTAAAATTCTGATCGACAACCTTTTTGTGCGACGATGCTGGGGGGTAAGCACCGTTTCGGTTAGAGTGTTAAAAACACCGGTTCTCGTTCGATCACCAAAGTTAAGCAACGTCCGTTGCGGTCAGTACTTGGATGGGTAACCGCCTGGGAACAGCGCGTCACGTTGGCTTACTGTGTCGGTTAGAGTGTTGAAAACACCGGTTCTCGTCCGATCACCGAACTTAAGCAAAGTCAGGCGCGGTCTGTACTTGGATGGGTGACCACCTGGGAACACCGCGTTACGTTGTCTTACTGTGTCGGTTAGAGTGTTGAATACACCGGTTCTCGTCCGATCACCGAAGTTAAGTAACGTTGGGCGCGGTCAGTACTAGTGTGAGTGACCGCCTGGGAACACCGCGTCACGTTGACTTGCTGTGTCGGTTAGAGTGTTGGAAACACAGGCTCTCGTCCGATCACCGAAGTGTGATCACCGTTTGTGGCATCGTAGCCAGGTGCACCAATTCCCGCCAAACCCATGGCCGACCCCTGTGGAACCCCTCTCCTGGTGGCACGTCGGACCGTCCGCCCGTTGCCGTCCACGTAGGCAACCTCTATATCTTAGAGATACACTTCCAACAGCCGCTGCAGGTACGGGGCCACTCCGAAATAACGGAGCGCCTCCCGTATAACTCCGTGCGGCAGACTGTTGAAGGCATTGGCGATGTCCAAGGACACCGCCAAAACCCTCCCACCCTGGGAGGTCGCCTCTGTGGACAGCAACTTTAGGAGGCACAGGGTGTCTATCGTAGAACGCCCTGTCCGGAAGCCGAACTGCGCGTCCGCTAGATTAGGCCCCACTCCCTCCAGGTACTGGATGACCCCGGAAGAGACAATCCTATCCAAGGCCTTCCCTCCTTCGACATCAGGCAGAGCCGTCCGAGCTTCCAGAGCTTCGGGAACTGCCCGACCGACAGACATTTGTCGAAAAGATCCTGAAGCCACCCCCCTAGATGGCCCAACACCAGGCCGAACACCCGACCAGGGACCCCATCTGGGCCGGGCGCTCTCCGCCTGTAACGTTATTTATTGGCCTGACGGGAACCTTCACGACTTCATGGTCTACGCCATGTTTCGAACTTAAACTATATTATAACTAAACTATTCAAGTTTCCGATTTAATATATTATAGGAGTACCAGGCTACCAGAGATCTCAAGCGGTAGTCACCTAGAACATTTCAATGTACCCCTGACAAAGTAAATAAAACAACAATGAGAGATATTCAACTTTGAAGTGCAACGAATAGTACTAGGAATGCAGAAAATTGAAGAAACAAATTATTAAATTACAAATATCTTTTACATTGGGTTCTCTAGTGATATTTTGTTGTTCTGCCGAGTCGGTAACGAGATGATACATTCGTGCAAGAATAAAACATGACGCCTATACATATAGTGGTACTTGTGTTCTAGCCGCTACTGTTGACTCTACTTCAGATGAGTTAATATCAATTTACGATTACCTTACTTCGTGTTTACTCGTGTAAGCACTCCAATTCGCAACACAAAGGAATCGACTGATACTCGCCACAAACTAAGATATGCAGATACTTCACTGCACATAATTTAGGTACATTAATTTACACATCTATATTTTCTAACTAATTGGACTGACTAACAAACAAACAATCGTTTTTTTCTACTACGCCTTTACGTTACAATACGAACTCATCATTCTAATTTCTCATTTTTGGCATCAGCAGTTTCGGTTATGTCTTGATTTATTAATGATATATACTTAGTCATAGTTTGTACATAATAGCCATTGTTCTATCAAAATAAACGTGAAATGTTACATTTATTAATTACTAGCTGTGCCCGCGACTTCGTCCGCGTGGAACCTTATGTACATAAAAGTGACTAATAAAGTCACCTGAATGTATTAAGTCTTATTACTTATCTACTTTTCTCATGTACTTAAGTCGCGTCGTCACTAAAATTGCAATAACTTTTAATAGACCAAACCGATTTTAATGAAACAAAAACTAAATGTTATTCAAATATATGTTATATTACATCGAAAGTGTCTGCACTGTTTAGATTTTTGAAAAAAAAACTGTTCTAGGTGTCTAGGAATAAGTAATTAAATAATTTTCAATCATTTTTAGAAATGTCTCTCTGTATGAACACGCATCATTGCTAAAGTACTGCGTTCACAATAAAATATTTTCATGAAAATCGTAAAGCATGTCTTTATTAGTCACTTTTTTGTACATAAGGTTCCACGCGGAGGAAGTCACGGGCAAAGCTAGTTGTTAATAAGTGTCAATTATTAATTATTTTATACTTTTTTACTGTAAACCTTTTTTATTGTAAACCTCATAAGTGGCCAACCAATCGAATGATCGTATCTTACACAACCCGTCGAGTATCAGTATGATACGTGTAGTACTGTGAACATGCTGTTGTGAATGCGCTATGGCAACACCACAGCCGCGAGCCGTGGCTGCTTCGTTCAGCTAGTTTAAAATTAATTTTTACATTGCACTTGAAGCTTCGGACAGACCTCTTTGTGAGCCACTTAAGACTTTTTCATCTGGATTAAAGAATAATATAACTGTAATACGTTTATTCTGACCTGTTAGATAATTGTTAAAAGAGAAAAGTACTTACATATTTTAACAAAGGTAATTGTTATATTTCGTTGATTACATTATTAAAAATACATAGATAAAGATAACGCACAGGGCTAAAGTTAGAATTACTTACATTATCTATACTGCTAGAAATATTAGGTATTTACCTATGAAATTGCCGTTTTGTATGAAAAAATTTAAACGATTTTTTTTTCATGTATTTTTTATTTGTATTAATCGAAGTAATCACCCATGCAATCAATGCATCATTACCAACGCAGTGGCAGTTTATTGATGCCCTTCTTAAAGAAATCAGCTGGACGGGAGGCAACAAATTCTTCAAAGGCATTTTGTACTGCCTCTCGGGTATTGAATTTTTTTCCCGCCAGGGAGTTCTCCAAATTCTGGAAAAAGTAGTAGTCTGTAGGCTCAAAGTCTGGTGAGTAGGGCGGATGACGGAGAACTTCCAACCCCAATTCTTGCAATTTGGAGACCGTCTGCTGTGCAGTATGAGGTTGCGCGTTGTTGTGCAGGAGCAGCGGAGACGAGCGATTGACCAATACTGGTTGGAGATGTGCCAGCTTCTCCATCATTGTGTTCAGGTCTTCACAGTACACATGTGCAGTAATGCTCACCCCGTTTGGTAAGAAGCTGTGATGAATCACACCGGCGATAGACCACCAAACAGTGACCATCACTTTTCTAGGGGTAAGTTTTCGTTTAGGGCATTGTTTAGGTTAGGATCCAACCAACTTGCTGAGCGCTTGCGGTTATCAAACAGAATCCATTTTTCGTCGCAGGTAACAATGCGGTTAAAAATTCCTTCATTAGTGTGTCTGTTGAGCAGTGCAAGGCGCGTCTCGACGCGTACTTCGCGCTGGCGGTCATTGAGTTTGGGGGGCACCCATTTGTCAAGCTTTTTTACCTTGCCAATTTGACGCAAATGGACCAATATTGTTTTGATGCTAACGTCGAAAGCTGCTGCTAATTCAGCCGTATATTGTGTATCATCAGCTTCCACAATCGCCTTTAATTCGTCATTGTCGACCAAAGTCTTCGGACGACCGCAAGGTTCATTTTTCAGGTCGAAATTCCCAGAACGGAAGCGAGCAAACCAATAACAGATGGTGCGTTGGTTTGTAGTGTTAGCTCCGTAAACGTTGTTGATGTTGCGTGCCGCTTGTGCCGCGTTGCTGCCACGATGGTACTCATATTCCATAATTACTTGAATTTTTAACGTAACCATGATGACAAAAAAGATTGAAATGCGATGAAAATGTATCAGTAATCAATAAACAAATGACTACTTTTGGAAAAAGAATTCCATGTTTTTAAAATAAAATTAATTTGAAATTAAAATTCTTAGCCAAACAAAAATTATTTTGATTTGAATTGGCCAGTACTGCAGAACGGCAATTTCATAGGTAAAGACCTATTAAAAACAATTATTGATTGTTAAAAAGAATAAATTCTAAAAATTAATCAATCTTTAAATATCCTACACGAGTTCGGACAGAGCTACTGCACGGTACGACGACCGCCGAAAGAGTGAGTCAACACTTTTTTTTTTCGAACTGACTACGCTATTGACCTAGCAAGGTCTTAACAGCCTCACCGGACTACTAAGGCGAGCGCTTAAGGCACTCAGCCGATTTTTGTTTGGGCAACTAGCTCAAGGGTGCACGGCACACCTCGGCTTGGCTGTTGCCTGATTCATGCAATTCGCGACCTATCTGAGCTAACAACCTTTTTTTTTTTTAACGTGGAGAGAAAATCCATCATGGACTGTCAGTCCCCCGGGGGAGGGCCTGAGCTGAGTCGACCGCCACCTGCGTGCTATGACGCAGCTGCCGGTGCCTTTCGGCGACTTTAACCGACTAAAACTCCACGACAACCTACGCCACACTATGGGGGGTGTCACGGGGTGCGTGAGCAGGCTCCGCAACACCCTCCGGCGGCAGGCGTTTCCCACGCCACACCCGACTGAGGCAGCCCGGTTGCAAGACTGCCTCCCAGCCCACCGAACCCGTGCAATGGGAGGTCAGGGCCCCTGCCCCTTCCCCTCTGGGTTCAGCCGGCGGCGGAGGGGAAACCCCTCCGCCGCCGCCCCCATACTGATTTTTTATCGAGTTTTACTCCTCCTCCGCCTCAGCCACCCTGAAGTCCCCTCCGGCCTACGCTAGCCTAAACATCCCCCCCGCATCCCTCGCTCGTAACCCTACCCTGCCTATCTCAAACCCTACGCCCTCCAACCCCCTGGCCTTGCCTACCCACTAAGTAGGTAGGCAAGCCAGAGGTTACCTAACCAACTTCCCTTCCCGTTCCCCCACCCTACAATCCAAATCCCTACCAAACCTCCCTACCTACACAGACCCTACGCCCACCTACCCCCTGGTCTTGCCTACTTACGCGGTAAGTGAGTACCTAAGTTAAGCTAAACTATTCATACATATATGAGTTGTTGAAACATATATGTGTACCAGGCATACATATCTCAACAACTCTTATGTGTATTTTGTATCGGAAAATTTCTAAACTATTTCAGTTCGATAAGGGAAAAAAAGTAAAACCCTTCCACTTTTATGTGTAAGCGTGTATGCGTGCACGTGTGTGGAGGGGATATGTCTAGTGTTGTTGCAGTGATGTAAATTTTTGTGTCACTGTATCGCGCGAGCAGCGCACTCAAGGGCTCCACGCCGAGGGAACGGACCTAGGCTTGAGCCGCTGCCGAGGGGGGCCTACTCTGGTGTCGGGAGCGAAATTTCCCCCAGACCACGGCGGCGTGATCTGTGGTTACGCGGGCATAGGCGTGAACACGCTCTGTTTGGAGAGACAGGCTGGTACGGATCGTTCGCTGCCGTTATTTTGTCGGGAGGATCGGTGAAAATATGTCGCGGACGTCTTTTGTAACGCGCAGCGTTCGGTACGGTTTCGTAATTCGTGGCGGATACCACTAACGGGCTGGGTGAGTTACACGGCGAGCGCCGCTCTTTAAAAAGGCCGTCGCAGTATAACTACCCGACATTTCATTTATTTCCAATAATATATATATAATAAGAATGTAAATCTAACCTGTCTGTACTTTTTACATTTTTGTGAAAAAGATTGTTGCAGGTGTTTAGGAATTAGTAATAAAGTATATTTCAATGATTTTTAGAAATATCTGTCAGTCTGTTTGTTTGAACACGCATCACTGCTAAAGTACTACGTTCATGATAAAACCTCACCAAGAAAAATCATAGAGCATATAATCGAGGCTTTGCAGGTGGTAGAGCCACGCTGACGTTATTTCTAGTTTCAGCATGAATAGGTCGGCACCCCCGGGGTACTACCACCCGACTCACAGAAACACCGACGTGAAGTAACAGTGCATTGTTGCGGTTCGTTCGGTCAGTGAGATCGCCGGAGGATCACCTCCCCTACCCTCTTCCCTCCCATCTCCTCTCCTTCCCCCAAACACAGGCTGGCAACGCACTTACGACTCCCCTGGTGTTGTTAGTGTCTATGGACGGTGGTGATCACTTAACATCAGGTGACGCGCCTGTTCGTTTGCCTCCTACGACTTTTAAAAAAATCGAGTAACATTTAGTTTTTGTTTCATTGCAATCAGTCTACTCTATAAAAAGTTATTATAATTTGAATGACGGTTTGAATTGAGTACAAGAGAAGAGTAGGTAAATAAATGCAATTCAATTACTCACAAAAACTAAGATGTTATATAATATCGAAGACACGGTAAACGAAAGACTGTTTTTGTATTAGGTTCCACGCGGACGGAGTCGCGGGCACAACTAGTTTATACATATAATACTATTTTCTGTATAAATAGGGTTTGCCCTAAAGACATACGATAGAAGTGAAACTTTTGTATTACAAGGAAACATTTTGATTAAAACATAATTATAAAAGCCAACATCACACGGTGTTCCCAAGCGGACACTCATCCTTTATAAATATAACACTATTTTCTGTATAAATAGGGTTTGTCCTAACGACACACGATAAAAGTGAAACTTTGATATTACAGGGAAACATTTTGATAAAAACATAATTATAAAAAGCCAACATCACACGGTGTTCCCAAGAGGTCACCCATCCTTTATAAATATAACACTATTTTCTGTATAAATAGGGTTTGTCCTAAAGACACGATAAAAGTGAAACTTTTGTATTACAGGGAAACATTTTGATTAAAACATAATTATAAAAGCCAACATCACACGGTGTTCCCACGCGGTCACCCTTCCTTTATAAATATAACACTATTTTCTGTATAAATAGGGTTTGTCCTAAAGACATACGATAGAAGTGAACCTTTTGTATTACAGGGAAACATTTTGATTAAAACATAAAATTATAAAAGCCAACATCACACGGTGTTCCCAAGCGGTCACCCATCCAAGTACTGAGCCCGGCCGACGTTCCTTAACTTCGTTGATCAGACGAGTAACTAGTGCCTTCAACACTCCACCTGACACAGTGTTTACCTGCGTCATTTCTCGTCATACAAATAAGTTGGCGATCACAATTTTAAAGCCCTCCCATAAGAAGTCTCTTCAGTTATCCTACGCATTTAAGAGAACTATAAAAAACCACAAAGTAAATAATGTTATCCCTTCGTTACTATTTGATTTCCAAAATTACATGGATCACGACAAGTCAAATAACACCCATAAGGTAAAATCCAACAAACTACAAAGCGTAACAAAGAAATAAACCTACAACACGCGCCAAACGTTTTGACTGCTCTGAATATAGATGCGAGAACACATACTGAGGTAAACATACGTATTATAATATACTAACGAGCCTGGCAGACGTTATCCCGCCCTGATAATAATAGAAAAACCTTGACAAATTATATACCTTAACCTTCTTCATGAATCACTTTATCTACTGGCGAAAACCGCATGAAAATCCGTTCAGAAGTGTTTGAGTTTATCGTAAACAGACAGACTGACTGACGAGGCAGAGGACTTTGTTTTATAATTTGTAGTGATGTATAAGATCGAAACAACGAAAATGCCAATTTTAGATTCCTATAATCATATTTTAAGTTTGTTTTCTATTAAGCTTTTGACGACATTAGGCTCAAGTCCGAACTTACGGCTATATTCAGAGCGGCCGAAAAGATTGACGAGGAATTGTACTCACGTTTTTACAATTCGCATATACATACATTATAAAATCATTACCATGTTTTTGCCCATTCATGTAAAGAATCAGCGTTTTAATTTTGCTTTATCTATATGGTTACTGTTATTACTTCTGTATGAAGAATTTTAAAATTATTATTTTGAAGATAAATAATCTTTTGAGAACGTTCTCCTTTATAACAAAATTTGGGTGTAAATCTATAATTTACAAAAGAAATGTGACCACACTAGAATTCAAACATTAAAAAAAGAAATTCGAGTGTAACAATTATTGCTTATAGTGTAAATTAGACAAATAATAATTGGCGCAAGTGTATCCACAATACAATATTAGTTTGTAAACGTGTTGAAAGAAAAGACGAAAAAGAGACAAAAACATACAATTCTTAACCAACACATGGAGAAGAACCCATGATCCAATGACATACTACACCACCTGAGACTTTTGTAATAAGTAGTACTATACGATCGAATAATAGTTAACTGTATATAAATTAATTAGATTTTTAACCTATCTGAAACCACATAAAGCTTATTATCGTTTGTACGAGTTTGACGGCTAACATCGGCCGCCATTTTCCATAATGGCCGGCGAAACGCGACATCTATATACTATTTAGTCGCATCGCAAGCGAGCGTGACTCGAGTCGCGTTCCGTCGACGTAGCAAAATATCTAAATCTTTATAATATGACAGGTTAAATGGTTCGAAACGGTTATATTTCATTCTTATCTGGAACATAGAAAGGTGTAAAATTTTAAAAAGTGAACGTAGATTTTTTAATGATAACAAGCCGCCCGCAAACCTTTATGAAATGTCGACAGTGTTATAGGATCGATTTTTAGGTGTTATTAATGAAATTACAAAGGTGCTCGCGAGTGATATTCAACAAACTCGTTCCAAAGGATTCCCGTTATTCAGTGTCTAGATAAACCTTAACCCGTTGCGGGGTTATAATCGATATAAGTTAATAAAAAATGCATATTTTCACCACAGTCCTATAGGGTACGGGTCAATACCGGTTTGAGTTCACGGCTTATTTTAATGTTTTTCGCATTACCGTGCTCATGTTTATTCAAATAATGTGCTAATAAAAGGATGTTAGTCGCGACCAACACTGCAATTGAGTGTATAGCGATCTCATCAGCATCTCAAGGTTGGTAAACAAACGATATATTTTTTTATTGTATCATTACATAATCTGTTACTAAAATGAATAAAGATAACAAAACAGATATTGTAAGTGGACAAAAAAGGTTTTATTTGCAAAAAAAAACTATATGCCAGGCGATAGATATATTGTGGCAGAGGTAGATGAAATGACAAAGAAACGTGTTTTTGGTTACCATTTAATTATTTTTCTGCTACCTGGCGTTTTTCTGAGATACGTCTTTCGATTTATCTCTGGAAAGTTAGCTTTTCTACTGCACTAATAAATAAAGCCTTTTATATCATATTTCTAATATAAGTAGTTTCTGTATATAGTTTTCTTTTTAGGTACAATTAAATTGCAATTGCTACATAAATCATATTTTATGATTTTATCAACCCTTATTTATACACGAGAACTTTTTAGAAAGAAAGCATTGTATTTGGATTAATTAACTCAAAATATAAATATTTCATTACTTACATAGTCAGGTACATCTGGTATTTTATCTGTAGGTTAAATCTAGTCTTTGGTATATTTTCTCAGTTTGGGCTCCCGTGCTAATGAAAACAGTTTTGTTTATAAATCATTGTAAATCTAGTTTTGGACTAAAATCTCACCTTATGTGGCCTAAGATGGTACTAAACCTGGTTCCCAAATACAGTTCGGAACATGTCACATAAATGTTGGTGACAGATTTTCAATCTAAGTTGATTAGGTCCATATGGTTGCAAAGATCACTATGCTTTGGTTTCATTTTAATGTATTTCTTCATCGATAGGTCTTGGGTTCGCGGTGTCCAAACATGTTACCACATAGTTAATATATTGTGTATAACTCGCAAATAAAGGTGATATACTTAATTATTGAAGTATAAAATAAAGAAAATCTATGTTGTTGCTATTTATGTTAAACCTCATTGTTTGAGCCTATAAGACATAGGTGGAAAATAAAAATATATTGATTTGTCTATGTTTAAGAACTATAAGACATCATAGATCAGTACTTAGTTTTATCAGGAACAAGGTCTTTATTTAGAATTTGTATATGTATTGATTGCATGGTAATTGAAGAGGTCAGTCGTGTGCCATCATTGTGGAGTTTTTTGTATAATTATTACGTTATCTTCTAAATAAGTATAAAGATAAATTCAATATTGTGTTATGCATCATTTCGCCCTGAACAAGCTAGCTTTTTTTTAAATTATAGATCCGCCTCATTGTGAGAAATGTGTATTGCTTGACATATTGACAAATTTCGATTGAACATTGTTGAAGTAAAATAATTAGAAACCAGTTTAAATTCAGTGTAATTATTTAAGGTATTCGTCACATAATCTTGATAGTACTTGCCGGTCTAGAAGCAATGATTATAGTGCTTTTTGATATTAGGGTTAATTCACTTTCATATAATGGAATTGATATGTCCTTTTTCGCATCTACATTCTTAAATTAAATAAAGATGTAAAAAAAGGTTTTCATTTTGAAGCTTTGAACATTGAGTTACCAAACTATTGATTTTGGTCAACTTTTTTTTTTTTTTCGAACTGACTACGCTATTGACCTAGCAAGATCTTGACAGCTTCACCGGACTACGTGACAGCTTCACCGGACTACTTTTTTGGTCAACTTATAATGAAATGAAAGAGCAATAGCTGTGTAGGAATGATTCTGTAATCTGCAAGTGCAACAGGAGAAATGCAATACCTGCCTCAAGGTTTATATAAATATCCTAGATATCTCTGTAGACACCAGGGTTATTATTCCTTTTAAACACTGGTTTGTATAATTTGGTTGTAGAAAAAGCATCCATTTCATTACATAGTATAAAACAAAGTCCCCTACCGCGTCTGTCTGTCTGTCTGTCTGTTCGCGATAAACCCAAAAACTACTAAACGGATTTTCATGCGGTTTTCACCAGTGGCTAAAGTGATTATCGAGGGACGTTTTGGTATATAATTTGTCAAGGATTTAAACAAAAAAAAAAACATGTTTCTAAAAGAATTCCTCTCCGAGAACAATATACAAAAAACTAACATGGAAAATGATTTATCACTCGTTTTATGCATCTGATATTGTAATTAATCTATAGAAAAGTTGTGATATACAATTTGTGGGTGATTTTAATGTACTTAAAAATTGTAAAATAACAAAACATTATAGTCTAAGACCATGAATGATTTATTGTACTTAATCATCTCTTATTAAAATGAAAAGTGTTGTGAAATATTTTTTAGTTGATTATAGTTTATTTAATAGGATATCTTCTGGCTCCAAGTCTAGTTTACTTGCGAATTCTGTTCGAATCTCAGTATGTATGTAACTAAGTGATGTCTGTGGGTTTGTTTTCTTGAAAATGGTATATATCGTTTTAGAGAAACTGCGTGTCTTATCTAGATTAATTCTGGGCTACTCTTTTATTGACGTGAAAGCTGTAGGCACGTTGAACAGTAAATAAAAATGAATTGTCACGTTCGAGTCAATGACGCTTAGTCGTGTACACTCGGCTCTGGTCATCTTCAACCGCGTTGCGTATTTATTATTGCGTATGTATATTATGTATGTTTTTATAAGTTTTCACTTGTATCGTATGGTTATAAGCACTCATCTACAATTTTTTTTTTACTCGTAAATTAACACTTCTATTTAACCCATATAATTATTTTACCGACATTAAGCTACTTTAGTTAAGTATTAACATTAGTGCATGTAATGTAATAGTGTTGTTATGGGTAGCCTAGATAATACTTTTGAAAGTTCTCTAACTGCCAGTAAAAGTTTCGTGAGAATCGGTTGAGCCGTTTCGGAAATTACGATAAAAATTAAGATAATTCTATTTGTATGTATACTAGCGGGCTCGGCGGACGTGGTCCTGTATTGATAATAAAAAAAAGTCAACCGCAGCGCCACCTACCGTCCAATTGTGAATCTAAACCATTCTTGAATCCACCTGAACGTACACAAAAAATGTCATCAAATCTGTCCAGTCGTTTAGGAGTTCGGTCACACATACGGACAGAAGAATTATATGTATACCAGATGGACGGGCGAGCGTTGTTTCCTAACCTTATATTATATACCTAAACCTTCCTCATTAACCACTTTCTCTACTGGTCAAAACCTCATGAAAATCCTTTCAGTAGTTTTTGAGCTTATCGCGAACTGACAGACAGACGTGGCAGAGGACTTTGTTTTATAACTAGCGACCCGCCCCAGCTTCGCACGGGTTCAATGTAGATATCCATTTTAATGAAACACTGTTAAAGGCAGTTTTGATCTACATGACATGCACAACGTACGTAATGTATTTAATTGGATAATGAATAATACCGTATTGTATAAAATAGCTTGGTAAATGACACATAATTATTTTTGTAAAAAGATAAAAATGATTACTGTGGGTTATCCTTTAGAGATAAATATATACCATCGCGGACTTTTTTATCGATCTTCTTAAGATATACAATTCCGTAGTACATTAATTTGATCTATCTCGTAAGGTTTAGCCAGTGTTTGCGATTTAAGCGCACAAAAGTATGTTTGTTACGACGTCACATAACAAATCTTTGAATTTTTCGGCTTTTTTCTACTATAATATGTATGTATTATATATATAAACCTTCCTCTTGATCACTCTACCTACTGTATTATCTATAAACTGTATTCCAATCCGTTGAATAGCTTAAAAGATCTAAGGGAACAGACTGCGGAAGAGACTTCATTTTATACTATGTAAAGAGACGTAGTTACGTATATAAAGATATTTAGGCTATAAATATGATATTGATATAACTCTCTTGATACATACGAGTATCGAGGGAACTCTGATTTAGAAAGGCTTATGGGTTATGCGGGTTTTGGTT
This sequence comes from Antheraea yamamai, assembly GCA_036509395.1. NCBI lineage: Eukaryota > Metazoa > Arthropoda > Insecta > Lepidoptera > Saturniidae > Antheraea > Antheraea yamamai. The sequence continues at coordinate 9,808,312 of AP028453.1, read as the reverse complement.
GGTTGAATTTTTTTGACTAGTTCCATCACAGGGGCGGATTAAGGAACCGCGAATTATTACTAGCAGGTCATACATTTTTAGTGAGTCAATTTAGACAAAACACTTTTTTCATCTGCTATTTAATATATATTTTATTTCTAGTTTAGTAGCGTTGTCCGTACTTTTTCTATGCCGGAGACATATGTAGCAGGCTCACTTTTGCCAAATCAGTGGGTCCAAGAAACCACGGAAAGAGTCCAACTCCTTTCGTTATTGGCGTTTCTTATTCGAAAATTAGGTACACAAAAAAAAATTCGATGCAGTCAAGACTGTCCACAGAAATGAAAACTTAAAATAATGAAATAACTGTGTTCTCTTTTAAATTTCTAAATCAATTAGAGTTTGAACTAGCTGTGACTGCGACTTCGTCCACGTGAAAACTTATGTAAAAACAGCGATTTATAAAGTGATCTGAATGTATTAAGTTCATTTATTTATCTACTTTTCTCTCGTATTCAAGTCGCGTCGTCATTAAAAGTACAATAACTTTTGATAGAGTGAACCGATTTTAATGAAACTAAAGACTAATGTTACTCGAGGATATGCTTTATAATTTTCTTAAGTTTTATCATGAACGTGGTATTTTAGCAGTGATGCGTATTCATACAAACAGACGGATAGATTTTTCAAAAATTGATCGAAATGTTTTTTATTACTTATTTCTAGACACCAGCAACATTTTTTTTTACAAAAATCTCAAAAGTACAGACCCGTTGAATTTACATTCTTATTATATGTATAGATTATTTAAATTTTATAATTAGTAAATTGAAATTGTTGATGTTAATCTGGTTTTCACATCTATTGGCACTCTTAACAATAATTATATACATTTTTATACAGTTTATGAATTAATCAGACGTATCATGGACGGCACAAGTTCAATGCAAAGTATCAATATTACATTATAGGACTGCGCAATACTATTATACCTCAAGAATCGCCTTCCAATTATCTCCAACTATCAGCGACCACCACAACATGTATACGGGCCTCTATACTACGCGTCGCTAGTTTGGTGTAAACACAATACGTCACGAGCATGTCGAGGTCCTCGGTGACGCGAACCCATAAGTTTTCGCTTACCAAAAATCGCTCACAGTATATTTTAATTAACAAGGTGTCTTAGATGTTATGCCCTTTTAATTGTAAAATAATCTTAGAGGCAGAGGAGCCACGTCGTGGGTTCGAACTGAAGTGTGTGTGGGAATGAGAAATCGAAGTAAAACTTACTGGCGATAGATTATATGACATCTATGAAATTTATTTTTTATATTTCTATTTATTAAAAAAAAAAAATATTTTTCAAAAATCTTCTGCTGTACTGGCAGCATTAATTGAGCACTAATTAGTAACTCTTTTCAATTTCACCAATACCGATTTTAAAGTCATCTTTTAGCTCTATGATTGCTCGTGTCGTTATGTCAGCAGTAATCTATACTTAAAAATTGAAAAAAAATTTTTTCGTTGAATCTGTTTGCTTGTACGGGCAGCACTAATTGAGCACTAAATTATTAGCTGATGTGCCTCTCGCTCCAACTGTATCATAGCGCGGTCACGAACAGTACACTGCTAGCTTAATTAAAAGTTAGCAGTGTTCTCCTTTTTAGTCCACCTATCACAGCACCAAATATCTGTTATCAGCACTAAATTAGCACTAAATGAACACTAAATTTTGATATATAAAACAAGTTATTCTGCCGACTTGACTTTTCTAGCTTTACATACGTATGGAAACTATACAAGGACGGTAAATTACCTAATCCGGTCCTGTAGTACGTGAAAATAGTGCGGCTACATGTTTCAGACTCTGTGGAAACAAAACGAAACGAGTTTTTATGATTTCTATTATACAACAGTGTAATGTGTTTTCTACGCTTTTAATGTACGTAACTAAATGTGTGCCCAGTTATAATTGAGTTTATTTGTATAATGTACCTATCTTACATCGCTAAATTCGGCCACGTGTAGCAACTGCTGTAATTTTTTAGTTAATTTGAGTTGTTACATTCCAAAATTAGCTAATTCCTATTTCGATCGTTCATATGACATGTTTTTTTTTTAAGATTTCCAATTTTTATACACCGAGAACGAAGTTCAAATGTTGCCGTTCATAAGAAGTAAAGCGATAGAAGGAATAATTTCGACAATCAGGACCGTTACAATAATGAATAGTTCAGACAATCATAATGACTGTCATTTCTTAACCTAATTGTCACAGAAAAAACATACTGGAAATAATATAAAGATACCCAGAAGTGGGTTGTCTCTACTATTATTAGCCAGCGTCTTGGTCATACATGTTCCTCGGTTTTTCTTGCGTAAATACTTATCCGTGACAATTCTCTACGTGACGTGGGCTTGATGAAGGGATCAGTGGATCATATATTTTTCAACTGCCGCAAACTATCCTGTTCCCTATATGATATCCTCCCTGCTAATATCCCCGTCCTAATATTAATACATTATTTACATAACATTCTATTTTTATTGAAATGTTTACTATCTTCATTTATCGTAATAACTAGCGGCCCCGGCAGACGTTGTCCCGCCCTGATTATGAAAAAATCCTTGACAAATTATATACTAAAACGTTCCTCATTAGTCACTCTATCCACCGGTAAAAACCGCATGAAAATCCGTTCGGTAGTTTTTGAGTTTATCGCGAACAGACAGACAGACAGACGCGGTAGGGGACTTTGTTTTATACTATGTAGTGATATAAAACTGTAATGGTATGTTATATGTATGTATATTTCCAATATATTATTGTATGTTACCTCTGTGATACTCATATCATAGTAACCTCCTTTAGTGATTTGTCTATCTTACACTGACTATTTGGCAATTAAGTTTAAAACGTTTATTTGACATTGGCGAAATTGCCTACATAGGCAGATGCCATAGCCATAGCACATTTTTCTCTATAGAATTACTCGTAAGATTTTAGCATTACGCATAAAGAAGTATGTATATCAACGCTTCATTATGATTTCTCTTTATGAATAACTATAGCTTTGTTCTTGTGATATACTAAGAAGGCCGCCAGTCAACAAGTTTAAACCACCTATGCTTTGATGTCTGACGTGTTACTTTTCTACTAAAATATATTTTGATCTTTGCTTTCTGCGTAGGTCTTATCAGAATTATGTTCTAAGAAGAGAGTTAAGCCTACGCTATCCGTTCTACGTTTCATTTATCTTTCGACCGTAATAATTTGCCGGTTTCACGGAAAATGTGTTATTATGTGGATATATTTTTAAGAGATAATAGAAAAACGAAAAGAAAAATATTAAACGTACGGTGTACGTGTTTTCTTTTTCTGTGTTATGTTTTCAGTCTCGTGTACATACGGTAATATATGCGTGTGTCATTGTGGAGAAAAATCTATATGTAACTAAGCAGAGGGAAAACAGTTAGGAACATATTCCACGTCTCTTTCTCAACCGCTTTTTTTTCTTTTTGGTTTAGTAGATATTGAAGTGCTTTAGTTATCATAAAGAAAATGGGAAATGTAATTGGTTCTTTCTTTTATATTGAGATTTGAAAAATTAAAGAATTATGGTTGAATTTCCGTTTTGTTGGTGGTAGAGCCACGCTGAAGCTGTTTCTGGTTTCAGCATGAATGGGTCGGCTCGCCCGGGGTACTACTACCCGACCCAAAGAAACACCAATACGAACTAACAGTGCTTCCATTGTTGCGTTTCGTTCGGTCAGCGAGAGCGCTGGAGACTCATCTCCCCTCCCATTCCCTCTCCCCTTCCGACCCCTCACCCTTTCCCCCGAACACAGGCTGGTATTTCACTTACAACTCCCCTGGTGTTAGTGTCTATGGACGATGGTGATCACTTCGCATAAGTTGACCCGCCTGTTCGTTTGGCACCTATGACATAAAAAAAAACACACACAGAGGCCGGTTTTAAATGACAGTCATGGAATTTTTGACGAGACTACGGAACCGTGTAAACATGGTCGCTACTCGAACTAGTACGATTGACTTGGCCTTTTTTTATGAGATTGGTTGAAATAAATCAACACGTATTAAGATTGTTAGGTGTGTTGGGAGATCGGCTGAGTGCCTTAAGCGCTCGCCTTAGTAGGCCGGTGAAGCTGTTAAGACCTTGCTAGGTCAATAGAGTAGTCAGTTCGAAAAAAAAAAGTGTGTTGCGAGATCTGTTTCCACAAGTGTTGGGAGGAGACTTTCAATGTATTCTGTGTGTGTGCTATCCACTCTGTAGTTCTCCTTCCTGGACTATATGTTGAGTGACGGAGGTGTTGTAAAAGAAACACAACACCTATGTTATACACGTTTATTGCTGCGACCGATTCAAGCCGATTTAAGAAATTTTATAATGTCTTAATTAGGGCACAATACCCCACAAGATTTTATACACTGAAGAGCTTTGTTATTATCACTACATCTATACTATATATACTATAATATTATAAAGAGGTAAAGTTTGTGAGTTTGTGACGTTGTAGGAGATAATCTCTGGATCTACTGAACCGATTTTAAAAATTATTTTACCAATAGAAAGCCACGTTATTTGTGAGTGTCATAGGCTATATATTAACCAGAAAAATGGAAAGACTTTTTTGTGGTAGTCGGATTTGCAAAGTCGGAAGAAAAACGGTCGAACGAAAACGTTTCTTACGAACGCTGCCTTAACGATGAGAGATATATGACTGAGTTCTAGAGAAAAGTTGTAGAGCTTGATAATGCCTACAAAAAAGGCAACGACAGCATATGTCCGACTTCAAGATTTTTTTTTTATTATTGGGGCGGGACAGCGTCCGCCGTGACAGCTAGTATTATAATAAAAGACCCCTGTCACGTCTGTCTGTTCGTGATAAAATTAAAAAACTACTGAACGCATTTTCATACGCTTTTCACCAGTAGATAAGGTGATTCATGAGGAAGGTTTAAGTATATAATTTGTTAAGGTTTTTTTTTATTATCAGGGCGAGACAACGTCTGCCGGGCCTGCTAGTCTATACTTCTATACTAATATTATAAAGAGGTAAAGTTTGTAAACATTGTGAGTTTGTGACTTTTTTTTTCTCGAACTGATTACGCCATTGACCTAGCAAGGTCTTAACAGCTTCACCGGACTACGCGAGTTTATGACGTTCTAGAGGGTAATCTCTGGATCTACTAAAGCGAATTTGAAAATTCTTTTACCAATAGAAAGCCACGTTATTTGTGAGTGTCATCTATACTTCTATACTAATATTATAAAGAGGTAGTTTGTGACGTTGTGGCGTTGTAAGGGGTAATCTCAGGAACTACTTGTCGGATTTGAATAATTCTTTCAGTGCTATATAGCTCATTCATCGAGAATGGTTATAGGATAGGATATATCATCACGCTAAGGTCAATAGGAGCGGAGCACAGATGAAAAATGTTTCAAAATCGAGATGTTTCTTTCTTTTTGAGAGCTTCTGCAGCGTGTCAGCGTTAGCCCAGAGTAGTAACTATTACTACGCGGACGAAGTCGCGGGCAGGGGCTAGTAGGTTATATATTGACCCGAAAAATGAAAAAAAAAATTTGTGGTAGTCGAATTTGCAAAGTAAGTCGGAGAAAAAACGGTCGAACGAAAACGTTTCCTATGAACTCCGCGCTGCCTTAACGATGAGAGATATATGATTGAGTTCTAGAGCTAGTACAAAAAATTAGCGACAGCATATGTCTCACTTTAAAGTTTTTTATATTATCAAGGCGTGACAACGTCTGCCGGGCACGCTATTACACTATATTTTAAGCGTATGTAAAAATAAAATATACTATATATATACATACATGGTAATTAATATGAGTAAAGTACTCGACACTATATACTAATATATACTTACATATAAATAATAATATATTATTTCTTGAAATATGTAATCGATATGTGATTCAATTAGATCAAATAATCCTCGATATTCCTGTCGTAGTTGCTTAAAGGTCAATTAGTACTGTTTTATTTATTTATTAGACAGGAAATCTATACTAAATAATGTCGAAACGCCCACCTGTTCCATTGAAAACAATATAGGATTACATTAGGATAAATCGGCAACTGGTACTAGGAATTAGGGGAATGCATTAGGGATGTGTATCCGATTTCTGAACGCATCGTTCGTACGAGTGTATATCCGACTCTGTGCGCTCCGCATTCCGGATTAGAAGTTTTCGATGTTTGAAAATTCTCGAGGCGGGTTTTAAATGACAGCCGAGTTTTTGGCGGGAACTCAGTATGTCATGTAGTGGATTTTATATTTTATTCATAACTAGCAGTGCCCGCGACTTCGTCCGCGCGGAACCTTATGTAAGACAATAGCAATGAATATAGACGAACTGAATGTATTAAGTCCATTTACTTATCTACTTTTCTCTCGTACTTAAGTCGCGTCGTTATTAAAATTACAATAACTTTTGATAGAATGAACCGATTTTGATGAAACAAAGACTAAATATTACTCGAAAATATGCTTTGTGATTTTCTTGAAAAGGTTTTATAGTCAATGCAGTACTTTAGCAGTGACGTATGTTCAAACAAACTTACAGACAGCTTGACAGACATTTGTAAAAATGATTGACATGTATTTTATTATTTATTCCTGCAAGATTTTTTTTTGTACAACAAATTGGATAAGTACAGTCACATTGGATTTATATTCTTTTATATGTATAGATCTTGTGTTATTTGACTGTATATTTTGTAATATTGGTGGTACTTTATAGTTGCTGTATAGTTCGGTTATTGTGCACAAGTGAAGTGGATCGGAAATAATACCACGGAGTATGGATTCTGAGATGCCACAAAAACTCCTTGGAAAGTTCTAACGAAGGGACAACCATCTTGTTAGTGCATTGCAATTATATTATCATTACATAGTATAAAACAAAGTCCCCTGCCGCGTCTGTCTGTCTGTCTGTCTGTCTGTTCGCGATAAACTCAAAAACTACTGAACGGATTTTCAAGCGGTTTTCGCCAGTGGATAAAGTGATTCACGAGGAACGTTTTCGTATATAATTTGTCACGGATTTTTTTTATAATCAGGGCGGGACAACGTCTGCCGGGCCCGCTAGTTATTTATAATCTTATATATTAATATGTGAAACCAAAAGTTTGGTACCCCTTTTTAAGCGAATTGCGCGAACGGATGAACTTGAAATTTGGCATAGTTAAACTTTATATGGAGGAGAAGTGCAGAAAGCAATTTTTTTTTAAATAAAATGCATTACAAGCATATTAAATTAATTAAAATATACATTACTCACACTACTGCTTGAATTTTACACAACATATACACACATGTAAATGGAAAAATTGTTTTGACATCCATCATTTTGCTCTTACGTTCCAAGTACCTTTTCAATATTTTTAACATGACTGACGTTGCATGCCTTACATGCCCTTTGAAATCAAGTGGTCAAATTGTAGGTTCATTCTATAATAATATATGTAATATGTAAATTCATAATATACATAAATAATTAATTGATAAATAATTTATCTTTAGTAAATTTATGGAACTATCGAAATAATTATTATTCTCTTTGGTCTTATTGAATGTCACTTTGTTTCATGTTGTCATAAGAGTACAGCAATATTACCAAAGTCAAAGTCAATATTTTAATGTTTAGTATTTTTTTATGGTGAACTCACTTCAAACGATGATTCATTAAAAAAATGAGCCAAAAAAATACTATGTAAAATAAAACTTGTCTGGTCATGATAGTAATCCATGACTTACATCTCTGCGGTTACAATGATGCAGTTCAACTTGATGTAGCAATTATATTTAGTACAGTTGATGATAAATTGTGAACAAAAATGAATTCATTTTCAAAAGTTAATGGTAGTATTAAAAACATCTTTGTTTTGGATTCATCATTTGATTCTATTGTGTGTCCATTACTTTGCCAAACGATGTTACTGGGCATATAACTATTCCTCATAATGTACAGACTTCATTTAAACCACCACCCTGAAATACCACCCACTCATGGTGTCGTGTAAAATTAATTGAAAATTGTGTCATGAGTTGCGATAAATTTCTTTATTTTCGTAAAATTATGTTTACTTAGAATTTGAGAGCCTTACCAGCTTATGTAACCACCTGTTTTTTGTTGATTGTTTGAAATTTATAATTAACTTCAATTTTCATTTAGACATAGATTTTTTTTATGTCTATATATTTGAAAAATAAGTGGCAGTTTATAATGATAACTGAGTAGCCATGATGAAAACTTTTGATTATAGAAGTATTACTTTGACAAAAGAACCCTAGTAAAGTTCAAACTTTAAAAATTCAATGAACTATGGTCGAACGACGACCACTGGGCGCCCACTAATATTATTTGATACTCGACAATGGCTGTAATAACCTAGAACATTGGTTGACAAGAAAATAAATTACAGCCATTTTGTTTTACGGAAAGTACTCTAAGGTGGTAGAGCCACGCTGAAGCTGGTTTCAGCATGACTGGGTCGTCTCGCCCGGGGTTGTACCACCCTCTCATAGAAAACCGACGTGAAGTAACAGTGATTGCATTGTTGCGTTTCGTTCGGTCTGTGAGAGCGCCGGAGACCTACCTGCCGTCCCCTGCCCCTCTCTATTCCCTCTCCTCCCCTCTCCCCAAACACAGGCTGGCAACGCACTTGCGTCTCCCCTGGTGTTCCTAGTGTCTATGGACGGCAGTGATCACTTAACATCAGGTGACCCGTCTGTTCGTTTGCCTCCTATGATCTTCTATGTCTATACATACTCGTATAATAAGAATGTAAATCTAAAGTGTCTGTACTTTTTCGATTTTCCTGAAAAAAATTGTTGTAGGTGTCTAGGAATAAGTAATAGAATACATGTCAATCATTTTTAGAAATGCCTGTCTGTCTATCTGTCTGTTTGTATGAACACGCATCAATGCTAAATTACTTCTTTACAATTAAACCTCATATAAGAAAATCATAAAGCATATCCTCGGGAGTAACTTAGTCTATGTTTCATTAAAATCGGTCCACTCTATCAAAAGTTATTGTAATTTTAATTACGATGCGACTTAAGTATGAGAGAAAAGTAGATAAAAAAATGGACTTTATACACTCAGATGACTTTATTATTCACTGTTTTTTTACGTAAGACTTCACGCGGACGAAGTCTATATAAATTCTAGTTTTGGTATAAATTTGCATTAGAAACAATCAAATAATTCTCACCGCTAATTAAATAAAATATAATGGCTTCAGAAGCAAAAATATTAATAATGGAGTAATCATATTCTATTTTAAAAAGACGCTTTGAAGACCGGCAAATTATGTCAATTGACAGTGGCAAAATTACCCCCCGTGACAGATGTTATAAGCGAAGTAAAAATGCATGTCATTAGCGGAAAACAAGCGAGGTGCATCCTAGCGGGGTACAGTTTAGAACGTAATCGTTGCGTTTTGTTCAACCGTTCTCATGGTAATTAGTGTTGCGCCATTGTTGCAGCGTTGTATTTACGGGGTGTGGTTGAGGGAAATTTAATTGTGCGAACATAAAACTTGAGTTAACGATATGATCGGTCTGGTATGAGCATTGTCAACTTTATTATCTATGGCAGCGGCTTTTAATTTTTTAATGATGAAGGATTATTTGATAAAGTTTTGTCTTGTTATGGACTATAAATTGAAAAAGAAATTCAGAATTGAAACGTTGCGCCATCTATGAGATATCTATAACAGCAAGTCCTACAGTTTTCTGTCGACAAACTAATTTAAAGCGCCATCTCTTCGTGACTGGTGTAACTTACAATTAATAAAAATAATCAACATTGGCAATCATTTTCATTTGTAATTTAAAGATATTGAGGCCATTAATTTCATTATAAATTATTCTATATGTGAAGGTGTACCAAATTATATATAAATGCCAACTTTCATGAAGAGCGGTTGAGTAGTTTCGGAGTTCATCGTGGACACACATAATGACACTAGATTTTTTTTAGGTGATAGGAGGCAAACGAACAGGTGTGAAACCTGATGTTGAGTGATCACCGCCGTCCATAGACACTAGCAACACCAGGGGAGTCGCAAGTGCGTTGCCAGCCTGTGTTCGAGGGCGGGAAGGGGAGGTGGATGTCCGGCGCTCTCACTGACCGAACGAAACGCAACAATGCAAGCACTGTTACTTAACGTCGGTGTTTCTGTGTATATATTATATGAGGCAAGCGAACGTGTGGGTCACCTGATGTTAAGTGTTTGCTACCGTCCATAGACCTTTGCAACACCAGAGGAGTTACAATTTTGTTGCCAGCTTGTGTTTGGGGGAGGGGGAGCGGGAAGAGGATGGGGGCGGGGTTAAGCGGAGGGGAGGTGGTCTTCCGGCGCTCTCACTGACCGAACGAAACGCAACAATGCAAGCACTGTTACTTCACGTCGGTGTTTCTGTGGGTCGGGTGGTAGTACCCCGGGCGAGCCGGCCCATTCATGCAGAAACCAGTAATAGCTTCAGCGTGGCTCTACCACTTACATTTTTATATATTTAGAAGATGATTTATCAATCGTTTAGCTTAGTGTGGAATTATCATGAATTATCTTGAAGTCGTAGCTGCCGGCGAAAGACTGTCTTGTCAAAGTACAGTGAACCTTAAAACCCTTACATTGTTTCATGAGTCGTTGAGTTGTCCTAGTATAGGAGCGTGACGTCGAGTCACCTTTCTGCTCGTTTACAGTCCAACCTTTGTTTCTGTAAACGCTTCGGGGCGTGGACCGTTCACGAATGTTGTAAATGTTTTCTCATACATTCGTACACTAGCTGATTCCCGTGACTTTGTCTGAGTCGATTATTATTTCAGTTGTTTTATTATCTATATAACTCAAAGGGATTATAAATCAGCGTTTTCGATGAAAGCTCCCATCCGGCTTGACTTCTTTCGACGCTTTCAACATTTATCGTTTTATTTCAACCAATTTACGAGAAATCTTGACCAATTAATTATATAATCATTACATAGTATAAAACAAAGTCCCCTACCGCGTCTGTCTGTCTGTCTGTTCGCGATAAACTCAAAAACTACTGAACGGCTTTTCAAGCGGTTTTCACCAGTGGATAAAGTGATTCACGAGGAACGTTTTGGTATATAATTTGTCAAGGATTTTTTTATAATCAGGGCGGGACAAAGTCTGCCTGGCCCGCTAGTTATAACTAAAAAGCTTACGTTACCTACATGATATTTTGACGAAATAAATGGCACGATAACGCACACATACGTAAAGTAATATTGTAACGCCACACTGTCTTAGATAAAATGTGGAAGTAAGACGGCATATTCTAAATATCGGTGGTGGAAAAGAAATAGTTATATGTTGCTTAGATACGGGCGGATGGATATACGGAGCAGCCGTTAAAAATAAGCTAGCTGCCAAATTTTAAAAAGGCGCTATCGTAGCGCTTATGACGTATCTACAGCTTTTTAATTATAATATCATTGATTAAACCTTCCTTGTGAATAACTCTATGTATTAATGAAAACCGCATGAAAATCAGTAGTTTTTAGCTTATCGCGAACAGACAGACACATAGACGTGGCGGAGAAATTTTGTTTTATAATATGTAGTGATTACAAAAACATATTTCAACGTACTAGCTGTGACCGTGACTCTGTTCGCGTGTACTACATCTGTTTATCTAGGAAATAAATATATAGGACTACATGCATACTAACGGATCCGAGTGACAGATGTTATGCCACAGATCGTAATAAGCTATGAATAAATAATGAACTGAAAACAAATGAACTACAGTTTTTTTTGTATGTTAAGCTAATGGAGGCCCTTATAAAAAGAACACTTTAGGAATCACAGCTCTGGAGATATTTTTCGATGCTTTTGTCATCTTAATATATATATTTCTTGTGTGCGTGTGTATGTGACTGAACTCCTCCTAAACGACTGGACCGATTTTGATGAAATTTTTTGTGCGTGTTCGAGTGGATCCGAGAATGGTTTAGATTCACAATTGGAACCGGTAGGTGGCGCTGCGATCGACTTTTAGGATTTTTTTTGTTTTCAAGGCAGGACAACGTCCGCCCGGTCCGCTAGTATCTTTATATTGATTGAACTGTGTGTTTCGAACTGACTACGTTATTGGGCTGTCAGGCCTTCAGAGCTTTACCGGACTACTAAGGCGAGCGCTTAAGGCACTTCGCAGCTTGCCGACAAGGTCAAGGGTGCCAGAGTGATGGAACCTCGGCATGGGATGTTATCTTAAATGCGACAATTGCTAATCAAACTGAATTAACTAAAAGACCTAAGAAAACCTTGCATGTATACGTTAGTGAGACAAATATGCGTACTTTCACACGTGATAACTAATCGAAAAAAGGAAAAAAAAACCTATCTCTCATAGAACTTACATACATATCCTTATCTTTAGACCTATCGCGAATGTATCTTTCAATAAAGAGTGGTAAACATGAGATGGCTTACGTCATTATTCGAACGATTCTACAATTTTGTCGATAGGCTATTTTTATAACGCCATTATTTCTGGTTCCCACGTTCGATGAGTCATCCGTTGTTTAGTAATAACGCTGTCGCATACAGGCTGTAACAAGATATACGAGGTGTCCGTTTATCACGTGACTAGCACTTCAACTGTTATCTACAAATATGTATGGGACTAATAGTATCTTGTTTATTCCGTTGTGAATAATAGGTATTTAAGGCGTTGTAGTTAACCTAAAAGAGCGCAGTCGTATAAAAGTAATGTGCTATCTAAGATATACACGAATGGAAATGTTCAAATCTGAAGACATAAAGGGGTAAATCTAGACCGGAGCGATGCATTTATTAGCCCGGGTGTGGGTTACGACCATTTTATAGACTTAATATAGCCTTTTACGGGATTCAATGTGAGCTGACTCGGTACGGAATTTAACTGTGTTTATCCTTCGAGTCGCGCCTTTGTTTTTGGTATTCAGCACCTTTAATGATAGTGAATTTTCCAGTTCTATGAAATCACTCCCACTATATTTAGTACTGGCTTCTGCACGCGACTTCGTCCGCGTGGAATAGTTACTTCGGGCTAACGATAACTTTTACTCGCGGCTTCGTTTACGTAGAAAGTGAAAATATTTTTAAATAATATGTACGTTAATACCGATTTTGAAACATTCTTCATTGGTGCTCCGCTCCTATTGGTCTTAGCGTGATTATATATAGCCTTCTTCGAGAAATGAGCTATCTAACACTGAAAGAATTTTTGAAAATTAACGCGTTCAAGCAAACAAACTCTTAGACGTTATAATATTAGATATAGAAATATAAATTATTTGTATTTTTATAAATGACTAGCCTCTGCCCGCGACTTCGTCCGCGTGGAATAGTTACTTTGGGCTAACGCTACCGCGCAGCGGAAGCTCTCAAGAGGAAACAAAACCCGATTTTAATACATTCTTCATTGTTGCTCCGACCTCGTTGTCCTTAGCTATGGATATATAGCCTATGACCTTCCTCGATAAATGAGCCATATAGCACTGAAATAATTTTTCAAATCGGACCCGTAGTTCCTGAGATTTCCCCCTACAACGTCATAAATTCACAAACTTTACCTCTTTATAATATTAGTATAGACTAGTTGATATCGGCGACTTCGTCTACGTTGTTTATTATTTTTAACAATATATTTTATGTGCAGAGGAAAAAACATGAGAGATTAAAAGCAAAATAGCCAAAATTTTATGTGGTTCATGTCCCTTTGCTTATCTACTTTTCTCTCGTACTTAAGTCGCGTCGTTATTGAAAGTACAATAACTTTTGGTAGAGTCAACCGATTTTAATAAAACCAAGTCTAAATGTTACTCGAGGATATGTTTTATGACTATCTTGGCGAGGTTTTATCGTGAACGCAGTACTATAGCAAACATGTAATTGTAAACAAGTAAGTAATTTAGCACTGATGCGTGTTCATACAAACAAACAGACAGACAGACATTTCTAAAAATGATTGAAATGTATTTCGTTACTTATTCCGAGACACCTGCAACATTATTTACACATAAATCAAAAAAGTACAGTCACTGTTACGGACAGATGAGCTATAAATAAATGTTGTAAATAAATGTTTAATAAATGTTTCTCTATTTACTACGAACAGATGAGTTCTCATATATATATATATATATATATATATATATATATATATATATATATATATATATATATATATATATATATATATATATATTCTCTATACTAATGCTCATTAGGCGTAATGGGATGTCATATTATACTAATAAACACGATATATGTGCAGATTTAATGTGTCTGGTACAGACAGACAAACTATCATGTCTAGGTGTATAAATTTGTTTACGTAATACGTACAGATAAACTGTCGTATTTCTTATTTACTTGGTTTCTGTGTTCAATATGTTTTATGTGATATTTAGAAATATTCTTTATGTAACAATTCAAATATAACCGCCAATACGATTATTATTATTATTTGTCTAATGTTATACGGAACCATCACTAAAAATATAATGTGAATTTATGTGAACTATGTAAATGTATGAATGAACGTGCGGCAGTAAGGCACGCATAATGTACTAATTGTAAGACTATAATTGTAGTGTTAAACCGAGGAAAATATGTATTGTCACCGGCTCGTTACATACGATTATATACATTGTGAAAGTTAAAATATACAGTCCACTGTGAAGTCAACCAATGTTTTATTGCTTCTGAAGCCTGAAACCAACTGACCCAAACAGTCACGTTATATTTACATTCTTATTATATGTCTATGTATAGATAATAATAAAAAATAATAAAAATGATGGATAATTTTAATAATATTGCAAACGAAAAAGAATAAGGTTGGATATTTGTGTTGTTACATTACAAAATGTGTTAAATCCAATTTTATAATTATTCATATAACATGTTTCATTTTTGAAGTTATACTTCTTTTGGCGCGTTAGGGAAAAATGATGAGAGAAATTTTTTACGATGCGCGCGCACACCGTCACGAAAAACCGACACTCTGAAGTTATTACGATGCGCGCGCACACCGTCACGAAAAACCGACACCCTGAAGTTAGCTATAGTCAACATTTTGTTTCTTTGTATTCGTTGTTTGTATTTCTTTGTATTAAAACTTTCAATGTATTAAATACCTTTTTTCTATTGTTACTGTCGTTTTTTCAACATACTTAGAATAAGGCGAAAGAAAAAATTTTGGAAAAGATTTTTATCTTGTTACGCCAAAGAAGTATACTTCTAAGTATTCTAAGCATACTTCTAAGTAGACACACACTTTTTTTTTACATTTCCAGCTTTTATACACCGAGAACAAAGTTCAAATTTTGCCGCTCATAATGTATTTAGTGTCCTTTTTATCACGCTTTTATTAGCTTCACCTGTATGTATGTATGTAACGGACCCCTTTGAGCTCGATTTTGTCCTTCTTTGAACGATCAGATTTAATTCAAACATTGCACACCTGTCAAAGGTCGATGACAATGCAATAATCCGAAAAAAAAAGTTTAAAAAATTTAACTAAAAAATGAAAAATAAATAATAGTTTAAAAAAACTAAAAAAACACGCTTTCATAAAAAATCCAATTAAAAAACAGAAAATAAAATTTAATAAATTTGGATTAAGAATAGTGTAAATTAGAAATAAATGTATATTTTTATTAACAGTGACGCATCGCATGTTAATATCAGCACCTCCAGATATCAGTATTTTCATAATTTTTTTGTCACTTTTTACAAAAATATACATTTATTTCTAATTTACATTATTCTTAATCCAAATTTATTAAATTTTATTTTCTGTTTTTTAGTTGGATTTTTTTATGAAAGCGTGTTTTTTTTAGTTTTTAAAACTATTATTTATTTATGATCATTAATGTTTTACAAAATTTGAAGAACCTGAAAAGTAACGTAAAATATTAATAACGGCTGAATGGATTGGACGAGAGTTAGCGCATTTTGTAACGACATATTTGTTAATTTTTCACGCAAAAAACTGTCTGGAGTACAGTTAAAGAGGTATCAGTTTCATGAGACATCCTTTTAAACTGGACTGCAGACAGTGTATAATTGACCTTTTAAAAAAATGACATTTAGTTTAACTTTCATTAAGAAAAAGTCGTCGAGTTAAATGTTAAAATGATCTTCGGTTGAGTGTCACAGAAAAAAAGGTTAATTATACCGCGGCCTGTGTTATTAATGTTCGTTCGTTAACTGCAGGCAGGAGGTAGTTAGTTGTGAATAATCGTTTTTTGAAAATTACGTAATTTTGTTATTGACTGCCACAGATATATATTTTTTTTAAGCGAAAAATTCTTTAGTCGCATTAAGCGGTATTTTTGGCCGGAGATAGATTAATAATTTCGCGTCATGATATGCTACGTAAACATGACCGGCCGTATTGCGCCTGCGCGACTGGCGTCAGACTAACGACGCATAGTATAGAGGCCTGTGTACATGTAATATTGATATTTTGTAGCTCGTCATACGTTTGATTGATTCATATACTTTATATAAATGTATATAAAATGCTCCGAGTGCCAACAGATATGAAAACCACACTAATGTTAATAATTTCGGTAAACAAATTCTGAAATTTATATATTGTCATTCACGCCATAATTAATATGAAAATTTAGTGCTAATAAGCGTGTGATTCGCCACTGAAGGCTATAGACCAGGGGTACCTAATCAAACGGTACGATCTCGAGAAAAGTTTGCCGATATACAACTATTAATAGATTTTGTTTTAGTAGATAGGTAACTAAAACAAAATGCAATAAATAGACTATAATTTATTTGATCCATAATTAGGCCAGTATAAACCCCTCGTCGCTTTCTTTTATCGTTTTTAGTGGGTATTACCTACAGCTATCTAGACGACAATCCTGTATTATATGCATCCTTTCAGTGTCGATCGAACATTGTCTAATATTGAGGTGGGTCGCCAGTAGTTCAAATGCCCCTGTTCTAAGCGTTTCAATAACCAAGTCAATTTTGTTTATACTTTTGAATATCTTCCTACTAATTCTATTTCACTCACTCACTTCTATATACGGCGATTTGTATCCCATATGTTTAATTTTCATTTCATTTAAAAAAATAATCGTATGATCGCGCGCTTAATGAGGCCTACAGGAATTATAATTTCTGCATGAAACCGCTACCGAAAGATGGCCGACCTCGTGACCCTTTACTCTCTTTTTTTTTAAACGGAGTAAGCACAAAAAATTTGCCGCCGCCGCGCTCAGCACGAGTCGAGTACGTCAGTGCTGAGACGTGTTTGAATGTATCGATAATATTTCGATTTTGTGTATTCATTTTCATTCAGTGAAACGTCTTCATGGCTATACGATTTTGAATTTTTGTATATAAGTAATATACATGTTTAATAAATAAATAGTCATCTTTTTCTTTAAAAAAACTTTGATATATTATTTTTAATATTGCCATATTTATTTTCTGTCGTAAACTATCCTCTTAGGCATATTTATTACCTGTGCAAAATGATTTCGATGTTTCACATCTACTAGATGTATCGCGACGGCTCACATTTCTTTTTGTTATTTCTGGGTATTTACGTGTTTTAACTACTTTAATTTTACAGGCTGTCCCTGACTGGGTCGCTTTCAGGCCGGCATGACAGCGGCGACCGGCGATGGATAGTATGTCTTTCGGTGGTCGCCATTGTTTTTGGATTGTACTGTGCTTACCATCAGGCACAGTACAGTCACTTTGCCGAGCTACAATAAAAAAATAAATAAATAAATAAAAAACTGTTGGATAAAATGTACATATATAAGTCTTTGATTAACTAACAAGAACTTATCAAATAAGTGGGTCATTGATGAACTTATTCAAAACGTTGGCTGTATTGTAGTGTATTCTGATATTACGTCGATCGACGTAAAACATATTTCTTAAGAATGAGTCGAAAATTTCCGTGAAGAATAACGTGATGAAACTATAGCACGCTGTAGATTTATTTTAAACTCGACTGCCTGACTAGTATAACACTTTATGTTGGAAATCTGTCGCCAAGCACCAATAGTTGTGTTTCGTCAGCTACACTTGGGAGCTACGTCCTCTAGTTTTAGCGTGTTTACCACCTTAAACTACATTTTGATGAAGGAAAACATGCAGAATTATAGCACGATGAGTGGATATTCATACATTCACTAGGTTCATCACTCTTTAGCTTCTGAAGTGGTCCAGGTAGACCCACAGGAATCTGCGGGAGGCTCTACGGGGGTTAAATTTATCTGCTTTCGATAGTGAAGAACTAAAATGTTGGCTTGACTTCACTTACCAATGTAGGGAGATAATATCTTAAAAAGCTCGGCGACTGCTACTCGTAAACACTTGCATATACCATATTCAGTATTAAAACTATTAATTCGTGGTTGTAACTCAGCCGCAACGCAAATTTGCATAGTTAGATCTAATCTTTACGTTTTTTGAAGTTATACTTCTTTAGGCGCGTTATGAAAAAATGATGAGAGTGAAATTTTTCATACTGTGACACAAAATTAACAGTATGAAGCTGTCTGCAAACCGGCACTCTGAAGTTAGCTATAGTCAACATTTTGTTTCTTTGTATTTCTTTGTATTAAAACTTTCAATGTATTAAACACCTTTTGAAGTTATACTTCTTTAGGCGCGTTATGAAAAAATGATGAGAGTGAAATTTTAAGATGCGCGCGCATCTGTGACACAAAATTAACAGTATGAAGCTGTCTGCTTAACCACTCATTAAGTCTCGAAAAAAAAGCTACCAACAAAATAGAAATTGAACCTCGATATTAGTCGCGCATGTTGGTACGCTCGTCGTTTTTTGTTTTTTTTTTTTTTTTTTTCTCTACAAACGTAGATTAAGGCGAAAGATAAAATTTTTGAACAGATTGTTATCTTGTTACGCCAAAGAAGTATAACTTCTAACGCGTGTACATAAGTACACACACACTTTTTTTTTTTTAGTTTCAGGCATATGGTAGAAATGTACGTATGTGTAGGGGTCCACAGAAACCAGCTAACTTACGACAGTGGTCTGTGGGAAAAAAGGCCTTGAGAACCTCTGCTTTAGTTGAAAATGTGTTCCCAAGCGCCCATAACTGGTGTGTTCTTACAGCTCTATTTGAGAGTCAGTCCGACGTGGGTATATCGTCGAAAGATAAAATAATATCGATAGTCGATATTATTAAATATAGTTATGTCGCATCACTATCGGTTCACCTGTATAATTTGAAGGGTCCTCGACTGTAGGCTCTCACTGGCGACCCCTTTACTCTGTCCCCGCTTTATTCTTCGCAAAACGTTCCAATGCACGTTGCACGATGTTGGCGAATGTTTGCAAGATACCGTCTTTTGTATGCAAAACGATTTTTTTTTGTATGGTAAGTGATTTTTACGTAGCTCTATCTATGGACGGGCATTTTTATTAACCTTAGCAAAGAAATGCAGTGTCTCGGTAGCTGCAAACAATGTTCAAAGTGTGCTGTAGTATTATGGAGTGTTGAAGTAGCGAGCACCATCTCTGTGTATGAAAAAGTGCCCGTCAAATTGAGTTAAATTAAGGTGTCGCTACAGTATCAACAGAGTTCATTATTTTGAATCATAATACTATTTATACAATTTAGGCCCTGAGAAGGCGTTTATGAACGTCAAAACTACCACCGCTTCGAAAAAACAACCCATTCATCGAGAAGAACCGGCAAGAAACTCGATCTGATTTATTACGACATAATATATAGTTACATTCGTTTTTGGTGGATGCACAGAGAGAGGCGTCATTTCCAGACGTCACCATCGTTCACATATTGATCCACCCTGTAATAGCCTTTATATTTATAACCTACTAGCCGACTCGTGCCCACTTCGTTGGGCGGTAATAGGCATTATCAAGCTACAACTTTTCTCTAGAACTCAATCATATATATCTCATAATTAAGGCAGCGTTCGTAAGAAACGTTTTCGTTCGACCATTTTTCTCCGACTCCCCAGATATTACCCCCTACAACCTCACAAACTTTACCTCTTTATAATATTAGTATAGATTATAGATAATATAATTAGTTAATAGCTTCTGCCCGCGACTTCGCACGCGTGGAATAGTTATTTTGTGCTAAGACGCAGCGGAAGCTCTCAAAAGGAAAAAATACCCCGATTTTAAAACATTCTTCATTGTTGCTCCGCTCCTATTGGTCTTAGCGTAATGATATATAGCCTATGATACTCACAAATTCGTGGCTTTCTATTGGTATAAGAATTTTTAAAATCGGTTTAGTACCCGAGATTACCCCCTACAACGTCACAAACTCACAAACTTTACCTCTTTATAATATTAGTATATAGACTATAGCCCCTGCCCGCGACTTCGTCCGCGTAGTAATAGTTACTACTCTGGGCTGACGCTGACACACAGCAGAAGCTCTCAAAAAAAAAAATATCTCGATTTTGAAACATTTTTCATCTGTGCTCCGCTCCTATTGGCCTTAGCGTAATGATATATAGCCTATAACCATTCTCGATGAATGAGCTATATAACACTGAAAGAATTATTCAAATCGGACCAGTAATTCCTGAGATTACCCCTTACAACGCCACAACGTCACAAACTCACAACGTCACAAACTTTACCTCTTTATAATATTAGTATAGATAGTTCAATTATGTGAACAAGTTTTATAAGAGCAAACGCTCAAAAATCACTAAACGTATTATTAAGACTTCACACTCCACGTTTTCTTAGAACGTTCATTTTAGGTTATATTTACAAGATTATTTCGGACTATCTATAACCGTTGCCTATGCTGGAGCCATTTTGGAGGGTCTTGGAACTATTATTTAGTGCTTAGAGCTGGACACGTTTTCAACATGTCCCCTATATCAGATGGTTCTCCTTACCTCTACACTCCATAGGAGTTATAGAGACGCACTAAGGCATGTATCTCTCACGTGCTTACGTTTTCTGTCTCTTTTCACCTTGTAAGACCCATTGTACAATTTATCGAACCAAATAACACATAGTATTCAGGCCTAACTTCTAGAAAGAAATCATCTCCTAGAAACCCAATGTAACATATGATGCACATTCAACTTTTATGTATTTTGCTTTTAAAGATTCAGCTGTAATCTCATCTAATATTCTGATTAATGTCATATCTATACTAACATTATAAAGCTAAAGAGTTTGTTTGCTTGAACGCGCTAATCTCATGAACTACTGGTCAGATTTTAAATATCCTTTCAGTGTTAGATAGCTCGTTTATCGAGGGAGGCTATAAGGCTATATATCATCACGCTATATCAATAGGAGCGAAGCACCAATGAAGAATGTTTCAAAATCTTTTTTTCCCTTTTAACAACTTTTAACAACACATACGTACGGACAACGTCGAAGGCATAAGCTAGTTACTCAATAATAGAGTCTCTAAAAATGTTCTTACATTTAAAACTCAGGATCATCTAAATGTGCATTTAAATGGACAGGATATAAAAAATATTGGTCACTTCTATCGTGTGTCCTTACGACACACGATTTTTTAAAAGTAATTTTGATGAACAAGATTTTAGAGGCACGAATGACGATTCAGTGGCCTTTGTGAACAACGATATTATAACAATTACTATGGTATGCGTACGTGGGAATATATGCTTCCTTCAATCTTAAATGCATTACCAGCCGATTATATAACAGAACTACAAGGAAGTAATGTAAAACAAGCGAAACGTATTTTAAGAAGGTATTTCATACTTAGAAACATCAGCGTTATACGCGAGATACAGGTGAGTTATATATGCGGGGTGGTAGGGTGTCTGTACCCGACTGGATCGCGACCACCGAACACCAGGTGGAACACCCGCCATAGTGGCACGTTTGGGCGTGTCGCGTTCCGGGAACAGCCGGTGTATATCCAGCAACCGGGGGAGGGAGGGCTGTTCCTGACTGGGTCGCTTTCAGGCCGGCATGACAGCGGCGACCGGCGATGGATAGTATGTCTTTCGGTGGTCGCCATTGTTTTTGGATTGTACTGTGTTTATCATCAGGCACAGTACAGTCACTTTGCCGAGTTACAATATAAAAAAAAAAAATTTGAAAAAGACGTCTTTTTACTTATAATATCATTGTTTGCGGGTCGTCCGGGTACAAAAACTCACCCGTATCTGTAACCCACGTATCGTGCTGATGTTCCAAAGTATAGTAATTGCCTTGACAAATATCATATAGCTTATATTGGAACACAATGAAATTGATTATGAGGGTACTTTAATAAAAATCAGCGTTATTAATGACTAGCTGTTCGCTTCACGGTTTACTCGCGTCCGACTCGTATATCGATACGAGTGCTTCTCAAGAATCGCTTAACGAGATATTATTTTTTATATATGTTTTATACAAAGAAAGCATCGCAGATCGAGCATGTGATGACGCGAATTTATAAATTTATCTTCTGCTAAAAAACTAGTCTTAACGCGCCTAAAGCAGTTATCACTTAAGAATATTATTTGTGATTGATAGTAAATGTAAGTAAATGAGAGAAAATCCATCGGTACGTGACGAGGCGCGAACGAGTGGAGCTGCCACAGCTATTCACCGCTGAGCTATCATGCCCACACCGAACCGATTCTGCTTAGTTTGTAATAGCGGGTATAATAAACCACAATATCAGTTCTTGTGATCGTTTTCCCGGAACGCGCTGTCATAAATTTATATTACAAACATAGGCGTGGACACTTCAAAGGCGTCGGGGACCGTCTGCGACAAACGTGGACGCAGAGCTACGAAACTTTCGAGTGGGTTATATTTTATTACGTTACTAGTTAGCAGTGCCCGCAACTCTGTTCGCGTGGAAACTAATGTAAAAGAACAGTGAGTAATAAAATCACCTGAATGTATTAAGTCCATTTACTTATGTACTTTTCTCTCGTACGTAAGTCGCGTCGTCATTAAAATTATAATAACTTTTGATAGAGTGAATCGATTTTAATGAAACAAAGACTGAATGTTACTCGAGGATATACTTTATAATTTTTATCATGAACGTAGTACTTTAACAGTGGTGCGTGTTCATACAAACAGACATTTCTAAAAATGACTAAAATGTATTTTATTAATAATTCCAAGACACCTACAACATTTTTTTTTCATAAAAGTCTAAAAAATAGAGACACGTTAGATTCACGTTCTTATTATATGTATAGATGAGGACAAGATGTGGCTGAATGAAGAATAAAGAATGACATTCGTTCCAGTCAATATAGTATCTAAACGCATCACTGATAAGTGACCATCGCTTGGGAGTGACTCTTTACTATCGCAGTACTTATAACCTAATGTATTATGTTATCGGTACAGAGTGAAGATTTTCACACATTATAATTAATAAAATATTCGCATAAAACTTGTTTGTCTTGGTATTTGAATCACGTGTTGCGTTACTCATTATGTCGTTCTACGGACGTCTGAAAAAATTAACCAGAATAATAAATCATAGGATTATTCATTCGTAATGTAACCAACAGAGGAAGTGAAGTCGTTCTCGTGAGTCATTAAATGGGACGATTTGCAACGTTCAACCGGAATTAGTGTTGCCAATTCTTGAGACAATTTTTTTCTAAAAAATATTGTGTCTAGTTCACACGCGATAGAAGTGAAAAGATAACATAAAGAGCGCGTGTCCATTGTTCTCAAATACCAGAAGGCAAGCGAGTTACTACTCCCACTCTACCCGATACAGTGCTTAACCCCACGAACTGCATCGTCACACAAAAATAATGCAGATCAGATTTTCAAAGTTCCAGCTCAAAAGTGTTCCAAATAATATATTAAGCTATTGATAGATACCTACTCTATTATTTTCGTAGATCATACAATGAAAGACGCCGCTAACTCGTGAGGGCGGGAAAGTAAAAACAAAATGGCGACGGGCATAAATCATTCGTTCGGTGACAAACGCCGCGACGAGACGCCCGGTAATGATTTTGAGTTCGATCGTGTCTGTTTGTCCCTTTGTTCGTCATTACCAAGTCGACGAATTAGTTATACGGTATTTTTATACAGACATAACAAAGGAATCGGCAGCAAAGTCAAATTAATGCCGCATCGGTATCGTGATACGGTGTCAACAAAGATTAATTGTCAACTATAATGTAAACCAATGGTCCTCAAACATTTTAAACTCGTATACCCCTTACCAATTTTCACTGCATTGGGTAGACCCCCTATCTTCTGAATGACTTTGAATCCAATCACAAAGCGAATCGCTTGCTAAATAAAATCTAATATGTAATTACAGGTATTATAAATTAATTAATTTTCTACCATGGAATTCATAATTATTCTATTCTGTCATTCAAATTACATTTCAACAATGATGCATGTAATCATGAAATTGTCTGAATCTAGCTCCATATCCTTATCAAATTCCATAAACATTATCTTTTAGAAGTACTGACTAATGACTTATATGTCTATTGTAAAGAAATATTATTTAAGTTCAAACGTATTGTCATATTTTATAATTCCGTTTATAGAAAGTTAAAATTTTCGTCGTGACTTGCTTAATTGGAATTCACTATTGTTGACCCTCAATAGCAGCTCGTTAACCTCCTACTTTTTAATTGTTATGTCAAAAGGAAGCAAACGAACAGGTGGGTCATCTGATGTTAATTGATCACCACCGTCCATAGATACTAGCAACACCAGGGGAGTCGCCAGTGCGTTGCCAACCTGTATATGGGAGAGGGGTAGGGAAAGGGGAAGGAAAAGGTGGAAAGGAGGTGGGCCTCCGGCGCTCTCACTGACCGAACGAAACGCAATAATGCAAGCACTGTTACTTCACGTCGGTATTCTGTGATAGGTTGGTACTACCCCGGGCGAGCCGACCCATTCATGCTGAAAATAGTAATAGCTACAGCGTGGCTCTACCACCTTCATTTTGTTATCGCTGGCATGGATCCCTTGTAGTTCGAAATCGACCCTTTGGACCACTTTGGACATGGACATGGACACTTTGGGAACCTATGATGTAAACTAACCTGTGCGCTCTTATCTATAGAGTTACTTGTGAGAAGATTTTGATATACAAAATGATGTTAGTAGGTGGTAGAGCCACGCTGAAACTATTACTGGTTTCAGCATAAATGGGTCGGCTCGCCTGGGGTAGTACCACCCTCTCACAGAAAACCGACGTGAAGTAACAGTGCTTGCATTGTTGCGTTTCGTTCGGTCAGTGAGAGCGCCGGAGACCCACCTCCCCTCCCCTTCCACTTTCCTCTTCCCTTCCTCCCCCCCCCCCCCTCCCTACACAGGCTGGCAACGCACTTGCGACTCCCCTGGTGTTGCAAGTGTCTATGGACGGTGGTGATCACTTACATCAGGTGACCCACCTGTTCGTTTGCCTCCTATTATATAAAAAAAAAAAAAAAAAAAGATGTACAGAGGCAGTATTTAGTTTTTGTCGATATTTAGCTGTTTCTGTGTTGTTCTAGCGAAATACGTATTTGGTGGACCGGGGTTATCTGTTGCAGCATTCGACCAAGCTATTATTTTTTTAATGATTGCAGCCTCATTGCACATTTCGGTTGAGCTACACTAACGAGCTTCATCGCCAGAAGGTGTTTTCTTTGAACTAACAAGCGGTAAGGTAGTACTGATGAGAAAATTAAAAAAAAATGATTGAAGTGTATACAAAAATTTGTTTGCTACCCTTTCATGCCTTAATTACTCAACCAATCCTCGTGATCAATGTATACACATTGTAAGGGGTACAAAAAAGGACATAGGGTACTTCTTTCTAATCGAGAAAAAGTACTGTAACCGAGGGATAGGTCAAATCCACATTAAAACGAGTGAACTCGCGAGTAAAAACTAGTAAATAAATAAATTCGAAAATGTGACTATTGTCAATTGAACGTGAATGATGCTTTAGTTTTTTCGAACTGTCTATATGCTGTCGGCTTGATGGGTCTTCAAAGCCTCACCGAACTAATAGGAAGAGCGGTTATGGCACTTAGCCGCTTGGCAATAAGCACAAAGGTGCCAAAGTGGCTGAACCTCGGCTTGCACTGTCGCTTTCGGTGTAACAACGCTAATCTTACTAAGTTAACTAATACGTATACTTTATTGATTTCGAAAAAATCTACAGCTATACATTCTTAAAAGAAAAGTACAAGTAAAATGTTAGTTTCGTCAACAATGATTTCTGTAAACGAATTAATGAAGCACTCATGTGTACCATCATGTGTGCGTATGACAATTTGGTTAACCGACTTAAAAAAGGAAGACACTTTCAATTCGAATGTATTTTTAAACGTCAAAGTAGCACATCGATAGTAGGTAATTAGTAAAAATCACCTAAACAACAGTATGATTTCGATGATCCCATGAATATAGTATTACACGTTGTATAAAAACTTGTTCAAAATAAACAATAGATGAGTCATCGAAGTGTGGGAAACAGACATATATACATTATTATTTTGTACCTTATCGTTTCGACTATTGTAGGTAAACGATACTGTTCTAAAAAATAGCATGTCCGAAATCTTGCCAAATCTCTCGCACAATGACGACATCCTTCCAGAAATTTACACCCTCCGATTCGTAAGGTATATAAAAGCGCTACAGGGTTTCCGAGGCTAGTTCTATTCTAGACATCCGAGCGAATACAAAGAGAAACAAAATAAAGACGTGTGCAAGCGAACTGTGACCATAAAGCATGATAGGTTGTTCGACCATAGTGTAACTGTTGGATAATGAGTCAGTTTAATCTTTTTCTTCAACGAGTTCGAATAAATTTCCTTCGACGCAAACGACATTTGATATTACCCACGGGCGTAATATGAATAAAGTATTGTTAATGTTGATTTTTCATAAATGTCTCTGAATGAGAACTCGTAGGAGGTTGTTTAAGTAAAAAATATATATATATATTCTTCGTACGTTACATAACATAGGACAGAAAAAGTAAAAAATTCAACGTAATAGAAATAACGGCCCGAGGACAAAATGTCTTGTTTTCGACTTGGAATATTCTTCGTTGGATGTCTCATTACGCGGACATGACTTTAAAAAGGACAGTATAAGGATCTGAAGGAAGTAGCGAATTATTTTATTTCGTGTAAAACTAATCTATATATATTATACTAGCTTCTGCCCGCGACTTCGTCCACTTTTTTTTTTTCTTCGAACTGACTACGCTATTGACCTAGCAAGATCTTAACAGCTACACTGGACTACTAAGGCGAGCGCTTAAGGCACTCCGCCGATTTTATTTGACAACTAGCTCAAGGGTGCACGGCACACCTCGGCTTGGGCTGTTGCCTGATACATGCAGTGGAATAGTTACTTTGTGCTAACTCTAACACGCAACGAATGCTCTCAAAAGAAAAATCCCGATTTTGAGACATTCAATGGTGCTTCACTCCTATTGGTCTTAGCCTGATGATATATAGCCTATAGCCTTCCTCGATAAATGAGCTATTTAACGCTGAAACAATTTTTCAAATCGGACCAGTAGATCAAATCAAAAACACTTTATTCAATTTAGGCCCTAAGAAGGCACTTATGCACGTCAAAACTACTACCGGTTCGGAAAACAACCCAGTCGTTGAGAAGAACTGGCAAGAATCTCGATCTGGTTTATCTTTTTAACAAACATACATAATATTTAGAATATTTTAGGTACATGTCACTAACGTTTTTAATGGATGCACAGAGATGAGTCAATTCCAGACATCACCATCGCTCACATATTGATCCACTCTATAATGTCTTTGACACCAAAACCCGCTTGACATGGCGCTTAAATTCGCAATCCGGTAAATCGGTAATATCCTTTGGGACTTTGTTGTAAAATCTAACACTATTTCCCAAAAAAAAACTGTTACTGGTTTTACTAAGTCATGGGAACATGACATGGGAACATGCGAACAAAACATGGGACAACCAGTTTGTCACAGTTTCTAGTATTTAGATTGTGCCGGTATTTTACGAAATCTAGCTTTTCAAGGTTCTTATGAACATATATCGGATCCAGATATTACCTCCTACAACTTCACAAACTTTACTTCTTTACAATATTAGTATAGATTAACTAGCGGGCCCGGCAGACGTTGTCCCGCCCTGATTATAAAAAAATCCTTGTCAAATTATATACCAAAACGTTCCTCATGAATCACTTTATCCATTGGCGAAAACCGCTTGAAAATCCGTTCAGTAGTTTTTGAGTTTATCGCGAACAGACAGACAGACAGACGCGGTAGGGGACTTTGTTTTATACTATGTAATGATAGTACCACTCAGGTAGGTAGTTTTCACATAATTGGCCACTACTGTTCTATTTGGCACTCGCGATGCCGTAACGTCGATTGCTTGCTCCGCCTTGAGTTGGAGTTTTTTTTTTTTTTTAAACTGATTCACCAAAATGACTGCACTGTACCTGATGGAAAGTACAGTACAGTCTATAAATAACGGCGACTGTCAATGTTAAATACCAATGACCGTCATCGCTATCATGCCGACCTACAAAAGTGCTTTTTCACGCCTCGTTTGAAGGACCCCATGTCATAAGAGGAAGGGAAAACACTGGCTGGGAGACGATTCCACATCTTCACAGTACGACAAAAATAAGAATTAAAAAATAAGGTCTTCTTGTTTGTGGGAAAATAACGTCCTGTAAGACGGTCGACTCGGGTAGGTAGCTTCACATTATTGGGAACTGCTGTTCTTTTAGAAACGCGCTCACAAGTCAGAAAACATCTGCTGAAATCACAGAATGGTGGTAAGGCTTTTTCCAACTTGCCTGGCTACCAACCACCACAAGCTGAAAATCTGTCTCCAGGCAGCCGTTGGTGTGTTCCGGCAGCTGTACTCAAGGGCCACTCTCCCTCTTGGTTTAGAATGTTTCCCACCTTAGACCACATCGTCATTTAAAACACAAGACCTATGAAATAAAAAAAAATAGTGCGTGGAGTCCCTCCGCACGGAAGAAGTTAAACTTCGTAATGTGGAAATGAAAATAGGGAGGGGTAGAAATTGATTTTTAGTGAAATCATATTGTTTCTTTAAGACAAACTTTATTAACATTGCTTACAAATCACAATTGCTCGCATCTTTTAATTATCATTTTCGAGTGGAGAAATATCCAAGTCTATAACATTTACAATGGGATTATGATAACTAAAGTAAGACACGAAATGTTTGATTATTTTTCTCGCTCTGTCTCTTTCTATCCCCCCTCCCCAGGAGCGTTGAACGTTTAACGCAACAATGCTTTCATACCCCTCCATGGTAGCGTTAAACGTTTAACGCAACCTTGTTGGAAGTCGCATTAGAAGTTTCACTTCAAAAAGTGGTTGGACCGATTTTGGCACTTCTACTGGCAGGTAGCTGATGTTATGCCTTAATTACACGTAACTAGTACAGTGGCGAGACAATAAAACGAGACTAGGCTGTGAGCGTCGGGTGAACGAGTAGGTGTTTATATGTATTTTGCTAGTGGCGAGTCACTTTAGATTATTACAAACAGTGACCGACGGACCGAGTGACGGACAACTCCGAAGTTGTCGATGTTCATTTTATTCACGACTAGCGGGCACGGCGGACGTTGTCCCGACCTGATAATAAAAAACCTCGAAATTAGAAGTAAGCTGTCGCTGACTTTTTTGTAGGCATTATCAAGCTCTATAACTTTTCTCTAGAATTAATCATATATCATCGTTAAGGCAGCGTTCGTAAGAAACAATTCGACCGTTTTTTATCCGACTTACTTTGCAAATCTGACTACTACAAAAAAGTCTTTTCATTTTTCGGGTTAATATATAACCTATCGTACTCACAAATAACGTGGCTTTCTATTGGTAAAAGAATTTTTAAAAACGGTTTAGTAGATCCGGAGATTACCCCCTACAACGTCACAAACTCAAAACGTCATAAACTTTACCTCTTTATAATATTAGTGTAGATTGCAATATATGTTGCATCACGCTTTTGCTTGTTTTCGTGTTTCTTTTGACTCTCTCGCTACTCTGTTTGGCCTATAACAGCCGGCCGAACACTCGTCATAATGTTGATATGTACCAGGCATTCGGTCGAGAGCACTGTCTCACCACTGTACTCGTTACGTGTAATTAAGGCATTATAAAGAGTGACTTACTTTAATTTTAGAATAAAATATTTGGGCTTACGCGCGAAAATAATAAACTAAACAAGCAGTTCTCAAGACCGAGCGCACTCGACGTGCATATTTACACGACAAAAATTGTTTTTTTTTTTCTAAATCCCAAGCGGTCGAAGTCGTGGGTAACAAGTAGTCACTAACTAATTATTATCTAAATAAACGGCGGAACCACATCGAAATGTAGTTTGCCGGGAAATGTCCCATTTGTTGGACAAGAGCGGAACGGCCTCTGCCGGAGGGAATTAAACAAGTTCATAATTTGAGACAGCAATGTTAATTCTAAAAGACCGTTATTAGCTTTACGTAATTCTTAGCGGATGGGAAAGTAATTAATGAAAAAATATATATATATACATGTATTTCTTTGGACAAGGCATTTAACGTAAAATGAAATCCTGAGGTAATGGAATAATTAACTTATTTTTTGGAAGTGAAATCACTTTAGCCGCGTTGAGCGATTTTTTGGTAGGGGATTAACTTATGTAACGCGTTATCAGTGTATTCAACATGCTTGTGACGTATTTCGCTTGCGTCAGACTAGCGACGTGTTGTATAGCGGCCTATGTACATGTTACGATGTTATATCGACCAGATTAGGCCCCACTCGGCCTAGGTCCGTTCCCTCGGCGTGGAGAACTTGAGTGCGCTGCTCGCGCGATACAGTGACACAAAATCTTACATCACTGCGACAACATTACACATATCACCTCCACACACGTGCATGCATACACGCTTACACATGCAAGTGGAAGGATTTTATTTTTTATCCTTATCAAACTGGAATAGTTACGAAAATTATCCGATACGAAATATATATAAGAGTTGTTGAGGGATGTATGCTTGGTACACATATATGTTTCAACAACTCGTATATGTATGAATAGTTAGCTCAGATAGGTCGCGAATTGCATGTATCAGGCAACAGCCCAAGCTGAGGTGTGCCGTGCACCTTTGAGCTAGTTGTCAAATAAAATCAGCTGAGTGCCTTAAGCGCTCGCCTTAGTAGTCCGGTGAAGCTGTTAAGACCTTGCTAGGTCAAGAGCGAAGTCAGTTCGAAAAAATATGTTATGTTATAGTGTACAGAAATGTATATAATTATTGTTCTGAGTGCCAATAGATGTGAAAATCAGACTAATGTTTATAATTTCGATTTACAAATTAAATTTAAATGATTCAGGCTATGATTGATTAAAAAAAAAAAATTAAAAAAAACAGTTATTTCATTCTTTTGAGTTTTCACTTCTGTCGGCACTCCTTATGATTACCTCGACTTTTTTTATATATATAAACTAGCGGGCGCGGCAGACGTTATCCCGCCCTGATTATGAAAAAATCCTTGACAAATTATATACCAAAACGTTCCTTGTGAAAACTCTATCTATCACTCTATCCACTGGTGAAAACCGCATAAAGATCCGTTCAGTAGTTTTCGAGTTTATCGCGAACAGACAGACAGACAGACGCGGTAGGGGACTTTGTTTTATACTACGTAATGATACAATTAAACAGCAATGGTTCATAAACTTTTTAAATTAATTTATTAACATTTTTTGAAAAGATTCTACAGCAGGTATTATTTAGTTTCTGCTTTTTACAGTATGCTTCCGTACCTACGTTACATTATCGAACATTCTGGAAGTGTCTTACGCGATACGGTTTAGTAAGAGAAATTTCTTTTGCCTCAAATTTTCTTCATAGTATATAAAATAAGTAACCACTTTTAACATATAATGACAGTTTTGAAATAACTGATCGTTTATTGTATATTAGCGGACCCGGTGGACGTTGTCCCGTCCTGATAATAAAAAAAAACCTTGACAAATTATATAGATGTGCCGCGTGAATCACATTATCTACTAGTCGAAACCGCCTGAAAATCCGTTCTGTAGTGTTTGAGTTTATCGCGAACAGACAGACAGACAGACGTGGCCGAGGACTTTGTTTTATAATATGTAATCATCGTCATCATTACATAGTATAAAACAAAGTCTCCTACCGCGTCTGTCTGTCTGTCTGTTCGCGATAAACTCAAACACTACTGAAAGGATTGTCATGCGGTTTCCACCGGTGGATAGAGTGATTGATGAGGAACATTTTGGTATATAATTTGTCAAGGATTTTTTCATAATCAGGGCGGGACAACGTCTGCCGTGCTCGCTTGTGATATATAATAATGGAATTACGAATCATTGAATTCTTATCCAGCGTTTTATGGATGTAGTGGCAATGGTATTACGTATCTCTAGAGACCACAGTCTATAGCTGTACGTAACCAATTTAAAGACCCAAGTGCGAACTTAGGATAATTTTTAGTAGGTGTAATTGCTGAGAAATTAGTGAAAATGGCTCGTATGTCTATGCGTATTGCCAATCACACTGTTCGTGCCGGAACGTGGCATCGACTTGTAGTGTCTTTACGATGACAACCCTAATAATTAAAAAAAAATAAGAGGCTTAATTACCTAATTCGTATAAAGAGTTTTTAATTTTTTTAAGTAGAATATAAATAAGAGTTCCAGTAACACCGGTAAAAGCCCCTTTTACCCGCTTTTTACAATGGGGTTGGGGAAAAAAAGGAAATGATTTTTCCATCCGTCGGCGATTTCCATCGAAAACAAGGCAGATACTGAGAATGCTATTTCGTTTGTGCCGTCGCTTGGGGTTCAACGGAGCCCGGGGGCGCCGCGCGACTACGATGGAACGAAAATACCGGCAAATGGAGTGCAGTAATTACTGCATTAGCCGACCTCTCTCTTCGTTATAGTCTTGAAGCTATGGTGCTTCATATAAACACGATAGCTTATTTTTAATTTTACAATCAGCTTCAATAAGACCGCGACCCTGATCTATACGTACAATAAAAATATAAATTTAACGTGTCTGTACTTTACATTTTTGTGAAAAAAATTGTTGCAGGTGTCTAGGAATAAGTAATAGAATATATTTCAATCATTTTTTTAAATGTCTGTCTGTCCGTTTTTATGAACACGCATCACTGCTAAAGTACTCCGTTCATGATAAAACCTTTCCAAGAAAGTCATAAAGCATATCCTCGAGTAACATTTAGTCTTTGTTTCATTAAAATCAGTCAACTCTATCAGAAGTTATTGTAATTTGAATGATGACTTGAGTTAAGTACGAGAGAAATGTAGGTAAGTTAATGTACTTAGTTAAAAGTTAAAATACATTTAGATGGTTTTATTAATCACTGTTTTCTTGCATAAAGTTCCACGCGGATGAAGGCGCGGGCACAGCTAGTACTAATTATAATAGGTCGTTGAGTGAGTGAGTCGGCACGTTTCCTTGGAACGCTTAGCTTTTCAGCACGTTGCTCGACAGCGCCTCCGCTTTTAATCGTCTTTTATTAATTGATCCGGTATTTGTTTCTAATTATAAATTTAAGCAAATAGACGAACGTTATGGGAATTTTCCAGAGAGTTTTTATGACATCTCAGAATTTACATTTCGTTGTCATTATATATTACGCTATATTAAGCAAAGTGCTAATAACATTACATACTATATAATGAAATAAAGAAAATTAAAAAATAAATAAATGCATAATAATATGCATTGACGTCATAAGAGAGCGTCATGCCGTTTGCCGTGACGGCATATAGGTAGATTTTTCTGCCTAAGCGTGCCAATAGATGTTTCATTAAAAGACCGAGATAATTGATTCTGATAAAACACTTAACTCCAATGGAACAACGCGACGTATCAATTTTCACTATAATCAAGTCGCAGGTATCGGCCACTCGAACTGGTGGTCATTAAATTTGTATATCGAGTCATAATAATCGTTTGAGTTAAGAACAATGTCCCGGGACAAGTTTGTCACTTTATCAATTACGTTGGATGTTGTATGGAGAGTGTTCCCTGTCTCTCGGACAACGAGTCATTAGACGAGTTTTCCTAACGCAAAGTCGGGACCCGGTGTAATTTGATATTATTAGTTACTTAGTTGTTTTGTATACATCATAGATTTGCTCAGTATAATTATAATACTAGCTGGTAACGGCGACTTTGTTTTTTAAAGTGAAATTTCTTATGGGAGGGTTTCGAAATTCTGATCGGCAACCTTTTTGTGCGACGAAAAGTGGCGGTCACTGTGTCGGGTAGAGTGTTGAAAACATCAGTTCTCGTCCGATCACCGAAGTTAAGCAACGTCGGGCGCGGTCAGTACTTGGATGGGTGACCGCCTGGGAACACGGCGTCACGTTGGCTTACTGTGTCGGATAGAGTGTTGGAAACACCGGTTCTCGTCCGATTACCGAGGTTAATCAACGTCGGGCGCGGTCAGTACATGGATGGGTGACCGCCTGGGACAATACGGGGGGTTCTACATGGGGGTCGTTCGGTCCATGGCCTCCTACGGGGCGCCGTTGTGGGTCGACGGCCTCAACGCCACCAACATCCGTGCGCTGCGAGGATACCGAAGAGTGTCCTCGGCGGCGGTCAAGGTGCTGGCCGACTCCCTTCCGTGGGAGCAAGAGACGGAGGTGCTTGCCGCCGTATGTAAGTATACGGCGGCTAAGAAACGAATGGAGGAGTCTCTAGCTCCCAGAGAAATAGAAGAAAGAAGGAGAGGTGTGAGGGAAGAGATGTTGGAGAGATGGAGGCAGGACCTAGCGGACGCGCGTTACCGTCGATACACGATCGACGCCGTCCGTCCGGTTCTGCCGGAATGGTATCAGAGGAAGTGGGGCTTCCTGACGTACCGTCTGGTTCAGGTGCTGACCGGGCACGGGTGCTTCGGTTCGCACCTGCACCGGATAGCACGCAGAGAGCCGACGGCCGTATGCCATTAGTGCGACATCGCCCCGGATACCGCGCAGCTCACTCTCTCTGAGTGTGCTACGTGGGAGGAGCAACGTCACACTCTGGCTGCGGCGGTAGGACAGGATCTCTCGCTGCCGAGCGTGGTTGCGGCCATGCTCGGCGGCGAGGATGTGTGGAATGCTATGGCCTCCTTTTGCGAGGAAGTCGTTTCGCAGAAGGAGGTGGCGGAGGGGGTCCGTGAGGAGGACCCTCAAAGTGACCGTATCCGCCAACGGAGGACAGGCAGGAGAAGGTGGCAGTTTGTCGGGTTGGGGGTTCCATCCTCCCATTGCACAGGTCCGGCAGACGGAGGAGACGGCCGGTGTTTGCACGGCTGTCTCCTAACTAGACGGGGCCCGGCGGCGGCGCTTTTGCTGCTGGCTACACCATGGGGCTTTAGTCCGAGCAAGTCGGACATAACCTACGCTCTCCCCCGAGAGGATGGTGTATACATAAGGGTTTTCCCCACGTCTAACCGCCTGGGAACACCGCGTTACGTTGGCTTTCTGTAGTACTTTTTATAAAGATGTTTCCACTTGTTTTGGGAGAATGTGTGTTTGTTTGTTTGTTACGCTTACACGCTTTAATTACTCAACCGATCGTCGTGAAATTGTGCATACTTGTTATAAGGGGTACAAAAAAGGACATGGGGTACCTTTCATCTAGAAAAAAAAAACTGTACCCGAGTACATTAAAGCTAGCGAAGCCACTGGCAAAATCTAGTTTAGATTAAATGTAACCAACGTTTATTTGCTTTTGTCTATAATTTTATCATAACCACTTATCCTACTATTGAAAAGCGCAATGATATATAATATAGATTCCTCTTCGAGTTTAAGGCAGGGATGTAAATTTAGATAAGACTAGCTTTACCCGCGACTACGTCCGTGTGGAATTAAATACAATATTACAAAATACCTGGATTTTTTATGACGGTAGCGGGCTGGTAGGGTGTCTGTACCCGACTGGATCGCGACCACCGTACATCAGGTGGCACACCCGCCATAGTGGCACGTTTGGGCGTGTCGGGGGGGCTGTCCCTGACTGGGTCGCTTTCAGGCCGGCATGACAGCGGCGACCGGCGATGGATAGTATGTCTTTCGGTGGTCGCCATTGTTTTTGGATTGTACTGTGTTTACCATCAGGCACAGTACAGTCACTTTGCCGAGCTACAATAAAAAAAAAATCCATTTACTTATTTCCACAGTCCATTTACTTATCTATTTTCTCTCGAACTTAAGTTACGTCGTCATTAAATTTACAATAACTTTTGATAGAGTTAACCGATTTGAATGAAACAATAACTAAATGTTACTCGAGGCTATATATGCTTTGTTATTTTCTTGGTGGGATTTAATCGTAAACGCAGTACTTTAGCAGTGATGCGTGTCCAAACAAGCAGACAGACAGACATTTCTAAAAATAATTGAAATGTATTTTATTACTTATTCCTGGACACCGGCAACAATTTTTTTCACAGAAATCTAAAAAGTACAGAGAGACACGTTAGATTTACTTTAGATTTCTTATTGTATATCGGCTTTTATATCGGTATTTCTATCGAAAGCATACGTTCAACGATTTTAAATCGATATTTTTAGTATTATTTCTAATAATTTAAATATCTTAAATAATCTTAAATATCTTAAATTCTAAATATATCTGTGAAATCGTATAATTTAAATAACTTACAAAAAAATAAGCCAATCTTTGTCCCTGCAGTTTATTCTGATACTGCGCGTGAAGTCGTTGGTATCTTTGAAAAAAAAGACGCTCGTCTGGCACCGGTGTGGCGATGATGTGTAGATGTTTCATGGATATCTCGTATAAACTGGTGTAAGAACCGTCTAGAATTATAAGTAAATAATAAACCGACTTATATATTAAAAAAAAACACTAAATAATAGTCTAAACACCAGTTATCGCCAATTGATAGTCAAAACATACTAGTAAATATGCTATGTCTGCGTGTTTTAAACTATTCATCAACCGTCGTGAATTAACAGTGCTTGCATTGTTGCGTTTCGTTCGGTCAGTGAGAGCGCCGGAGACCCACCTCCCCTCCCTTTCCACCTTCCCCTTCCCTTTCCCTTCTCCCCCCCCCCCCCCCACACACACAGGCTGGCATCGCACTTGTGACTCCCCTGGTTTTGCAAGTATCTATGGACGGTGGTGATCACTAACCTGGTGGTGGTGACCCACCTGTTCGTTTGCCTCCTATGATATAAGAAAAAAAAGCATGTCATAATAAGAGAGGTTACAGGCTGTAAACCCTTTACTGTTTTATAGTTGAGCTGTTAAATTCTTGAGGTACGTTGAAGTGTATGTTTTGGCGGGAGATAAACTTACAATTTCGCGTGACGGCATGCTGGTAAGCGTTACCGGCCGTATTGCGCTTGCGTGACTTGCGTCAGAGTAGCGACTCGTAGTATAGCGACCTATATACATGTAATATTGACATTTTCAAAGTCAAAGTCAAAGTCAAAAATATATTTATTTCGTAGGTAAATTACATTACACTTGAAATATGTCATTTTTTATTTTTTATGCTACAGCTCATTCGGAAGGCAGATTTCCCCAGAGAAGAACGAGCAAGAAACTCTAAGGGTGCTCTTGTCAAATAGAATGATTACAAGTGCTAATTTAAATATAATTACATTATTGATTATGAGACAGACATGTTACAGCCCAGCAGCTTAGTCCCAAGGGTTATCTAGATCCAAATATTCAGATATTTTATAGAACCCTTTTGTATACAACATTTTCTTCAGAACTGATTTGTATTCATTTAAAGGTAAGTTCTGTATGTCAATAGGAACCTTATTGTAAAAACGTATACATAGACCTCTGAATGAATTTGTGACTTTATGGAGTCGACTTACATGACTAGCAAGCTTATCCCTATTTCTGGTATTGACATTGTGAGTCTCACTATTTTTTTTAAACAAATTTATATTTTTTTTAACATAAACAAGGTTTTCATATATGTATTGGCATGTCAAAGTCAAAACATTAATTTCTTTAAATTTATTTCTTAATGATACTCTTGGTCCTAATTTGTAGATGGCACGAATAGCTCGTTTCTGCAGAATGAAAATAGTGTTAACATCGGCGGCATGTCCCCAAAGTAAAATGCCATAAGTCATCAGACTATGAAAATAGCTGAAGTAGACTAACCTCGCGGTATTTTCGTCCGTAAGTTGTCGAATTTTTTTAACTGCATATGCTGCAGAACTGAGCTTTTTCGCCAAATTAATAATATGAGGACCCCACTGAAGTTTGGAATCTAAGGTAATGCCTAAAAATACGGTTGTGTCCACAGGATTCAACTCATCATCTTTAACTACTATATTTGTGTCAACTTGTCTAACATTAGGCAAAGAAAATTTAATACATTTGGTTTTTTTTTCATTAAGAAGAAGATTATTCGTTGAGAACCATTCCACTACTTTAGAGATGGCATTGTTCACGACAACAAAATCAGTATGCTGTCTATGTAGCTTAAAAAGTAAAGAGGTATCATCAGCAAACAATACCATCTCATGCTTATTTTGTACAAAGTATGGTAAATCATTTATATATACAAGAAATAGGAATGGCCCAAGTATCGAACCCTGTGGAACGCCCATAGTAACGGGAGACCCAGCTGACCTCTTACTGTTTATCTCAACCATCTGAACTCTGTTGCCCAAATAAGACTTCAGAAGGCTAAGTGCTTCTCCCTTGACACCATAATGGTGTAGTTTTCTGATTAAGATTTCGTGATGAACACAGTCAAATGCCTTGGATAAATCACAGAAGATACCAATGGCATCCTGTGAATTTTCCCAGGCTTCAAAAATTTGCTGAATAAGCTCAACACCAGCATCTGTTGTTGAGAGACCCCTTGAAAAACCGAAACCTTTTTGCAGCTCGGCATAGGTTTGATTGATTAATAAATTTTATAAGAATGTATATAATTAATGCTCCGTGTGTTAATAGATGTGAAAACCAGATTAATGTTAATAATTTCAATATACAAATTAAGTTTTTTTTTTTTTTTTTTTCGAAATGACTACGCTATTGACCTAGCAAGGTCTTAACAGCTTCACCGGACTAGAACAAATTATGA
This sequence comes from Antheraea yamamai, assembly GCA_036509395.1. Lineage (NCBI taxonomy): Eukaryota > Metazoa > Arthropoda > Insecta > Lepidoptera > Saturniidae > Antheraea > Antheraea yamamai. The sequence goes on along the minus strand of AP028453.1, from coordinate 9,769,144 downwards.
ACTTTTAATAATTCACGCTGTAATTAATTTAAAAATTCAAAAGAGATCACAGTTATACCATCGTTTTCGGTTTTCACTTATATCGACTCTCCTTAAGACTGCATCGACTTTTTTTTTTCAGTTACAACGACGAATTCTGAATAACACGTGTTTTATTTTTGTTTCAGGAACAAACGAACGAACCGGCGAATGAGTTCTCAGTCTGCGAGCAACTCTAGAACACCGTTTAGATCGAAATTAAAAACGGAAAGATCAGTATTATGTGATAAAGTGTAGTAGTAGTGTGTTTGTAGTTGGTTTATATTCGGCCATTTTAGTTTCGACGCGATGGCCGCCATTTTGTGTGCGTTACGTGTCAGGATCGGCGGCGTGTTCGCGCGCGTTCTGTTGCTGCTCACGCTGGCCGTGTATTCGTCTTACGGTGAGTGTTTATATTAAAATATTAAAAATACAGTTACTAATCAGATCGACTGAATGTATTTTATTAAGTCCATTTATTTGTCTACTTTTCTCTCGTACTTATGTCGCGTCGTCATTAAAATTACAATAACTTTTGATAGAGTGAACCGATTTTAATGAATACAAGACTATATGTTACTCGAGGATATGCTTTATGATTATCTTTGTAAGGTTATATCGTGAACGTAGTACTTTAGCAGTGGTGTGTGTTCATACAGACAGACACACAGACGTTTCTAAAAATGATTGAAATGTATTTTATTACTTATTCCAAGACACCTACAACAATTTTTATCACAAAAATCTATAAACTACAGACACGTTAAATTTACATTATTATTATATCGCTAGACAGATAGAAGAAGAAGATAGACTAGCGACATCGTACAATAGAAGAAAAAATTAAAGATCATAGAGATATGCCTCCAAGAATTCTTTGTAAACAGTGAAATCCGTTGACTTACCCTCTCCTCCGCATGCGTATCACACCGCTTGCGTTTCCAATCGATACAGCGATGTACACGTAGTTCTTGTTTATATGTTTGATCAATTAATAATCCATTGTCACTCCGAACAATAATTATATAGATTTTTATATAGTTTATTAAATAATCAAAGATATGAGATAAGCTTTACAATCTCAATACAAAATATCAATATTAGATGTATTACGCATCGCTAGTCTGACGTAATACTGCCGGTCACGCTTACTAGCATGTCATGACGAGATATTGTAAATTTATCTCCTGCCAAAAATATACCGCGCAACGCGCCTAAATAAGTTTTCACTTCAAAAAATAACCCCGCCTGAACTATACCATATACTCGACAGGTCGAATACGTTGCCCCGATAGCAATAACTACGGGTCACGGCGTGACGGTTATTCTAAGGTGTAATAAACATCTGAATTCGCACTATCTCATCCCTTCAACCACAGTTATGTTAGTAATTAACCCCGCTGTGGCCATTCGACCGCTGAATTGTCGCGGTCACGTGGGTATTGTTCGACCTTTGAGCTTTGAGGGTATAAATCCGGCAGTTGTTGACGAAGTGTCATAATACGCCCCCAAAAATAACTTTTTTTTTATATTCGTATATATATAAAAATCCAGTGTCATGATGTTTGTCCACGATGAACTTCGAAACTACTCGACCGATCTTCATGGAACGTTGGTATTTATGTACAATTTAGTCCAACTTGTGAGATAGGGTAAATTAGATTTCGTTTAATGGCCTGAATATTTATTAATTACAAATGAAATGATTGTCAATGTTGGTTATTGTTAATTGTAAGTTTCATCAGTCTCGAACAGATGGCGCTTGAAAGTAGTTTGTTGGCAGAAAACTGTAGAACCGACTGTTATAGATATCTCATCGATGACGCCACGTTTTAATTTTTTTTTCTACTCCAGTTTATTTTTGGTAAATGTTGTTCTGTTAATCTATTTACTGAGTAACCTCGCTTTTTCTGTATCAAGTTTTTAGGCAGGTTCATTACCACATAACACCAAATTCTTTTTCATAATTTTAATTCAATATGTAGTAACTGAGCCACAGCAACACGTGGCGCCGTAAGCTAGTATTTTATAAGTTTTGATGTTTGACCACAATTTCATTTGATGGTATATCATCATCAGTCTGTTAGAGACCAACTGCAGAGCCATAGGAAGGTATAGGCGTAATCACCACGCCAGCCCACGACGTATTGGCGATTTCAAACTCTGAGAAATCGACAGTTCTATGTTTTCCCACATACAGTAGTACTACAAGAACATTTCTCAGATTCAGGTTTCCTCACGACGTTTTTCTTCACCGTCAGTCGATACTGTTACCAATTTAACATTAGTAAATATACGTCAATTCGGGAAAATTAGGTGGTACATGCCGGGGTTCGAACCTGCGGACATTGAGATGATATTTCACCGGTCAAACCACTAGACCATCACGACTTTACGACATGATATAAGATGGTAGTCACGCTTAACCTAGAGGGTGATTGGCTCTCAAAAACAGCTGCCGAAACACCTATATTAGGATGTCCGTCATATACCAGTTTGGGTTTTTGGCTTATCATTTGAGGTATCGTTGAAATCGTTAGTTTATAGACTAAAACATTTTGTATGTTTAAAGGGGTGCGAACAGTTTGAGAACCGGTGTCGTTTAGTTATTCGAATCAGTCTGGAATTTGGGCATCGGTATTCAGTGGTGGGCGAGCGATGTCGTGGGAGGATACTGAGTTTAATGAAACACACAAAATAATTAAAATCGTGTTTTTTTGCATATATGTTGAAGCGATAATGGCTTAGTGTTATATTCCAGGATAAACGTGAGCTTTTTGTAATGGAAAGGGGGCCGCCGTAAGTTACGCGATGAGATCAGGGGTCAAGGGGTCAAGCCGAATCTATATAATAATGTTAATAGAATAACTATGTCTATAGAATAACTAAATGTCACGAGGAGGTTTCGGCAAATATCGCATAACTTTTTCCGGGCAAAAAATTGTGTAAATAATGTGAGAAAATCTGATTAATTTAAAGTAAAAACAAGTTTCTAGACTAAAATATGCCGTAATCTAACACAATTCTTTGTATATTTTATTAGTTCTCATTTAATTTTTTTTATGTTATCACTGTGATTGTAGATGACGACCCCAACAATCTAAAATACTAGTGTTATTAAAAATAATAAAGAAAATCTTGTTTTTTAAATCCAACGTATTTATACTTAAAATACTTTTTTAAATCCTCAAAAACAACCTCACGTAATTACTGAACCTCCCCCTCCTCAACATAATCGTGATGAAAATATAGAATGAAAATAGAGGATGATAGTTTTATAAGGAGCCTATCATTTCTAAATTTATAAAAATATTATGTAAAAATGTATATTGCTTTTGGTAAGGAATAAAGAATGTTACCGAGTTTTTCGCTAATTATGGAAGAATAGGTGATTTTAATAGAGATTTGGAAAAAAGCGTTGAAAATTAAGCAGCGTAACGCAGTATATATTTGTCTAGAATAACAGTTACTTTAAAAAAGAATTCTTTATATTATATATCAATCACAGTAACCGTTTGTAAGTGACAAAAACCAACTAATTAATCTTCATTAAAAAAAAACACTGTAATTAAATATTAACATTACAGTAGCGGCACGCTATGTTGGCCGTTTTGACCACGTTTATAGGAGCAAATTGCTGTTCTCTAATGTTGATAGTGACGTGCTGTTACTTCTAAAATTTATCGAATTTTAGGACATAACATTAATTTAGTTCAGTGATTTCTCCATTATACAATATGTATAAGACAATATTTCGACATGTCTGAGGAATTGTAATTAAACTAATGCGTTGCTCTGTAAACAAAGATTTTATTTTAATACCTAGGTACATACACACTATGAAGGTGGTAGAGCCAGGCTGTAGCTATTATTAGTTGCAGCATGAATGGGTGGGCTCGCCCGGGGTACTACCACCCTCTCACAGAACACCGACGTGAAGTATCAGTGCTTGCATTGTTGCGTTTCGTTCGGTCAGTGAGAGCGCCGGAGGCCCACATCCTTACCTATATATGTCTATCTACATATAACTATGTCTAAATATATAATATAGTTTTTACTAACAAAAAAACGGCGAATTTTTAAAATCCGTAGTGGATTATAATTTTTAATGTACTTATAAAATAACACGGTATTTATATTTATAAATTTCGAGTTATAGTATATTTACATCTTATGTATGATATACATACAATCGCTGGCCAGCACAGCTACCACGTCCGGTAAACTCGCGTCAATGCTTAATATAAAACAAAGTAGCATATGATATGTTTTTTTTTTTTTTTTTAATAAATTGACATTTCACATCACCATTGTAATGTGTCAAAACGGCCATCATAGCGTGCCGTTATTATAGTTCTTAACAACATTTAGCTATGTCCGTTTATTTAGGTAACACATATTATATACAAAAAAAGTGCGGCAATATGTATTTAGATATGAAAACACTCAATATCTAAAAGCTTACTTAGAAAAAAAAAGTCGAGGTAATTATAAGGACTGCTGACATAAGTGAAAACTGAAAACAATGGAATAACTGTCTTTTTTTTTAAATTCTGAAATCAATTATAGTCTGAATTGTTTAATTTTCATCGAAATTTAAATTATTACCATTGGTTTACATATCTATTGGCACTAGGGACAGTAATTATATACAGTTCATTAATTAATCAAACATATGGTGAGCTGCACAAGCTCGATACAAAATGTCAATTTTACATGTACACAGGCCGCTATACTAAGCGTCGCTAGTCTGACGTAAGCGCGTTTTTTCCTACCAAAGGTCGCACGACGCGGTAAAAGAAATTTTCACTTAAGAAAAAACTGGAATAATAATTTTGTTGATAACGCAATCGCAGCTGCGGGTAATGTTAGTATTATTATAGTTCGATATTAAACTTTTCTGGCTAACCCATTGTTAAGCATTATTAAGCGTGATTATACTACATCTCGAAGTTACAGCGGAACACGAAATAAAATAGGGAAAGCACAAGCATGTGCCGCCGTGTCGAGTAACTGTCATCAGTCATACGAAATGACAGTTCGAAAAATGAATTTTCAAAATAGAACCGTTTCGAACAAACTTGTGGACATCCCTTTATGAGGTACGCTTCGCATTAGCGTTAATTAGACGTTACGAAGAAACGCTATAGATAATAGCGGGCCATTATAGTTTTTATTATAGCGCTGTTTTTACTCAAAATGATAGAGAATGATGCGTTGTGTCGTTTTTTGAAGTGAAAGTTCTTACGGTATGATAGGGAAAATTTTGTGTTTTGCGTTAAATGTAAGGTATGTGTGTATTTGTGTGCATGTGTAAATATAAACAATAAATAAATATATCATTTAATATATATAAGCCAAAGAAGTTTCACTTCCTCCCCGTGTACACACCGATACACGAACTGTTTTTTGTCATAAGTATTGTTTGTTATATTATTATGTAATACCAGCGAACGTAATTTAGTATTTTTTAAACGAAACCATTCTTATTCGGTCATTAAACTCCCGCCTAAATTGTCAATCATTTACGTTGTAAAAAACTGAGAAATATATATATATGTTAGTTTTTATATTTTACACACCAATATTAATCAAATTAAGTTAATCAGCTACTACAGTAAAAAAAACAGTACAGTGTATCTGTGTGTACATGCGGAGGAAGTAAAACTTCTTTGGCTTAAAGGTATTCAATTATGTAGATATGAGAATTCCTATAAACTATATACTACTATATGAGGTCTCTTAGTATAAATACTTAACTATAGATTTACTCATTTTGGTATACTACTAGACACAGATAGACAGAAATACGTACCTACCTTAGGTTTAACGCGTAAAACAAAAATTTTCCTACCGTGTCATAAAAAGTTTCACTCCAAAATGTTTGTTATTTAAAAATAAATTCGGCGACGCGACGGCATAACAACGTCAGTGTGAACCCGAGTCGAGACAGACTCGCGGACAGCCGAGTTAAATGTTCGAGGGCTTAATTTATTAGCGCCTGACGGTCGTTATCGTTGCGTACGGTCTAAATTTAAAATAATGTCTCCGAGACTAATGATTGCCGCTATTTCTTTTTTTTTTTTGTTTTCTTACGTCGGTGCTTATTCGAAATTTAAAAATTCGATTTTAACGAGCCATGGATTAGTCTTCGGCATATTATAGTACTTTTTCTATGTTATTGTTTACTGCTTGTTTTTTATACAGGTTGTTTAAAAATTACTCTATCGTTGTGGCGATAATTGTTGTCTGGCTGACCTTTTTTTTATTTTGATGAAGGCTTAGTCGCCTTCGCTACTATATCGCCTAAGTAACATACAAATATAATATGAACTTAGCAATGGCTTACATCAATTTTGTATAATTCCCTAGCATATGTCGAGATAGGGTCAGACAATAAGGAATTGTACAAACCAATGTGGAACGAACTAGAAGTATTAAGCCGAGATCTAAAATCTATAATTCTACGACATACACTTCTAAGTAATAATTTGTTCTAATAACTTAGTTAAAGACCATAAATAAATATATGTTAGCCGAATTAGGCCCCGAGAAAGCCCTCTGAATATGATCCGAGTGTTTTTAAAATCAAGTGTACCGTATAAAAATTGTATAAATTTTGTTCGTTGTGTAGTGATTTCGTTAAGTAAAGAAGTTTTGTTATGCGACGACGTTGTGTGGTCTCGAGCAATAGTAATGTGTCCGTTAGATGTCGCACGAACAAAAATGCAGCAATCACAGGATGAATTGGTTAAAAAATCAAACCCTGTGATTGGTGCAGCGAACGTAAGCGATATGAGCTTCGCGAGAAAAGATTTCATATTGACGACGTTCGCACACCTCTGATATGTGTAAAAACCGCCACTCCGGTTATCGTGCTGCGTCTATCGTCACGCAGCCCGATAGTTCGTAACGCATAACGATAATGTCTTCCCATATATGCAATTGGTGTGTGTACTCGCTGGTTGTAATTGCAATTAAGAAGGTTTAATAATTCGGCGGAATGCTTTACTGGTGATCGCTAAGAATGCTCAACGGTCGGAAGGATATGGGAGAAAATAGGAGTCACCTTTTGGCTGTTGTCACGGTCCTAGGAGGCCTTCTCTTCATTCACGGACACATCGGTTCGCACCTTTACTCTTTAATTATATTAATGAGCGTTTATAATGCAATTTGTTATTAATATTCGGGGTATAATATTGGGGGAGGAAATATGGCACTTGATGGATTTAAAGAAGGACGTATAATACCGTGCACTGCAATGCTTCTTAACCATTTTAGCCTAAACAGTGGACTATAGACAAACCTTCGTGCCAATTCACGCAGGTATGGGAGTAGCTTTAGTAATATAACAGACGCATATTTATTCGCGGAATTCTATGTCGAAATCACAGAACGCAGATAATAAATACGCGTTATATTAAAAACATAAATTCATTCATTAGAATTCATTATCATTAATCAAGTTGTCAATTGTCATACCGTATATCGTTTTAGCGTACAGTTTTAATTGAAACTTAATAAATATTTAAGTAAGCTTCGAAAATAACATTATTTCAAATAGATTCCAATTCACTAAGTGCCAGACAGCCGAGTGTTTGAAAAAAAAAAATAACTTTAAAGTCGTTTATAATCAGTCTGCACTATTTGTTACACAAAAACGTTAGGGATCCAGCTTGTTCGCTGACGAATATTTAAGTTGTAATTGAGAATTTTTTGAAGTGAATACTTCGTCAGGCGTGTTGAGCGGTACCTTTGGCATGAGATAAATTTATAATTTCGCGTCATGGCATGCTACGTAAACATGATCGGCTGTATTGCGTTTGCGCGGCTTGTGTCAGACCAGCTACACGTAGTATAGGGACCTGTGTGTATCAGTACTAATAGTAATGACTTTTTTTCGAACCGTCTACACTATTGACCTAGCAAGGTCTTAACAGCTTCACCGGACTACTAAGACGAGCGCTTTAGGCACTCAGCCGATTTTATTTGACAACTAGCTCAAGGTTGCACTGCACACCTCGGCTTGGGCTGTTGCCTGACTCATGCAATTCGCGACCTATTTTTTTTTGTTTTAACGTGGAGAGAAAATCCATCATGGACTGTCAGGCCCCCGGGGGAGAGCCCGACTTGAACCGACCACCAGCCTTTGTGCTGCCACGCAGGGGTGGTGCCATACGGCGACTTTAGCCGGCTAAAACTCCACGACAACCAACGCCGCACTATGGGAGTGTCCCGGGGTTGCGTTAGCAAGCTCCGCAACACCCCCGGCGGCAGGCGTTTCCCACGCCACACCCGACTGAGGCAGTCCGGTTGTGAGACTGTCTCCCAGCCCGCCGAACCCGTGCAATGGGAGTCCAGGGCCCCCGCCCCTTTCCCCCTGGGTTCGGCCGGCAGCGGAGAGGCTAAGCCGCTTCGCCACCGTCCCACCGTTGATTTTTTAACGAGGTTCACTCCTCCTCCGCCTCAGCCACCCTGAGATCCCCCCGGGCCTACGCTATCCTACACATCCTCCCCCCAACCCTCGTTCCTAACCCTACCCTACCTCACTCAAGCCCTACGCCCTCCAATCCCCGAGACTTGCCTACCCACCAAGTAGGTAGGCAAGCCAGAGGTTACCTAACCTGCACCCCCCATTCCCCCCACCCTAGCTACACCCTAACCCTACCAATCCTACCTACCTACACAAACCCTACGCCCGCTTAACCCCTGGTCTTACGCGGTAAGTAGGCAAGCCAGAAGTTTCCTAATCCTAACCCCCCCCGTTCCTACGTGGTCTACCTGGGAGGTTCCCTCAAGGCGGTCTCTGGTGGAAATCGCCTCCACCACGTCGCCTAGATCCCCGACGGCGCGTCACAGGCGCACCGGCAGCTCTCTCCCTGGCTCGTTCCGAACAGAAAGAGGTTCTGTTTCAAAACTCTTTCACAGAAAGAGACGACCGCTGTCCATGCTATGTCATTATCGACCATGGCCTTGACAACTGCTGGCAGAGACAGGTCGTTTCCTATCGTTGACACAAGCTCATCTCGCTCTTCCCCCCACACCGGGCAGTCCGCAAGTGTGTGTTGTGCTGTGTCAGTTTCCTCCTTACAATGATGGCATTTCGGTAACTGTTCCCGACAATCTGGTGTAAGAATTTGCCGAAGCAGCCATGCCCAGTCATGATCTGAACCACTCTAAACGTAAGTACGCCGTGATCCCTTTGGACCCACTCCCTAAATACCGGGCGGACGGCCTCTATGGCTCGAAGGCCGGCACTGGGCGAGTCCAGGGTATTTCTCCATATTTCCATCATTTTCCCCTGGAGATCTTTCCCCCACGCGAGCTTTCCCTCTGTGTGATTTTTCCTCCACTTGCAATCTTTTCCGCGCACAAGAAGTATAATTCTGATTGTAGTCGGGCTACCAGTTCCCATGGCATAGACCGTGCAAGCAAGCACGCTGCTTCATACGCCACTGTAAGATAGCTGCGTATCGATCTGACCGCCATAATTCGCTGCACCTTACGTAGCACTGCGGAGCAACCTCTAGTCATGTTTCCATACCAAACCGGTGATCCGTACAAAGCCATGGAGCATACGACATTTGCATACGGTGAGCGGCATCTATCACCTGCTTCTCCAAGGTTTGGAAGGAGCCCCGACAGGGTTGAAGCGATTCGCATCACTTTCGGAGCTTTTTTTTTTTTTTTATATCATAGGAGGCAAACGAACAGGTGGGTCACCTGATGTAAGTGATCACCACCGTCCATAGACACTTGCAACACCAGGGGAGTCGCAAGTGCGTTGCCAGCCTGTGTAGGGAGGGGGGGAGGAAGGGAAGGGGAAAGTGGAAGGGGAGGGGAGGTGGGTATCCGGCGCTCTCACTGACCGAACGAAACGCAACAATGCAAGCACTATTACTTCACGTCGGTTTTCTGTGAGCGGGTGGTACTACCCCGGGCGAGCCGACCCATTTATGCTGAAACCAGTAATAGTTTCAGCGTGGCTCTACCACCTGGCTAGTTGCTGAAAATGGTCGGCGAACGTCCAACGGCTATCTAATATAAGGCCAAGATATTTCATATATGGGCTTATCTTTACGCACACATCTTTCACCATAATATAAGATTCAGCGGGCGGGGCTCTACGTGGTCCGTGGAAACAGACGGCCTCCGTTTTTGTGAGAGCGACTTCCAGTCCCAGCATCCTGATTCTGTCTATCACCAACAACATGTTCGCCGTCGCAAGCTGTGTAGAATTCGTGATAGTTTTACCACGTGACGTTATCAGAGTATCATCCGCATAACAGGTGATATTTGTGTCTGATAGAAGGACACCACGGAGCACCCAATCATATCCCAGATTCCACAGACGATGCAATTCGCGACCTATCTGCGCTGACCTAAGCTAAGCTACACCTTTATACTTATATAAGTTATTGAAACATATATGTGTACCAAGCATACATACCTCAACAACTTTTTTTGTGTCGGATAATTTTGTTCTAATCTAATTCAATTAGATAAGGGAAAATAATAAAACCCTTCCACTTTCATGTGCAGTGCACTTGCAGTGATGTAAGATTTTGTGTCACTGTATCGCACGGGCAGCGTACACAAGAGCTCCACGCCGAGGGAACGGACCTAGGCTTGAGCCGCTGCCGAGGGGAACAATAGTAATGATATTTTGCAGCTCATCATACGTTTCATTGATTAATAGACTTTATAAAAATATATATAATTATTGCTTTGAGTGCCAATAGATATGAAAACCACACTAATGTTGTGTCAATAAACAAATTCTGAAATGTTAATATTGTTTACACTACAATTATATGAAAATTCAAAAGAGAACATGTTTATTTCATCGTTTTGAGTTTTTACTTCTTTCGGCAGTCCTTATGACTGCCTCGACTTTTTTTCTTCAATTTTGTTGATTTCGCACAAATATATTTGGAATTAGCAATAGAAAAGGAGAGAGGGGAGATCGCAATTTGACACGAGTCACATCTCTTTCCTTTAACGCGTTGCATGAGCATTATATATAAAGTCACAACGATTTGTCTATCATGATTTAGATGCAAGTCGGAGAGTCGTGGCAATTTCATTGAACATTCGAGTACTTACTAATATAAACTACTCTCTCTTTCGCTCTCTCTCTCTCGAAATCCTATGTCCCCAAACTGTTGAGACAGAGCATGGACACAATGTTTTTTCATCTCGTTCTGTGGGTGGCTTCACGTTTCATCTCGCTCCAAGTCCATCTTATTAGCCTCTGTGAGTACGGATCTTCGCCAGGTCTGTTTAGGTGGTCCACGTCTCCGCCTATCCTAGGTATTCCAGTCCAAGGTTTACTTAAAAATGTGGTTTTTGTCCTTTCGCAAAGTGGCCGTCGGCCATTACAAGTCTTTTTTGTCGTTTGCACTTGTATGTCTATGGCAGTGTTCAACAAACCGCGACTCATGGACTTTTTCACAGTGGCTCTTCCAAAAAATGTGGAATGATATATGAAATCTTTTTCCGTATTAGGTCGGATACCTGCTGTTTTTCGATTGAATAAAAACTGTGGATGTGTAATTTTGTTTATTTTAAATAGGACAGCTATCTCAACAGTACGTATGATAGCTCTTCTAGATTTGGTTCTCAGTCCGTTGTTATCTATCAGTTTGTTATATAACTCAGTATATGCTGTGATATCATACGTTAATACTAATAAATAAGCAAATAATTTATATTAGTCAAATATTATAGTGGCTGTTACTTTACACCTAAGCCTGCAATTGATTTCAATCACGTCTCGTTGCAACAAAACGTTTTTTTGAAGTGAAAAGTTTTTGGTAGGAGTCAAACTTACGGGTACGCGTCACCGAGGACCTCGACATACTCGTGATGTATTACGCCTGCTATAGTATGGTACCCGGTGTACATGTACATTTATATGTTTGTTTAGTTTTCAGACTATAATCGATTTCAAAATTCCAGGCGGAATTGCAAAGTTGCGTCCATTAAAATATTTAATCATGGCTTTCCACAAAGTAACTCCTTCTTAAATCAAATATTATGATAGTGACTTACTCTATTTCTCACTATAATATACATTTAAAAATGCATCGTTTATACGCGTATATCCTCTATCGGTCTACCGTTTTCCCTGTCAGTTATTTATTAGGAAGCAGTGATTTGAAAAATACTCTTTCCACCGATGAACAATCATCGAGTAAATAGTAATCGTTTATCCGGCTGCAAGAGAACAAGGACTAATGGTTTTTGAACGATATGTCATATGTACGTATATTTATTTTTAATGCTTTGTAGGGTTCAGTATTTGAGCACAATCTGATCTGATATTGAATGACAATGTGGTCTAATATGGTAAACACGATAAACCTAGAGGGGGGGGGGGGCTGCCTGAACACATGTGCTTGCTTGCGTATGGGCTTGCGTGGGAACACTTTTCAACTCGAGGGCAGTGGTTACCCAGGCGGTGTTAAAAAATGCCGTACCACCATTCATGTCTACTCATTTAGCATGCTTTAGCCAATACAAATAGCTCGATGACATTTGAACGTATTAGTTATCATTAGATACGCCATAATTTTAAGAACAAATAGTTGATTCTTCTTCTTGCTCATTTAAATAATAGAATTACTTAAAAAAAGAATATTTTATGAAATATACTATTACAGGCGGTTCTTGAAACTGTGACTAAAATAAATGAAGAGCGATTCGATTCCGCGAAAGTCATGAAATTTATCAACAACTCATATATGTATGAATAGTTACCTAGTAAGCCATGCACATGCGGCTATTTATCGATGGCGTGCAGAAAGAGTGTCCCAGGGTGTGTTCATCGCACCTAGGGAATTGGAGGCGCAAAGGGTTTTCTGGCGCCACGTGGTCACGATAGCGTGGGGGGAAAACCTTGAGACGGCTAGTGCCGGATCCTGGACGGTTGACGCGATCCGTCCAATACTGACAGAGTGACTCGAAAGGATGCATGGGGTGCTCACCTTCCGGCTGGTGCAAATGCTGACCAGCCACGGCTGTTTTGGGAAGTATTTGCACCAGATAGTCAGAAGGGAGCTGACACCAAAGTGTCACCATTGTGACGATTGTGAAGAAGACACAGCACTTCACACCTTGAAGGAATGCCCGGCTTGGGCAGCCGAACACTCTGACTTAACGGCAGTGGTGAACTGTGATCTCTCTCTGCCGAGTCTGGTACAGGCCATGATCGACAGTGAGAGATCATGGGGCGCTGTCCAGTCCTTTTGTGAGGAGGTACTTCGGCGGAAAGAGGAGGCCGAACGACTGAGGGAGATAGACCCTGAAGCTCCTATGGCGCGCCGCAGGAGAGCAGGTCGTCGAGAGAGGAGACGTGGACACTTGTCCCACCCGATGTCTCCGTAACATGCCTTCACGTGACGGACGCGAGGGCGTCCGTTGCCACGAAAGGAGGGCCCGTGCAGGCAGAGCATGGCTTTAGCCGCCGCCCCACAAGAAGAGCATAAGGAAGAACTACTTCCTGGAAGGAGGGTCCCCGACCTACCATCTACGGGTGACCCAAGTGCGTGGCCAGGGTTGTGGCGTATGCTAGCCGTGAAACCGCTCCCTGGTTCACATTCGCGCTGAGCATAAGAGGGGTTTTTAGTGAGTAAGAGTCTCACATAACCCTCGCGCTGTCCCCCGGCAGTGCGTGGTGTATCCATGCAAGATTTTCCCCTCTATAAAAAAAAAAGCTCAGATAGGTCGTGAATTGAATGTATCAGGCAACAGCCCACACCGAGGTGTGCCGTGCACCCTTGAGCTAATTGTCGGCTGAATCGGCTGAGTGCCTTAAGCGCTCGCCTTAGTAGTCCAGTGAAGCTGTTAAGACCTTGGTAAGTTAATAGCGTAGTCAGTTCGAAAAAAAAAAACATGAAATTTATTAATAAATTTGGTCAGTTTAGTATTTCAAATATTAATATTTTCCTTGTATCTGTTAAAAATAAACTCTTCGTTGAATAACTAGTTATGGGATGTAAAAGTGTTTTTGAAACATGGTTTTTTTTTAACTCGCACCTTTACTCCAAATTTGTCAGTGATCTATCTGTTGTAATCTAGTTTGCGTCCGGATTGGGGACTTCGGAAACGTTCTATTTTTAAATCGTTTCACTGTCAACTGTCAAACTCGATGACAGATGGCGCTAACTGCAAGCCACGGGATAAGGCGGGGATTTGTGAGAACGCCCGCCATTTTAAAGCGTTCCATATTCGAAATTAAGCAAGGAGGCACGTTTCGGCTATTAGGAGACGGTAGGAAGTGTTACGATTTTATAAATATGGAATGGCGGGAGCTCGTTTGACGTTTCTTTTTTTTTTTTTTTCAGTAGTATGTTGAGGCCAAGGCAAGAAAAGTCCATTTGACAGTAATGGCTGTTAATTACAAAGGATTAGATAAGAGAAGGGGTTTTGTTTAAATAAATAGCTCGTAATATAGATACGCTTGAGTGTTTAGATAAAAATTTAATTTAATAGGCATATATAATGTTGGTTGTAGAATAAATTACGTATTTAATTGTTTAGTTATCAGATGAAAATAATTAATTCCCTTTGACCAAATCGTCAACAACCAGGTGGTTTCCTTCAGGCTCGACATTTTGGAGCTTCATAGGGATGTTGCGTCACTTTGCGTCTTTTACAAAAACTACCACGGAGAGTGTTCTGAAGAGCTGTTCGGATTGATATCTGCCACTGAGTTACATTAGCGAACGACTCGTCAAAAATTTAAATTCCATCATTGTCCTCTCGATGGTTGGGAGTCGTCTACTCTGCGGTTCTCCCATGCGTTTTTTTTCTCATGTACATCGGTTATCTGGGATTAACTCCCAGCGGCAGCGTTTCCGGACCAATATAACCTAGAAACCTTCGAGAAATTAGCCTACTCCTTCCTCAAAGACCGGCAACGTATCAGTTATGCTACTCGTGTCCGCAGGTGTTCCTCGGCGGTGGTGATTACTTGCCAGTATGTGACCCGTTTGTTTATTTGTCAAGTTATACTTCCGTCTGAAACGCGAGTTGAGAACTAATTTTGTCTAAAATTTTGATGCTAAACCACTTAAATTCATTTTATCATTATTTTCCATGAGTTGTTTTAAGTTTTCACTTCTGCCGTTAGTCCTTATGACTGCCTCGCCTATTTTTTAACCTTAGAAAATGTCTACAACAGGTCTCTGTCTACCTCATATTATATCGGCATGAAGATACAGTGCAAAGGAAATGCATATAGAGAATGTATTTAACTTACGCGGTCGTTCCCTGAACGCTGGTGTATTTTAATATATGTTAAAAATAAATCAGTTACTTTGTAAATATATTGCTACTTTAAGAAGCACAAACAAAAGTGTGGGGTTATATTTCATACGTTACTTATGTAATTAACTTTTTCATGTCATTTCGCTTGCTTTAATGTCTTTGACTATAGCCCAGTAATTGGGTACCTAGTTCTGGATTGTCATATACCTACCAATTTTCCAATCACCATACATCTATTCGATTTTGAGAAGTGCCCTGGTGTATCTTCGAAGTATAAGGTTCAGTGCTAATGCATTTAAAGTGGGACACCCTTGAAGATATCCCCCTTCCAATAAAAAAAGAATTTTCCAAATCGGTTTATAAATCACTAAGTTCTGGGGTAACAAACATTTAAAAAAAATTTGCCGAAATTAGAACCTTTTTTAATTTTGAAGTGGGTTAAAAATTATAGTAATTGATCACTACTACATATTATAAAAACAAAGTCCTCTACCATGTCTGTCTGTCTGTTCGCGATTAACTCGAAAACTACTAAGACGTATTTTCATGCGTTTTCACCAGTAGATAAATTGGTCAAGTTTTTTTTTATTATTAGGGCAAGGTCCGCCAGGCCCGCTAGTGTATTAAATGAAATAGAATTACTTGAGCAACGGTTATAAACTATAGAGTTACGAGAGATGTAGAAGTTCATGACCGTCTAATAGAAAACATTTCAAAGTGCTCTACACTTACTTAAGCAACGATTATAGAACTTAGAGTTACGAGAGATGGAGAAACATATGACCGTGTCATAGAAAACATTTCAAAGAGTACGAAGCCGGCGGTAGTAGCTAGCGAAACAGAACGCGCGTCGTAACTTATTCGAATCCGGTGTGACTTGGGAGTCGTCCAAAAGTAAATCGCTTATAAAAAAACAAACTTTCCCTTATAAATCAAGGCGTCGGACTCGAGTTATTAAGTTTAAGTAAATAAGTTTAAACGGGGCCCTGCTTAAGTTGAGACTTAGCGGGGAAGCGGTCCGCCGTCATAAATCTGAGGGAACCCCCCTCGACTTTAACGTATCAATTGGTGTAAAACCCCGAAATGTCTTTAATAAGTAGGTACTAGGTTTTGCTCGCGGATTCGTTTGCCGCGTTGAGCGATTTTCGGTAGGAGAGAAACCTATGGGTTCGTGTCAGCGGCATGGTAGAGAAGCGTTATTGACTTACTCGTGACGTGTTGCGCTTGCATCAGACTAGCGACGCGTAGTATAGTGGCCTGTGTACATTTTATATCGATATTTTGTATTGAGCTTGAGGTCATATGTTTGATTGATTGTTAAACTGCATAAGAATATATATAATTATCGTTCGAAGTACCAATAATGTGAAAACCAGACTAATGCTAATAATTTCAATTTACAAATTATGACATTTCAATAATTCAAAATATTATTTGTTTAAAAATTAAAAAAGAACACAGTTATTCCATTTGAGTTTTCAATTCTGTCGGCACTCCTTATGATTGTTACGACCTTTTTTTATGGATGGATGTCTATGTCCTTTGTATCCCTGATAACTTGTATGTAAAATTTCTTGTTGGTAGGCCGAGTAGTAACGGCGTGGAAGCATAACAAACAAACAAACTCTTGTATAATATTAGTTGGGATGAATTTCTACTTTTCGTTGTCAACAACACGGTATCCTAACATCTGATGATAATGAAATAAAAGAAAAAAAAAAGAAATAGTTTATTGTTGGAACAACCATACAGTTAAATTAAAACAAAGAAATTAGACAAAAAAAATACATGTAAAAAAATCCAACAGTTGGCAAGCCCATTCAGCTGATGAACGTGCAAAACCACAGATCACATTAAATAACTTAATCTATACTAATATTATAATGAGGTAAAGTTTGTGAGTTTGTGACGTTGTAGGGGGTAATCACAGGAACTAATGGTACAACTACTGGTACTCGTGTCGCCTCAACTATAGCGGCAGACGTAGTACACCCCGTGGGGTTTTAGTCCGTGCGAGTCGAACATAACCGACTCTCTCCCCCGAGAGGGTGGTGTATCCGTAAGGGATTTCCCTACGTAAAAAAAAGGAACTACTGGTCCGATTTGAAAAATTCTTTCAGTGTTATATAGCTCATATATCGAGGAAGGTTATAGGATATATATCATCACGCTAAGACCAATACGAGTGGAGCACCAAAGAAGAATGTTTCAAAATCGGGGTTTCTTTTTTCCGCTGGAGAGCTTACGCTGAGCGTTAGCGTTAGCCCACAGTAACTATTCCACGCGGAGGAAGTCGCGGGCAGAGGCTAGTATGATATATCTTAATAAAATTAACTGTAACTACAAATTCAAGACTAAACAAATATAAATTTAGAAGAACAAATACACACCAATAATCGGCTTAAAATAGAGTTGCGTGAATACATTGTACGTGAATTCACTTACTTAGTTTGAAGTACTTCCTATAACATGGGGTCCTTCAAGCGCAACGTGAAGAGATACTTACGCAGGCCGGCATGACAGCGGCGACCGGCGATGGATAGTATGTCTCTCGGTGGTCGCCATAGTTTTTGAATTGTACTGTGCTTACCATCAGGCACAGTAAAGTCATTTTGCCGAGCTACAATAAAAAAAAAGAAGTTGCTATAGATAATGCTTATATGAGTGTTTACAACTAAGTTTAGTCTTTTTGGATCGACATGGCGACATGTCGAAATGCAATTAAAGAACTATAGGTATGACGAATCATGTTAAAATCTGGCACTCAAAGTAAATTTGCTAAGTTTGTTATTATATTTACCTTTTCAATTATATCTATATACGGTTTTTGCCCAGCATATTATCACCATAACTGGCATATCCTAATAATATTATCTGTTGCTACAGTTTTTTACTTTATATCTGACAATCATATTCTAAATTACTAACTGACCCGTGCCCACTTCGTTGGGCGGTAATGGGCATTATCAAGCTACAACTTTTTTCTAGAACTCAATCATATATCATCTCTCATCGTTAAGGCAGCGTTCGTAAGAAACGTTTTCGTTCGACCATTTTTTCTCCGACTCCCCAGATATTACCCCCCCTACAACCTCACAAACGTTACCTCTTTATAATATTATAATAATAATATAATTAATTAATAGCTTCTGTTCACGACTTCGTACGCGTGGAATAGTTATTTTGGGCTAACACGCAGCGGAAGCTTTCAAAAGGGATAAAAACCCCTGATTTTAAAACATTCTTCATTGTTGCTCCGCTCCTATTAATCTTAGCGTGATGATGTGTATCCTATGACATTCACAAATAACGTGGCTTTCTATTGGTAAAAGAATTTTCGAAATCAGTTTAGTACTTTCTGAGATTACCCCCTACAACGTCACAAACTTTACCTGTTTATAATATTAGTATAGATTACTGCCATTGTCGAGTCAGTCCGAATATTACAAGTGTCTTGTAGTAATTTCCATATTCTGACAAGATGGCGGCTCCCTTGGTAGAACTTTCCAGGGATTTTTTATGGTATTTCAGAAGCCATGCTCCGTGATATTATTTCCCATTCACTTGTGCACAATAACCGAACTATATTACGTACTAGTTGTGCCCGCGACTTCGTCCGCGTGGAACCTTCTGTAAAAAACGGTGATTAATAACGTCATCTGAATGTATTAAGTCCATTTACTTATCTACTTTCCTCTCGTACTTACGCCGCGTCGTCATTAAAATTACAATAACTTTTGATAGTGTGGATCGATTTTAATGAAACAAAGACTAAGTTATTCTCGAAGATATGGTTATGATTTTCCTGGTGTGGTTTTATTGTGAACCCAGTACTTTAGCAGTGATGTGTGTTTCATACAAACAGACAGATAGACAGACATTACTAAAAATGATTGAAATGTATTCTATTACTTATTCCTAGACACCTGCAACAATTTTTTTGCACGAAAATCGAAAAAGTACAGACACGTTGTATTTACATTCTTATTACTTACTAGCTGTACCCGCAGCTCCGCACGCGTTTTTTTTTAAATCGTATTAAAGAATTATAAAATTGTGAGACTATGTACAATTATAGAAATGCTCTTTAAAAACAACTGTAAGTACGACACGCACGCCACCTACAGTGACATGTAACGTATACATTAGATATATAAATACTAACAGTGTGTTAAATGAGGTTTATCATCAGCAACATATTTGGAACCTTAACTCACCATGTAACTACCTCAATGCATACTTACACTGTATAAGCAGCTAATGAAACAATGACTTAAAGATGTTATTATGATGATATAATATGCCCATATTGTCAATAAGTAATACGTTTATGGTCTTTTTATTTTATCTTTTTAGAAAAACCTCTTCTATCTTCAAAATTACTATTAATAATTATAATGTTGAATTATATAAAATAAATGAGCTGACGTCTTGAAATCTTGCATAATTATAAATCAAGATATTAAACTTTATATCTGTCTTAGCAGTTTATAATATTCGACAATTTAAATAGTGCTCATTGACTTGGATACAATATTCTTATATGTTACTCTGGTTGCTGAATTATGTAGACGAAAGCGCGGTAAATAAAGCAAAATGACCGAAAAGACAATGTAATTCAAATTACATACATAGATACAGATATATGATTTTCGATTATATTTATTCTTGGAGTTCAGTACAGCGCACATCTTATGCACATGTTTATAGTGTACAACATATATTTGCTAAATATCATGCAGACGAAGTCGCGGGTAATAGCTAGTCTAAAATATAATAATTTAAATTACTTACTATAAGGTCAGCTATCTGCCAGTGAAAGTCCCGTAAAAATTGGTCAAACCGTTTTGGACATAGTACTGCGGGCGAAGCCACGGTTAACAGCTAGCATAAATTAAAATTGCCTAAATTACTTTTTATAAGATCGGCTATCTGCCAGTGAAAGTCTCGTAAAGATCGGTCAAACCGTTTTGAAGATTGCACTGAGGGCAAAGCCACCGTTAACAGTTAGTACTGTTAGTAGAAACGAAAATTGCTGGAATTACTTTTTTTAGGGTCAGCTGTCTGCCAGTGAAACTTTAGTGAAGATCAGTCCAACGGTTTTGAAGATAACATTGCGGACGACGCCGCGGTTAACAGCCAGTCTAATTTAAAATAGCTTAAGTAACCCGCTGTAATTTTTTCTATCTGTCAGTGTAATTCCCGTCAAAATCGGTCCAGCTGTTTCGGAGATTACCCGGAACAAACAGACAGACAGACCGACAAAAATTTTAATAATTTGTCACACCCAATCAGTAAAAAAGTGTTATTTTGATATTACATACAGACACTTCATTTTTATTATATGTATAGATATAGATAATGGCAACAATATTACAAAACATAGTGTCAAATATGTATATATGTATAATATGACAAAAAAATATGATTACAAAACGAAAAAAAAAAACATTTTACATAGGTGGTTTTGCAAACGCAACGTCGATATACTTAGTAAACCAAATAACATTTCAATACGACCCATTGGGTTCGTTTTTTTAGCTCCCCCTATAATTATGCACATACATAATGATGCAATAATAAAAGTTATCAGGCTGTAAACGTCCACTGATACAATTTGATGGATAAATGAAAAACTTCTGTTTATAATCAAACTCGGTTGTTGAATATGTATTGTCTGAAGTACGTCTCAAGGGCTCGTTAGGGTGTGCCTTTCCACCAATAGGGTCTTTTACTTTTTATAGTTAGTTTAAGCTAAGAAAGCTAAGAGCTACGAAAGTACTACGTACGGAAACGAGGAATGCGCGGGTGGTGTAGGTATGTGAAGCACGGCTACCACACAAACGAGGGTTGCGCGAATGGTGTAGCTAGGTGAAGCACGGCTACCACACAAACGAGGGTTGCGCGAATGGTGTAGCTAGGTGAAGCACGGCAGCTACACAAGCGAGGGATGCGTGAGTGGTGTAACTATATGAACAACGGCTGCCGCACAAACGAGGGATCCGCGAACGGTTTAGCTAGGTGAAGCACGGCTGCTACACAAACGAGGGATGCGTGAGTGGTGTAACTATATGAACAACGGCTGCCGCACAAACGAGGGATCCGCGAACGGTTTAGCTAGGTGAAGCACGGCTGCTACACAAACGAGGGATGCGCAAGTGGTGTAGCTATGTGCACCACGACTGCCACACAAACGAAAGATGCGCGAATGGCGTAGCTATGTAAAGCACAAATACCACACAAGCGAGGGATGCGTGAGTGGTGTAACTATATGAACCACGGCTGCCGCACAAACGAGGGATTCGCGAATGGTGTAGCTATCTGAAGCGCGGCTACCACACAAACGAGGTATGCTAGTGTGGTGTAGCTAAAGCATTCGCTAGTTATTATGAATTGCTAAATACTACATCACGTTTTAATATTTGCACCGTAGCACCGCCCAAACCATTTCGCAACGAAACGTTCAGTTTAAAAAAAGGGAAACGAGAAACATTTAAAAAAAAATTATGAAGTCCCCAGCGGTTAAGAACGTCTACGCCAATGAATGTAGCATAAATAATAAGACTGCCGAGTACGTCTCGGCAAATTACCCAGAACGGGCGGGTTGTAAATTGATGGCAACACTGAAATAAGTGCCGCCGCCATGTCAACTGCGCTGGCTGTCGGCGAGCGCGTCCTTTGCCTGTCGTATTCTTTTTTTTCTGTTCCTTGTGTATTCTTTTTTATGTAAGAATCGAATGGTTCGGATCTCGTTTGAAATTAGAACTATTTATTGATGGCGGACGGGTTGAGCGTTGATTGCTTAACTCGGGGTGAAGCGCTGCTTCACTTGTGTATGTTTTTAATTAATAAAACTATATCGATTTAAAGTTTCATATTTGCGATGAACATTTTAAGCATTGAAATTGAAAACTATAGGGCAAAATGTAATTTATTCTATAGGGGGCCATTCAACTATTATGTAAGCAAGGTGTTAGATTTGCTTGTTTTTGATGACATGAGAGATGGGGGTGTCTGGATGTGCAGGTTTGGTATATGAGGCGTGCGGTTTTATGTCACGCTGCTAGCATCGCCCTAGTAGCGAACCACTATTTCTCGATAGATAAATTCCTTATTTCTAGACCCGTTAATTGTTGACCATAATTCAATAAGCAAAGCAGAACAGATTGATAAAATACTTATATAAATATTTACGTAAGAGGGGGGGGGGGGGAGTATTGCTTACGTAATACTTCTGTAGTATTGAAATTGTTATTCGTTCAGGAATCATTGAGGGCACCTCTTTCAGTAACAAAGTAGAAAAAGTTCTAGTATACACTATTGTAAGTAATCAATTCTCATTAAAATACATGTATATTTCAATCTTTATTATTATATATTATGAAACAAGTCCTCTGCAACGACTGTCTGTCTGTCTGTTCGCGATTAACTCAAAAACTACTGCACGGATTTTCATGCGGTTTTCACCAGTCGATAAGGTGTTTCATGAGGAAAGTTTAGGTATATAATTTGTTTTTTTTTATTATCAGGGAGGGACAACGTCCGCCGTGCCCGCTAGTATTCTATACTATAAGTAGTCAGTTACCGGATGTGTGTAAACGCAACGCTTTAGAATGGCTGCACTTATTTAGCTAATATATGACGCTTTATTTGTATACTGTTTACACAGTACTGCAAAAGATGGCGCTTGATATTCAAATGCTACTAAATTTTGTCGATCTGGTATCATAAAGTCGCGTAAAGGAAAAAACTCAGTAGAGCATAACGCTTTTACCTTACGTGACAATTTCTATTATTCAACTTCTATCGGACGTCTTAAGCAACTTCGTTCAAAAAATTAAAAGGCGGTAGTTAGATAACGGAAATTAAAACTTTAAAGATTGTCGAAGCCGCGAGCGATTACTAGTCCTCTTTATGAATGGAATCCATTCATTTTATCTTCTCGTATCTAATGCTATTCCGAAGTCGTTTTAAAGTTGTGCGATAATTAATTCATTGATAAGCTGTTTTCGAATTAATCACTTTAATGAAATTGCGATAAGAGATCCATAATTATATTATCATTGAGTTCAAGAAATTGTCGTATTATTACAGAAAAGTTAAATACGCGTTGAACTCTTACTTAAAACATGTTTGATCACAAATGAGTGTCTGACCCCTGTAAACAATACAGACGGCCATTATTTTAATTTCAATATACCCTATCACTTGTCTAAGTTGACAGTTCTTATTCTAATGTTCTAATTAACTGTAACTCTATTTGCCGGCGAAAGAAGCGCCATAATAAATAATGTATTTCTTGGGTATAATTAATTTGGAAGAAGCAAATAAATTAAACAATTTTAGAGATTCATAAGTAAATCATAACTACTACTAACTACTAACACGCAGCGGAAGCTCTAAAGAGGAAAAAAATTCAAGATTTTGAAACTATACTATATAATAATCTATACTAATATTATAAAGAGGTAAAGTTTGTGAGTTTGGGATGTTGTAGGGAGTAATCTCAGGAACTAATGGTCCGATTTGAAAAATTCTTTCAATGTTAGATAGCTCATTTATCGAGGAAGGGTATAGACTATATATCATCACGCTAAGACTAATAGGATCCGAGCACCAATGAAGAATGTTTCAAAGTCGAAATTGTTTTTCCCTTTTGCGAACTTCCGTTGTGTGTTCGTTAGCCCAAAGTAACTATTACACGCGGGCAGAAGCTAGTTAGTTATGATATAATTGGTCAAATCACTAGACCATCCCGACTACCATAAAGGCAATAGAAAATTTAAATTCATATTTTACGACGTGTCACCGCGGCTAACTTCAGACACGCAAACATTGGTAACCAACGAACTTCAAACAAACATATATCCTTCTCAAACGTAAGTTAATTATGAAATCAGTTAAGACGACATATTAATATTTCACCGGCGTATCCCGGATCCGACTGTGTTCGTATAGGCACGTGCCGGCCATATGACTTGGAAGAGAAAATGTGTGGAGTGGAGCACACACACACATTGACTCGTTACATTTCAAAATGAGTTAAACCAATTTTAATCATTCAGATAACACGTTTATTTTTTTTTAATTTCCAGTTTTTATACACCGGGAACGAAGTTCAAATTTTGCCGTTCGTAAGGGATTTTTTTTTATGTTTATGGTCTTCATATCTTACACTAGCGGGTACGGCAGACGTCCCGCCCTGAATATAAAAAAAAGTGTGTGTGTACTTATGTACACGCGTTAGAAGTTATACTTCTTTGGCGTAACTTTTCGTAACAACGTAAAACGTAAAAATCTTTTCAAAAATTTTGTCCTTCGCCTTATTCTACGTTTGTAGAAAAAACGACAGTAACAATAGAAAAAAGATATTTAATACATTGAAAGTTTTAATACAAAGAAATACATAGAAACAAAATGTTGACTATAGCTGACTTCAGGGTGTCGATTTTTCGTGACGGTGTTCGCGCGCATCTTAAAAATTTACTCTCATCATTTTTTCCTAACGCGCCAAAAGAATAAAGAGATAAATGTACAATTTCGCGTCATGACCTGCCATATTGCGCTTGGGCGGCTTGCGTCAGACTGGCGACACGTAGTATAGGAGCCTTTGTATATGTAATATTTATTTATATATTTGAGAATAAAGTTAATAATATAAATTCACAGATCATGAAATTTAATTAATTCAGATAATATATCATTTATAAAAATTAAAAAAAAAAAACGCAGTTACTCCATTATCTTGAGTTTTCACTTCTATCGATAGTCATTATGACTGTCTCGACTCTTTTTTCGTCTATCTCTCCTGTAAGCTCTATTTAATCCCTTCGGTGTACACAAACGCATGCTGTTGCATGTCTCGGTAAAGAACGATGTTAAGTCGCGAGTCGTCTCGAGGCGTGGCCGTTTGATATACTGCGGGCCCGTAGTGTTACCAGAACGGCCATAATTCAGACAGGGGCGGGTATACTGCACGTACCCTTGTCGGCCGACGCGTTCGCTTCTCGAATGTCGTGTGAATTTTTTAATATATTTTATCTTCATCTCTCTATTGTTGTTTCGATATCTGTACGTGAAATGGACGAATAAACAACACTCAAACACGGTTCGAACAATCGCAATGCAATGAGGACCTGTGTTATCATCAGAAGATTGGTTGCCAAAAAAAAACAATATCATTAAAACAAAATGGCTTCCCAAGTCTGTTTCTTGAGAAATCCGTGACGGTAAACGTATTAATGTATATCTAGAAGTTCAAAGGCATGCAGGACGGCATTACAACGACTGTCAATTGATTTTAGAACACTGCTTACCGTCAGTAATAATGGCGTAAACATATCGTCATGCAATAAAAAAATATAGTAATATATTGTGTAGTTACATTTCAAACGGAGCTGAATTCAAATTTTGATCGTTCATATGACATGTTTAATTTTTCTAACATTTCTAGTTTTTCTACACCGAGAACGAAGCTTCAAATTTTGCCGTCTATAAGTCAAAACCAAATCAAATAAAAAATACTTAATTCAGTTTAGGCCCTAATAAGACGCTTATGAACGTCAAAGCTACCACCGGTTCGGACAAACAACACAGTCATCGAGAAGAACCGACAAGAAACTCGATCTGGTGTATCTTTTCACTTTTTAACATATATATATATATATATATATATTACTTAATACTATAATACCAATATTATAAAGAGGTAAAGTTTGTGACGTTGTAGGGGTAATCTCAGGAACTACTGGTCCGATTTGAAGGTTATAGGCTATATATCGTCACGCTAAGACCAATAAGAGCGAGGCACCAATGAAGAATATTTCAGAATCGGTGTTTTTTCCCTCTTGATAGCTACCGCTGCGTGTTAGCGTCAGCCCAAAGTAACTATTCCACGCGGACGAAGTCGCGGGCAGAGGTTAGTTATATAATATTTATAATACATTATACGTCACAATCGTTTTTAGTGGATGCACAGAGACGAGTCAAATCCAGACATCGCCATCGTTCACATATTGATCCACTCTATAATAGCCTTTTGACACCGAAACCCGCTTGACATGGCGCTTAAACTCACAATCCCACAAAGTCACAAATAAGGGTTTTAGTTTTTCACATGTACAAAGTTTGGAGATCTTGAAAAATAATGTAATATATTAGGAATGGCTAAAATTGGATTTGGCTTATTCGAAATGTAACATCACATATAATATCTCGCCGATCCTTTTCACTTACACCAACATATACGCGGGGACGATGATAAACAAAGTTGTATATAAATATTCAGTCTAGACGACGTATGCCTAGCTTCCCGAATAGTATTTGTACGCGGTCTAGGTCTTGGGATATAGCCAACAATACCATGCGGATTGTAAATCGAGGAAGACGACTCGAGTGCACAAATCTTTATTCAACGCACACACACGCACACAGTTCTCTTGCATTAATGACACACACACACACGCGGAAACAATAAATTACCACCGAATCCAATTCGTGAGGCTATCAGTTACAGGGGTAGAGTTAAGGCAGCGTGCACTAGTGTGACATCAGTCGATGCGATTTTTTTTCATGTGTTCATTACATAGTATAAAACAAAGTCCCCTATCGCGTCTGTCTGTTTGTCTGTTCGCGATAAACTCAAAAACTACTGAAAGGATTTTCATGCGGTTTTCAGCAGTGGATAAAGTGATTCGTGAAGAACGTTTATTTGTGAAGGGTTTTTTATAACCAGGGCGGGACAACGTCTGCCGGGGCCGCTAGTTTTATATAAATTTGTCGTTGTACTGTCGTGGTTTTCCAGCGGTTTGACCGTTGGTTTGAACTCATTCATGTGCCAACGAATTCGCGTAAGAGAGGAGCAATGATACAATATACAGGTATGGTAATACTCCAAGCGAACGAGAAGTTATGTTGCGTGTGGGCTATAACAATTGGGGATATGGGCATCGCGTTTAATGCAAAGATTGCGTCGATAGATCCTCAAGCTACTGCCAGTATTTTGTAAATTCTATTAGCGAATAAACACACACACGCACACAAACAATATTCATACAGTATTAATTGTGTCAATAAACATGGATTATAGTCGTGGAATTCGCGTACATTTACTCATTTAAATTGGTAACGCCATCGGGTGACGATGAGGGAAAACATCCTCAGGTAGCATGAATCTGAGAAATGCTGTTGTAAGTACCACGGTATGTGCGGACAATATAGAATTGCGGATTTTTAATACTTATATATTAACTAGCGGGACCGGCAGACGTTGTCCCGCCCTGATTATAAAAAAATCCTGGACAAATTATATACCAAAACGTTCCGTGTGAGTCACTCTATTCACTGGTGAAAACCGCATAAAGATCCGTTCAGTAGTTTTTGAGTTTATCGCGAACAGACAGACAGACAGACGCGGTAGGGGACTTTGTTTTATACTATGTAATGATACGTGAAGCGAAAACTTTTTACCCCTTTTTAAGCGAATTGCTTGAATGGATGAACGTGAAATTTGTCATAGTTAAAGTTTATATGGCGGAGAAGTGTGCGAAGCTATTTTTTAAATATAAAATGCATTAGAAATACGTTAAATTAATTAAAACATAAATTACTCACACTACCGCTTGAATGACTCACAACATATACTCTTCTATCATTTTACTCTTACGTTCCAATTCCTTTTTTCATCCTACATTCAATATTTTTAACGTGACTTACGTTCCATTATTGTAAATTAATAATATACATTAATAATTAATTAATTGATAAGTAATTTATCTTTAGTAAATTTATGAAACCACTGAAATAATAATAATTACTCTCTTTGGTCTTATTGAATGTCAAAAAGAATTATGGTCGAGTTTCGATCACTAGGCGACCGCTAGTATGTATAGTTATATCAATAGTATGTATAGTTATATCAATAGTATGTATAGTTATATCAATTTCATCCTTCATTTTACGTGAAACGATTTAGTTTACTAGAGTCGATTTAAAGTCGCGTAATTTTATCGTACACAGTGTAACCCACCCTTATGTCCTAATGTGGAGATCTATGTTTGATTACAGAGGGGACAACAGACTGTTTCATTAGTTTGCGTTTGGTCAGCATATGGGTGATTTAATGCACGCCTCTTGGTTCCTCTTCAAACAATAGCGCCGCAAGTGTCAGCAGAGATCCACTTTTATAAAGATTTTATAATTATTGTGTGTACTTTGTACAGAATGCCGTGAATACGATGATTTTTAGATGACGAATATCTATCTTCTTCTATATATATACATACTAGCGGGCCCGACAGACGTTGTCCCGCCCTAATTACAAAAAAATCTTGGACAAATTATCTACAAAAACGTTCCTCGTGAATCACTTTATCCACTGGCGAAAACCTCATGGAGATCCGTTCAGTAGTTTTTGAGTTTATCGCGAACAGACAGACAGACAGACGCGCTAGGGGACTTTGTTTTATACTATGTAATGATAACAAGAATGTAAATCGAACGTGTCTGTACTTTTTAAATTTTTGAGAAAAATATTCTTGTCTAAGGTATCTAAGAATAATTAATAAAACATGTTTCAATCATTTTTAGAAATTTATGTCTGTCTATCTGTCTGTATGTTCGAACACGCATCACTGTTAAAGTACTGCATTCAACATAGGACATTATCAATGAAATCATAAAACATACCTTCGAGTAACATTTACTTTTTGTTTCACTGAAGTCTGTCTAGTCTGTCAAAAGTTATTGTAATTGTATTGACGACGCGACTTAAGTATGAGAGAAAAGTAGATAAGCAAATGGACTAAATACGTTCAGATGACTTTGTTAGTCATTGTTTTGTAAATCAGGTTCCACGTGGACGAAGTCGCGTGCAGAGTTAGTCTATAATGTTGTTACAAAATACAGTAGTCTCAGTAATCCGGTACTTCAGTAGTCTGATACGTCCAATAATCCGGCACTCTACGTTCACGCTTCCCTCAACACTCCCTACTTTCCTTCCGTGCTTGTGTAACCGCTATCAGTATAACCTCCAAAAATTCCTATACAATTTTTCTATACAGTCCAATAATTCGACGCTCTCTGGCTTTTAATAGTGCCCGCTTAGTGAGACTCTACTGTATTGTTTTTATATTTTTAGGAACCAATACTCCTAGACTATTACTGCAATTGTCGAGTGGAATATTATTTCGATGTCCGCAGGTTCGAACCACGGCATGTACCGACGAATTTTTCGGAATTCGCGTATATTTACTGTTTTAAATTGGTAACAGTATCGGGTGACGGTGAAGGAAAACATAGTGAGGAAACCTGAACCTGAGGAATGTTCTTGAAGTACTACTGTATGTGGGAACAACATGAAACTGTGGATTTCTCAGAGTTTGAAATCGCCAATACGCCGTGGGCTGGCGTAGTGATTATGCCCATACCTTCCTTCGGGAAGAGGCCTATGGCCCTGCAGTGGGTCTCTTACAAGCTGATAATGATTACAAAATATAGGGTCAAATCACACAGAATTATGAAATCATTACATATTATAAAACAAAGTCCTCCGCCGCGTCTGTTCTGTCAATCTGTCCGCGATAAACTCAAAAACTACTAAGCGGATTTTTACGCGGTTTTCATTAATAGATAGATAGAAGGAGGTAGGTTCATGTTATACGATTTGTTAAGATTTTTTGGAAATTTGTTGAAATATAACGATAACTGTTCGAAATGTCGGAAACAGTCAAGCCGCCCAGGAGTCTTCATCGAAAACGCTGCGTAATCCCTTTGAGATATAACAAAATAATGCATGGTGGGATATTCCTCTTTTATAGATCTACAAAGAAGTCTGTGACGGCATGTTTTAAGGATAACCCGCTACACAAATTATTTCTTCTATAAAAATGGTGACGTACTATTCGAAAGCTATTCAGATCGATACAGTATTAATACTTATCATAAAATATAAAATCCACTACATGATATACTAAGATCCCGCTAAAAACTCCTGTACTGTATTTGTATTCTGTGAAACGCGACCGAGTTCCCTCGTCGCGTACGGTGGCCACAGTTTATGCGGTTCTCGGGTATTGTTTACGCGAAAGTTGCGAACCGGACCCCGTGTGCGACGTACGCGACCGCTGCACTACACCGCTGCTAGTTACCGGACAGTTTTAATTGACTCGGACCGGTTTGAACCGGATCGTACAACTTCGAACCGGTTCTGTGTAATTATTGTTCGTTAATTAGTAGTATATTCTAGATGTTTTCCGTGGGGAGAGATGTTAATTACCGTTAGTGGGTATTCCCTACCGTAGAATTAACTAAGTCGTATCATTATAATTTAAATTTCATCTACACTAATATTGTGTCAGCCACTTACGAAAGTGCCGCCAGAATGCTACTTAAATCATCTGTTACCGATGAAAAGGCCTATGATGATGACACTAATATTATAAAGAGGTAAAGTTTGTGAATTTTTGACGTTGTGACGTTCCAGGGGGTAATCTCAGGAACTACTGGTTCGATAAGAAAAATTCTTTCAGTGTTATATAGCTCATTTATCGAGAAAGGGTATAGGCTATATACCATCACGATAAGACCAATAGGAGCGGCGCACCAATGAAGAATGTTTTAAAATTGGGGTCCTTTTCCTCTTGAGGGCTTCCGCTGCTTGTTTGCGTTAGTCAAAAATGACTATTCCACGCGGACGAAGTCGCGGGCAGAGGCTATTACATAAATAAATTTAATATAATTGCATAATACAAATGTTTATTTTACTATCATACTGTACTTGCGACTTAGTCCGTCTGGAGCCTGATGTACACAACAGTGACTATTAAAGTCATCTCAATGTATTAAGTCTGATTAGTATGTACTTTTCTGTCATACCTAAGTCGCGTCGTCATTAAAATTACAATAACTTTTAATAGACCGAACCAATTTTAATGGAACAAAGACAAAATGTTACTCGTAGATATACTTTGTGATTTTCTTGAAAAGATTTTGTCATTAACGCAGGGGTTTAGCAGTGATGCGTGTTCAAACAAACAAACAGACAGACATACATTTCTATAAATGATTGAAATGTATTTTATTACTTATTTCAAGACACCGGCGACATTTTTTATGGATATATTATTATAGATATTGATATACAAAAACCCAAGATGCACACTTAACTTCTCACAGCCGGCACACAAAAATGAGTGAATAATTTTGGATTATGCAGTCTTTTCAAATAGTCTCGCGTCGCTTGCGTCCTTGTAAAAACAACTTTAAATCATTCACGTAAGGTTGAATTTGCAAAATCATAAGTTTATCGTATACCTATAACTGCGTATGTATTTTCGCGAGCTTTGCGGCCGGTTTTAAGCGCTACTTTTATTCGAGACTGTGTGTCCTTGAGTTTTATATGTCAATGTATGTATATAATATAATGTTTTCCGTGGAGAGAGACGGTAATTACCGCTAGTAGGAATTCCCTACCGTGGAATTATAATAATGATTGAAATTTCCCACATCTATATATCATTGTATTTAATCACAAGAGTAATCGGAAACTACAAATAAGTACAAAGTTGTTGGAATAAAGCTCCGGTCACGGAACGTTTGAATGTCATAATATAGAGGACCTAATAGACGGATTACTCCTACAACCATAATTGTAGTAAAGAGTAAGCGAGAATGATATACTTAGATGTTTATGTACTTCGTACGATAAATATTATTTTGTAAGCAACTAGCCTCTGCCCGCGACTTCGTCCGTGTGGAATAGTTTCTTTGGGCTAACGCCAACACGCAACGGAAGCTCTCAAGAGGAAAAAAACCCCGATTTTGAAACATTCTTTATTAGTGCTCCACTCCTATTGGTCTTAGCGTGATAATATATAGCATATAATCTTCCTCGATAAATGAGCTATATAACACTACAAGAATTTTTCAAATCGGACCAGTAGTTCTTGAGACTACCCCCTACAACGTCATGAACTCGCAAACTTTACCTCTTTGTAATATCAGTATAGATTAGTTATTTAAATAAAATTAATATGTTAAACTATAATGAAAATAAATATTTTACGTGTCTGTACGTTTGTCTGTATATCGAATTTCGATAATACTATATGAAACAAACCCCCTATTGGTTTTATCATCGTTAACATGTCAGAAAGCATCGATCGTATTGTAAAACAATCAAGGATTGAATATAAAAAAAAATGTCTTAGAGGCTCAAAAACGTTCTGGTACATTTATCTGAATAGATATTTTTGAAGTAGGTTTTATTTTTTGTTGAAGTTTTCTTTCGTTTTCTTGTCTATGTTCACTTAAGAAACTGCTTTGTGTCTGACGGCGAGAACAGTACAAACTAAAAAGAAAGTGACTATTGACGTGTCTATGATCCATCGTGTCTATACGTACCTATAAATAGCGCTGTTGCGTGTGTTATGTAGCATACGGTATTCTCGGTGCAGTGGAATCATTGATCCGTAAGTGTAAATGTATGAAAAATTAACTCCAATTGCGGTGAAAACCGCCGACAAAAGGTTGTATATAAATAAATTGTGGAAAATGGAATAGCTCGTACAGTCTGTTAACGCAGTAAACCCCTTGCGGAGGGCCTTCTTAGAGAATATTCAATGCGCGCAAACACCCACTTGAGGTACTTTATGATTACAGACGTTCAACTGTTCAACGTCTTGTATATGTTATAACCTACCCTCATAGAGCGAGCTCAAAGAATTAAACATTGAATAACTGATCAAAGGCACTTTGAGCTTCTTCAAGTAAGATTATAATTTATATGAAATTAAATATAAGGCGTTTTGAACCATGTAATTTATTTTACGTTTAGACCTGAATGAACACATTTAATGCACTTTTTAGTTTGTACGCCGATTAAAGAAAGAGAAGAAAATTGTAAATTGATGGCAGCAGTCCTATCTTTGCCGTGCCGTGAAGCTATGAAACAATCTCCCGGCCAGTGTGTTTCCTCCTTCCTATGACATGGGGTCCTTCAAGCGCAACGTGAAGAGACACTTACGCAGGCCGGCATGACAGCGGCGACCGGCGAGGGATAGTATGTCTCTCGGTAGTCGCCATTGTTTTTGGATTGTACTGTGCTTACCATCAGGCACAGTACAGTCATTCTGCCGAGCTACGATAAAAAAAAAAAAAAAAAAAATACTATTACAAGTGCACAGCTCACCCATACAGCGGCAACTGATAATTAGGGAAATAGTAACTCACGTGAAACGAATTTGATCCTTTTATAAAAAAAACTAGCCTCTATCCACGTGCAATAGTTACTTTGGGCTAACGCTAACACGCAGCGGAAGTTCTCAAGAGGAAAAGAAAACCGATTTTAAAACATTCTTCATTGGTGTTCCGCTCCTATTGGTCTTAGCCTGATGATATATAACCTATAACCTTCCCTGATAAATGAGTTATATAACATTGAAAGAGTTTTTTCAAATCGGACCAGTAGTTCCTGAGATTACCCCCTACAACGTCACAAATTCACAAACTTTACCGATTTATAATATTAGTATAGATTAGTAGAGATAATAAATAATTAATCAGCTTCGTTTCTCAACGTAGACCATTTTATTTATCAAGTAACCGACTCTAAACAGAACAATTTTTAATATAGTTCGATGCCTGATAAACAAAAAAAATACTACAAAATTATTCAATAACAACCGCTACCGACGAAAATGCTTAATTTCCATGAAAAACATAAGAAAAGTCGGCCGACTCATTACCGTTTTCCTCCCCTGCAGAGTATTTAATACAAACAACACCTTTATTTCCATTTTTTATATATTTTTCGTCTCTTCTTCGATAAGTTAAACAGTCATCTGAATTCTGGAAGGTTCGCTCAAAATGACGGCGGCTTGTTATTCTCGACTTTGTTTTCACTCGATTTATGCCGAACTCTGTGAGCTAGCTTCAATATTTTCACTGTAATTCAATCATCACTTTTTACATCCTGATATTTTTAACCGACTTCAAAAAAAGGAGGAGGTTATCAATTCGACTGTATGTTTTTTTTTTTTTTTTTTTTTTATGTTTGTTACCTCATAACTTTGGACTGGGTGAACCGATTTTGATGATTCTTTTTTTATTTGAAAGCTGGTGCTTCCCGTGTGGTCCCATTTTAATGTGGTCCAGTTCCGACAACGGCATCCAGTGCAAAACCGTATAAGTTTTAAATTTGCATTAATTATGTAAACAACAAATAGACGAATAACTCAATATCACGCTAACCGATTTCGATGATTCATTTTTTATTGGAAAGGATGTACTTCAATGGTAGTTTGATGAGAATTTGGTTAGCTTCTGATCATGGGATC
The DNA here is from genome assembly GCA_036509395.1 of Antheraea yamamai. Lineage (NCBI taxonomy): Eukaryota > Metazoa > Arthropoda > Insecta > Lepidoptera > Saturniidae > Antheraea > Antheraea yamamai. Next base: position 9,734,519 of record AP028453.1, on the reverse strand, counting down.
CGTGACAAAGTAAGAAAACTTTCATGAAACGAGCCTACTCCTTTCTTAAGGGCCGGCAACGCATCTGTGTTTCCTCTCGTGTCGCAGGTGTCCATGAGCGGGCGTGATCACTTACCATCAGGTGACCCGTATGTTCGTTTGCCACCAATATTATAAAAAAAACTCTTCAATTCTTAGGAGCCTATTGTGCTTATGTTCTTTGCTGTGTTGCAACATGACGCAAGCATTGTAATTACATTACTTAAGGTGTATTATGTGTGAAGCGATGGTAGCCGAGTTGGTGGTAGAAACTATCGCGGATTATTGATAAGGTTGCGTTCGTACCAAACGTTACTTATTGTACAACCAATTGAAACCATATCGCATACCATACCGCAAAAATGCGCATATTTTAATATACTTAAGGCGGAACGGAGTTCGCGGGCACTGCTAGTAAAATATATTTATGTACACTAAAAATGGAAAAATAAAGTAAATTTTCAAAAAAAAGTATTAACCGACTTCAATATCAATCAAAAACCCATAAGGCACTGAAAAGCGGAAAATAAATAGTTTATCAAATTAACCAAATTAAATAAAACATATGAATATGTGTGCTACCTAGAGATGTATTGGAAGTCGGTGCCAACCGAAAATCATATCATCTACATAGGTACAAAGTTTAAGTCCACTCTCGCGTCTCTGGAACAAATTTGAAATTTCGGTTGGCACCGACTTCCAATACATCTCTAGGTAGCACACATATTCATATGTTTTATTTAATTTGGTTAATTTGATAAACTATTTATTTTCCGCTTTTCAGTGCCTTATGGGTTTTTGATTGATATTGAAGTCCGTTAATACTTTTTTTTGAAAATTTACTTTATTTGTATATTAAATTTGAGTTATCACTATTAATTGTTAGTAACTGTCGGCGGCTTTATGCCGAAACTAGCTTCTGTCCGCGACTTCGTACGCGTGGAATAGTTACTTTAGGCTAACGCTATCTTTAACTCGCGGCTTCGTTTACGTAGAAGGTGAAAATATTTTAAAGTAATACATACGTCAATACCGATTTTCAAACATTCTTCATTGACGCTCCGCTCTTATTGGTTTTAGCGTGATTATATATAGTCTATAGCGTTCCTCGATAAATGAGCTATCTAACACTAAAAGAATTTATCAAATCGGTCCAGTAGTTCGTATGATTAGCACGGTTTTTTTTATGTCAAAAGGAGACAAACGAACAGGTGGGTCACCTGATGTTAAGTGATCACATAGCTACTAGCAACAACAGGGTAGTCGCAAGTGCGTTACCAGTCTGTGTATGGTGGAGGGGTGGCGAAAGGAGAAAGGGGAACATAGGTAGGCCTCCGGCGCTTTCACTGACCGAACGAGACGCAACAATGCAAGCACTGTTACTTCACGTCGGTGTTTCTGTGGATCGCGTGGTAATACCGCGGACGAGCCGACCCATTCATGCTGAAACCAGTAATAGCTACAGCGTGACTCTGCCACCTTCAACCTTACCTTACCACGTTCAAGGAAAGAAACTCTTCAATTTTATAATATTAGTATAGATATGAAATTATATAAGGAGGATATATATCAAGGAGGAAGTCTATCGCCAAGCACCTGTCGGTGTGTTCCGACACACGCACACACGCACTCGAGACCCAGTACACTTTAACTTCATCGTGTTTACCATCTTATCTTAGTAGGTGGTAGAGCCACGCTGAAGCTGTAACCGGTTTCATCATGAATGGGTCGGCTCTCCCGGGGTAGTATCACCCTCTCAAATTAATCGACGTGAAGTAACAGTGCTTGCATTGTTGCGTTTCGTTCGGTCAGTGAGAGCGCCGGAGACCCACCTCCCCTTTCCGTTCCACTTTCCCCTTCCCTTTCGATTATAATCAAACCTGTAAAGCATTAAAACAGGATAGTAAGAGGCTTTTCAGACAAATCAAATCAAATCAAAAATACTTTATTCAGTTTAGGCCCTAATAAGGCGCTTATGAACGTCAAAACTACCACCGGTTCGGACAAACAACTCAGTCATCGAGAAGAACCGGCTACAAACTCTATATATGTTTCGAATACATTATACGTTACAATACCGTTTTTAGTGGATGCACAGAGAGGAGTCAATTCCAGATATCACCATCGTTCACATATTGATCCACTCTATGATAGCCTTTCGACACTAAAATTCGCTTGACATGACGCTTAAATTTACAGTCCGGCAAATCGGTAATATGTTTTGGGATTTTATTGTAAAACCTAACACTATTACCTAAGAAACTATTAATGGTTTTGCTAAGTCTGAAACATGGGACGACCAGTTTGTCACAGTTTCTAGTATTTAGATCATGGCGGTCCTTTACAAAATGGAATACAAAGGAAGACGTTCATGATTAATTCATGGCCAATATTCATAAAATCGGGCGACGTGTTTATTCGAATTATACCAATTTTCAATTACAACTTTCCTATTATTAAAACATCGGGAAGGGAAGAAAACAAAATTAAAAAAATGAGAGAAAAAGAAGAAGCAAAATTCCCGCCCCGAAGGAAAACATGGCCGAATATCGGACGAGGGGCGCTCGCAGGCCAAATATTTGTTTACTAATTATAATATTTGAACATCGAGTTAGCATTTCATTAGAAGCCGAGTGTCAACACGAGTTATGGAATGAGAGAAAGTTGATGGTAATTTTTTTGTTATTTCTCGTTACTGATTTTTTTAACATAAATGAATCGGGAATAATGACGGCGGCTGAGATATTAGTGTTTATAGGTACTTGAATTATTATCAAGAGTTCTTCTTTCTTCAAGAATTATTATCAAGATTTTAGCATGATCTTTTTTACAAACATACTAGCTGGCCCAGCAGACGTTGTCCCGCCCTGATTATGAAAAATTCCTTGACAAATTATATACTAAAACGTTCCTCATCAATCACTCTATCCACCGGTGAAAACCGCATGAAAATCCGTTCGGTACTTTTTGAGTTTATCGCGAACAGACAGACAGACAGACGCGGTAGGGGACTTTGTTTTATACTATGTAATGATAACAAGAATGTAAATCTAACGTGTATGTTATTTTTTACAGTTTTGTGAAAAAAATTGTTGCACGTGTCTAGGAATAAGTAATAGAATACATTTCAATCATTTTTAGACATGTCTGTCTCTCTGTTTGTTTGGACACGCATCACTGCTAAAGTACGATGAAAACATCAACAAATCATAAAGCACATCCTCGAGTAATATTTAGTCTTTGTTTCATTAAAATCGGTCCACTCTATCAAAAGTTATTGCAATATGAATGACGGATGAATGATGATTTGAATGAATGTCTAGAGTTAAGTACGAGAAAAACAGTAGGTAATGAAATACTTGAATTACAAAAACAATATATAATGCTCGTATAATGTTTAAGTAATATCTAAGACACGGTAAACGAAAGGCTGTTTTTTGCCGTTAAGTTCCATGCCGACGAAGTCGCGGACACGGAACCGATATACCTTGGGCCGACGAGGTCAAATATCTCGGTGTTACATTAGATAAACATTTAAATTTCGAGTCACATATAGATAGAGTGCGAAACAAAGCCGCTATGGTCTTGGGTCGCCTCCATCCGTTGCTTTGTCATAGGAGTAAGATGTCCCTCAGACACAAGCTCACTTTGTATAAGACGTGTATCCGTCCCGTGATGACATATAGCAGTCCCGTTTTTGCGCATATGTCGAAAGATAATTTTCATAAGTTGCAGGTTCTTCAAAACCGCGTTTTACGTAAAGTAACCGGTGCTTCGTGGTATGTCCGGAGAGTTGATCTACATAGGGACCTAGAGATGCCTTCTATCTGGGCATACGTAAAATCACTTACGATTAATTATTTTGAAAAAGCCGCGAATCATCCCAGTCCGTTAGTGGTATCCGCCACAAAATACGAACCCGTACCAAACGCTGCGCGATGTAAAAGACGTCCGCGACATATTTTTACCGACCCTCCCGATGAAATAACGGCAGTGAACGATCAGTACCAGCCTGTCTCTCCAAACAGAGCGTGCTCACGCCCACGCCCGCGTAACCACAGATCACGCCGCCGTGGTCTGGGGGTAAATTTCGCTCCCGCACACCAGACTAGGCCCCCCTCGGCAGCGGCTCAAGCCTAGGTCCGTTCCCTCGGCATGGAGCCCTTGAGTACACTGCTCGCGCGATACAGTGACACAAAATCTTACATCACTGCGACAACATTACACATATCACCTCCACGCACGTGCACGCATACACGCTTACACATGCAAGTGGAAGGGTTTTATTTTTTTCCCTTATCAAACTGAAATAGTTTAGAATATTATCCGATACGAAATATATATAAGAGTTGTTGAGGTATGTATGCTTGGTACACATATATGTTTCAACAACTCATATATGTATGAATATGAATAGTTAGCTTAGCTTAGGTTAGCTCAGATAGGTCGCGAATTGCATGTATCAGGCAACAGCCAAAGCCGAGGTGTGCCGCGCATCCTTGAGCTAGTTGTCAAAATAAAATCGGCTGAGTGCCTTAAGCGCTCGCCTTAGTAGTCCGGTGAAGCTGTTAAGACCTTGCTTGGTCAATAGCATAGTCAGTTCGAAGAAAAAAAAAAAAAAAAAAAAAAAAGAAGTCGCGGGCACAGTTAGTCCTAACTAATATTATAAATGCGAATGTGTGTTTGTCGCATTTCGCATGAACGTTTCATCCAGAAGGAATGTACAGTCACAAGGGTAGATCAACTCAACATTAACAAGAGCGAAGCCGTGAGCAAAAGCTAGTATAATAAAATTACGCGATATTTGTCATAATTTTTGAAGTGAAAATTCTTATGGGAGGGCTTTGAAATTCTGATCCGCAACGTTTTTGTGTGACGATGCAGCGGTGGGGTTAAACACTGTGTCGGGTAGAGCGGGAGCAGTGTCGTTGCGTGTACTGCGTTCAGGTGGCGTGGCGATCACTGAACAGAAACTATTCTATTCAGTAGTGATTGATGACTAATTAAAATGCTTCCCTGTAATACAAAAGTTTCTCTTCTATCGTATGTCTTTACAACACACCCCGTTTCCATGTATACTAATTAGTAATCGTTTTAAAACTATATTACATACTAGCTGTGCCCGTGACTCCAGCCGAGTGGAATCTAATGTAAAAAAACAGTGACTAATAAAATTATCTGAATGCCTTATCTACTTTTCTCTCGTAATTATTATTGTATCGTAGTATTGGACCGAGCTTAATGAAACCAAGACTAAATGTCATTCGAGGTTATGCTTTATGATTTTCTTGGGGTTTTAGGCAGACATGTCTAAAAAAAATATTGAAATGTATTTTATTACTTATTTCTAGACACATACAACAATTTTTCCACAAAATTGTAAAAAGTACAGACATGTTACATTCACAATCTTATTATATCTATAGACTAGTTGTGACTAGTGTACATTTAACAGATTTATTATTGTTTAGCTCCTATGAGGAACATTGATTTGTATAAGAGGTATTACTCTGAGAAGTTTTCTATGTTTCAGTAGAATCGATTAATTCGACAAAATGAACAGACACTTCGATTTTATTAAAATTTATGATTTTTATTTGTAGACATATGTCATCATGGTTGCCATAAAAAGTGGGGACACCATAGTCCCGTGTTTCCTTTACCTATCAGGACCATATATCGATTCTATTGAATAGTGTTGTGGTATTATCGATAGTTTGACATCGAATTGATTATTCTTTATTCAGTTTAAAATATGGTTAGTTACTAATGTCCCATAATCATTTTAATGTTCCAAGAACAAGATGGCGGCCGTCTTGTTAGAACTTTCCAAGGACTGCTTGTGGCATCTCAGAATTCGTGCTCCCCGTGGTATTATTTCCCATCCACTTCACTTGCGCACAATAACCGGACTATACCACGTAAAAACCATCAATATATAGAGTGAAATAACACAAGATTATGAATAAAATATAAAATCCACTACTCGATAGACTAAGATTCCACCAAAAATTCCGTGTTAGTCTTTACAGCACGTGAAGCACGTGCGAGGGAATGAGAGGCACATCCTGCGGACGCGAGTAATATCAGCCTGAATAACTCGATCGATGTTACAAGATTGAAGTTAATTCAATATTACGAACTAGATAAAAGATTATGTTGATGGTTTGAAGAAGTCTGATGCTATGCATCTGTGGAGGTCATGGTGGTCTAGTGGTTTTACCACGACTCTCTTATCTGTAACAAAATCATTTTGACATAACCACGACTCTCTGACTTGTATCTATATCAGGACTAACTAATCTTGGTGACTTAATATTGTGCTCATGCAATACGCCAAAGGAGTGAGTGCTGAATCGTATCAAATTGCGATCACACCTCTCTCCCTTGATATTGCCAATATCAAATGATCTCTTTGCGAAGACAACAAGTTTGGAAAAAAGTGGTTTGACCGGTGGAATATCAATCCGATGTCATCCGATGTCGATCGGGTTCGAACCCCGGCATGTACCAACGAATTTTTCGGGATTCCCGTACATTTACTAATTCTAGTGGTCGCCTAGTGGTCAAGATTCGACCATAATTCATTTTGACATTCCAATAAGACTAGAAAGAATAATTATTATTTCAGTGGTTTCATAAATTTACTAAAGACAAATTATTTATCAATTTATTATCTATATCTATACTAATATATAAAGCTGAAGAGTTTGTTTGTTTGGTTGAACGCGCCAATCTCAGGAACTACAGGTCTGACTTGAAAAATTCTTTCGGTGTTAAATAGCTCATTTATCGAGGAACGTTATAGGCTACATATTAACACGTTAACACGAATAAGAGCGAAGAACCAATGAAGAATGTTTCAAAATCGGGCTATTTTTTCCTTTTAGCTGCGTGTTAACGTTAGTATTATATACGTTACCATAGTAACGTAGTAACTTTCTATCGCAAACATTTTTAAAGTTTATTTTGTTATTGTTTCTGTTCAAAATGTTTATTCTACGTTTGTTTTGTTTCCAATTTTTTATTTATAATCTACTAGCGGGCTCGGCAGATGCTGTCCCGCCCTGACTATAAAAAAAAACCTTGATAAATTATATACTAAAACCTTCCCCATGAATCACTGTATCCACTGGTGTAAACCGCATGAAAATCCGTTCAGTAGTTTTTGAGTTTATCGCGAACAGACAGACGCGGTGGGGGACTTTGTTTTATACTATGTAATGATTACGTATTATAAAAATAAAGTGTGTGTATGTGAAATTAAAATAACAACTTTTTGGTAAATGAATATGGTTACAAATAACAAAAAAATATATTTTTTTAATCTTGTCGGTATTTTATATTATTATATTTTGTCTGTCTGTTTGTTCGTTCCGGGTTATGTTCGAAACGGCTGGACCTATGTTAACGGGAATTTTACTGGCAGATATTCGAAATTATAGCGGTTGACGTATTCTATTTTATTTGTAAAACTGTTACCCGTGCATTCGTCCGTGTGAAATTCATCAAAAAAAATTTTGTTTATTGTAACAAAAAAACCCGTGAGACGTGTGCTTTACTGGACTTCAAGAATAAATATACATAATTGAAAGTCATATGTTTGTATGTAATTTAAATTATATTAGGTTTTTACCTATGAAATTGCCGTTTTGTATGAAAAAATTTAAACGAATTTTTTTCATGTATTTTTTATTTGTATTAATCGAAGTAATCACCCATGCAATCAATGCATCTTTGCCCACGCAGTGGCAGTTTATTGATGCCCTTCTTAAAGAAATCAGCTGGACGGGAGGCAACAAATTCTTCAAAGGCATTTTGTACTGCCTCTCGGGTATTGAATTTTTTTCCCGCCAAGGAGTTATCCAAATTCTAGAAAAAGTAGTAGTCTGTAGGCGAAAGGTCTGGTGAGTAGGGCGGATGACGGAGAACTTCCAACCCCAGTTCTTGCAACTTGGAGACCGTCTGCTGTGCAGTATGAGGTCGCGCGTTGTCGTGCAGGAGCAGCGGAGACGAGCGATTGTCCAATGCTGGTTGTAGATGTGCCAGCTTCTCCATCATTGTGTTCAGTTCTTCACAGTACACATCTGCAGTAATGCTCACCCCGTTTGGTAAGAAGCTGTGATGAATCACACCGGCGCTAGACCACCAAACAGTGACCATCACTTTTCTAGAGGTAAGTTTTCGTTTAGGGCATTGTTTAGGTGCTGAACCAGGATCCAACCAACTTGCTGAGCGCTTGCGGTTATCAAACAGAATCCATTTTTCATCGCAGGTAACAACGCGGTTCAAAATTCCTTCATTTGTGTGTCTGTTGAGCATTGCAAGGCGCGTTTCGACGCGTACTTCGCGCTGGCGATCATTGAGTTCGTGGGGCACCCATTTGTCAAGCTTTTTTATCTTGCCAATTTGACGTAAATGGACCAATATTGTTTTGACGCTAACGTCGAAAGCTGCTGCTAATTCAGCCGTAGATTGTGTAGATCAGCTTCCACAATCGCCTTTAATTGGTCATTGTCGACCAAAGTCTTCGGACGACCGCGAGGTTCATTTTTCAGGTTGAAATCCCAGAACGGAAGCGAGCAAAGTAGTCCGGTAAAGCTGTTAAGACCTTGCTAGGTCAATAGCGAAGTCAGTTCGAGAAAAAAAAAAAAAAAAAGGAAGCGAGCAAACCAATAACAGGTGGTGCGTTGGTTTGTAGTGTTAGCTCCGTAAACGTCGTTGATGTTGCGTGCCGCTTGTGCCGCGTTGCTGCCACGGCGGTACTCATATTCCATAATTACTATGTTTGAAATGAATTTTTAACGTATCCATAATGACAAAAAAGATTGAAATGCGATGAAAATGTAACACTAATCAATAAACAAATGACTACTTTTGATGAATAATTGCTTTGTGCACTTCTCCTCCATATAAACTTTAACTTTACGAAATTACACGTTCATCCGTTCGCGCAATTCGCATAAAAAGGGGTAGAAAGTTTTCGCTTCACGTATTAATATATAGACTAGTGGGCGCCCAGTGGTCGACATTCGACCATAGTTCATTGAATTTTTAAAGTTTGAACTTTATTAGGGTTCTTTTATCAATATATTATAACCTCTATAATCAAAGGCTTTCATCATGCCTACTCAGTTATTTGCCACTTTTTTTCAATTATATAAACATAAAAAAAATCGATGTCGAAATGAAAATTGAAATTAATTATAAATTTGAAACAAAAAACAGGCGGTTACATAAGGTGGTAAGGCTCTTAAATACTAAGTAAACATAACGTTACGAAAATAAAAAAAAATTATCGGGACCCCTCATGACACAATTTTCAATTAATTTTACACGACATCATGGGCGCGTGGTATTTCTGGGTGATATTGAATTAAATATAGTCTATACATTATGAGGAATAGTGATATACCCAGTATCATCACTTGGAAAAGTAATGGATACACAATAGAATCAAATTATGAATCCAATACAAAGATGTTTATAATACTACCATTAACTTTTGAAAATGATTTCTTTTTTGTTCATAATTCATCATCAACTGTACTAAATATAATTGCTACATCAAGTTGAACTGCATCATTGTAACGTCAGTCATGTTAAAAATATTTAAAAGGTAATTGGTACGTAAGAAGGTTGAAGGATGTTCGAAACGTCTTTTTCATTTACATTATAATATCATTGTTGAATGTAGAATAAAAAAGGGTAATTGGAACGTAAGAGTAAAAAAAATGCATACAGTCGAGCATAGCAACCTCCTTCGCAACCTTTTTTGAAGTTTGGCAGTATGGATTAATTCCTTCGCCTGTCCTATTGGACGAATATTATTACTACTTTTTTGAAGTTCAATGTCATTTTTATTTACATGTGTGTATATGTTGTGTAAAATTGGAGCAGTATTGTGAGTAATGCATATTTTAATTAATTTAATGTACTTCTAATGCATTTTATATAAAATAAATAGCTTTCTGCACTTCTCCTCCATATAAACTTTAACTATGCCAAATTTCACGGTCATCCGTTCGCGCATTTCTTTCAAAAAGGGATACAAAGATTGGGCTTGGCGTATTAATATATAGATAATTGGTAACATTATCGGGTGACGGTAAATTAAAACATCGTGGGGAAACCTGAATAACGGATAAATGTTCTTGGAGTAACATTGTATGTGGGTAAGCATAGAATTGTGGATTTCTCAGTGTTTGAAGTTGCCACTACGTCGTGGGCTGGCGTGGTGATTATGCCCTTACCTTCCTTCGGGAAGAGGCCTATAATTGTACAGTGGATCTGTTACAGGCTGATAATGGAGACGAAGTTAACGTATTGTATTTTATCGATAGTCTCAAATCCCAACACTAGCAACGACCCAAGTTTGTAGTAATACGCCGCGTCGTGAATATTAATCCCTGTAAAAGGTGTTGGCGTGTACTTAATAAATTAATATTATAGTATAGCGTAGGTACTAGTCGTAGACCGCGACTCCACTAACGTTATATTGTAATGTGGGCTCTTTTTTTAAGTGATTTTTTTATGGAACTGCTTTGAAATTATGATCCGCAACTTTTGTGTGTAACGAAAAGTGGTGGGGATAAACACTGTGTCGGGTAGATTGTTGAAAACACCGGTTCTCGTCCGATCACCGAAGTTAAGCAATTTCGGGCGTGGTCAGTACTTGGATGGGTGACCACGTGGTCACACCGCGACACGTCGGCTTTTTGTTATATTTCTTTTTTTCTGTAATATGAAAGTTTCACTTCTATCGTTTTACGACGCACCTTGTTTTTTTTTTTTAATCTAGCTCTCATCGCTTATAATTCTGTAGTTACAGTTCGCTTGTAGATTTTGTTTTTCTTTGTATTTGCTTGAGTGACTTGAATAGAACTGTCCTCCGACGTGACGTGAGGCGCTTATAAGTATACTTTGCAAAACGTAGGGTGGAAAGCTCTCGAAAGCTGACGTCATTATTCGAATGATTGAACAAGGTACGAGACGACTTGCTATTTTTAAAACCCTGTTAACGATAACCGGAGCGATGACGTGTCGATGTTTATATCCTTTTTCCAGCGCTTCGGTACCTCATCCATTGTTCATCTGTAACATAGAGTTTTTATACAGGGTGTATTTTACATAAAATGTAAAAATTACGTAATAATTTTTTTTTATGAGTGAAATACAAAATAAAGTATATTCTTCAAAATGTATGTTATTTTATAACGGTCCAATGATATCCATGAAGCGCTAGGTTCGTTCCCCTCGACTATAACACATGTCATTCTGTATAGTACACAATGTTTTTATTGGTTTCAGTATGTTATTTCACCCTTGAGTGAGTCTAGTGTCGAATTACTTGTAATCAATGCCTTGTCTACGAGACATGTTCATTGTCTTCGTCGTTACTCGCCCGCTTCGTTGGTCATATTATATTGAAGTGAAACTTTGAAAATCTGATCGGCAAACTATTTGCGTGACGAAAAGTGGTGGGGGTGAACACTGTGTCGGGTAGAACGTTGGATCCACCGGTTCTCGCCCGATCTCCGAAGTTAAGCAACGCCGGGCGCGGTCTGTACTTGGATGGGTGACCGGCTGGGAACACCGCGTCACGTTGGCTTTGTACTTTTTTTTTTATTAAAATGTTTCCCTGTAATACAAAAATGTAATTTAATTTTCGGTTACGTATAAATAAAAAAGGGATTGATATATTTAAATAATTTTATCTTAAACTAACGAGCTATAAATTAAATAAAGTATAGTCCGTTCTATGTTAAAATTAATAAAATCTCAAAGTCACGTCCGGTATTTTTAATTGATATATTTTGTTTCACTCTCCGCAGTCCATTAGGCAGTCGCGTCCTTTCATAAGAATAAAAAGTCACTGAGTTATGTATAAAAAAGAATCACGAAAATGATAGAAAATTTTCACTCGGAGATATTATGTTAGTTTTATGTCGCCGTGAATTCCCGCTTCAGGTTCGGCGCGTTTCAAAAATAGACGACCGACTCCTGTGGAATAAATTCTGTGAATGTCAAATAATAGGAATCAGGGTTCCGTACGAGCGGTTCAGTGATTATAGACGACCGAATAATGGACAGGGTGTGTCGTAAAGAAACACGATACGAGTAAAATTTATATTATAGGAAAACATAAAATACAACAAAAAGTCAACATGACGCGGTGTTACCAGGCGGTCACACATCCAAGTACTGACCGCGCCCGACGTTGCTTAACTTCGGTGATCGGACGAGAACCGGTGTTTTCAGCAGTACCCGACATAGTGTTTACCCGTACCGCTTTTCATCCCACAAAAACGTTACCGATCACACACGCAGATGTATTCTTATGTTATTATATTGTATATGTGTTACGTACTATATTTACGTACGTACGTACTAGATTCATATATATATTTGAAAAACTACCTTGAATATAGTTTTAGCAGTTCTCACGAAAACTTGACAGGCAGTTACCAACCAACTTCACGGTGTCACTTTCAGGTGTCGGTGTGTGCGCGCATCGTACACAATTCACTTTCATCGTGAAAGAAATATTATTATTACCTACGGAACTCCGCAGAGCGGTTCAGAAAGAGCGCTTTTAAAATTTCAACAGATTAAAGTTTGAAAGTTGAAAGGCATTCTACTCCCTTTGAGATGAATAATTCACTAAACTCGATAGATTAGTCGGAATTTTTATTGTTTCCTGAGTGAAGTTGGAAATATGGTTTTGTTACATCCTCGCTCATATTGAGTTTAGAGATTGATTCACTTCCTTTCTCGTGAATAATTGAACGCATTATATAAGTTTGGAATTTGTTTTTAATGTTATAAGCTTCCTGGTTAGTAAATAACAGTCCACTGTGAGACATAGACCTTGATCAATGCTCGTCGCTGAAGCCAATCGTCAGCTTTGCAGTATCCAGTCAGTTCTCATTTGCAAGTACTTTTTAACCCCTCGGCTGATTTTTTAAAACCCGGATCTCAAAATGGCGGAACATGATTTTAATTAATTTACTTTTATCTCATGACCCCGTAAATTGTAAATTTCATAGTTCAGTAAAAAAAAGTTCTTAGAAACGAAAAATTTATTTAAAAATGTCATTATACTATCTATACCTACTTATCATTACATAGTATAAAACAAAGTCCCCTACCGCGTCTGTCTGTCTGTCTGTTCGCGATATACTCAAAAACAACTGAACGGATTTTCAAGCGGTTTTCACCAGTAGATAAAGTGATTCATAAGGAAGGTTTTAGTATATAATTTGTCAAGGATTTTTTTTATAATCAGAGCGGGACAACGTCTGCCGGGCCCGCTAGTAATATTATAAAGATGAAGAGTTCGTTTGTTGGAACGCGCTAATCTCAGGAACTACTGGTCCGATTTGAAAAATTCTTTCAGTGTTAGATAGCTCATTTATCGAGGAAGGCTATAAGCTATAATATCATCACGCTAATGCGAATAGGAGCAGGGCACCAATGAAAAATATATACAAATCGGGGTTAACGTACGTATTATTTAAAATTATTTTCACCTACGTAAACGAAGCCGCGAGTTAAAGTTAGCTTTAGCCCAAAGTAACTATTCCACGCGGACGAAGTCTCGGGCAGAATATAGTTTTACATATAAATTATAATGTTACGATACATCATTTGTTATTTTTTCAAACTTTTGTAATAAATCAGGTACTTTTTTAAGCGTATGCTGTCATCAGTCTATTGACCTTTGCCTCATGAGATCTACATTCTTCTATATGGAGCTTAAACCTTTACCGTGTTATTAGAAATAAAGTTAAATACGTATTGAATACTTGCTTCAAAAAAGTTTGGATCCTTACGTATTAAATGCACCACGCTTGCCGACGGCTGCCGCGGCAAGATCGTGTTATCCTTTTTCGCAAGTCGAACCTAACTTAACCAAACAGAGATAGAAGAGCAAGATGTCGAACGTTCAGCGAGTGCGGTGCATTTAATACGTAAGTATCCAAACTTTTTTAAAGCAAGTATTCAATACGTATTCAATTTTTTTATAATAACACCCATATAGTTTTACATAGCCCAGGAGTTAAAGGAACCGCTCTCGATACCAGAATTTAGTATTGTGTGCTTTTCTCTGTACAGTTAATTGTTGCAAGGTTATGCTATTACATATGTACACTGAGGCAGGACTCTAGTTGTTTTTCTTAAACCTTGTTATCACTATATAGTACTAGCGGGCCCGGCTGACGTTGTCCCGCCCTGATTACCCCCCGCAACCCCCCTTGTGGGTGGAATTTCGTAAAATCCGTTCTTAGCTGACCTCTACTCGGTGAAAGGAATATTCGTACCATATTTCAAGTCGCTACGCCTTATGGTTCCAGAGATATCGTGATGAGTCAATATATAGGTGGGAATCTCTTATATATATATATATATAATAACTAGCGGACCGGGCGGACGTTGTCCTGCCTAGAAAACAAAAAAAATCCTAAAAGTCGATCGCAGCGCCACCTGCCGGGTCCAATTGTGAATCTAAACCATTCTCGAATCTCCACGAACACACACAAAAAATTTCATCAAAATCGGTCCAGTCGTTTAGGAGGAGTTCAGTCACATACACACGCACACAAGAAATATATATATTAAGATATATATATAAGATAAGATAGATAGAAGATAGATAAAACAAAGTCCTCTGCCACGCCTGTCTATCTGTCTGTTCGCGATAGACTCAAAACCTACTGAACTAATTTTAACGAACTAAACACTATCGGGTGACGGTGAAGGAAAACATCGTGAGGAAACCTGAACCTGAGAAATGTTATTGTAGTAGGTACAACTGTATGTTGGAAAACATGGAACTGTGGATTTCTCAGAGTTTGAAATCGCTAATACGTCGTGGGCTGGCGTGGTGATTATGCCCATACCTTCCTTCGGGAAGAGGCCTATGAATGACCCTGCAGTGGGTCTCTTGCAGGCTGATGATGATGGTAATCTGCTATGTATGGTATTCGTTTTTATTATTAACTAGCAGTGCCCGCGACTTCGTCTGCGTGGAAGTTTATGTAAAAACAGTCATCAATAAAGTCAACTGAATGTATTAAGTCCATTTACTTGTCTACTTTTCTCTCGCACTTACGCCGCGTCGTCATTAAAAATACAATAACTTTTGATAGAGTGGACCGATTTTATTGAAACAAACACTAAGCTACTTCGGAGGTTACGCTTTACGATTTGTTGAGGTTTTATTGTGAACCCCGTGCTTTAGCAGTGACTTTGTATGAACAAACAGACAGACAGACATATGTAAAAATGATTGGAATGTATTCTATTACTTATTCCAGGTGTCTACCTGCAAGAATTTTTTTCACGAAAATTGAAAAGTTCATTAGATTTACATTCTTATTATATGTATAGATGAAGACGTTTGATTGGTGTTCGTCGATTTAATGATGAAATAATCAACATGACGTCATCTGTAATGACGACACAATTTTGTAACTCTACCGTTGTTTACCACGAAGTAAAAGAGATTTCCATTATCTCCTTCTCACTCCCTCTTTCATCGACTGAATATTGATGTTCACCGAAAATAATTATATTGTCGTCATCTCATTTTGTATCAGTAAATTGGACTTTATCAAAATCGCGTTCGCCTCGATCAGTAAACAGCAGTGTTGAGTGTTTGCGGAGTATCGAATCCGTGACCCGGCCGTCTCCGGGGGGCTTAACCCCCGAGCCTCCAGGTATTGCGGCTCCTGTCGAGCGTAACGATCGGCGAATCAACTTGAAGGGGTCGTCGCGTCACGCTTGGAGTATTTGTTCTAGGGCGGAACGAATGGATAAATTCGTTTTCTCGAAGTTTCTAGAAATGCATATTTAAAAAAAAAGCGATATGCGATATATTAATCGTCAGTTTTAAAGATTTAAGCAGAAATACTCGCTTTAAAAAATGTCATATATAAGTAGATTTCTCAAACCAAGAAACTCATTAGCACACATACTAACATCATTCTAATACTCACGACTTTATAATGTTACTAGCTTTTGCCCGCGACTTCGTCCGCGTGGAATAGTTACTTTGGGCTATCGCTAACACGCAGCGGAAGCTGGTGCTCAGCTCGTATTGATCTTAGCGTGATGGTATATAGCCTTCCTCAATAAATGAGCTATCTAACACTGAAAGAATTTTTCAAATCGGACCAGTGATTCCTGAGATTAGGGCGTTCCAGCAAACAAACTCTTCAGTTTTTATTAGTATAGATACACGCACACGCTCCTTATCTTTTCCTGACATCTCTTTGTTTTACACACACACGCACTTAAAGCATAGAATCCAAGAATATGAAGACATGCATGAAAGCACTCAATTTGTTGTATATGCTAATAGCGAGTCCGGCGGACGTTATCCTGCCTTGGTAATAAAAAGAAAATGATATACCCAAACCTTCCTCATGGATCACTTTATCTACTGATGAAAACCCATGAGAATCGGTTCAATAGTTTTTGAGTTTACTGCGAACAGACAGACGTAGTCATTTCATTAGCATTAGACCTTGGATTTCGAAGATACACTATGAAACTCTTCAGAATCGTATAGGAAGTGTGCAACACTATGGAACTCTTCAGAATCGTATAGGAAGTGTGCAACACTATGGAACTCTTCAGAATCGTATAGGAAGTGTGCAACACTATGGAACTCTTCAGAATCGTATAGGAAGTGTGCAACACTATGAAACTCTTCAGAATCGTATAGGAAGTGTGCAACACTATGGAACTCTTCAGAATCGTATAGGAAGTGTGCAACACTATGGAACTCTTCAGAATCGTATAGGAAGTGTGCAACACTATGGAACTCTTCAGAATCGTATAGGAAGTGTGCAACACTATGGAACTCTTCAGAATCGTATAGGAAGTGTGCAACACTATGGAACTCTTCAGAATCGTATAGGAAGTGTGCAACACTATGGAACTCTTCAGAATCGTATAGGAAGTGTGCAACACTATGGAACTCTTCAGAATCGTATAGGAAGTGTGCAACACTATGGAACTCTTCAGAATCGTATAGGAAGTGTGCAACACTATGGAACTCTTCAGAATCGTATAGGAAGTGTGCAACACTATGGAACTCTTCAGAATCGTATAGGAAGTGTGCAACACTATGGAACTCTTCAGAATCGTATAGGAAGTGTGCAACACTATGGAACTCTTCAGAATCGTATAGGAAGTGTGTAGTAACTGAGATATTGGTAGGCTTGTGACAATTCAAGACTAGGTAAGTACTTAAGTATGGTTAAAGTCGCTCTGGTGGCTTTATTAACCCTCAAATGCATAGGGTTTTAAAGATCAAATTATTCTCTCTAACTTATAAACAAAATGTTAACTGTAGCGAAAGTTAAGCGTATGCCGTAATACTATAAAGTACGTAAATCCGCTCGCTTTTACAATAATATTGACGAATTCTTACTGCTCCAATTACACGAAATTTTGGGAAACTTCATTAAAAAAATAGAATAGTACTACCACTTACAAATAAAATTATCCTTTATAAACATGTATTCCGCATGAAATATATTTTTGCAGTTAAAATTAGGAAATGATGCATTTGAGGGTTAGGAGTCTTTTTTTGTTTGTTAAAATTAACTTGTTATTAAATCAAAGTGAACAGTTTTGACGTTTATGAGCGGGCGTACGTCTCTGCGCGTCCTCGGGGTCTCTGATTTTAATAGTGAATCTATTAAACTCTTGTATCATTTCAAATGATAACTCTTTGAGTCTGCCTCAGAGTTGAGAAGCGCTTTGTGTGTGATACGGTCTTTGATGTTGAAATGTTTGGTGCTTGCGATGTATGTTACTAGTTGTGCCCGCGAGTTATTCGTTGCCGTTATTAGGGGCCGTTCATAAAATACGTTTGCATTTATGTGGAGAGGGGTGCCAGTTACTGTGTCAAGGAAGCGTGACGTTCGTAGCGCATTAAACAATTTTACTAAATTTCTTTCTCGGTACATATTATTTCGAAGAAAATAGCGCATTATCGAGAAGAGCCAAAATGTAAATGCCTATGTGAGTGAGATACGCAACGGATGTATTTTAATCGTATTTTTAAACGAAGAGAAAAATCCTACAAGCGACACCTAGAGGCTCGGGGAAGCGTGGGTAGTGTAGAAGACTCCTATCAACTAAAAAACTCCACGATGAACCGTTCACCGCACTAATGGGTGTGTCACGGGGTAGTGTGAGAATCCTCCTCGGCTGGAGGCCACTGGCCACATCGACTGAAGCACTGTATGTGCCTGTATATACCTGTGTGCGTTATTTATTATTACAATTTTAAGAATAAAACGTGAGTAACGCTGAATGCAGCTTGTGTACTTATAAAAGATAGTCAATTCTGTGTTATCAACTTTAGAATTCGATTTACGAGGAATCCACAGAATTATTTGTCAAATAATCTTACGTCTTACGTTTTCCTAGGTCGGTTGAGTTGTCAGATATCGCATAGAAACGCTGCGATATTCACGCCTATCATCTTGTTTAAACGTGTGTAACCGCTAACAATGATGTCGAAGTAGCTTTTATTAATGACGACCTGTTATAAAATGGTAAACACGCTAAACCTATGGGGACTGGCTCTCAAGTGCGTCTATCGGAACACACCGACAGGCGCTTGGCGGCAGATTTTCAACTTGACGGTGGTAATCAGCTAAGAAACATTTTTTTTTTATTATTATAGCACGGCAAAGTGACTTCACTATGCGTTGATAATAAGCACAGTATAATACGAAAACAACACCGACCACCGAAAGACGAACGATTCATCGCCGGTCGCCGCTGTGATGCCCGCCTGCGTGAATGTCTGTTGTAATTGTTTTACACTACGGCAAAGACGTTGCGAACTTTTTATTTAGTGAAAGCGGTTGACTCCAAAGCCTACCGTGCGTGCTTCGGCTCTGGAAATGGGAGGAAGGGATTATTGTTAGGATTTCACAAGGTGGTAGAGACACGCTTCAGCTTTAGCTTCAGTTATTACTGGTTTCAGCATGAATGGGTGGGTTCGCCCGGGGTGCTGCCACCCTCTTAAAAAAAAACGACGTAAAATAACAGTGTTTGCATTTTTGCGCTTCGTTCGGTCAGTGAGACCATCTGATGACACACCTCCCCTCCCCCTCTATCCCCAAGCACCGGCTGACAACGCACTTGCGGCTCCCCTGGTGTTGCAAGTGTCTGTGGCCGGTGGTGATCACATAACATCAGGTCACACAAACGCGATGTCCGAACACGCTATCAATCAAGCAATCATTGGTTCACTCTTAGTAGGAAATAGTAATGAATTATTATTTTATAATAATGAACAGCGACTAGTAGCATATGTGTGTGTTTCAAAGTTAAATATTTACTTTTGTGTATCAATTGTTTGCGAAATTTACTGTTTGTGAAATACACATGTATAAAAGTTAATAATTGAAAACTCGCATGAATTTGAAATATCCTGTCCGTTATGTGGAAAAACTGAACGCATTGATGAATATTGTATTTGTTCCAGTATGAAACACTAAACAATCGTTTCAAATGAATTTCAATTTATATTCCCCGAAACAATATAGAAGTTTATTCGGAATGTTTTGTTTTGTTTTATTAACAGAGGGAAATATTTAGGAAGTTCAATCATACGTGCCTTTACCTATTTCGCTGTTCGGTGCAAAATCTCCACTACAGAATAACTGTCGGTCCATTTAGGGCGAAAAGTCCACCTCTGATTAGATATTTTTTTTTATATTATAGGGGGCAAACGAATAGGCTCGTCACCTGATGATAAGCGATCACGGCCGTTCGTAGACACAAGCAACACCAGGGGAGTCGCAAGTGCGCAAGTTTTAGATTTGTCCAAACGCGACGTTAATCCGAAAACATCATCGTTTGATGTAGGTTCCAGTCTTAGCAATGTGTGGGAACTTTCGGTGAATGTTGAAATTATGGTAGGACTTTTTCTGATACCCGCTTATTAATTAAGCTTATTAACATCTTCATTGTGTGTTCTTGCATTTGTAATCCGTCCCTCTCTAGACTTTAGTGTTAACTATGTAACTATATATGTTTGTAAAAAATATGTAATCACGAAAAGATATAGCAGATAGAGTTTCTTGCCGGTACTCCTCGATGAGTGGGTTGTTTGTCCGAACCGGTAGTAGTTTTGATGTTTATAAACGCTTTATCAATGCATAAACTGAATAAAGTATTTTTGATTGATTTATTGAAATTGGCACATTTATGAAACTCATGCGCTTGCGTATCGCATATCTTTACTTAACAAGGTCCCATTAGATTGAGGGTTTAATATCGAAATCTTTTATGAATTATCACCCGTGTACCATATGAGTTTTATTTATAAAATATATAAAAATTCAGGGTCATGATGTTTGTCCACGATGAACTCCGAAACTACTCAACCGACCTTCATGAAGCGTTGGCATTTATGTATAATTTGGTCCGACTTGAGAGATAGGATAATTAATATTCCTATTCTTTTCTTAAATTAGATATTAAACTATTGTCATTGTTGATTATTGTTAGTAATTGTAAGTTTCATCAATCTCTAATAGATAGCGCTTTAAATTAGTTTGTTGACAGAAAACTATACGATAGACGGCGCCACGTTTTAATTTTGAATTTCTTTTTCAACTCGAATTTTCTTATTGTGCACGTGTTTTATTCAATTCAATATTGTAATAAATGAGCCACAGCAACGCGTGGCCGGGTCAACTAGTGAAGTCTTTAAATTGTTGAATCGTCGCGTCGCCCGTGTACCACGTGATTTTTATCAAGGCCTCCCCTATCACATGCTACATACGGTTTCGATTATTCATACGTGTTGTGTGTAAACATTTTTATCATCTGTCGTTACTCACCGCGCTGGCTTCTCGGTGAGGGCAGGGTGACACGATTCCTCTGCGGCGTGTTTGAATTACGCACGTGTGAAATTTATGACTAGTGTTTTTTACCATCTGTGTTTAATGATTATAATAAACCAGAGTGACTAATTGAATGACTAATCTGTCAACTAATTGATTGATTAGGTAGAATTAATCGTGGTAGTTTATTGGTCTGACCGGTGGAATATCAGTCCGATGTCCGCAGGTTCGACCACCGGCATGTACCAAGGAATTTTTCGGAATTCGCGTACATTTACTAATGTTAAATTGGTAGCAGTATCGTCTGACGGTGAAGGAAAACATCGTGAGGAAACTTGAACATGAGAAATGTTCTTGTAGTGGGTACAACTGTATGTAGGGAAACATGGAACTGTGGATTTCTCAGAGTTTCAAATCGCAAATACGTCGTGTGCTGGCGTGGTGATTATGTCCATACCTTCTTCCTTCGGGAGAGGTCTATGATCCTACAGTGGGTCTCGTACAGGTTGGTGATGATACAAAATTCGAATAGCAATGTCCATTCATAGTTACGAAGTCGTCAAATTGCTAATATTTTATTTGATTTATATATATCTCAGTATACAGCATACAAGCAGGCCTGAAGGACGTTATTCCGCAGTGATAATTTAAAAAAAACCATGAAAAATTATATACCTAAACCTTACTCATGGGTGACTTTATCTACTGGTGAAAACCGCTTGAAATACCGTATAGTAGTTTTTGAGTCTATCGCGAACAGACAGACAGCCGTGACAGAGGACTTTGTTTTATAATATGTAGTGATAAACACTTATGACCATACGATAGAAGTGAAGAGTGATAAATAAGTACATGCACATTATCTATATATTTATCAACGTATATATAGGTATAAATATATAATAGTAGTCTTTAAATGCGCACAATATATTTATACTTGAAATATGACACTGATTATACATATAATAATCTTTATATATAAATTTCTTCTGTACGTGTGTATGTCACTGAACTCCTCCTAAACGGCGGGACCGATTTTAATAAAAAAATTGTGTGTGTGTTCCAGTGATTCCGAGAATGGTTGAGATTCACAATTGGACCCGTTAGGCAGCGCTGTGGTTGAAATTTAGATTTTTTTTTACTATCCAGGCAGGACAAAGTCCGCCCGGCCCGCTAGTATGTATATAAAACTATATATAATAATAGGTCTTTACCTATGAAATTGCCGTTCTGCAGTACTGGCCATTTCAAATCAAAATAATTTTTGTTTGGCTAAGAATTCTAATTTCAAATTAATTTTATTTTAAAAACATGGAATTCTTTTTCCAAAAGTAGTCATTTGTTTATTGATTAGTGTTACATTTTCATCGCATTTCAATCTTTTTTGTCATCATGGATACGTTAAAAATTCGAGTAATTATGGAATATGAGTACCGTCGTGGCAGCAACGCGGTACAAGCGGCACGCAACATCAACGACCTTTACGGAGCTAATACTACAAACCAACGCACCACCTGTTATTGGTTTGCTCGCTTCCGTTCTGGGAATTGCGACCTGAAAAATGAACCTCGCGGTCGTCCGAAGACTTTGGTCGACAATGACGAATTAAAGGCGACTGTGGAAGCTGATGATACACAATCTACGGCTGAATTAGCAGCAGCTTTCGACGTTAGCGTCAAAACAATATTGATCCATTTGCGTCAAATTGGCAAGGTAAAAAAGCTTGACAAATGGGTGCCCCACGAACTCAATGATCGCCAGCGCGAAGTACGCGTCGAGACGTGCTTTGCACTGCTTAACAGACACACAAATGAAGGAATTTTGAACCGCATTGTTACCTGCGATGAAAAGTGGATTCTGTTTGATAACCGCAAGCGCTCAGCAAGTTGGTGGGATCCTGGTTCAGCACCTAAACAATGCTCTAAACGAAAACTTACCTCTAGAAAAGTGATGGTCACTGTTTGGTGGTCTAGCGCCGCTGTGATTCATCACAGCTTCTTACCAAACTGGGTGAGCATTACTACAGATGTGTACTGTGAAGAACTGAACACAATGATGGAGAAGCTGGCACATCTCCAACCAGCATTGGTCAATCGCTCGTCTCCGCTGCTCCTGCACGACAACGCGCGACCTCATACTGCACAGCAGACGGTCTCCGAGTTGCAAGAACTGGGGTTGGAAGTTCTCCGTCATCCGCCCTACTCACCAGACCTTGCGCCTACAGACTACTACTTTTTCCAGAATTTGGATAACTCCTTGGCGGGAAAAAAATTCAATACCCGAGAGGCAGTACAAAATGCCTTTGAAGAATTTGTTGCCTCCCGTCCAGCTGATTTCTTTAAGAAGGGCATCAATAAACTGCCACTGCGTTGGCAAAGATGCATTGATTGCATGGGTGATTACTTCGATTAATACAAATAAAAAATACATGAAAAAAATTCGTTTAAATTTTTTCATACAAAACGGCAATTTCATAGGTAAACCTAATATTATGAAAATCGAATCACTGAAACGATGCATTCCTCTCGCTATCCAGTAAGCGTGGTTGATGACGACTAGAACCGAATATACACGATTCAGCGTAACCGACCCGAGCGTGACGGTTCACTCTCGTTCACTGTTGAATATGCGAAACAAATACAAAGTTTGGATTACATTGTGGATAAGCTTCAGACACAGCGCAGTCACCATTCCGAAATATGAACCGGTTTAAACTATAAAATATGTGATAATCGGTAAATTTTCAACTCGTAACGTTTTAAAACATCAAGAAAAATAATTGGAAAACTTTGGGTGTCGGTCCAAACATGGCAGAGTGGAACGCAAACAGACTGCAACGCTTGACTAGATCGCTCTATTAATTCTTTATGGAACAGTACCCGAGGTGCTCTTTCGGTTTTCTTTGCAAGTCTGGAAAATTTTCCTAAGTAACGTTGTAAAGTTGAAACTTTTAATCAAGGTCCATATTAGAGTTTTTTAGAGTGTTCATAATTGTTATACTAAGGCAGAGGTTCCCAGATTTTTTTTCTCATAAACAATTTTCAAAATGGAGCTGGGTCCGGTGGACCTCCCCCGCCCCTGCAACTACATTTCTACCATATTCCCAAAGTTCGACAAACCATGTGAAGATTACATCTAACTATAGCGCTCTGCAAGTCTCGACACGTTGTACTGAATATGGAATTTGCAAGTTTTTACAAGTAACAGTCGCTCAGCTTCTTAAAATATTATATACTAGCGGGCCCGGCAGACGCTGTCTCGCCCTGACTATAAAAAAAACCTTGACAAATTATATAGTAAAACCTTCCTCATGAATTACTTTATTCACTGGTGAAAACCGTATGAAAATTCGTTTAGGTATTGAGTTTATCGCAAACAGACAGACAGACAGATGCGGTAGGGGACTTTGTTTTATACTATGTAATGATTATGCCTACATTGATAGATGAAGTCAAACCAACATTTTAGTTCTTTACTATCGAAAACAAATAAATTTTCGTGGACCCCCGCCTACGAATTCGTGAACCCCCATTTTTTTTGTCACGACAGCGTTGGCCCCCGTCATGTCTCCCGTGGACCCCTGGGCGTCCACCTGAACCACTTTGGGAACTAAGGTATTAAGGCTTACTCGTGGTTGCCTAGTTATGATCTATAGAAATAGTACAAATGGGTATAAGATTGTTTCCGTTAATCGTAATAAATATGTATTAAACTATAGTGATCCTTATTTAAAATTAAAAGCTGATTTTTTCTTCTTTATTTTGGCGAAAAAAAATTGGATGTAGTTCACACGATGCAGAATGACACCTTCAAAAACAACACGAGAAGAGCGTATGTCTCACTGTTCTCCAATACCCGAAGGCAAGCGGGACACTGCTCACACTCTACTCGACACACTGTTTACCCCCACCACTGCATCGTCATACAAAAAGGTTGCGGATCAGCATTTCAAAGCCCTTCCATAAGAGATTTCACTGTAAAAAAATCTATAGGTATATTTCTTCATGCGATAAGACATATTTAGCTCCATCTGGTTAGCTACCACTTTCCGGTTTTATAACCTATCGCCAGGAATGCCACAACAGTTGCGCTTCAGTGCCAGTCCTCGTCTAGATTTAGTATTACTATTAGACAAGAGTATGGTTAAAAAGCTATGAAAGATAGATAAAACAATTGAAAGATAATAAAATAATTGGTTATCTGTAAAGTTGGTTTACGGACGATAATTTAACGTGATAACGACTCGGACGCATCGGCCGATGGAGTGGAAGAAAGATAGATGCGTCACGACGCGAACGCTTAGGCTGATCGCGCCTCTGTATCGCATGTTCCGCGCTCTCGGTTGGACGCTCGGCTCAGGCGGAACGTGACAATGAGTCATGTTTTTTCGTGCGTTCAGCCGGCATTCGTCGATTTATAAGACGTTGTCACGTCAAAAAAGTCGAGGCGGTTATAAGCACCATCGACAGAAGTGAAAAGTAAACGACTCCAAACGGTAGAATAACTGTGTACTTTTTTTAATTTTTCAATCGCTTATAGTCTGAATTATTTCAATTTACTAATTTATAAACTGAAATTATTAACATTAGTCTGGTTGTCATATCTATTGTCACTCGGAGCAATAATTATATACAGTTTATGAAGTAATTCATCAAACATATGAGGGACTGAACAAGTTTAATACAAATTATAAATATTACATGTACACAGGCCGCTATACTACGCGTCGCAAGTACAATACGTCCCGAGCATGTCGAGGTTATCGGTGACGCGTACCCATAAGTTATTTCTCCTACGAATTATTTTTTTTTTTAAATCGATCAACGCGGCTAAAGAATAACATATCGAGTTACTATTACACTGTTTTCAAATAACAAATATTCGTTGTTATTATAATGTAGCGAGCTCGTAGCCCTGGACACCGTCTAATTCCTCAATATTATATTACCCGTAACGTAAGACATGCTCTCCCCCTTTGCAAACAGTAAGAGAATATAAAATGTAAAACACACTTTATCAAGTAAAAAGGTAGTGTGGGGCCATAAACTGCGGCGAGAGGGAATTCAGACGTGTGCCCCGTGTCTTAAACTTATAGCGGTTAACATAATTTATAACTCGCCTCTTTATAGTCATATCGCATAATTCGACGATTGTTTTTTACCGGGATCCTACGTCTTCACGTACGTAACGATCATTTGAACTACATAGAAATTGCTGTTGCCTGTAATAATAACTTGCTTAACATAAATGAAGATTCGGTCTTTAGTGCCGAGATACTACCCATCCTGGTGTTTGGTGACTGGTGTCATCTTAAAAGTAGTGGCTCATAATATTACAAAATACTTAATGCCTACTAATTACTGTTTTCCTTCATCGCGAGCTCCATTCCATTGCAGGATTACTGAACTATTATCGTTTCGAAAAGATAATCTCGCGAAAAGTATCATTAGAATAGATCGTCTCAGGGCTTTAAAACACTTTATCAAATTTGACTCTGGTATTCAAATAGCATTATACCAACAATTTTTTTTTACCGGACTGGCTACGCTATTCGCCTGACGTGCCTTCACAACTTCACAGGACTACAACTATCTATGGACACTTGAATGTCTTAAAATACGGTCGTCGTCAATCTTGTTGTCTGCTCAGAATACAGCCTTAGTCTTGCGCATAACATAATCAACAGTTGAAACAAAGTTAATATATCATTATAAGATACTAAAATTGATATTTATGTATCCTATAGCTGGCTCGATGATAAACATATAATACATATTTATACCTGAACTAGCGGACCCGGCGAACGTTATCCCGCCCTGATAATAAAAAAACTTAACAAATTATTTACCTAAACCTTCCACATGAACCACTTTACATACTGGTGAAAACCGCATGAAAATCCGTTCAGTAGTTTTTGAGTTTATCGCGAACAGACAGACAGACAGACGCGATAGAGGACTTTATTTTATATTATGTAATGATTTGTGTTTTAGGCGTCTACATAATTTCGAAGGAATCATAAAGTTTGGCGCGGCCTTTACAATACATTCAATTTAAAGAATCATTGTAATGTTTCTTTATAATGTGCTCATATGTTTTTATTTTATTTTCAGGTAATTACGTTGAGATATTCAGATAGTTTGTGAAGAAACCATATAGTTATGTAAGTGATTTAATAACAACAGGTGAATACATCTACGTATAATGGTATATGGTAACTGTATGTAAATATTATAGTACTAGATATCATTTGACTACGGAGGCAGTTCTATGGATTGGAGCAGAACAATTTTTCACGATCATCTTGTCTCATTTGCTACCGCTGTGTTCTAGGAACACGATTATTTGTCTTGTGACGTTTTAATACGGTAAGACTGACCGCGTGTATTAATTTGTATACGTATAAGAAATTCAATTTTTTTGGGTTATAATTCATCATTTAAAAAATGCATTTATACTTTGAAATGTTTACTCTCATTAACATTGTCTTACACACGATTAAAAACTTTTAAAATCAATTTTAATCTGTATTTATAAGAAATATCATGGGTTTTACAAGCTGAATAATCAATATGACGTGTACACGGGCCGCTATACTCCGCGTCACTAGTTGGGCGCAAGCGCATTACGTAATGAGCATGTCGAGGTAATCGGTGACGCGAACCCGTAAGTTTTTCTGGTACTTACGTATTAACGCCACCGCGTTTGTTTTGCTTACGCAAGTATAACCTGACATAATCGAATCGTGACGGGAATATTGAGAAAAATAAATTGGTTAGGTTAGACTTGGGAAACAGTAAACAGCGCGAGCCGGCCATGGCAGCGGTGGGCGAGTGCTCTGCGGTAGTGTTAATACGTATGTACCGTTTTTCTTTTACGTTTCCATTTAAAATAAGATTTTAACGCTCCGCTTATGAAAATCGCGAGTCGCTCGTGCAACGCGCCGCGTCCACATTACAAGAAGTGCCAGTCCGAAACACATTCCGACTGGGGAATTGTATTTTTTCATGAAATTTGCGTTTAGAATATAAAATGAACACGCTCGGATGATGAGTACGCTCGGGGCGTCTCCACCGTGTCTCATCTAGACTCCCTGGGATTTTATATTCACGTACTACCTACCTTCGTTTTTGTATTAGGCAGACACGGTTAAGAAATTGACTTCACGGGTTAACTATTGAACCGATCGTCATAGATTAAAATCCCAGAGCGATTATACAAAACTTATTATGAAATATATGAAACCTTAAGTTCTGAGTAGTGTTTCATGTACTTAGAACGCTTGAGCACTCACAGAGTTAAGTTTGTGACAAATGTATAGGTACAAGGTGAGAATCGTGACTAAAAATAGAAGCTACTGTACTTAGGTCTTCTTTCTTAGGTGATAGAGCCACGCTGAACCTATTACTGGTTTCGGCATGAATGGGTCGGCTCGACCAGGGTACTACCACCCGACCCACAGAAACTCCGACGTGAAGTGTGCTTCCATTGTTGCGTTTCATTCGGTCTTTGAGAGCGCCGGAGGCACCCCTCCTTTCCCTTCATCTTCCGCCTCCCTCTGTCTCCCTCACCCCCGAACACATGCTGGTAACGCACTTGCGACTCCCCTGGTGTTGCTAGCGTCTATGGACGACGGTGATCATTTAACATCAGGTGACCCGCCTGTTCGTTTGCCTCTTATGGTATATAAAAAAAAAACTTAAATTTATATGGCTAATTTTTATATATATCTTGTAAAATATCACTCTAAAGTAGTATCCAGTATCACCAGACACTTCCCGCTGACTACAACTTCTGCCCGACGTTTTAAGGCGAAGAAAAAAGTAATGAACTTCGCTCATATCTGAATGCTTGATTTTAAATATGTTATTCAGATAACTATTACAAAATTATATATCATCAGCCAGAGAGATTGTAATGACCAAACACCGCCCAGATCACAATGGTGTGGTTTGTATCTCTAATCTTTACAACAGCCCTTTTTAAAAGCCATTGGATTCCTATAATAGAATGTAATAGGAATACATTAATGTATTTCTTACCTTGGACTTATAGTTTACTAACTGATACCCGCGACTTCCTCTGCGTCGTTTATTATCTAAATTGTTTTCTTATATCTCAAAGGGATTAGGCAGCGTTTTCGACGATAACTCCCAGCTGACATGACTTTTTTCGACACTCACAATAATTATCGTTATATTCAATATCAATTTACACTTGACATTTTATATACGCAAACTTTCCTCGTGAATCACACTTTCCACTAATGAAAATCCCATGAAAACCCGCTTAGTAGTTTTGAGTTTATCGCGAACAGACGGACAGACAGACGCGGCGGAGGACTTTGTAGTGAAGAGTAAATTGACTAAAACTGCCGTTACTTTCGTTTTAAAATTTTCACACTAGCATCTTACTATTTCAGTAGGTATCTAAAGTAATATAGTGCACATTTCTGCACTTTTTGAGATATGGTAATAAAAAGAAATTAAAAAGTCATTAAAAATCGTGTCATAAACGTTCTGATGTTATTCGATTGATTTATTAAGAAGCAGTAAATATGAATAACGACGTCTTTTTAGATGGGACTTATAGTTTCAGAGTAAATTATTTTTACTTAAAAGTGTAAATAGTAAATAGTATATAGTATATAGTATATATAATATAGTAATAGTAATATCATTACATAGTATAAAACAAAGTCCCCTACCCCGTCTGTCTGTCTGTCTGTTCGCGATAAACTCAATAACTACTGAACGGACTTACATGCGGTTTTCACCGGTGGATAGAGTGATTCATGAGGAACGTTTTGGTATATAATTTGTCAAGGATTTTTTCATAACCAGGGCGGGACAACGTCTGCCGGGCCCTCTAGTAGTATATATAATAGTAAATAGTAAATAAAGTGTACTTAAAAGTTGAGTAAATAAAAATTATTTTCAACTTTGCATTTACTGACCTTAAATACAATACAGAAGATACCTATCCTTATACATTATCCATAGGACCATTAAATATGAGTTAATTAAGTTAAGCTTATCTAGGCGTCCTTCCCACAGGTAACCAGACGGTAGACCAGCGCATTAGGATAAGTAGAATAAGATATTAGAATAGTAAGTCTGGAATCGATTCTCGTACGTGACACACGTAAAACAGATAGTCAAGCATCGGCTGTCTTAGGTTTAAGGCATAGTATATAAGTCCAATATCGACACTTTTAAATAAACGTTCTAAAATAGAATTGTAGTTTTTAAAAAGTCAACCGAAGTGCTCCAGAAGTTAACTAGATACAATTATGAAAAATAAACACAAACAAGAGAATAAAATAGACTATTATTCAACATAGTATAAAACAAAGTCCCCTACCGCGTCTGTCTGTCTGTCTGTTCATTGTTCAAGTTGTTCAAGTGATTCATGAGGAACGTTTTAGTATATAATTTAATACAATAAAACGCAATAACTAAATAATAGGTCGCAAAAGTTAAATGGATTATATGAAAAATGATATGTGTATAAAAGGTGTCAAAACTGAGATGACATCTGATGATGAACTAATGACAATGATGAACTAGACTAGACTAGGTCGTAAAAACTATAATCCCGAAAATTAGTATCAGGAACGAGCTGAAAAACATAGTCACAGGAGAAACCCGGTATCACATAATGGAGCAATCCTATTAGAAATATTTGCGTATACGCTACGCTCCTAGCGGGGTGTTCAATAATTCATGGCCAGTCTAGAGCCGTCTGTCTGTGTTCGCGGAAAATAAACTTAGGGGCGTCTAAAATATTATTGTAATTGGTTCTGTATACGTGTATACATATTGTGTTTATATATATGCCTACGGTCCATATTTATACAGCTATCCGAACACGTAGACGACGCTCACTTAGCATATACGATTGATATGAATAGTTTAAATTGTGTTAATACGTAAATACTAGCTTTTGTTCGTGGCTTCGATCGCTTTAATGTAGGTTTGATCTATGTACCTCGGAAATGGCATTATGTTTAGATGACAAATATCCTATGCCTTCTTCACTAGTCTAAACAAAAAAAAGGGAAAGATGAAAAAAAAAAGAAACGAATATTTCATTATGGTCGGTTTAGTATAGTTACATCGTGAAAGCGTAACAAACAAACATATTTTACATTCGTATTTATAATATTACTAGGGAGTTCGGCGGACGTAGTCCCGTCCTGATAAAAAAACCTTGACAAACATACGTAAATCTTCATGCATCACTTTATCTACTAGTGAAAACCGCATGAAAATCCATTCGGTAGTTTTTGAGTTTATCGCGAACAGACAAACAGACGTGGCGGGGAGGACTTTGTTTTATATTATGTAGGGATACAGTCCACTATAAAAGTAGTCAACATTCGGTACTTGTTGTGTTTGTGAGTATTCGATTAAAGCTATATTCAATCGACGTATATATGAAAATAATTAACCTTATCCATAGAGTAGTGTAGCGGTGCCCCGGGAGTACGAAACTTTGGCAGCGTTTAAATTGAAAACACACGGTTGCGAATAGTGATAATTGACGTCACGTTTTTTGTAGCTGTAAATCGTATGCACTTAAAAAATAATCTTGATAATATGTGAATATTATTTTCTATTTAAGATAATGAGATGTGGTGAATTAAAGAAACACGTGTGTTCAGTTAAGTGAAAATGTTTTCACGCGATTCGAGTGATTTTGTAGAATATTCAGACGGCGGTTATGTTTAAAATGAGACTGGTTAGTTGTCTGTACGCACTCGTACTATTATTTGCTCTGTAATGTCAGTTCGTAAGCAACTCTTTGCCTAAGAGAAGGAAATTTAACTAATAGGATCTCAATATGTGAATATTATCAGGTTAATTGTAAATTTGGTTATCAAAAATAGTTAAAATTAAATTTTCTTTATTTACACTAGCTGATCCGTGCCCACTTCGTTGGGCGGTAATGGACATTATCGAGCTACAACTTTTTTCTAGAACCCAATCATATATAATCAACGACTCTCCAAATGTTACCCCCTATAACCTCACAAACTTTACCTCTTTATAATATTAGTATAGATGATATAATTAGTTAATAGCTACTGCCTGCGACTTCGTACGCGCGGAATAGTTATTTTGGGTAATTTTGGGCCTTGGCGTGATGATATATAGCCTATGACACTCACAAATAACGTGGCTTTCTATTGGTAAAAGAATTCGTAAAATCGGCTTAGTAGGTGGTAGAGCCACGCTGAAGCTACTACTGGTTTCAGCATGAATGGGTCGGCTCGCCCGGGGTAGTACCACCCTCTCACAGAAAACCGACGTGAAGTAACAGTACTTGCATTGTTGCGTTTTATTCGGTCAGTGAGAGCGCCGAATATCCAACTCCCCTCCCTTCTCCCCACTTCCCCACTCCTCCTTCTCCCAAACACAGGCTGGCAACGCACTTGCGACTCTTCTGGTGTTGCAAATGTCTATGGACGGTGGTGATCACTTAACATCAGGTGACCCACCTGTTCGTTTGCCACCTATGATATAAAAAAAAAGTAGTTCCTGAGATTACTCACTATAACTTCACAAACTCACAAACTTTACCTTTTTATAATATTAGTATAGATTAAAATTTCTGTCTGAATCTGCTCTCATAAACACACGAATTATTGTGACACACATAAGAGTAGGTATGGGCATATTAAAAAAATAAACTAGAGAATACCACTGATAAGGCGACTATTCTATTCAAATCAATTGCATCTTACTATTGAAGAGGTTATCATTAATTATAGGTCAGCCTATAATGAGGTTGACATGTGTAGATTTATAGGTATAAATAAAAATCAATTGCCGTATGTATGTACTTGCATCACTATAGAACGACTGAACTTATTTCGATAATTATTTTTTTTGTTTTGTTTGAATAGTCGCACGGAGAAGTGAAAATTGTGGGTTAACAAATCTCCGTATAAAATTGAGTAAGAGACTGAAACGGAAGACAGGGATGTCTTTAAAAATATTGAAAGGATTGACAGATTGACTTTGACTTGTTTCATTGAAATTTTATTTCGATACATGGGCGTACTGTAATAGGAGGTGTTAAGTCGTATGTGCATCCATAGAAAGCGCTGGAACAATATCTCGGTACATCTGTATCGCTGTGTCGAGAGGAACGCCAAACGCTTGTTGACGACACATTTGGGTTTCCGCATTCCACCCGCTAAGGGATTTCTGTACCCTGGTGATAAGGGTTTCTATCACCCAGTCGATATCGTCAGATTGTCTTAATAAAAGCAGAGTTCAAAAATATCGAAATATAATCAAAATTGTATCTACGATTCTATAAACCTGTGTTCAACCACAACGCAAGGAATACAAGGACATGCACTACAGGTAACGCATGTTGTAGCGGACTTTTCCAGAGACAACATTAGTCTTTACAAAGTCAAAGTCAAAAATATATTTATTTCGTAGGTAAATTACATTACACTTGAAATATGTCATTTTTTATTTTTTATGCTACAGCTCATTCGGATTCGGATTTACGACTAATTAATAATCGATGTCCTAACAGAAGGTACATCCTCATTTTCTTCGTTAGAACACCCATGCGAAGCCGGGTGGGCAACTAGTTTCATTAGAAAGTCAGTTGGCTATCTCCTTTAAGCGTGTTACTGTCTTCGAAAATATCTTTTGTTAATGTCTAGTGAAATTGTGGCCGACTAAAATAAGCGGGATTGGCACTTTTCTATTGCGAGATTTGGTCAATTTGCGTAAAATCCCTATACAATATTGACGACGTTGCGACCTACTTACCGCGTACGTGGGATACTTCGCAATACAAATGCAATCGGTAAACACATCACCGATTAAAATCTGACTCATGAGAATCACTTTAAATGAATAATATATTTCTTGTGGTTTCTCGATCTATCATCAAATCGTATTTCTACAGAATAGATATTTTTTGTAAATATGTGATATAGAATAGATATATTAAACTACTTGCTAAGCCGCGCAACTTCGTCTGCATGAAATAGGTTACCTACCGGTTCTAA
This sequence comes from Antheraea yamamai, assembly GCA_036509395.1. NCBI lineage: Eukaryota > Metazoa > Arthropoda > Insecta > Lepidoptera > Saturniidae > Antheraea > Antheraea yamamai. The sequence goes on along the minus strand of AP028453.1, from coordinate 9,700,574 downwards.
TTGTATTTATAAATTCAAACAATTTTAAAAAACCTTGAACCCGATTACAGCTCCTCCCACCGTTTCTAACTGAAACCAAACAATTCAGGGACTCACTCAAACACACCTAGTTGGTTTAGTGAATGACTTACGCATGTGTGGAAGAAGTGTTGATGAGGGGGACAGCGCCATCTGTTATTCAGTAACATCAATAATTTCGTTTTACTTTAAATACGAACGACCGTTGAAGCATTTGGATTTTGTTCATGCAAAAATACGGTTATAAAGGTAAAAATTTGGGGTTATAGATATTTATTGATGGCAAATAAAAAAAGATACATAAAAGAAAAATTGACAAAAAAATATGTATATGGACACCCTAATCACCTAGCCATATGAATTATACTTTACGACCTATTCTCACACCTACCAAATGTACATAGAAAAAATATCATAAAAATCGGTCCAGCCGTTTCAGAGGCATTCAACCACAAATACCGTGACACGAGTTTTGTATATATTAGAAGATTATAAAGTGGTTAAGTATGAAGCACTATAGTAACTTATACTTAAAATCTACGAAACACTAATATTTTATTTACTATGCATATTAGACTTGTTACATTTATCGCGTAATTAATTGTATCGAATTAGGATAAGATTTAATCACGATTAATCATTTTAAAATTCTTTACTGATGTTAATTGCTACGATCACTAATGTTATCCATTACTCCTACGCAATGGATAACATCTTTAATCCGCTGTCGGTTATCTGTTGTTCGTTATTATAATTAACAATGAAAATAACCGATAACTGTTATCAGAATATGTGAACAGCCACGCGCTACACGGCAACTCTTACGTGTGAAAGGGAAAACAATTCATATCGCTTACACTTAGTTACGACATGAACGTCCAATAGTCATAGTACTATTATTACAAATTGCTGTACGATAGAAAACAACAAGTTACCCAATAGTAAATTAATTAGAAACAGTTATGATAAAGTAGCACAACGGTACAATAATGTAAATCATTATTGATACACTAGCTTTTGCTCGCCATTTCACTTGCATTAATATAGTTTAGATGTATTCTTCGAGAACAGGACATTGTTTCTGGATGATATTCTTTTCTGTACCCCTGGTAACGTTTACATTGCGAAATGATCGGTTACTTAGTTAACCCTTCGGTTGATTTTTTAAGGAGTGGGTGGGGAGGTGGTTTTCCGGCGCTCTCACCGACCGAACGAAACGCAACAATGCAAGCACTGTTACTTCACATCGGTTTTCTGTGGGTCGGGTAGTAGTACTCCGGGCGAGCCGACCCATTCATGCGGATACTAGTAATAGCTTCAGCGTGGCTCTACCACCTACCAAAGAATATAGTCAAATTGCTATATTTTAGCGTATGTACGAGTCTATCACTTTAAATTCATGTACTTGGTGTGATCTTGGAATGCCATGTAATGTATTTTATAATTTATTCATAATTTTGTGTCATTTGGTTGTATATTTTACAAAAACGGGTGGTGTTTTACGTAATACAGTTCGGTTATTGTGCACGTGTGAAGTGGACGGGGAATAATACCACGGAGCATGACGGATTCTGACTTGCCACAAAGACTCCTTGGAAAGTTCTAATAAGAAGGCCACCATTTTGTTAGTTCATTAAAATGATCACGAGAAACTTGTAATATAATTTTACCTATTCGACAATGGTACTAATAACCTACAAAAAAATTGGTTGCAAAAAAACGACCTTAGTATCATTGAAAGGGAGATTTCCCTTCAATGATTTTTTTTCCACGCTGCATAATCGTCGCGAGTTGACGGCCGTGTGTCGCCAAAACTTTAGTGAGTCCCCGTGAAGTCAGTTAGCGTATTATACATGCAAATAAGGTTTTGATGGGCCGCGTAAGTGATATGCCATTGCGGTCGTCGGCGCTTAATTGATTGCGAGCTTACCCAGGTCCCATGAGGTTCTAGTAATAAATACCGTTTCGCAGGTAAGCCGGGTGGCTTCGAAACTTTTGTGGCGCGCTCTGATTCCGTGTCTAAATCTATATCTTCTATACATATAATAAGAATGTAGATCTAACGTATCTGTACTTTTTAGATTTTTATTTAAAAAAATGTTGCCGGTGTCTAGAAATAAGTAATAAAATACTTATAATACATAACAACAATTTTAGAAATGTCTCTCTGTCTCTCTATCTGTCTGTATGTCTGTATGAACACGCATCACTGCTAAAATACAGCGTTTACGATAAAACCTATTCAAGAAAATCGTAAAACGTACCTTCGAATAACATTTACTCTTTGTTTTATAAAAATCGGTTCAGTCTATCAAAATTTATTGTACTTTTAATGACGACGCGATTTAAGTACGAGAGAAAAGGAGATAAATAAATGGACTTAATACATTCAGATGACTTTATTAATAGCTGTTTTTGACATAAGGTTCCACGCGGACGAAGTCGCGGGCACAGGTAGTTTGGAAACAATACTATGGGATTAGTTGAGTGACATACATACAAAAAGTTTTTGTAGTGAAACTTCTTATGGGAATGCTTTGAAATTCAGATCGGCAAACTTTTGTGTGACGAAATGTGGTGGGCGTAAACACTGTGTCGGATGGAATATCGAAAACACCGGTTCTCGTCTGATCACCGAAGTTCAGCAACATCGGGCGCGGTCAGTACTCGAACCGTCTGGGAACACCGCGTGACGTTGGTTTATTGTTGTATTTTTTTTATCAAAAAAATGTTTCCCTGTAATACAAAAATTTCACTTTTATCGTGAGTCTTTACGACACATTCTGTTTTTTTTTACTTCCTAAGCTTTAAAGCTTGGCTACAATTTCATCTGATGTTAAGTGACGATGTGATTTAAATGATTACATGTTAAACGTGGAGGAGGGCTGGCTTTTAGGTACAGTGGTCGGAATACAACTATCGGATCCTGTGCGTAACAAATAGACTCACATTCGCATTTATAATAATGGTAAGGACATCGCGTGAAATAAATGAAGCGAGCAATCTCAGATACAAAAGCGGATATATTTAAAACTAACTTCTGCCTGCGACTTCGTCCGCGTCGAATAGCCACTTTAGTCTAACGCTAACACGCAGCGGTAGCTCTCGAACGAGAAAGAAAACCTGATTTTGAAACATTCTTCATTGGCGCTCCGCTCGTATTGGTCTTAGCATGATGATATATAGCCTATAGACTTCCTCGATAAATGAGCTATCTAACACTAAAAGAATTTTTGTAATCAGACCAGTAGTTCTTAATATTAACACGTTCAACCAAACAAACAAACTCTTCAGCTTTATAATATTAGTATAGATAAATATACCCTTTTTTTTTATTTACGTGGGGAAATCCTTTATGGATACGCCACCCTCTCGGGGGAGAGAGTGGGTTATGTCCGACTCGCACGGACTAAAACCCCACGGTGTACCGTCCGCAGTATGGTAGGGGCGGCCAGGGATCAAACCTGCTGTCTTCCTGAGAAACCGCCCCTGCGGCAGCCTGGCGAGTGAATGCCAGGCTTCGTCCTACTATAGAGAGACTACTGGGTACACGACCAGTCGTCTCCCCTCGTCAGCCTCACCTGTGCAATGAGGAGATGAGTAGATAAATATACCCTAAGAACTGTGTTTCCGTTTACGTGTTTCGTTGTAGTTATTGCTTGAGAAGTATTAAAACTGAGTCATGCCTCTCGCTCGTAGGAATATAATGGGTTAATCTTTTTAGCGGATCTGAATTTTATCTCGCGCTTCTCTTACGAAAGTTTCCGTGTACCTGTCTTAATGGATTCTATCCGTTATAAACACTGTATAGCGATAATCGGTATGTTAACTCGTTCTTGCAATAGCGTTCAAGTATTGAGAAAAATGTTATGAAGTTAGGGATTTATGTATCTCACCTTGTCTCACGTATGGATGGAAACTTACATCTTGTCACAGAGCATTAGAAGGCAGCTCTCTAAAATAAAACTGAAAAATAAACAAAAAAATCCTAAATAATAGATGCTCTATCTTTCGCTCGTAGTTTAAAGTGAAAATGGTCAGGATACTTGGCTCGTATTCCAGATAACACATGGAAAAAGACCATAACACTATGGAACAGGCCTCATGGATACAGAAGTATAGATAGGTCTAAAGCAAGATGTGAAGATCAACTGCAATCTATAGCATGTAAGAGCTACATGGACGTTGCAAGGAGTCACGATGCATCCACGAAACCTAGTGTTACTAAATTGTATGTTAATAACAGGAACAAACCAAACATTAGTGGAATAAACAGGCTTTTTTTATTTATTAGGAAAGCAAAAGTTTAGTCATTTTTGAACTGACCTTGTTAGCAAAACTAGTACCAAGTTAGTCCGTTCTAAGCTTAAATAATTATAGGCATTTTTTTTCGAAATCACTCACAAGATTTTTATGAGTTAAAAAAAAACAAAAGTACATGTTGTACAAGTGTACAAGTTAAATGTGGCTGATATAACCAACATTCAGACTCTCCGTCCTCATTGTCATCAGAAAGAAGCAAAACATAAACCCCGTTTCGGTTTTCATCATGTTTGTGGTAGTCAAGGTATAATCCATACAATTGCCATGTATTACCTCTCTGTACAAACCCTGAATTTGCCATTTTGAATTCAATATTTATTTGTCTCTGTTATTGGTTTATCTTTTGGTGGTAGCGTTTTTTCTAAGTCCGCCTGGATATATACCACTCTCGAGTTGAAAATCTGTCGCCGAGCAACTGTTGGTGTGTTCCGGCACACGGACTTGGGAGCCAGTCCCCTCCCTAGGTTTAGCTTGCTTAAAATCTTAGAGCACAACGTTATTTAACATGAGATGAGATCGCGCTCAAACGCTAAATCGTAGAAAGTATTAAAAAAAAACAATATCTGTCATCAGGAAAGTTCCACAATATAAAGTCTTTATCTTAAACGTATTTAATGCTAATGAATTCTGCAAAGCTCTTTGTCATCATGCGACTGATTGAAATTTATTATCACTCGTCGTAATTACTGCGGCCTGATAAAACGCTTTGCGATGAGAAGCTGTTATCGCAAAAAGTGCTCAAAGCCGCCAAAGGTTATCTGTCGGTCTTTGCATCAGATCACATGACGGCGTGTTTTTGGAGTGATATTTTTTGAGAACGATGAGAGTAAGATTTCTAGATCGCGTTTTTTTTATTATTACTTTCTTAACAAGCGTAATTGTAAAGTTAAAACTACCGACAGATGTGAAAATTCAAAACAATGAAATAACTGTGGTCTCATTTATTTTCATTTTTAAATGAATTATGGTGTAAATTACAATAATTTTTATAATATATATATTGAAGTTATTAACATTAGTCTGGTTTTCACTTCTATTGCCACTAGGAACACTAACTATATACATTTTAATAAGGTTAATCAATCAATAAAACATTAAGTACACAATCTCAATACTAAATATTAATATTATATGTACATGGGCACACTTACTAGCATGTCATGATGCAAAATCATAAGTTTATGTTCTGCCAAAAATACCGCTAAACGCGCCTAAATAAGTTTTCACTTCAAACGCAAAAATGAAAGACAAGAGTTGCGTTACTGTACTTTAGTGTGTTGTGTCGATGCGTCATACACGCCTTATAAATAGCTGTTTAAATGATTAACGTTCCCGCTATTGCAACTTTAATTGTGGGGATTAGAAAGTATTGTGTTAATTTTGACATCCGTGGCCTATCATTACGTTGAATTTATAGGATCCAGCATAAAGAGTCGATGCGAGATTATGAAATCTTTAGGCGCGTCTGAGAAAAATGATGATATTAAATTTCTACGGTGCGCGCGCATATCGACACCTAAAAGCGACACAGTGAAGTTGGCTGGTAAATGTCTGTCAGATTTTCGTGAGAACCGGTAACTATATTCAAGGTAGTTATTCAAATTTAGCATATGCCGAGCTGGAAACCGTTTCATAATGCTGCGATATGCAGATTTTTATCAATTCTTTTGTATACTTGTACATTATGTAATGCATTAGGAATAAAATATTTCTTTCTTCTATACATATAGTAAGAGAAGAGAGAAGGTGTCTAGGAATAAGTAATAGAATACATATCAATCATTTTTAGAAATGTCCATCTGTATGTATGAACACGCATCACTGCTAAAGGACTTGATTCAAAATAAAACCTCACCAAGAAGATCATAAAGCATATCCTTCAGTGTCATTTAGTCTTTGTTTCATTAAATTCGGTTCACTCTATCAAAAGTTATTGTAATTTGAATGTCGGCTCGAGGTAACTACGAGAGAAGAGTAGTAATCTATACTAATACTAGCGGACCGGGCGGACGTTGTCCTGCCTTGAAAACAAAAAAAATCCTAAAAGTCGATCGCAGCGCCACCTGCCGGGTCCAATTGTGAATCTAAACCATTCTCGAATCTCCACGAACACACACAAAAAATTTCATCAAAATCGGTCCAGTCGTTTAGGAGGAGTTCAGTCACATACACACGCACACAAGAAATATATATATTAAGATTATAATGCTGGAGGGTTTCTTTGGTTGAAGACGCTAATCACAGGAACCATTGGTCCGATTTGAAAAAGTCTTTCAGTGTTAGATAGCTCATTTATCGAGGAACGCTATATATCACGCTAAGACCAATAGGAGCACAAATAAAGAATGTTTCGAAATACTTTTTGGTCCGAAATGGTTTTTTCCTCTCGAGAGCTTCCGGTGCCTGCGCTGCGTAAACGGTTAAAAAGTATCTATTCTACGTGGACGAAGTCGCGGGCAGAAGTTAGTTGGTTTGTAAATGACGAAGTCCTGAAGAAGCAAACATTATAAAAACAATACAATCGAATTGAGAGAATCTACCCCTTTCTGAAGTCGGTTCGAAATTATCATAAAATAACTCAAATATATGGCACATTTAAGATAACAAAGCTTGTATATTTTTTCTATAACATTGTAAAAACATTCGCCACGTAATGATTTCTTTTAATATTTTCTTATGTCGGAAAATTGTATAGATATGAAAATATATAGAGTGCTTCGACTATCTTAATATATATATTTCTTGTGTGCGTGTGTATGTGACTGAACTCCTCCTAAACGACTGGACCGATTTTGATGAAATTTTTTGTGTGTGTTCGTGGAGATTCGAGAATGGTTTAGATTGACAATTGGACTCGGTAGGTGGCGCTGCAGTTGACTTTTAGGATTTTTTTTATTATCAAGGCAGGACAACGTCCGCCCGGTCCGCTAGTCTATACATATAATAAGAATGTAAATCTAACATATCTGTATTATTTAGATTTTTGTGAAAAAAATTGTTGCAGGTGTCGTCTAGGAATAAGTAATAAAATACATTTAAATCATTTTTAGGAACGTGATTTTTAGAACAAGGCAATTTGGAACATAGTTTAATTAATTTGTCGATAATTATCCCATTTATATTAATTATATATTGCACTAGCGGGCCCGGCAGACGTCGTCCTGCTTTGATAATCAAAAAATCCTAAAGTTCAACAGCACGGCCACCTACCGGGTCCAATTGTGAATCTAAACCATTGTCGGATCCACTGGAACACGCACACAAAATTTCATCGAAATCGCTGCAACTATTTAGGAGTTCAGGTGACATACACACGTACAGAAGAAATGAACACTCATCAAAAAAGTCTAAGCAACATGTACTAATTTAAATTTTAGGATGGTTCTTCACATTATAACGTTGTATTTTATTTTTAAAATAATATCTTTAGGGTTCTATGATGTAAAAATAACAGCTGTTGTCTTTATAAGTTCTTTTAATAACAGAAATGAACAATATTAGAATATACTGTAGAAACTAAGATACATAAGAAACTAAACTTTTTTCTTACAAAATGAAATTTCTAAAGAAAATGTATTTATTGTGAAAGAATAGAACAATTTAATACAAAGTATGGGCTCCTCTGCTATTCAGAACTTGTCGGCAACGATTATTCATTGAATTAATGAGACTGTTTATGTCATCTTGCGGTATTCGCTCCCAATAGAATTGTAGCAAATCCTTCAGCTGTTGGGTTGTTGTCGCTCCGTCCAAGTCCTTCAAAACACGTCTCTGGAGCATGTCCCATGCGTGCTCGATGGGATTGAGATCTGGCGATTGCGCAGGCCAGGGCAATACCCGGATGTTCTCCGTTGCAAAGTATTCACTGGTTCGCCGAGCTGTATGTGAACGCGCATTGTCATGCATTAACCTAAAATCGGAGCCAAAGGTTTGTGCAAATGGGTTGACATAAGGTCTGAGAATATCCTCAATGTAATTTTCAGCATTCATGTTTCCATTTACAAAAACGAGCTCAGTTCGCCTGTTCTTCATAATACCCGCCCATAACATAACTGTTGAGCCGCTGTATGGATGAACTTCCTGAACGCACCTGAGCCTTTCAGTATTTCCGGGCCGACGATACACTCGTACCCTTCTTGTATCAGGCTTAAACCCGAATCGCGACTCATCGGAAAACATAATTTTATCCCATTGTTCCTGGGTCCATGTTATGCGTTCTCTACACCATTCATATCGACGAGCGCGATTCCCGTGACGTATCGGTGGGCACCTGATTGGGTGTCGAGCTCGTAGGCCGTACTCATGCAGTCGATTTCGCACAGTTTGAGGACTTACATCAACACCACTTGAAATTTGTAGCCTCAAACTTACCTCTCGAGCGGTTAACATCGGCTGGCGTCTTGCAGTCAGTTGTATGTACCGGTCTTGCCGAGTGGTTGTACTCCTTTTACGGCCTGGATGCTGTTCAGCGGGTTCTCCTGTATTATTGTAGCGCTGCCAAAGACGACAAATAACACTTCTATGAATGCCAAAATGTCGAAATACCTGAGATTGATTACTTCCCGCTTGCAAGATCCCTACAGCTCTTTGCATTTCATCTGCCATCAAATGACGTCGCTTCATGGCGTAAAGAATATCTAACAATTCAATTTTGTCGCTAACTTTATTTAAATGGTTGGTAAAATTATAAAATCAAGACTAAACGTAGCAATTAAAACGCACTTAAATTCAAACAAATTCGCAGTCATTTGAATTTTATGAAAAAACAAAACATAATCAAATTTTTTTTTACAACCAGCCAGTATGTCATCAATAACAAAAAAGTTTACTTACCTACGCACTTTGTTTGAGTAAATACTTAGAAATTAATTAATATAAATGGTAAAATTTGTAATATCACGCATGTTGCTTAGACTTTTTTGATGTGTGTATATAAAAAGATATATATTGATTAATTGATTCGCTTTTTGTCGCAGTTAGATGTAGTAGTGTTCAATTAATTCCAGGCGGAAGTGCAAAGTAGCGTCCACTATAATATTGAATGATGGATTTCCGCAAAGTAACGTCTTCTTCAATCAAATTTTTAGAAATGCCTTTCTATCTATCATAAATATCTATCTATCTTCAAATATCATTCAGTCTTTGTTTCATTAAAATCGGTTCGGTCTATCAAAAGTTATTGTAGTATAAATAACGACGCGATTTAAGTACGAGAGAAAAATAGTTAAGTGAATGGACTTGTTACATTCAGATGACTTTATTAATCACTTTTGTTGTAGATTACGTCGACGGCGACGGCCGTATGGTCAAGCGGGCCACAAGGCGGGGGGTTCCACAGGGGTCGGCTTTGGGGCCGCTCCTGTGGAACATGGGCTACGACTGGGTGCTCCGCGGCGTGCTCCCATTTGGGGCACGTCTCATATGTTACGCGGATGACACCCTAGTCGTAGCCCGGGGGGGGGAGTGGAGGGAGGTGGAGCGCCTGGCCACGATGGCCACAACCCTCGTGGTCAGGCGCATAAGGAGGTTGGGCCTCAGGGTGGCCCTCGAAAAGACCGAGGCCCTACTCTTTCATGGGCCTCGGCGAGGGCCACCACCAGGGGCCCACATAGTGGTGGAGGGCGCCCGGATCAGGGTGGGGACCCAGATGAAATATCTGGGCCTCACCCTGGACGGGCGCTGGCGGTTCGAGCCCCACTTTGCGGGGCTCGGACCGCGAATTGCTGGGGCGGCGGCGGCACTCGGCCGATTGCTCCCTAATATAGGGGGGCCTGGCGCCGGGTGCCGCCGAATCTACATGGGAGTCGTGCGGGCGATGGCCGCCTACGGGGCACCGGTCTGGGCCGACGCCCTCGGTGCCGCCAACGTGCGCGCGCTCCGCAATGCGCAGCGCACGGTGGCACTGAGGGCGATCCGGGCGTACCGGACGGTGTCCTCAGCGGCGGCCTTCACGCTCGCCGGCTCCCTACCCTGGGAGCTGGAGGCAGGAGTTCTCGCCGCCGTGTACGAATTCACGGCGGCGAGGAAGCGAAGGGGGGAGCCTCCGGCTCCCAGGGAGGTAGAGGTGGAGAGACGGCGTCTCAGGGGAGACGCCGTCGAAAGATGGAAGCAGGACCTGGCGGACGAGCGGTTCGGGCGGTTTACCGTAGACGCCGTCCGCCCGGTCCTGCGGGAGTGGATTGGTAGGGAGTGGGGCTCCCTGACGTTCCGACTGGTGCAGGTACTCACCGGACACGGTTGTTTCGGGTGGTACCTGCACCAGATTGCGCGCAGGGAGCCGACCGCCGCCTGCCACGAGTGCGGCGCTGACGAAGATACCGCGCAGCACACTCTGTCTGAGTGTGCTGCGTAGGGAGAGCAGCGCCGCATTCTGGCGGCGGCGGTAGGACCGGACTTATCGCTGCCGAGCGTGGTTTCGGCCATGCTCGGCAGCGAACAGGCTTGGCGAGCGATGGCCTCCTTCTGCGAGGAGGTCATCTCGCAGAAGGAGGCAGCGGAGAGGGCCCGCGAGGCAGACCCGCTGAGTGGCCGTCTCCGCCAACGGAGGATTGGCAGGAGGAGGCGGCGCTTTGCCCAACTCCTCCTGCCACCGTAGCCGGACCCGAGGGGATGGGCCGGGGGGCCCATCTCCTCATTGCACAGGTCCGGCGGACGAGGGGGGGCAGCCGGCGTGTACCCGGTCTGTCCCTCTATAGGTAGGAGCCCGGCGGTCACCTTCCGCCGGGCGGACCGTGGGGGCGGCTCTACAAGGTTGATTAGCTTGAACGATCCCTTGCCGCCCCCACAGAACGGTCTGTCGGTACACCGTGGGGTTTTAGTCCGTGCGACTCGGACATAACCCACTCTCTCCTCCGGGAGGGTGGGTATCCATAAGGGATTTCCCCACGTTAAAAAAAAAAAAAAAAAAAGGAAGGAGCATATAAATATTTCTTTTTCACCACCGATATCGAGAATATGCCATCTTACGTCCCACATTTTATCTAAGACAGTGTGGCGTTACAATATTACTTTATGTAAGTGTAGATTCTCGTTCGATTGGTTTTGTCAAAATATCGTGTAGGTACGTATCTATACCTTTTACTTATAACTAGTGGTCGCCTAGTGGTCGAAATTTGACCATAATTCATTTTTACATTCAATAAGACCAAAGAGAATAATTGTTATTTCAGTGGATTCATAAATTTACAAAGATAAATTATTTATCAATTAATAAGCGTATATTATGAATTTACATATATTATTACAAAATTAATCAACAATTTGACCAGTTAATTTTAAAGGGCATGTAACAGTAAAATGAAGGATGGTAAAACGTCTTTTTCATTTACATGTGTGTATATATTTAGTATTCAAGCAGTAATATGAGTAATGTATATTTTAATTAATTTAATATGTTTATAATGCATTTTATATAAAAAAAATAGCTGTGTGCACTTCTCCTCCATATAAACTTTAACTATGCCAAATTTCACGTTCATCCGTTCGCGCGATTTTCTTAAAAAGGGGTACAAAGTTTTCGCTTCATGTATTAATATATAGATATCATTGGTTGGAACAGAACATACTGTAATATTTTTGTATTGACAAAATTTACACTGAAACAAAATTAAGTTTTTAATATAAAGTAATAAAATAACAACATCATATATGTCATTCTACACAATAAGAAGTGTATAAAATTTAAACATGATATATATAAAGTAAAACTAAAAGGTCGAGAACTTCTCACGCATGTATCAATAGAGCTTCGGAACTCGATTTTACTTTATCGATCCCTTCTCCACACAATCATTAACCAAACGTAACAACTTATGTATTTTACTAATTACAAAGAAATATCAACTTTATCATTTATCGATACGGTTCATTTCAAAAGTTTACTAATCAGTAGTTATAAACTTTTTGGAATGATCATGTAGGATGTCGAAATTGTATTAAAGCAATATTAGTTGTAAATGTTAAGTGATAAAGCTCATTTCTGAACGCTTTATAATGAGAGATACGACGTTGTATATCGAAAAGTCGGTGTCCCCTTCAGTTGACATTGTAAACAAAACGCCTATTATAATAGGAAAGAAATTGTATAGAGATGGGGTGTGGCGTATCGATATTTATAGGTGATAATTTTGAAGGGAAGCTTCTCATAGGAGGGCTTTGAAATTGTGATCGGCATCCTTTTTGTGTGTCCAAAAGTGGTAATGATAAACACGGTGTCGGGTAGAGTGTTGAAAACACCGGTTCTTGTCCGATCACCGAAGTTAATCAACGTCTGTCAGTACGCGTGATCTTGTCTTTTTGCTGTATTTTTGAAGTGAGAACTTCTTTAGGGGCGTTGAACGGTATTTTAGGCAGGAGGTAAGTTTATAGTTTCGCGTCATGACATGCTACGTAAATATGTCTGACCGTATTGCGCTTGCGCAGCTTGCGTCGAACTAGCGATGCGTAGTATAGGGGCCTGTGTACATGTAATATTGATATTTTGCAGCTCATCATTCTTTTGATTGATTAATAGACTTTATAAAAATGTATTTAATTATTGCTCCCAGTGCCCATAGATATGAAAACCACAATAATGTTAATAATTTCAATAAACGAATTCTGAAATTTTAATATTGTTATTTACACTACACTTAATATGGACATTCAAGAGATCACATTTATTTCATTGTTTTGAGTTTTCACTTCTGCCGGAAGTCCTTATGACTGCCTCGGCATTTTTTTAATTAAAATGTTTCCTTATAATACAATAGTTTTACTTCTATCGAGTGTCTTGGTGACATACTCCTACTTTAAATAGAGAATGGAATGATACAACAACAGTTGTAAGATTACAAAAGTCATAGCAAAGGCACCCATTGTACCGAGTTAAATTATGTATATGGATGTTAAAATATGAATTACTTTCAGAATATATGTTGTCAAAGTGTAATAATGTTTTCACTGAAATATAAAGTTGCTAACAAAAATATTCTTATTGAAAACGAATGTTTATTTTCATATAAAGTTATATGTTGAAGAAATAATTTGTTCGCGAAAGTTCGAGCAAATATTAACTTTGATTTGCTGTGGAACTCGTGTATATACGAATTTCTCTTTATTTGAACATGATTTTTATTAAACTGAACGAGTAAATTAACTTTTACAGAGGATGTTAATTGATGTAATAGTTAAGTGCTCTAACAATATAATACCTAAGCTATTCGATAAATTCACTTTGAATATATACATATCTTGACAATTTTACTATAGTTTTGACGTTATTTACGTAATAAATTTTGAAGTCATATAAAAATGTACAATAACTTAAGTAATTAAATTGAGATACATAAACTAAATTAACATATTACTAATATTATAAAGCTCCAAAAAATACTATTCTCAGAAATTACCAGTCAGATTTGAACAATCTTTTTTGCAGCTTATAATCTACTATCTTTTGCTCGCTTCTTCGCTCGCGGCTATGTAGATTTCACATATTAAAATGTACACATACGTGTTTGAGAATGGGTATGCAGAAAGTCACGACGATCGGTCGAGTAATTAAAGCGAGCGTAACAAATAAACTCACATTAACATTTATAATATTAGTTACGATTTATCAAAGAAGTTTCTAGACTAACAGCACTCTACTACCCTTCGGAGTGGAATGATTACTATATAGAATACAGTTTAAAAGAAGGTGAATCGAGGATGAAGTATTCGTGTGCCGCGAGGACAGAAAGTGGAAAAAAGCAGGGCCTGTCGTAAAGACACACGATAATTAATTAAAAAAGTGTGTGTGTACTTATGTACACGCATTAGAAGTTATACTTCTTTGGCGTAACAAGATAAAAATCTTTTCAAAAATTTTATATTTCGCCTTATTCTACGTTTGTAGAAAAAACGACAGTAACAATAGACAAAAGGTATTTAATATATTGAAAGTTTTAATACAAAGAAATACAAACAACAAATACAAAGAAACAAAATGTTGACTATAGCTAACTTCAGGGTGTCGGTTTTCCGTGACGGCGTGCGAGCGCATCGTAAAAATTTACTCTCATCATTTTTCCCTAACGCGCCAAAAGGAGTATAACTTCAAAAATACTACGAAATGCCAACTTCACTCGGTGTTCCCTAACGGTCTCACTCCCGAGTACTAACCGCGTTCGATGTTGCTTAATTTCGATGATCGGACGTGAGCTGGTATTTTCAACATTCTAACCGACACAGTGTTTGCGATTTTTCGTCTCACAAAAAGGTTGACGATCGTAGTTTGAAAGTTTCATTTCAAAAATTAAACGCTGGAGAAACCGCGTTACTTGCCTAGTTTCCTTTTAGAGAGGTGTGTTTACAATTTTTAGGTGATAGTGTAAAATTACGGTATCATGTCGTTTACCGCTATATATGAGGTAATGAAATATATATTTTTGTTAATTATTAGTATCGAGAGCGTCCCATCACTACTTACTATTGTGTAATCCGACCCGTTAGGTTAGGCCCGATGATGTATGAATGTATTATTTGATTGTCACGGTGTCTCTGTGTGAACAAGTAAATTGGTAACGCGTGTGACTTGCCGATGGAAATGTTCATTATTTTTTGTCCTGGGAGATGATACCAAATTTACTTGGACTTAAATACACCTATATAGAAGCTATCATATGTATAAAGATTAAAGTAACCTTGTTCAGTACACTATTGTACACTCATGTATTTGTGGTTATATTTCAATGTTTTTGGAGTGAAAACTTTTGAGAAAAGATATATTTATAATTTCCTCGTCATGATATTCTAGTAATCGTGACCGACCGTATTGCGCTTACGCGGCTAGTGTCGGAGAAGCGCGACGCCTAGTGTAGAACAACCTGTGTACATGTAATGTTTATATTTTGTATTGAGATTGAGCAGTCTATTGATGAGTAGACTGTAAAAAGTAGTGTAAAACTTAAAAAGTAAATAATTATTATCCGGAGTGCCAATTTGAAAGAGAGACTAATGATAATCTATACTAATATTATAAAGAGGTAAAGTTTGTGAATTTGTGAGTTCGTTACGCTAAGACCATCAGGAGCGGAGCACCAATGAAGAATGTTTCAAAATCGGGGTTTTTTGTTCCTCTTGAGAGCTTCTGCTGCGTGTTAGCGTCAGCATAAAGTAACTATTCTACACGGACAAAGTCGCGCGCAGAGGCTGGTATTTTCTAAAATAAATAATTCACGCTATAATTAATTTAGAAATTCAAAAGAGAACATATTTCCAACTCCATTGTTTTGAGTTTCCACTTCTGCCGGCAGTCCTTGTGACTGACTCGACTTTTTTTTTTTGTTACACTATATAGCCGAGTGTTTGAGCACAATTTTATCTGATGTCAAATAACTATGTGGTCTAAAATGGTAAACACGCTAAACCGAGAGCGAGGCTAGCATGTGTTTGGCGACAGATATTCAACTTGAGGGTACTAGCTAGTAGCTAGCCGTGTTGTCTGAGAAAAAACCGTAACCATACCATGGTTCCATAAAGATGTTTTCCTTCAACGAAACTCTTCCTCTTATGACATCGAATCCTTTGAACGACGCGTGAAGACTGAAGAGGCACTTTTGCATGTCGGCATGACGGCGTCGACTGACGTTGCTATTTAAAACTACAGTCGTCGTTAATTATGGACTGTACTGTACTTTCCACCAGGTACTATGCAGTCACTTTATCGAAACAATTTAAAAAAATTGAGCCGTCACGGGACGCCTGGCAGATGTGAAATACATGTGTATCGTAGTAAACAACACTGTATACACTATAGGTATGCGAGCTCAGTGCGGCAAGAGAGATTGCGCGTAGTCGCTTGCCCATGGCATCGCGTCGCCACGTCTCACACACACGCCACGGCCTATATTGCCACGCCAACAATCAGGTTTACCCTCGCCTATAAATATCTCACATCAAAAAATAAAAACAAACAAAAACTCCGATTAAGTTGTATGGATTCGAACCTAAGTCCATCGATGCATCTCCGAACACGATATAGACTAAGCCGTTATCGATTCAACTTACAAACAGTAACTAATTGGGACGCTTCATCTGTCAGTCCATTGGTAACAAGTAACCGTTTGAGTTACTAAGCCACCTGCTAAAAGCCTAAATCACCGACCTACTAGTAAACTTAATAACATCCTCTGAACATCGAGATTTCGGATGCCGAGCTGTGAATTATTCAGAGATTCATAATTCTGCTTAATACGCCACCCGCAGCCCCACTTAAACCTGCCTCATCCCCACCTATTTACTCCCCGATCATTGGCTAAATAATCCCAGATATTATAAGAGGCATGTCAAGGTTATTATTTGGAAGTTAATCTATACATATAGTAAAAGGCTAACGGAACGAAATCTGTACATTAAATATTTTAAATAAAAAATACTCTGGGAGGGGATTTAGAATTAACTAGCTGTGCCTGCGACTTCGTCCACGTAGAACCTTATGTAAAAAACAGTGATTAATATAGTCATCTGAATGTATCATTTACCTATCTACTTTTCTCTCGTACTTACGCCGCGTCGTCATTAAAATTACAATAACTTTTGATGGAGTGGACCGATTTTAATGAAACAAAGACTAAGTTACACTCAAGGATATGCTTTATGATCTTCTTGGTGAGGTTTTATTTTGAATCAAGTCCTTTAGCAGTGATGCGTGTTCATACATACAGATGGACATTTCTAAAAATGATTGAAATGTATTCTATTGCTTATTCCTAGACACCTGCAACATTTTTTTTTCACAAATATAAAAAAAGTACAGACACTTATATTTACATTCTTATTATATGTATGTATAGATACATATAGATATACATGACATCTAATAAATTTCCATGGATTTTAAAACTTAATTTAATAACCTGTCTAAAAAGCTTTTACTGGTTTTACTGAGTCTAAAACATGGGACGACTAGTTTAGTCACAGTCTCTAGTATTTGGATCATGTCGGTCTTCTACGAAATCCAGCTTCTCGAAGTTTTTGCAGGCATACATTAAATTATCGAGAATGTTGTTGAATTTTTAATGACGATCACCGCTCCCCGGTCATCGTATCCTGGTAGTCTGACGTCATTGCGATACTTGCTTAGTAATGTAAAATATATATAAATCCAGTGTCATGACGTTTGGCCACGATGAACTCCGAAACTATTCAACTCAATCTTCACGAAACGTTGGCATTTATGTATAATTTGTATGAAAGATAGGATAATTTATATTTCGACTAAATGGCCTCAATATTTTTTAATTACAAATTAATGGCCAATGTTGATTATTGTTATTAATTGTAAGGTTCATCAGCCTCGAACAGATGGCGCTTTAAATTCGTTTTTTCGACAGAAACTATTACAGATATCTCATAGATGGCGCCACGTTTTAATTTTGAATTGCGTTTTCAAAAACTGAGCCACAGCAACGCATGGCCGTGTCAGTTAGTTGTAGTATATTATGTATATTGATTAAAGGTGCGTGTCCCGGGTAAGTTTTAAATGGGATATGCGTGAGATGTCACTATTATGTAGAGACACCCCATTGTCCCAGAGCTGAGGGTCCATTCCGCACTCGTCGCGTAGAGGGTACGGAATTCATTTCTCTCCTTCGGCCGTTACGTTGACAAAGTGTAACGGATCTCTTTTGTTACGAATCGGTGGTAAGATTACATTACACGTGTTGCGGTCGGATACAAAATATACAGGTTTTTCAATATATGAGAAACTAAATAATGACTAATAAAGAAATAAAGTCTATCTGAATGTCATTAAGCCATTTAGCCAACAGACAGACGTGGCAGAGGACTTTGTTTTACAATATTACAGTTTTAATTAGTACTAGTTGTGCCTGCGACTTCGTCTGCGTGGAACTTTATGTAAAAATAACAGTGATTAATAAGGTCATCTGAATATATTAAGTATACTTATCTACTTTTCTCTGGTACTTAAATCGCTTCGTCATTAAAATTACAGTAACTTTTGATAGAGCGAACGGATTTTAATGAAACAAAGACTAAATGGTACCCGAAGATATGCTTTATGGTGAATGCAGTACTTTAGCAGTGATGCGTGTTGAAACAAACCGGCAGATAATATTTTTTTTCACAAAAATCTTATAAGTACAGACACGTTAGATTTACGTTCTTATTATGTGTATAGATAATATAACACCCACGGGAGTCGAATTGAAGAGATTTGAATTATAAGTAAGTGGCGGAATCCCGTCCGCTTCATTGGACATTTTAAAAAAAACTCGAGGCAGTCATGAGGGCTGTCGACAGAAGTGAAAACTTAAAACAATGCAACTTAAACTGTGTTCCATTTTCAATTTTTAAATCAGTTATAGTGTGACCTATTCAAATTTCGTAATTTGTAAATTACCTAATGCATTAGTCTAATTTTCACATTTATTGGCACTCCGTGGAACAATTGTATACATTTTTATACAGTTTATTAATCAATTAAACATACGGTGGGCAGCACAAGCGCAATACAGAATATCTATATCCCATCAAAAATATAAATGTGAAATGAGAGCCAAGTTCAATGTTTTCATATATGCCTTGTTTGTTGACTTCAACGACAAACGAAGAAGTGACATCTAAATGGGTGCCAAGTTCAATGGTCAGTCCTGAAATTTATTTATAACAACATAAAGTATGCTATAACAACTTAAAATATCATTTGTTCTTATAACTTGGGATAATATTTTAGCCCAAGGTCTGACTTGGCTAGTTCGAACATATAAATTATAGTACCTACTAAAACAGTAACAGTGGCAAGCCAAATTTTCGGAAGAATAAAATAAGAACTTACAGCTTTAGAACTTGCGAAGGCTATAATATAATTCGTATATCAATATACCAGCCAAATTTGACATGTTTATGTGAAATAGTTTTTGAGATATAAGGGGGTCGAAAGTGGCTCTAAACGGTTCGTGTAATATTACACACGATAGCACGCGCTCGCCATTCCGTTAGCTCGAACTTGGCTTGACACGCTTCGGCGTGTCTAGATAACATGTACACAGGCCCCTATAGTACGCATCGCTAGTCTGACGCAAGCCGCGCAAGTGCAATACGTTCGGTCACGCTTACTAGCACGTCATGACGCGAAATCTTAAGTTATTGTCCTGCTAAAAATACCGCTCAACGCGCCTAAGGAAGATTTCACTTCGAAATGACGCCCCTCTCTGTGCATCCACTAACAACGAATGCAACTATTTATGATTTGTAAAAATATATAACATGAAGAGATAAACCTGATCGAGTTTGTTGCCGGTTCTTCTCGATGAGTGGGTTGATTGTCCGAACCGGTGGTAGCTGTGACGTTCATAAGCGCCTTCTCAGAGCCTAACTTATAAAAATTTCTTTACGCGCGTTGAACGGTATTTTTGGCAGGAGGTAGGTACACAATTTCTCATCATGACATACTACCTAAGCATGACACGGCCGTATTGGGTTTGCGCGGCCTGCGTCAGATTAGCGACGCGTAGTACAGGGGCCTGTGTACATGTGATATTGATATTTTGCAGCTCAGCATATGTTTGTTTGATTTATAGACTTTATAAAAATGTATATAATTATTGCTCCGAGTGCCAATAGATATGAAAACCACACTAATGTTAATAATTTTAATAAACAAATTCTGAAATTTAAATATTATCATTCACACTATAATTAATATGAGAATTCAAAAGAGAACATATTTATTCCATTGTTTCCAGTTTCCACTTCTGTCGGCAGGCCTTATGAATGCCTCGATTTTTTTATTTGATTTTGATTCGATTAGAAAAAAGATTTCTAGTTGTTTCTACAATCGCGCCGCTATCGCGTGACACGTAATGCGAATGACGCGAGTTGATAATCAGACTCCGGGATGATTACCGGAGTCCAATCATCGGGTAAGTGTGCCCACCCCCGTTGCGTCGAGTGATTAATGAAGACCGGCGATCGTTCGCCCCCACAGACCACCCCCCTCTGATTAAACCTTAACATTGTTAGTCGACTATTTTTGTTGTGTGTCGATCAATATTACTTCCTGATAGACACTAACGCTAGCTTGTGATTTCGCCCGTATTTCATCTTGTTTGTACTGGTACTATTTCTCGTTTGTACTGGCGAAATTTCAATGGTAAAATATCTTTATTAATATCGTTTCAAGCCTCTAGAGATAAAAAAAATGAAACAGCATTTTCCCCACTTCGAGACTATTTCAGCAGAGTGACTTCTAACAAATTATTCCGACGAGCAAGTCCTTCCTACTATAGATGACGATCCGAAATCGGTCAATCGATATTAAGCATCGAACCGAAACAATTAATCGATCTCTGACACTATAAAATCGTGAATCGATTTTTCCTATTTAGATAAAAATAAAGCTATACAATCAATTATAATTAAAAAAAATATATAGGAGATCGATTTTCAAATAACCGATCCTCTAGTCCGCGATTTTTTCATGAATCGAATCACAGATCACGATTTGGCTCGATTTAAAAATCTATTTTTTTTTTGCGCCATATTGCCAATTCCTCTAATTTGTCACGATTCTTGCGCATTTTGGTACTTACATCTAGCAAGCGGTGCGCCTCTTATACGCGGCACACTTTTTACCATACATTTTACCCTATAACACAATTTTACACACTTAAAATTCCGTAAGTTGCGTAATAATAATAATAATAATAATTATTATTATGAACATGTTACGAATATACAATAGTGATAGTGACATTCACACTATATTATATACAATTCAATAGATATGATTATACACCAGCGGGACTTATTGGGACTTATCAAATCTTGTATGTAAAAATCTAATGCTTAAGAGGAATATATATTAATAAGATGTTATCCCTATTGTCTTTTGTCTTTCTCACTTACTTTCATATTAAGAAAGAAAGAAATACTTTATTGTTGGAACAACCATACAATTGAATTAAATTACACAAAGTAGTTAGACAGAAAAAAAAAGTTTGAAAATGAAAAATAGATGTCAAACAATTGGCGAACCCATTCAGCAAAAATCTGCAATACAGTAAGTAGTAAGTACTACTATATGATGAATAAACGGACGTTCAGTCGGTCATATTAATGTTAATATAAAATTTAAAACGAACAAACAAATAACACAGACACATAACATGTCGCGGATGGTCACGCTAAAGAGATATAACTACTGTAACCAGAAAGTTGGGATTAAACAAAACAAATATATATTTAGAATTTTTAGAATATTAACAGATTTAACCCAAATTTTCCCATCCATCTTTACATTTTTTTTATCATAAAAACCATGTCCACCCAATTACACGTACAACAAAAATGTATTTAGACAAATACTGCAGCCGTTCTGAAGCAATGCGATTACATAAATTCGGCAATTGATTTTTAATTGTATATACAAGATATAAATATCGTAAAGCTGAAGGATGAAGTTTGCTTGAACGCGCTAATCTCAGGAACTACTGATCCGATTTAAATAATTATTTCAGTGTTAGATAGCTTATTTACCAAGGAGACTATAGGTTATATAACATCAATAAGATCAATAGGAGCGGAGCACCAATGAAAGATGTTTCAAAATCGTTTTTTTTTTTCATTTTGAGAGCTTCCGCTGCCTTTTTGCGTTAGCCCAAAATAACTATTTCACGCGGAGCGGACGAAGTCGCGGTCAGAAGCCAGTGGAAGATAAAGAGTACGGTTTGAATAATTATTTACATTGTATTAAAGGGACCGTTTGTCCGGACCCCTGAACGCTTGGAGTACGCGGCGGTGGAACAACAAAAGCCAACAACTCAATCAATTATACAGCTAACTGTTATGACTTCGCATTTTTGACCCCGTGTTAAACACGATTACACGAAAACTTTTCAATCTTGCCGTACGCACTGTGCAGTGAAAAACGCTGCGATTTTTTCCACGCTTGTTTTGGCAGTTTTCGTAAATCGACGCCGGTTTTCGGACAAAACATCGAATTTCGTTTGTTTTTTCTATATTAATCTTGCAAAAGAGAAAATATTTCAATTTTGTTTGTAATGAATATACTCAAAAAATACTTGACTGATTTTAACATAAATGTGGTTACATTTTAAAATTAACTGCGTCCAGTTTTAGCCATTCATAAGATTTTTATTTCTTTTTAATCTTATTTTTTATACACTTGAAATTCGAAGATCATAAAAACTAAGAATCTTATGAACAGCAAAATCTGGTCTTTGTTCACGGTGTATAAAATCTAAAAACTTAAAAAAACCAAAGGTCTTACGTAAAAATGTAACAACGTTACTTTCATCTATAAGCTACATTATCAGCGGGTAACATGAGCTGTATTTAATTTTCAGAATCTAGATAACCGAAACCGAGATAAAAAGCTTATATCTCATATCCTTAGTCTCCTGCGTAAGTTATCGATAAAGGAAAACCTTGTGATGAAACTACAGCGTGGTGGGAGGACTTTTTCTAAGTTACCACTCTTAAATTGGATGTATGTCACCAAGCATCTATAAAAGTATTCAAGTGTAGGCGGTGGAGCCACGATTAAGCTATTACTGGTTTCAGCATGAATGGGTCGGCTCGCCCGGAGTAGTACCACCCTCTCACAGAAAACTTACTGAAGTAACAATTCTCTTGCATAGTTGCGTTTCGTTCGGTCAGTGAGAGCGTCGGATACCCACCTTCCCTTTCCTGCTCTCCCCCCTCCCCTACTCCTCCCACTCCTCCATCCCCAACTTCCACACTCCCCTCTCCTCCAAACACAGGCTGGCAACGCGGTTGCGACTTTTAAAACGTGAAATCATTTTTATACACATGTTTATATACATATATATATGAATTGCTCGTTTAAATTTATAAGTTTTGGTTATGAGTAATCCATATCCTGTAAATATACTTGATGAGACTCTGAAATTATGATTACGCGTCGAAATAAATCTTTTACAGGGTAGATCCCACCCGCAACTTACGATCTCGTGGGCGAGGGACGTGGTAACAATAAAATAATAACATCACTGCCTGTCGCCGTGCACGTTATTTTCTTAAAAGATTAAAATTCAATTATAGCGCCCTCTATCGGGTACAAATGGTAACATATTTCTCACTAAACTGATATATATTTTAAGAATATAGCTTGCTAGATTCGCTCGTGTTAATGTCTATGTATTGTACTCGTCGGGAATCCTACGATTTTTCTGATAAACGTTTTTGTGTATTTTTGAGACCATATATGCAAGATTTCGTGATGATCGGTTGGGAAGTTAAGCCGTAAAAACTTAATAAACAAACTCATTTTCACATTTTAAACTCGCTGTTGAAAGTTGTTCGAGCTCAAATTGATCTAATGTAATAGATGTCTAAAGGAACCAAGAGATGTCACCACTCGTCCTTTACAACGCAGTGTCAAGGTGGCAGCAAATAGTTAGTTCTACTGATTCACAATTTGAATACAACCACATTTGGACAAGCATATGTATTCGTTTAATTTATCCACCCATATCGGCTGAAGTAAAAAGTGAAAAAGCAAGCTATCGAAGATTTATTGTTCTACAAAAGTTCTTTTAGAAACTTTAGCTCTTACAAACTAAAAATCATAATAGTTGTCAATTTGTCACTATATCAATCGATATATTATATGAATGTATACTTACAATAACGCCAGGGAATGTTTGAAACGTTAAAAATACGTTCGTATAACACCGTAAGAAAGAAGAAACACAGATGGATAAACTGCTTCGGACATCGGGAAGCCTCTAACGCTGCGTTCAATTTCAGGGAATCCGACAATTCCAATAAAATAGCGTTAAACCGAAACAGCGTTAATCGAGGTACTTGCTGTATTAGTTTGTGTATTAGTAACATAGGTATTGTCGTTTGTTATGACTAAAATATTAGATCGATAAAAAAAACCTGCAACGTTTTCCCTACCCAGTGCGTAAGAGCGTCAGTTTAGCGTCATATGTCGATCCGTGAAACAGCTTGTCCCCGCAATTTATACGCTTTCATTCGCTTTATGTCGACTCATCAGATTGATTGAGACGCATTATCTATGGTTATCTTGTTTACTTATAAATTGATACATGTGATGCATTGTTACGTTTTAAACGTATATGTATTTGTTAGTTTTACTGAAGTGAGACTTTTTATGGCACGGTAGGGAAAAAAATTCTTTACGTGCAGGTATGAATAAGTGTCTTTCTGTGTGTATGGTTAAGTATTTATACTACGGGATTTCGTATAGTATATAGTTTATGGGCATTCTCATATACCAGGTGAATGTTTAGACAGTAGCAATATTTATGGAGAATACTCTGCATTCGATTCTCGTTATAAATCAATTTAAAAAATAGGTGTTTAATATTTGATCTAATTATCTAGAAAAATACAAAAATTATACGCAATCCTCTACGCTTCTATGTTAAAGCACAGTGTGAATGACCGTCGGGTGATTTCACTTGAAAGTGAACGTGGGAACGACATGAACAAAACAAAAGGGTTTATTGTCCGTTTTATTATCGAAGGTTATTAACTCCCTAACAGCTTTGGGCACCGGTCATTACATCTCGGTTTGTGTTTATACTTTTGAAAGTCTTAGAACAAACTTTAACTTAGGTTCTCTCTGTTGTCTATTAGTATTTGTTTTGTTATTATTATTTGATATGTTCAATGTGACCATGAAGTATTATATTCTAGAATACTGCAAGTGCTTAACCTTTCACCTGGTATATAACATGTTTAATTAATTATGATTCAAGTAAATACTTGCCTATTACATTAAGTAATAGTGAAGTGGACGTCGCAAATTTCAGATTTTGATTGTGAAATGAAGATGTAACTCCGATCATGTTATCTTGTAAATACTTTGACAGCTAATGTACTAAAAAGCTGTTTATTTGAATTGAGCTACATTCTACATACGAATTCTACATACATATATAATATTTGCATACGATTATTACATAATCACATATACTTACATAATACTACAGATGAAATCTTATAGGTATACTAGCGGGCCAGGCGGACGTTGTCCTACCTTGATAATAAAAAAAAATCTAAAATTCAACCGCAGCGCCACCTACCGTCTCCAATTGTGAATCTAAACCATTCTCGGATCCACTGGAATACGCACACAAAACTTCATCAAAATCGGTTCAACCGTTTAGGAGGAGTTCAGTGACATGCACACGTACAGAAGAAATTTATATATTAGGTATATAAAAATCTCGTGTCACCGTGTTAGTGTTAGATCTGCTCCTACAAGGCTGGACCGATTTTTATAAAATTTTAAATCTATATTTGGTAGGTATGTGAATAGGTCGTAAAGTATACTTTATATTTCATACCGCTAGGTGGTTAGGATGTCGCTGTTCAAAATTCTTTTTTCTATTTTTGTGACAATTTTTTTTTATTGTATTTTTTTTTCAAACGTTTTCTAAAAATACCTATAACCACAAATTTTCACCTTCATACTCCCCACTCCCCAATTTTATATTCGCGATTTTAGTATTTCTGTGTTAACAATATCCAAATTATTCAACAGTCGTTCGTATTTCAAACAAAACTGGATTGTTGATGTTACTGAATGACAGATGGTACTTTGTCCGTTAGCCGTCTCATCGAAATTACTAGGTACGTATTTGAGCCAGTCCCTGAATTGTTTGGTTTCACAATTGGAAACGGTGGGACTCGCTGTATTCGGGTTCTAGGTATTTTTAAGATTTTCCAGCTTGGAAATCAAATAGAACCGGTAGTTACCGATTTCACGCAGACAAAGTTGCGCTGTTCAGCTAGTATTATATATAATTGACAACACCGAAACTATTCTAAATACTACTGTACTGCAACTAGCATACACACTAAAACACGTATCATCGGCATTGGTGCAATAGGGTAGAGGAACAAGGCCGGGCGTGTCTGCTCTGCTCTGATACCTAATTTTGTGTTCTGCGCATCTACTTCAGCGCGGTCAAAAAGTTTGACGCGGACTATACACACCTAACTATAGCCAGAGACGTTCTTATTTTTTGTTTAAATTTTGTTGTCGGTAGCGTACAGAGAGGATGTAATTTCCAGAAATCCACTCACAAATAACTTTCTCTGACAGTAAAACATGCTTGAATTTATTGCCCGGTAAATCGGCATTGCGTTTTAGCCTTTAATAACGTAAATATCAAATTATAATGTGAAAATTGAAGTCATAATGAAAAAAAACAGTCGTGACAAAAACAGTCATAAGGACTGCCGACAGAAGTGAAAACTCAAAACAATGAAATAAGTTATTTATATTTAACTAGCCTCTGCCCGCGACTTCGTCCGCGTGGAATAGTTACTTTGATCTAACGCTAACACGCAGCGGAAGGTCTGAAGAGAAAAAAAAACGAATTTGAAACATTCTTCATTGGTGCTCCGCTCTTATTGGTATTAGCGTAATGATATATAGCCTATAACCCTCTTCGATAAATGAGCTATATAACACTGAAAGAATTTTTCAAATCGGACCACTAGTTCCTGAGATTACCTCTTACAACGTCATAGACTTATAACAAACTTTACTTTTACATAATACTAGCCGACCCGTGCCCACTTCGTTGGGCGGTAATAGGCATTATCAAGCTACAACTTTTCTCTAGAACTCAATCATATATATCTCATAATTAAGGCAGCGTTCGTAAGAAACGTATTCGTTCGACCATTTTTCTCCGACTCCCCAGATATTACCCCCTACAACCTCACAAAATTTACCTCTTTATTATTAGGTCTTTACCTATGAAATTGTCGTTTTGTATGAAAAAATTTAAACGAATTTTTTTCATGTATTTTTTATTTGTATTAATCGAAGTAATCACCCATGCAATCAATGCATCTTTGCCAACGCAGTGGCAGTTTATTGATGCCCTTCTTAAAGAAATCAGCTGGACGGGAGGCAACAAATTCTTCAAAGGCATTTTGTACTGCCTCTCGGGTATTGAATTTTTTTTCCGCCAAGGAGTTATCCAAATTCTGGAAAAAGTAGTAGTCTGTAGGCGCAAGGTCTGGTGAGTAGGGCGGATGACGGAGGACTTCCAACCCCAGTTCTTACAACTTGGAGACCGTCTGCTGTGCAGTATGAGGTCGCGCGTTGTCGTGCAGGAGCAGCGGAGACGAGCGATTGGCCAATGCTGGTTGGAGATGTGCCAGCTTCTCCATCATTGTGTTCAGTTCTTCACAGTACACATCTGCAGTAATGCTCACCCCGTTTGGTAAGAAGCTGTGATGAATCACACCGGCGCTAGACCACCAAACAGTGACCATCACTTTTCTAGGGGTAAGTTTTCGTTTAGGGCATTGTTTAGGTGCTGAACCAGGATCCAACCAACTTGCTGAGCGCTTGGGGTTATCAAACAGAATCCATTTTTCATCGCAGGTAACAATGCGGTTCAAAATTCCTTCATTTATGTGTCTGTTGAGCAGTGCAAGGCACGTCTCGACGCGTACTTCGCGCTGGCGATCATTGAGTTCGTGGGGCACCCATTTGTCAAGCTTTCTTACCTTGCCAGTTTGACGCAAATGGACCAATATTGTTTTGACGCTAACGTCGAAAGCTACTGCTAATTCAGCCGTAGATCGTGTATTATCAGCTTCCACAATCGCCTTTAAGTCGTCATTGTCGACCAAAGTCTTCGGACGACCGCGAGGTTCATTTTTGAGGTCGAAATTCCCAGAACGGAAGCGAGCAAACCAATAACAGGTGGTGCGTTGGTTTCTAGTGTTAGCTCCGTAAACGTCGTTGATGTTGCGTGCCGCTTGTACCGCGTTGCTGCGACGACGGTACTCATATTCCATAATTACTCGCATTTTTAACGTATCCATGATGACAAAAAAGATTGAAATGCGATGAAAATGTAACACTAATCAATAAACAAATGACTACTTTTGGAAAAAGAATTCCATGTTTTTAAAATAAAATTAATTTGAAATTAGAATTCTTAGCCAAACAAAAATTGTTTTAATTTGAAATGGTCAGTACTGCAGAACAGCAATTTCATAGGTAAAGACCTATTATATTAGTATAGATTATAGATAATATAATTAGTTAATAGCTTCTGCCCGCGACTTTGCACGCGTGGAATAGTTATTTTGGGCTAAGACGCAGCGGAAGCTCTCAAAAGGAAAAAATACCCCGATTTTTAAACATTTTTCATTGTTGCTCCGCTCCTATTGGTTTTAGCGTGATGATACATAGCCTATAACCATTCTCGATGAATGAGCTATATAACACTGAAAGAATTATTCAAATCGGACCAGTAGTTCCTGAGATTACTCCTTACAACGCCACAACGTCACAACGTCACAAACTCACAAACCCACAAACTCACAACGTCACAAACTTTACCTGTTTATAATATTAGTATAGATTAGTAAAGATAATTTGTAAACTGAAATTACTATCATTAATCTCTCTATCACGTCTATTGGCACTCCGAATAAAAATTATATACTTTCTAATACAGTTTATTAATTCATCAAATCTATAATGGGCTTCATAATCTCAATACATAATATCAATGCTAGATGTACACAGGCTGCTATATCTGACGTAAGCCGTGGAAGCGCAATATGCTCAGTCACGCCTACTAAAGCATGCCATGACGGGAAATTATAAGTATACCTTCTGCCAAAAATAAATACCTCTCGACGCGCTTAAAGAAGTTTTGTCTTCAAAAAATTCACGATCATGGCACTCTGACACTGGCAAATGTTATTACGATGCCAATTGAAAAGAATGAATAGAGAGTACAGGCCATAGTGTCGTATGCGTCCTTAATAGAGGCAATAAACCGGCCACAATGGCCAGACGTTTCCATGGGAATACATCAAACCGTAACTATGTTGTAAACTCTAAAATTAATCATAAAACCATCAAAGGCTTTTTATGTCGCGGTAAAAGTAGGAAATGTATTGTGTTCGCGGAACAGCTGTTCACCCATTAAGTCGGCTATAACTTTGTGCTAACCGTCGGCGGCGGTTTCGCTTACGTATTATTACATATTACAGGTTATTTATTTATAGATTATTAGCTTCTGCCCGCGACTTCATCCGCGGGGAATAGTTACTTTGGGTTAACGGACGAGCGGCGGAAGCTCTCAAAAGGAAAAAAATACCCGATTTTGAAACATTCTTCATTGGTGCTCCGCTCTTATTGAGCTTAGTGTGATTATATATAGCCTATAGCCTTCCTTGATAAATGAGCTATCTAACACTGAAAGAATTTTTCAAATCGTACCAGTTGTGCCTGAGATTACCCCCTACAACATCACAAACTTTTCCTCTTTATAATATCAGTATAGATAGTATAGATGACCGCCATTGTCGAGTAGGTAAGGTAGGTAATAAGGTTACATGTGTCCTGTGATAATTTCAATGTTCCAGCAAGATGGTGATTCCCTTATTAGAACTTTTCAGGGAGTTTTTGTGGCATCGCAGAATTCATGCTCCGTGTTATTATTTCCCGTCCACACTTGTCCACTATATTAAGAAAAATTACCACCAATATTACAAAATATATAGTCAAATAATAGAGAATAATTAATACAATATAAAATCCACTACATTACAGACTAACTTCCCGCCAGAAACTCCTAAAAAGTGGTATATTTAACGAATTATCTGTACTAATATTATCTAAATGTATCTTTATTTATCCGTCGAAATTGAAAGAGAATCGCATTCACTAGCCTATTTACTGAAGAAGGGTACACACTATCTAAAAAGCACGCTACCAATCTCTACGGGTAAAGTAATTATTATACAACATGTAGGCCTGATGGTACTGAACTTATGTTATTAATGATAAATCCTGAGCAAACAGTAAATAAAACAATATATATTAAAGTTATTTAATATTTATTTATTTTATATTAGATAATTAAAGTGAGAGTTATAACTAAGCAGTCGTTAGTAAACCTCGTGCTGAGACGGTACACCATCTTGTGTCCAGTAAATTAAAAGAGTGTGTAAGGGAACTTTTGCCTTGTTTTTGAAGTGAAAACTTATTTAGGCGCGTTGAAAATTTTTTATGGGCGAACAAAAATCATGGAACTCGCGTCATCGTCACCGAACGCTTTTCATGAGCTATATGTATAATGCGTATATATGTACACAGATATACCTCCTTGCGTTATTACTGTACAATATACCTATATAATATTTCAATTTACAAATTAAGAAATTTAAATAATTCACAGTATAATTAATTTGATAATTCAAAACAGAACACAGTTATTCTATTGTATAGAGATTTTACTTCTGTCTGCAGTCTGTGAAAACTCTATATACAGCTCATATATAGATAGTATATAGATTATACTCAATGTTAAGTGTGGATTCAGACTCAACAACTGGACAGATGCTATTGCATGTCAGTTTGCAATTGTAACGGTAAAATCAATACACTAACAGCGATAAAGGTTAGCGTATGTTGATACCGACAAACACGCCCTTTAATTTCATATTTCGCAAGAACAAAGCCATTGCAAAAATGTGAAATTTTTTCTACGAAATGGCAAATTCAAATGATGTCCAGTCAAACCAAGCCTTAGAAAAGTAACGTAGATAGTGACGTTGCACTATAATCTTCCTACGAGCGAGTCTATCAAGAAGAGTTAAAGCTTTGGTTTACATTATATTATATTAATACTTTTGTAAAATGCATAATTATCAGCAATGCTTGAGTCTTATAATAAACTCCAATGGATCTAGAACGCGTAAGAAATTTAAAGAAAAACAACGAGGAGAGATATCATATAAAAAAAGTCATAATTAATAGGTTGGCGGCATATCATTATTACGCCTACAGAATCTACTAATTGAGACGTACTACTTAGTATACTATGGATTCACCGTGCGGGTGCAGGGTCCATCGCGTGGCAGCGAGAGAAACTCCGAGTAGTTCCCGAAACTTGTGGCACGGGTGTATAGGTTTAAGGGGCCCCTTTCCAATGAACATTAACACTCACCTTAACTACTCGTGTTTCTCCCCCCGCCTATCCAAATCTGGTATGAACCTGCTAATGCAGCTTTAGAGGCTCGTTCTAGTATAGAACTTGCTGCAGTTCTGGAAAGAACGAGGATTTTCAGCAGGTTATAGAGAGATTTTGCTGGTATACCTATCGCTCCCACTTCTACGGGATATAGATTAACTATATAATCGTTTTTAGTCAACTCGTTTACAGAATCGTAATACCTGTCCAGCATTATCTTGTGGTCTTTAGGAATATTAGTTTCCCACGGAACGGTAAACTCGACGAGTACCACGCGCTTTGTATGTCTAGAAAAGAGAAATATGTCCCGTCTGGATGACGAAACGCACACATCTTCTGAGATTTTATAGTGCGTTTCATACGTGTCCATTAAAATGGTCCAATCGGATGCCGCACTCAAGATTGAGTAAGGCTTGTTCGTAGAATTTATTAAACATTCTTTTATAAAGTTAATTTGTCTTTTGTTTGTGGTCAATCCTTTTTGGGCTCTACCTACTGAAATACTTATATAGCTTCACATATCATTTGAAGAACTCAGTCATCGTTACAATTTTACTGTATTTGTATCTTAGAAAAAAATCACACGACACGAAACATATAATTCACGTATAGAGGGAATTTCGTAGACACGACGTGAGAGAGTCTATAGAACAATCGTAGACATAAAAAACGTGCAACAAAGACGAACGCTCAAATATTTCATAGCCGGTTGTAAAATGCATTACGCCATTTGCGAAACGACGCGGGCGGCGTGCAGCGCGGTGGGCGCGGCGGCGGCGCGGGACAGTGCGGCGTCGCTACGTCGCGGTCGTACTCGTAAACCGGTTGTTAGCTGAAATGTCTGCTCATTTTTTACTATCGCTTTTTACTGGCACTAAACATTTTTTTTGTCCATCCTATGACGACTTGTATTTGGATGACCGTATGCTTTGATATTAACGCGAATTATACAATTAAGTCGAGCTTAATGTATTACGAAATGTCGTGATGAAATTTATTGTTCAACTGACTTCAAAGAGCAGAAAAGTGAAAACTACTTTAGTCACGTTGAGGAATTTTTGGTTGGGGAAAAATTTACAGTTTCGCGTCACCGATAACATGCTCGTGACGTAGTGCGCTTGCGTCAAACTAACGACGCGTTGTAAGTATATCGGCGTGTGAACATTCCATATTGATATTTTGTATGGAACCCTGTGCAGTTGAGTATATGTTTGGTTAATTAATAAACTGTATCACAATGTTTATAATTATTGAAAACCAGACTAATGTTAATAAATTAAATTATGGAATTATTAATTTTAACTGGAATCCATTTACAAATTCAATTTCCATTTACGAATCCATTTTCGCTGATTTTATGATGTTGGCAATCCTTATAGCGGTCTCGGCTTTTTTTTTTAGATAAGGATAACGGTCTAAGTGTTAAAACTAAAATTGATCGAAATGTATGCAGTAGTTTGTGTGTGATGTGCGATCAACAGCACACTTCTATCATTTTATTTATATAGGTATATAGATATTTGGATACCTACAACGTAAAGTATTACCATCTATACATATAACAAGAATGTAAATGTAAGGTGTCTGTACTTTTTAGATTGTTGTAAAAAAAAATCGTTGCAGGTGTCTTGGAAATACGAAATACGTTTCAATCATTTTTTAAAATGTCTGTTACCTATGAACACACATCAGTACAAAAGTATTACGTTCGTGGTAAAACCTCTAAGAGAAAGTCATAAAGCATATCATCCAGTAACATTTAGTCTTTGTTTCATTAAAATCGGTTCAGTCTATCAAAAGTTATTCTCATTTTAATGTCGACGCGACTTAAGTACGAGAGAAAAGTAGGTAGTAAATGGACTTAAATACATTCAAATGACTTTATTAGTAACTGTTTTGTATATCAAGTTCCATACGGACGAAGTCCCGGGCACAGTCAGTCTTTAATAGAATTTTTGTCCTATCATTTCTTTAAAAAAAAACTCCTCAGTACAGTTCTATGTTTTATAACGAACGCACTGTTTAAATTTCATATTTTAAGCTTCAGCATATATAATTTATGTGTAACGTATGCGTTAAGTTTACAATGTACACGTTGGGAACAGACAAACGGACCGACGGTCTTGTAGCACTAGTCGGGGTTCGGACGCGATCCCGCAAAGCCCGGGATTAAGGGATTAAATCCGGGATAACGTCGATACCATCTCGACGGTACGACGGGACGCAGACTCGAATGTGTAAAGAAGGAAAACAAAAGAGATTTTTATGAAAACATAACACTCTCGCGTAACGTAGATAAACCAATGGTGGCCGTCGCGTGATAATCTCGTTTTGTTTGGTTAACATTACCTTGGTTTTTTGTCTACGAGCTACCCGTTTATCTATAGTAAGTTGTACGTGGATATGGATTTAATTATGTATATTATGTTTTTACTAGCTGTGCTCGCGGCTCTGTTTGCGTTTGTTGAGGTGAAAACTTCTTCAGGCGCGCTGAGCAGTGTTTTTGGCAGGAGATGAATTTATAATTTCGCGTCATGACATGCTACGTAAGTATGACCGGCCGTATTGCGCTTGCGCGGTTTGCGTCAGACCAGCGATATTTTGCAGCTCATCCATACATTTTATTGATTGATAGACTTTATTAAAATGTATATAATTATCGCTCCGAGTGCCAATAGATATGAAAACCACACTAATGTTAATAATTTCAATAAACGATTTCTGAAATTTAAATATTGTCACTCACGCTATTATTACTATGAAAATTCAAAAGAGAACAAATTTATTCCAATGTTTTGAGTATTCACTTCTGTCGTCAGTCCTTATGACTGACAGCCTCGACATTTTTATTATCTGTCATAGCCTCCGTCTTTAAATATCTGTGCATGTCAGTTTTCATGGCGATAGTGGTGAGTTGTAATAGAAATAATTGTATAAAAACCTTTATTTACCATTAAAGATCATATAGATGTGCCGATTTCTATGGATTCGATATCCATTTTTTGAAGTGAGAACTTATGGATTCGTGTCACCGATAACCTCGACATGCTCGTGACGTATTGCACTTGTGCAAAACATTGTATACGCTCGACTGTAAGAATCATATGCGTGGATGTATTCTTGAATGGGTAATCTTGTGTTTTCGCGTCACAAACTGTCAACAACGGCCCCGACATGCTCGTGACATATTATTGCCCTCGCGTCAGACTAGCAACGCGTAAATATAGCAACCTGTGTACATGTTATATATATATATATGATATTTTGTATGGAGCTTATGCAACCTATCATATGTTTGATTGATTAATAAACTGCATAAGAATGTATATATTATTATTTTTCGCAGTGTCAATAGATGTGAAATCCGGACCAATGTTGATAATTTCAATTTGCAAATTATATTTAATTAATTCAGAATACAGTTATTTCATTGTTTCGACTTTTCACTTCTACCGGCAATACTTATGACTCGGCTTTTATATATATCGGCTATATTATTTTTTTAAGATTTAATTTCCCATAGAAGACGTACAATTGACTCGTTACATTTCAAAATGAGCTAAATTCAATTTTAGCCGTTCCTAATATTTTACGCCATTTTTCAAATCTTAAAATTTTGTACATGTCAAATATGAAGATCATAGAAAAAAAAAATTAAAAACCTTATATAAACGGCCAAATTTGGAACTTCGCTCTCAGTGTATGAAAACTGGAAAACAAACGGAACATCTTATATGAACGATCAAAATTGGAGTTAACTCATCTAGCTACGAGATTGCAGGGGCGTGGTGCATCATGAGTTCTTGCCACAGGCTAGTACGGTCAATAAGGAATATTACCTGCAAGTTATGCGCAATTTGCGTGAACCAAGCCGCCGAAAACGCCCGGATTTGTGGAAGAACAAAAACTGGCTTTTGCACCATGATAACGCCCCTGCACACACATCGTTGCTTGTGCGCGAATATTTGGCCAAAAACAACACACTAATGGTGCCGCAGTCACCGTATTCCTCAGACCTGGTCCCCTGTTACTCTTTTCTGTTCCCAAAACTGAAGAGGCCCATGAAAGGACGTCGCTACGCCTCAATTGAGGAGATAAAGACGGCAACGACGGAGGAGCTGAACAAGCTCACAAAAAATGACTTTTCTAAGTGCTTCGAGGAATGGAAAAAACGTTAACACAGTTGTATTATATCCGAGGTAGATTACTTTGAAGGGGTCAAAATAGATATTCATGAATAAATAAATACTTTTTTTAATTTAAATTAATGTTTAATTAATAAATTTACTTAAATTCGCGATACTTTTTGAACTGACTATGTATACTAATATATATAAAGCTGGAGAGTTTGTTTGTTTGGTTCAACGCGCTAATCTCGGGAACTACCGGTCCGATTTGAAAAATTATTTCAATGTTAGATAGCTCATTTGTCGAGAAAGGCTATAGGATATATCATCACGCTAAGACCAATAGGAGCGATGCACCAATGATTGGTTGTTTTTCCTTCTGAGAGCTTTCGCTGCGTGTTAGTTAGCCAAAAGTAAATATTCCACGCGGACGAAACCGCGAGCAGAAACTAGTTTTGAAGTATAACGATACAATTCTTTCATCTGTAATCACATGTACCTAAGTACTGTACAAGACGGAACAACAAATTCGTTAGTGGTGCGAAATATTTTATCGACATAATCCCGGGATTTGGAGAGCGACGCCGTTCACTATCCCGGGATTAGGCATGGGCCGATACCGAGATCGAGTTATCGTCGAAAACAAATTAGTGCGAATGACAGACCATGTTTGTTTTCTATTATTCGTGTACTATGAGATTATTTTATACGTTGCTTGCTTTATCCTTACTAATCTCCATTACATAGTATAAAACAAAGTCCCCTACCGCGTCTGTCTGTCTGTCTGTATGTCTGTTCGCGGTAAACTCAAAAACTACCGAACGGATTTTCATACGGTTTTCACCAGTAGATAAAGTGATTCATGAGGAAGGTTTTGATATATAATTTGTCAAGGATTTTTTTTTGTAATCAGGGCGGGACAACGTCTGCCGGGTCCGATTGTAAATATATAAAAGTCGAGTGTCGTGATGTTTGTCCACGATGAACTCCGAAACGACTCAACCGATCTTCATGGAACGTTCGCATTTATATATAATTCGGTCCGACTTGAGAGATAGGATGATTAAAATTTCGATTAATGGGCTTAATATTTTTTAATTAAGAATTGGATGATTGTCAATTGTTATTGTTATCAATTGTAAGTTTCATCAGCCACCAATAAATGGCGCTTTAAACAAGTTTGTTGACACAAAACTGTAGGTTTAATCTGCAGCATTTTTGTGTGACGAAAAGTGGTCGGGGTAAACACTGTGTCAGGTAAAGTGTTGAAAACAAAGATTCTCGCCAGATCACCAAAGCTGAACAACGTCAGTATTCATATGGGTGACCGCCTGGGAACACTACGTCACGTGTGTTCTTTTTAAGTTAAAATATTTTCCTGTAATACATAAGCTTCACTTCTATCGTGTGTCTAAACGATGCACTTTGTTTTTATTATGTTGTTTTCGTTATAATTAACAGTTGAATTATATCAAAACTAGCGGGCCCGGGGGACGTTATCTCGGCCTAATACTAAAAAAAACGTTGTCAAATTATACAGGCTTAGAACCTTCCCCGTGAAACACTCGATGTAATAATGAACCACATAAAAATCCGTTCAGTAGTTTTTGAGGTTATCACGAACAGACACACATACGTGGCAGAGGACTTCGGTTATCTTTTTTTTTATATATAAATTTCTTCTGTACGTGTGTATATCACTGAACTCCTCCTAAACGTCTGGACGGATTTAGATGGAATTTTGTGTGCGTGTTCCAGTGGATCCAAGAATGGTTTAGATTCACAATTGGACGCGGTAGGTGGCGCCGCGGTTGACTTTTAGGATTTGTTTTTTATTATCAAGGCAGAACAACGTCCGCCGGGCCCGCTAGTGTGGTATATGTTTCTATATGTAGTGATATAGGTATATGTGTATTTTTTTAAAATGTTACATAAGTTACTATGGCTGTCTGTTAACTCTAGAGTTATGACGCGATTTGCCCATACATTTCAAGGACTTGTGACTACTTCAAGATATAAACAGACCAATACCCCCGCGGGGACTCGAATGAGCGATACTCTTGCGAATGATGTACGTGGAATCACTAAAGCGACGTTTCGCCCCCTTCTATATAGTGAAATGGTTCAACCCTGCGATAGTAAAATGAGGAGACACGACACCAAGGGTTGTCACTCGTTATTTTTGAAGTGAGACTTCTTACGGCGCGGTAGAGGTGAATTTTCGTCACGTGTTATACGTTAAATGTATATGTGTGTATGTGTAAGTGTCTGTCTGCGTCTAGTAGTATACTGTAATGAGTAAATGTATAGTTAAGTATTTATACTACGGGATTTCGTATCGTTATCATTACATAGTATAAAACAAATTGCCCTACCGCGTCTGTCTGTCTGTATGTTCGCGATATACTCAAAAACTATTGCACCCATTTTCATGCGGCTTTCACCAGTAGATAGGGTGATTCACGAGGAACGTTTAGCTATATAATTTATCTAGGATTTTTTTTTGTTATCAGAACTGGACAGCGTTCAGTTCAGTACAGTAGTATATAATTTATGAGCATTCTCATATTTATATATATAATTCTTCTGTGTGTATGTGACTGAACTCCTCCTAAACGGCTGGACCGATTTTGATGACATTTTTGTGTGTGTTGAGGCATAGTCGCTAGTCTGAAGGTCAATACGGTCGGTCATACTTACTAGCATGTCGCGACGCGCAATTATAAATTTATCTCCTGCAAAAGAAATATCGCTCAACGCGGCTAAAGAAGTTTACAGTTCAAAAAATGTTAGTACGTATACATAAAATTGAAGTGTCTGGTTTTTCCGTTTTTTATAAGCACACTAGCGGACCGGGCGGACGTTGTCCTGCCTTGAAAACAAAAAAAATCCTAAAAGTCGATCGCAGCGCCACCTGCCGGGTCCAATTGTGAATCTAAACCATTCTCGAATCTCCACGAACACACACAAAAAATTTCATCAAAATCGGTCCAGTCGTTTAGGAGGAGTTCAGTCACATACACACGCACACAAGAAATATATATATAAGCACATAGAGGGGTATCAATTCTAAGAGTATTGTCTACTATTCCACTCCTGCACAGAGACTAAACAATTATGACAAAACTTGACAGAGATAACTTAAACCCTTTGAATATATAAAAGGCACAACGGTTCGTCATTTGTGACAGCCCTGAAAACTGTTATATTTTTAGTAATAACTGTAAAAAAAATACGTCCCACGTGAGGACCCACGAATAGAGGAGTGCGCTTTTAAAAATGTATAGAGTCTCCAGTGACGCGCGACGGACGCTGCGTTCTGCCTACGACTGAACTGCATGTGAACTTAAATTATAAACTGTATATACTCATAGCTATTGTCCATACGGCTTGGTATAAACGTTATTAGATCTTTAGAACGTTGAATCGTTCCGTTTTCAATTGTGTTAACCTTCAACGCCTCCAGCGGACATGCGAAGGAACTCCTTTTCTATACTCTTCTAGTATGTTCTCGTAATTTCATACAAATTACGATATAGAACATAATAAAGGGAGAAAAAAATCGAGACAGTCGTAAAGACTGCAGACGGAAGGGAAAACTCAAAACAATAGAACAACTCTGTTCTTTTTGACGCGATAATCTATACTTAATAATAATAATAATTAATAATATAATATAACTAGCGGTCCCGGCAGACGTTGTCCTGCCCTGATTATGAAAAAATCCTTGAAAAATTATATACTAAAACGTTCCTCATCAATCACTCTATCCACCGGCGAAAACCGCATGACAATCCGTTCGGTAGTTTTTGAGTTTATCGCGAACAGACAGACAGACAGACGCGGTAGGGGACTTTGTTTTATACTATGTAATGATACCTTTTTATACAGTTTACTAATTAATCAAGTATATAATGGGCTATACAAGCACAATACAAAAATCAATATAACATGTACACAGGCCGCTATACTACGCGTCGCTAGTCTCTGACACAAGCGCAATACGTCACGAGCATATCGACGTCATCGGTGACGCGTACCCACAAGTTTTCCACTTACCAAAGATTTCTCTGGGTGTACTGAAAAAAATTACAGTAATAACAAAGCGAACGCAGTCACGAGTATAAGTTAGTATACAATTTGATACGTGACAAACACCAATCGTCTTAAAAGGCGACACACACTTTAATAAAAAACGTCGTCGATAAAATTGTGTTTTACGTCAAAAGGCGTTTAATATTATAATGTATTGGGAAATATAAATATGTATTAAGAATTGTAGGTCCATTAAAAATATTAGAATTATATAGGAACTAGCTGATACTCGCGACTTCGTCCGCGTCCTTTATTATTTCGATTGTATTGTTATATCTCAAAAGGATTGGGCAACGTTATCGAGGAAATTTCCCAGGCGGTTTGACTTTTCTAACACTTCCAACAATTATCATTGCATCTCAATCAATTTACAAAAAGTCTTGACAAATTGTATACCTTAATCTTCCTTGTGAATTATTCTATCTGTTAATAAAAACAGTATGAAAATCCGCTTAGTAGTTTTTGAGTTTATCGCGAACAGACAGACAAAGAGACGCGGCGAAAGACTTCGTTTTTTTTTATATCGTAGGAGGCAAACGAACAGGTGGGTCACCTATTGTTAAGTGATCACCACCGTCCATAGACACTCGCAACACCAGGGGAGTTGCAAGTGTGTTGCCAGCCTGTGTTTGAGGGAGGGGGAAGAGGAGATGGGCCTCCGGCGCTCTCACTGACCGAACGAAACGCAACAATGCAAGCACTGTTACTTCACGTCGGAGTTTCTGTGTGTCGGATGGTAGTACCCCGGGTGAGCCGATTCATTCATGCTGAAACCAGTAATAGCTTCAGCGTGGCTCTACCATATATAAAAGTTTTAAAATATGTAGTGATATTTGTGATATGAAATGAAATAAAATGACGTAAGAAACAACAAATTTGTGAAATATTTTTGAAGATCTCTTTATTGTTTTTTGTCTCATTCGCTCATTCGTTTTGTTTACGTGAAAATTTATTAACCCAAATTCTTCAAACATTTCCTTTGACACTGACCGAGTTCTGACAAAATTACAAACAATATGGAAAAAGAATTGTCCAAATGAGTGTAGCCGTTTTAAAGTAACGCGCTTAAATACATACATTCGGCAATTGATTTTTAAAGTGACAGTTCTAATGGCATGGTAGGGAATTTTTCTTTGTTAAGTATGTTTATCGGTCTGTGTCTAGTAAATAGTATACAGTTTATGAGCGTTCTCATCTTTATATATATAACTTTTCTGTCCATGTGTATGTGACTTAACTCCTCCTAAACGGCTGGACAGATTTTGATGATTTTTTTGTGTGTGTTCAGTTGGATTCATGAATAGATTGGATACACAATTGGACTCGGTAGGTGGCACTGTGGTTGACTTTTAGGATTTTTTTATTACCAACGCAAGACGTTTGTCGGAACCGCTAGTATACACGTATATTACGTATCAGTCAAAGAAATTTCACTTCATCAGCGTGTTTGCACTGATACATGCACTGTTTTTTAATTTAGACTTATGAGATTCCACAACACAGCCGTCGGTATATATTCCTACATACATACACACACAGCCTGATTCATGTTATATAGACCCGTCACAGACGAAATCGCCCGGGGCGTTTCGAGCTCAGCGCATTGAATTCAACCAGACATTGGCCGTGTCGTCTGTTGACGGATTTATTATGCCCTATAGGCTTCACCCGTGACTCCTCTCATGCCTACGTCATTCATACCGTGTTATTTTTCGTATTCGTTTTGCCATTTCGACGGAAAATGGCAAAACGGTAATCGGATAGCCGCACAAATTGGGTACCTTGTTCAGGTTTGAGAAGTAATATTTCTTATGGAAGAATGGCTTTGAAATTCTTATCCGCTGTCTTTTTGTTTGACAAAAAGGGGTAAGCACTATGTCAAGTAGAGTGTGTAAATCACCGGTTCTCGTCCAATTTTTTTTTATATCATATGAAGCAATCGAACATGTGTGTCGCCTGATGTTAAGTGATCACCACCGTCCGTAGACACTTGTAACACCAGGGGAGTTGCAAATGCGTTGCCAGCCTGTATTTGGGGGAGGGGAGGGAACGGGAAAGGGGGAGGGGGAGAGGGACAGCAGGTGGGCCTCCGGCGCTCTCACTGACCGAATGAAACGGAACAATGCAAGCACTGTTACTTCACGTCAGTTTTCATTGGGTCGGGTGGTAGTACCTCGGGCGAGCCGACCCATTCGTGCTGAAACCAGTAATAGCTTCAGCGTGGTTCTACCACCTACATAAAGATCCGATCACCGAAGTCAAGCAACGTCGGGTGCGGTCAGTATTTGGATGGGTGATTGGGAACGCCGCGTCACGTTGGCTCTTGGTTGTATTCTTTTTATATATTTTATGTTAGGTAACCAATCTTCTAGTAGATTATTACTGTCATTGTCGAGTGGATAATGATATTACAAGACCGTTTCAATCTTCTAACAAGATGGTGGCTGTCTTGTTAGAACTTTCCAGGGAGTTTTCGTGGCAAGTCAAATTCCATGTTCCTTGATATTATTTGCCATCTACTTCACTTGTATACAATAACCAAAATACATCGCGTAAAACAAAATAAATATTACAAAATATAGAGTCAAATAACACAAGAATATGGCTAAAAACTTAAACATTTTCAATCGAATAAAGCTAGGAAATCAAAGGCATGTGATAGGAAGTTCGATCTGGAAACACAGTGTTGAAAATTAACTGTTCGCAGACCGGTTAGTGAGCTAGTGACGACCCAATTCGACTCGGCAATCGGTGAGTAAATGCGTTTCAACTCCATTATCCGGTCATACATTCGCTCTTCAATAGTTACGTTTTTTTTTATATATTACTAGCCGACCCGTGCCCTCTTCGTTGGGCGGTAATAGGCATTATCAAGCTACAACTTTTCTCTAGAACTCAATCATATATATCTCATAATTAAGGCAGCGTTCGTAAGAAACGTTTTCATTCGACCATTTTTCTCCGACTCCCCAGATGTTACCCCCTATAACCTCACAAACTTTACCTCTTTATAATATTAGTATGGATTATAGATAATATAATTAGTTAATACCTTTTGCCCGCGACTTCGCACGCGTGGAATAGTTATTTTGGGCTAAGACGCAGCGGAAGCTCTCAAAAGGAAAAAATACCCCGATTTTAAAACATTTTTCATTGTTGCTCCGCTCCTATTGGTCTTCGCGTGATGATATATAGCCTATGACACTCATAAATAACGTGGCTTTATATTGGTAAAATAATTTTCAAAATCGGTTTAGTAGTTCCCGAGATTACTCCCTACAACGTCACAAACTTTACCTCTTTATAATATTAGTATAGATAATATAATTAGTTAATAGCTTCTGCCCGCGACTTCGCACGCGTGGAATAGTTATTTTGGGCTAAGACGCAGCGGAAGCTCTCAAAAGGAAAAAATACACCGATTTTAAAACATTTTTCATTGTTGCTCCGCTTCTATTCATCTTAGCGTGATGATATGTAGCCTATGACAGTCATAAATAACGTGGCTTTATATTAGTAAAAGAATTTTCAAAATAGGTTTAGTAGTTCCTGAGATTACCCCCTACAACGTCACAAACTCACAAACTTTACCTCTTTATAATATTAGTATATAGATTATAGCCCCTGCCCGCGACTTCGTCCGCGTAGTAATAGTTACTACTCTGGGCTAACGCTGACACACAGCAGAAGCTCTCAAAAAGAAAGAACATCTCGATTTTGAAATATTTTTCATCTGTGCTCCGCTCCTATTGGCCTTAGCGTGATGATATATAGCCTATAACCATTCTCGATGAATGAGCTATATAACACTGAAGAATTATTCAAATCGGACCAGTAGTTCCTGAGATTACCCCTTACAACGCCACAACGTCACAAACTCACAAACTTTACCTCTTTATAATATTAGTATAGATAGACGGCAAATGAACAGGTGGGTCGCCTGATGTTAAGTGATCACCACCGCCCATAGACACTTGCAACACCAGGGGAGTCGCAAGTGCGTTGCCAGCCTGTGTTCGGGGAAGAGAGGGGGTGCAAGCACTGTCACTTCACGTCGGTTTTCTGTGAGAGGGTGGTAGTAGTACCCCGGGCGAGCCGACCCATTCATGCTGAAACCGGTAGTAGCTTCAGCGTGGCTCTACCACCTACCGACTTACATTCACAAATTATATAATCAGTAGCGCACTATGGGTATTTTTTTCGTTAATACATCCGTGCGCAGACAGGACGAATAGTTAATGTAAAAAAAAATGACCTCCCTCCTATAACTGTAACAATTTCATTAAATGCCCATATAACCGTTTCTGCCTGTGACACTAGCGAGCTTGAAGGTAAAGTAAAAAGTCAGCCGGTATGACTATTGAATTAGAAACTTGTTTCTCAATTGGCTGCATTCGATTATGCAACAAACTATAGACTACAGATAGTTCATTTAACGAATGTAATGACCCTAATTACACGTGTATCAATTCTTCCGCCTTTTTTCCATTCTAATCGAAAATATTGAGTACAGTAATTTCTGCATTTTATGGATTCAATTTGAATTATGACCACTTGTTTTATCACTACATATTATAAAACTGTTCTTCTGTTCGCGATAAACTCAAAAACTACCGAATGGATTTTCATGAACTTTTCAACAGTAGATAAAGTGATTCATGAGGAAGGTTTAGGTATATAATTTGTCGAGGTTTTTTTTTATTATTAGGGCCGGACAACGTCCGTCGGACCCGCTAATAGTTACATTAATTATATCAGTTGGCGCCTCTATACTATGATCTGTTTTATTATTTTGTCTATATCTCTGTTACTCTAAATGTGTCCCTGTACAATTTTGTTATCAAAGTTATATCTTTATATAGTATTATTTTTCATTTACAAAAGTGACTAAATATCCTTTTGTATGCTAAATAAGAACTACAGTAGGTGAGATTGAGGATATGCAGGGCGGTTATAAGAACTAGGTAAAAATATAAAACCCTACCTGAAATTTTAAATATATTAACACTCATTATTAGAAAATATTAATTACACATATATTTGGTTCACACATAAAATGTTGAAATGATGTAGTTTCTGTTATTGTTTTTGAATGGATATCTGTTCGTTTTAGTACAAGTA
This sequence comes from Antheraea yamamai, assembly GCA_036509395.1. NCBI lineage: Eukaryota > Metazoa > Arthropoda > Insecta > Lepidoptera > Saturniidae > Antheraea > Antheraea yamamai. The sequence continues at coordinate 9,655,864 of AP028453.1, read as the reverse complement.
CTTAGACGAGTGAGCTTCGCTCTGTTTTGCATTATTGTTATTGGATATAAGCCGAACGTATTCGGATAGTGATATATAACGCCATCTCACAGAATTTTGATGTATCATTATGTTATAATCCATTGGTAACAATGCAAGTACCACAAAATTTACGAGACGGCGCTAAATGGTATTAAAAAATTTATTACAAAAGATGTTCTTTTTTTATTAAAAATCGCGTTTTATAGGGAAAACTAGAAAAAAATATTCGTGGTGACCGAACAATATGACCGGTGAAATGTCAAATCGATGTCCGCAGATGCCAACCCCGGCATGTAAAAACGAATTTTTCAGTATTCACTTACATTTACTAGTTTAAATGAGTCGGCTGACGGTGAAGGTGAACATCGTGAGGAAACCTGAACCTAAGAAATGATCTTGTAACATCACTGTATGTGGGAAACTATAGAACTGTGTATTTCTCAGTATTTGAAACCACTGATACGTCGTGGGCTAGCGTGATGATTGTGCCCATACCTTCCTTAAAGGCCGGTGACCATGCAGTTGGTCGTTTATAGGTTGATGTGATGACCTATACAGGTAAACTAAAAAAGCGAGACTTTATCTAAATATAAAATTGGGTCCCAATCGTTTTAGTCCTTTTAGAGATACACGAAGATAAGATTAAATGTAATAATTGATCGTTTAATGTTAAGAACATAAATAATACATACTAATATTATAAATAAGCTCTTCTCCCTGCGCTGTGGTTGCTTTAGCGCGCCTGTTCCATGTGTGTCGGACCGGAGAATATTCACCTAATAATTGTATAGAGTGCGCGAGGGCGTCACGTTTGTGACCCATTCGCGTTTATGACGGTGCGTTTGAACAATATTCTATTGTACTTTAATTTTTTTCATGAAATACTTGTCCACTTGTGGTGTAATGATGTTTATTACGTGGATGTCACATTAATATTATTTCTTAGTTATATTAGGGGATAATCCATCAATCAGATCGCTTGATTAACTATCTCTTTCAAATGGTTTTTTTTAGCAAGCATCTTTGTTTTCCAGTAACTGTACTTGAAAACCAACCAATGCTTAATCTAAGCGTAGCGTATCGACCATAAAGATCTTTAAAAGTCATTATTTACCCTGAAGTGTGAATGTGATTTAATAGTAGTTTTAAGAAGTACAATAAAGAATATACTTTTCCTTGTCCAATTTTTAACAATCTGTTGTCTCTCTTTTCAGACTTTTTTCCTCTATTTTTGATAAAAATGCAGATTCTAGTTAGGTTAACTTTTAAATTTACATTTGCGGGAAATAATCGTATTTAAGTTGTTAACAACATCGGATCTCAGTAAATTTGTGAATATGTATAGAAGTATAAGTATATAATAGATTTGCAGAAATAATTAAAGGGTTACTTAACAGTACTACACACTTCATAGTGATTTTTTTTTTATCAACCTAAGATTTATTATCTCTGTTCACCTACAGATAACCGGTGACTTATGATCAGGTATTTATCTCTTTGAAAATCTTTAAAATGTCTCTTTGAAGTGTCCTAAAACACCTAACGTTCTAGTTATCATTGGATGGTTTGCTAACACTATATCTAAGTCCTCCATTCAAACAGCTGTATATCAATTTAACTAGTTCTGATTTTGTTTTAGATTACTTTGAATATTCATTTTAGAAAAACTCAGTTTCTCTCAATAAAATTGACTTCTGTATTATATTTTCCTTTTATAAACGATCTCAAAGTAATATAGAAAGAAAACAGATGAAATGAAACCCTTTGTAAAAACCTCGCAGACCTTTTATTTCACTAAAAAATTGAGTGGTATTTGTATTTCGCAACAAGAAAAACAATAACGGCTTCTACTTGCAGAACAATATTGGATTCACTGTTTTAATTTATAAATAAAATATAAAATAGGGTGTATCCTAAAGACACACGATAGAATAGAAACTTTTGTATTACAGACAAATATTTTAATTGAAAAAGTACCACAAAAAGCCAACGTCACGCGGTGTTCCCAAGCGGTGACCCATCCAACCACGGACCGCGCCTGACGTTGCTTAACTTCGATTCTCGGACGAGAACCGGTGTTTTCAACACTACTCGACGCAGTGTTTACTCCCCTGCACTTTTTGTCACACAAAAATGTTGCAGAAGAAGTTCACTTCAAAGACGTCTCGACGTTTAAAAATATATAATTAAAATGTCGATTCCTATGTATTGTAGCACAAACAATTATATAATACTAGTTTTTGGTCGCGATTTCGCACGCTCTTAATTTTGAAGTTTTCTTTAGATTTAAGAGTTTTTAAAATCGGTTAAGTTTTTTTAGAGTTTGTTTACAACAAACAAAACATCATATCCTTTTTTATTGGTAGTATTGGGTGGTAGGGTGTGCGGGGTGGTAGGGTGTTAGCGGGGTGGTAGGGTGTCTGTACCCGACTGGATCGCGACCACCGTACACCAGGTGGAACACCCGCCATAGTGACACGTTTGGGCGTGTCGCGTTCCGGGATCAGCCGGTGTATATCCAGCAACCGGGGGGGGGGGCTGTCCCTGACTGGGTCGCTTTCAGGCCGGCATGACAGCGGTGACCGGCGATAGATAGTATGTCTTTCGGTGGTCGCCATTGTTTTTGGATTGTACTGTGCTTACCATCAGGCACAGTACAGTCACTTTGCCGAGCTACAATAAAAAAAAAAAAAAAAAAAAAAAAAAATATATAATAGCAGTGTAGAAAATGTCGTGAATCCGATGTTCGTAATAGAGTCTCAAACATATATCGCGTGTCAAAACGATCGTCCGCAATGGGATTGCACATTTTAAAATAACTCACTAAACTCGGGGCGATATTTTAATTTGGAATCTAATAGGAATCCCTCGGAATTGATTTTCAGAAATCGAGTACCTATAATTTATTTAAAACTGAGGCATATATATATATACTGTTTATTTACCGATTCGATTTCAAATATTACCGGTTATTAGAAATTAACCGGTGTTATGTTGTTCTGTTGAAATGACATATCTGAGTTGATTGTGGATTGTGTTATTATTATTTATTGTAATTAAATTTAATGCTTCTTTAGGCGTGTTGAACGGTATTTTTGGTATTGAGATAAATTTATAATTTCGCGTCATGACATGCTAGTAAGCGTGACCGACCTTGCGCGGCTTGCGTCACACTAGCGACGCGTAGTATAGCGGCCTGTGTACATATAATATTGATATTTTGCAGGTCACCGTACGTTTAATTCATTAATAGACTTTTTATAAAAATGTATGTAATTATTGCTACGAGTGCTAATAGATATGAAAATCACACTAATGTTAATAATTTCAATATACAAATTATGAAATTTAAATTTAAATTTCATGTGAAATAATTTAAATTTACATTTCATTGTTTTGAGTTTTCACTTCTGTCGGCAGTCCTTATGACTGCCTCGACTTTTTTTTTGTTCTAACTGACTATGCTATTGGCCTGACAGTCCTTTACAGGTTCACTGGACTGCAAATTTATACCAAATTAGTAGTGTAATATATACTCGTAGATGGGTTGGAGCTAGGCCTGCACCGACCCCCGCCCCGTGTGACCGGAAATGCCGTGACGTCACCGTCGCAGCCGTTTCCGCCGGCCATTATTCGGGAAATTGCGCATCGTTCCACTCTGTTGTTTTAATGTTTTTTTTTCCTTTTTTTTATTATTGTTAACTTCTCTCTTCATCAAATTGAATGAAATTATCAAATGAGCTTTTTTTAAGTAAAACTTCTTATGGGGGACGGCTTTGAAATTGTGATCCGCAACATTTTTGTGTGACGATGCATCGGTGGGGTTAAACACTGTGCCGGGTAGAGTGGAAGCAGGCAGCGCTTGCCTTCGGGTATTGGTCAAACAGTCAAACATACGCTCTTGTGGGTGGTTGCATTTTTTATACTAGTTCGGCAAAATTAACACAGTACCTGATGGAAAGTACGGTACAGTCCATGAATAACGGTGACTGTCAGTGCTAAATAGTAACGGCCATCGTCGCTATCATGCCGACCTGCAAAAGTGCCTCTTCACGCCTCATTCGAAGGACCCGATATCGTAAGAGGAAGGGAACACACTGGTTGAGAGGTGATTCCACATCCTCACAGTACGGCAGAGAGAAGAGTTTTCGAACTTCTACGCGTTCAAAATACATGCATTTTTTGAAAGAAAAATTGTTTACGCACTCTTGTCTTGGGAAGTAAGCTGGTGAAGGCGTCACGAGAGCATTACGAAAACGTGTGATCGGGCGAGACGAACGGAAGTTGAGAGGGAGATATAAGTTAGTGAAGATAGAAAGAGAGAGAGTTACGTTTCGTAATATCAATGAAAAGTCATAATAAATTTAAATATTTCTAGAAAATTAATATATGTGCATACATGTATATACATTCATATAGATGGAACTAAAGAAGTTTTAGTTCGGCCGTGTGTTAAAAAAGTTAAATACGTATTAAATACTTGGTTTAAAAAAGTTTCCTAATAAATGCACCGCGCTCGCCCGAGGCAAGTTCGCGTCACCTTTTTTCACAAGTCTAACCTAACGTAACCAAAGCGAGACAAAAAAGCAAGATGGCGAACATTCAGCGACCGCGGTGCATTTAATATGATACCTTTTTAAAGCCAGGGTTCAATACGTATTTAAGTTTTTTGTAATAACACCGTAAAGGTTTTAACCTGTGTCCAAAATCCAAAATCAACCTATCAATCAAAATATAAGATGGTAAACACGATAAATCTAGAGGGGAACTGACTTCCAAGCGCAGCAGTTTGTGGTGTAAGCGGTGTCGAATATTATTATAACACTTGAGACACCCAAACGGCGGGGTGGTAGGGTGTCTGTACCCGACTGGATCGCGACCACCGTACACTAGGTGGAACACCCGCCATAGTGGCACGTTTGGGCGTGTCGTTCCGGGATCAGCCGGTGTATATCCAGCAACCGGGGGGGGGCTGTCCCTGACTGGGTCGCTTTCAGGCCGGCATGACAGTGGCGACCGGCGATGAATAGTATGTCTTTCGGTGGTCGCCATTGTTTTTAGATTGTACTGTGCTTACCATCAGGCACAGTACAGTCACTTTGCCGAGCTACAATAAAAAAAAAAAAAAAAACCAATCTCACCTGCACGTGGCGCATTCTGATGAATAACGAACGAGGCAATGGCGAAAGCGGGGTGGTAGGGTTTTACAGCCTGACTGGGTCGCAACCACACATGTATATAGCGAAAAAGCCCGGCTCATGGTGATTCGCTCTCCGGGTCGCGTTTCGGGATCAACCTATGCATATCCAGCTTTTCGCAGGCCGGCATGACAGCGGCGACCGGCGATGGATACTGTGTCACTCGGTGGTCGCCACTGTTTTTGGATTGTACTGTTCTTACCATCAGGCATAGTGAAGTCATTATGCCGTGCCACAAAAAAAAAGTGAGAATGGTCCCTAACTAGGTGAGCTTAGACAACAGCACTACCATTACGCTATAGTTCCAACACGACGTTTTCCTTTGCCGAAAGTTAATGCTCACTGCAGGATCAGATCCTACGGCAGTCGACACAGTATCGGAACACGACTACCACTTAACCAACATTTTTTTGTCGTAATGCAACTTTTTTTTTATGTCACAAGCAGGCAAACGAACACTTAAGTCACCTGATGTTAAGTGTACACCACCGTCCATAGACAGTAACAACACCAGAGGAGTCGAAAGCGCATTGCCGGCCTGTGTTTGGGGGAAAGGGAGGGAGAGGGGAGAGGACAGGAGAGGTGGGCCTCTGGCGCTCTCAATGACCTAACGAAAAACAACAATACAAGCACTGTTACTTCACGTCGATCCTCTATGAGAAGATGGTACTACCCCGGACGAGCCGACCCATTCATGCTGAAACCAGAAACAGCTTCAGCGTGGCTCTACCGCCTACAAAAATAATATTTTTGTAAATGTTTGTTAATTGATTTTGTGTTTTTTCAACAGGTAAGTTGCTGCTACTCGGTAAAAAAAATAATTGACAAGTAAGTACAGAGATACGGCACATGGTGGTAGGGCTTTTTCTAAGTCCGCCTGGCCTGGCCTGGCCCGCCTGTTAAATGATTTTTAACATGATTAATAAAACTAGTGGGCGCCCAGTGGTCGACATTCGACCATAGTTCATTGAATTTTTAAAGTTTGAACTTTATTAGGGTTCTTTTACCAAAGGGTATTATAACCTCTATAATCAAAGGCTTTCATCATGCCTACTCAGTTATTTGCCACTGTTTTTCAATTATATAAACATAAAAAAAATCGATGTCTAAATGAAAATTGAAATTAATTATAAATTTGAAACAAAAAACAGGCGGTTACATAAGGTGGTAAGGCTCTTAAATACTAAGTAAACATAACTTTACGAAAATAAAGAAATTTATCGACCCCCTCATGACACAATTTTCAATTAATTTTACACGACACCATGGGTGCGTGGTATTTCTGGGTGATATTGAATTAAATATAGTCTGTACATTATGAGGAATAGTAATATGCCCAGTATCATCATTTGGAAAAGTAATGGATACATAATAGAATCAAATTATGAATCCAAAACAAAGATGTTTATAATACTACCAATAACTTTTGAAAATGAATTCATTTTTGTTCATAATTCATCATCAACTGTACTAAATATAATTGCTACATCAAGTTGAACTGCATCATTGTAACCGCAGAGATGTAAGTCATGGATTACTTTCATGACCAAACAAATTTTCTTATTTTGATTTTACAAAGTATTTTTTCGCTCATTTTTTATTGAATCATCATTTGAGTACATCACAAAGAAATACTAAACATTAAAATATTGACATTGACTTTGGAAATATTGTTTTACTCTTATGGCAACATGAAGCAAAGTGACATGAAGTGAAAGCAGTCTGCGATGGCCACAACCCTCGTGGTCAGGCGCATAAGGAGGTTGGGCCTCAGGGTGGCCCTCGAAAAGACCGAGGCCCTACTCTTTCATGGGCCTCGGCGAGGGCCACCACCAGGGGCCCACATAGTGGTGGAGGGCGCCCGGATCAGGGTGGGGACCCAGATGAAATATCTGGGCCTCACCCTGGACGGGCGCTGGCGGTTCGAGCCCCACTTTGCGGGGCTCGGGCCGCGAATTGCTGGGGCGGCGGCGGCACTCGGCCGGTTGCTCCCCAACATAGGGGGGCCGGGCGCCGGGTGCCGCCGACTCTACATGGGAGTCGTGCGGGCGATGGCCGCCTACGGGGCACCGGTGGCACTGTGGGCGATCCGGGCGTACCGCACGGTGTCCTCGGCGGCGGCCTTTACGCTCGCCGGCTCCCTGCTCTGGGAGCTGGAGGCAGGAGTTCTCGCCGCCGTGTACGAGTTCACGGCGGCGAGGAAACGAAGGGGGGAGCCTCCGGCTCCCAGGGAGGTAGAAGCGGAGAGACGGCGTCTGCGGGAGGACGCCGTGGAAAGGTGGCAGCAGGACCTGGCGGACGAGCGGTTCGGACGATTTACCGTGGACGCCGTCCGCCCGGTCCTGCGGGTGTGGATTGGGAGGAAGTGGGGCTCCCTGACGTTCCGACTGGTGCAGGTACTCACCGGACACGGTTGTTTCGGGTGGTACCTGCACCGGATCGCACGCAGGGAGCCGACCGCCGCCTGCCACGAGTGCGGCGCTGTCGAAGATACCGCGCAGCACACTCTGTCTGAGTGTGCTGCGTGGGGGGAGCAGCGCCGCATTCTGGCGGCGGCGGTGGGAACGGACTTATCGCTGCCGAGCGTGGTTTCGGCCATGCTCGGCAGCGAACAGGCTTGGCGAGCGATGGCCTCCTTCTGCGAGGAGGTTATCTCGCAGAAGGAGGAGGCGGAGAGGGCTCGCGAGGCAGATCCTCAAAGTGGCCGTCTCCGCCAAAGGAGGACAGGCGGGAGGAGGCGGCGCTTCGCCCAACTCCTCCCGCCACCGTAGCCGGACCTGAGGGGATGGGCCGGGGGGCCCATCTCCTCATTGCACAGGTCCGGCGGACGAGGGGGGGCAGCCGGTGTGTACCCGGTCTGTCCCTCTATAGGTAGGAGCCCGGCGGTCACCTTCCGCCGGGCGGACCGTGGGAGCGGCTCTACAAGGTGATTAGCTGGAACGATCCCTTGCCGCCCCCACACAACGGTCTGTCGGTACACCGTGGGGTTTTAGTCCTTGCAAGTCGGACATAACCCACTCTCTCCCCCGGGAGGGTGGGTATCCATAAGGGATTTCCCCACGTTAAAAAAAAAAAAAAAAAGAAAAAAAGTCTGTCATATAAAAATTTTGACATTCAATATAACCAAAAAGAATAATAATTATTTCAGTAGTTCCATAAATTTACTAAAGATAAATTATTTATCAATTAATATTATGTATATTATGAATTTACATATTATATTATTCTAAAATTAACCTACAATTTGACCAGTTGATTTCAAAGGGCATATTGTAAGGCATGCAACGTCAGTCATGTTAAAAATATTTAAAAGGTAATTGGAACGTAAGAAGGTTGAAGTATGTTCGAAACGTCTTTTTCATTTACATATATGTTGTGTAAAATAAGCAGTAGTGTGAGTAATGTATATTTTAATTAATTTAATATGATTGTAATGTATTTTATATAAAAAAATAGCTTTGTGCACTTCTCTGCCATATAAACTTTAACTATGCCAAATTTCAAGTTCATCCGTTCGCGCAATTCGCTTAAAAAGGGGTGCAAAGTTTTGGCTTCACGTGTTAATATATAAGATATGTTATAATATCATTGTTGAATGTAGAATAAAAAAGGGTAATTGGAACGTAAGAGTAAAAAAAATACATACAGTCGAGTATAGCAACCTCCTTCGCAACCTTTTTTGAAGTTTGGCAGTATGGATTAATTCCTTCGCCTGTCCTATTGGACGAATATTATTACTACTTTTTTGAAGTTCAATGTCATTTTTATTTACATGTGTGTATATGTTGTGTAAAATTGGAGCAGTAGTGTGAGTAATGCATATTTTAATTAATTTAATGTACTTATAATGCATTTTATATTAAATAAATAGCTTTTTGCACTTCTCCTCCATATAAACTTTAACTATGCCCAATTTCACGGTCATCCGTTCGCGCATTTCTTTCAAAAGGGGATACAAAGATTTGGCTTCACGTATTAATATATAGATATATACTAGCCGATCCGTGCCCACTTCGTTGGGCGGTAATAGGCATTATCAAGCTACAACTTTTCTCTAGAACTCAATCATATATATATATAATTAAGGCAGCGTTCGTAAGAAACGTTTTCGTTCGACCATTTTTCTCCGACTGCCCAGATATTACCCCCTACAACCTCACAAACTTTACCTCTTTATAATATTAGTATAGATTATAGATAATATAATTAGTTAATAGCTTCTGCCCGCGACTTCGCACGCGTGGAATAGTTATTTTGGGCTAAGACGCAGCGGAAGCTCTCAAAAGGAAAAAATACTCCGATTTTAAAACATTTTTCGTTGTTGCTCCGCTCCTATTGGTATTAACGTGATGATATGTAGCCTATGACACTCATAAATAACGTGGCCTTTGTATTGGTAAAAGAATTTTCAAAACCGGTTTAGTAGTTCCTGAGATTACCCCCTACAACGTCACAAACTCATAAACTTTACCTCTTTATAATATTAGTATATAGATTATAGCCCCTGCCCGCGACTTCGTCCGCGTAGTAATAGTTACTACTCTGGGCTAACGCTGACACACAGCAGAAGCTCTAAAAAAAAAAAATCTCGATTTTGAAACGTTTTTCATCTGTGTTCCGCTCCTATTGGCCTTAGCGTGATGATATATAGCCTATAACCATTCTCGATGAATGAGCTATATAACACTGAAAGAATTATTCAAATCGGACCAGTAGTTCCTGAGGTTACCCCTTACAACATCACAAACTCACAAACCCACAAACCCACAACGTCACAAACTTTACCTCTTTATAATATTAGTATAGATTTTATACATCATAGTAGGCAAACGAACAGGTGTGTCACCTGTTGTTAAGTGATCACCACCGTCCATAGACACTAGCAACACCAGGGGAGTCGCCAGATCGTTGCCATACTGTGATTGGGGAAGAGAGGGTAGGGAGGAGAGCAGGGCCTCCGGCGCTCTCACTGACCGAACCAAACGCTACAATGTAAGCACTGTTACTCCACGTCGGTGTTTCTATGAGAGGGTGGTAGTACTCCGGACGTGCCGACCCATTCATGCTGAAACCAGTAACAGCTTTAGCGTGGCTCTACCGCCTATAGTTCACAATAAAACCTCATAAAGAAAATCATAAAGCATATCCTCGAAAGTAACTTAGTCTTTGTTTCATTGAAATCGGTCCACTCTGTCAAAAGTTATTGTAATTTGAATGACGGCTCGAGGTAACTACGAGAGAAGTGTAGTAATCTATACTAATATTATAATGCTGGAGGGTTTGTTTGGTTAAACGTGCTACTCTCAGGAACTACTGCTCCGATTTGAAATTATTTCAGTGTTAGATAGCTCATTTATCGAGGAATATATATCATCACGCTAAGATCAATAGGAGCGGAGGACCAATGAAGAATGTTTCAATATCTAGGTTAAAGTATGTATTATTTAAAAATATTTTCACCTCCTACGTAAACGAAGCCGTGAGTTAAAGTTAGCGTTAGCGCGGACGAATTCACGGGCAGAAACTAGTTATTTATATAAAGAAGATATACATCAGATGCAAGGATAACTTGTATAAGGGTTTTAATTATTTTTTTGTCTACCGAGATAGAGGGAAGAGAAAACAAACTGCAAGTAATAAACGGACGTCGAACTCGGAACCCGTTAACGTCAGGCATGGCGCGACGCGACGCGCAGACAATAAGGACTTGCGGAATCATTGCGAACATCACGTAGAATTACAAGTGGCATGGGGTTAAGGGCTCACTGGCACAACACTGCGCGTTTCCATTCGGTCGGCTCACGGCAACTACCAATTTTCATAGTACGCGAGTATGATAAAACCAAATCATTACATATTATAAAACAAAGTCGTCTGCTACACCTGTCTGTCTGTCTGTTCGTGATAAACTTATAAACTAATGAACGGATTGTCATACGGTTTTCACCAGTAGATAGAGTGATTCACGAGGAATGTTAAGTATATAATTTGTCTAGGTTTCTTTTTATTATCAGAGCGGGATAATGTCCGCCGGCCGGGCCCGCTAGCCAAATCAACATTTGTCTATTCGATTTAGGCCCTGAGAAGAGGCGCTTATGAACGTTAGAACTACCACCGGTTCGGACAAAAAACCCATCCATCGAGCAGAACCAGCAAGAAACTCGATCGGGTTTATCTTTTCATGATACACAACATAACAATAAATAAAATATAATAAGAACTGTAAGTATATTTGTTACTCATTTTACTCTAGAAAAATGATCTTTATTGAAAACCTCTTTAGCCGTGCTTAATGATTTTGTAGGTAAAATTTATTTGGTAGAGAAAAACTTACGGGTTGACATCACCGTCGACATGTTCGTGACGTATTGCGCTTACGTCAGACTAGCGACGCGTAGTATAGCTGCCTGTGTACATGTTATATTGATATTAAGCTTGTGGAGACCTTCATATGTTTGAATAGTTGATAAAATGTATACATAATTATTGTTCGGAGTGCCAATAGATGTGAAAACCACACTAATGTTAATAATTTTAATTACCAAATTATGAAATTTAAATAATTCAGACTATAATTAAATTAAAAATTCAAAAGAGAACACAGTTATTTCATTTTTTTGAGTATTCACTTCTGTCGACAGCTCTTATGACTGCCTCGACTTTTTTTTCAATAATATTATTGAAGCAAAAGTTCTTTAGGCGCGACTAGGAGGTAACTGGACGACAATGTAACGGCAGTCCGTTACGGCGATATGGCGTTACGTTTCGGTATCATCCGGTTTTTAAATATTTTAGATTTTGTCAATAAATAGTTTATAAATAAATCAACCAAAAATATTTGAAAAAAAAAAGTACTTGTTACGCCATCGCTACACACCACAATTGCTGACTAAGAGTTCCAGTCTCACGATGCGGTAGGTGTTCAAAGTATTACGCCATCGCTATACAACACAATCGATGAATAAGAAGAATGCCGAGTTCCCAGTTCTAAGTTGCGGCAGGTATTCAAGCATACGAGTCAGCAATTTCCACAACAGGTGCATAAACTTAGTGGAAACGTTCGGTGGTCCGACTCCTCCGTTCCCACATTGTCCATGTATAAATACTTGGACGAAAACAACGGAAAGACAGTGTTAACCTAATATCGGTAGCATTCATTATGCTATTAGTTTTAGTTTAGGTTTAGTGTGAGAGTAAGCCTAACATCGGCGATAACCTCTAGGCTTAGAATCATTTTGTATTTTGTGTAATAAATTAATTTCAAGTAATTTGGTTTTTTTTGGATCCTCCGGCTCTGACCTTCGTAATTTACTAATAAATATTAAATTGAATAATAATAACAATCAACATACTATAGAATTAATTATGTATATATGGGCGCACTAGATTATTGTTTTAAAAAAAATGTAATGGTTTGTTTATAAAATATCTATTGACAATATCAAAAATATTTAAAAAGTTTTACTTCAATCGCGTGTGACGGTTACACGCACTCGTTTTTTGTGACTCGTGTCGTCTCGTACAACGGAAACGGTCGTTCGAGCGTGTCGTTTATCGATCTGTGGGCTCGAGAGAAAACAAATTAACGTCTGTAGGACGCGAGGGACGGCCGATGTCATTCGTTCTTGTGTCAACTGAGTAACTTTTCAGTTCTTGTATTGCATGCTGAAATTAGAAACGTTATTAATGAGTCGAAAATGTGAGTTTTTATTATTTTATTTTTGTCAATCGATCTTCTATTACATTATTACTGCCATTGTCGAGTAGGTAATGAAATTATAAGTTTCTTGCGATCATTTCAATGAAGTAACAAGATGGTGGCCGTCTTGTTAGAACTTGGAAAGTTTTTGTGGCAAGTCAGAATACATGCTCCGCGGTATTATTTCCCATCCACTTCACTTGTGGACAGTAACCAAGCTATAGTACGTAAAACACCGCCAATATTAATATTTCCAGACGTCACCATCGTTCGCATACTGATCCACTTTATTTTGCCTTTTGACACCAAAACCAGCTTGACATGGCGCTCGAAAGTTGAACTCACTATCCGGCAAATCGGTAATGTTCTTTGAGACTTTCTTATAGAACCTAACACTATTACCTAAAAAACTGTTACCGGTCTTAGTGAACCTTCCATGAAATATCAAGTTTAATTTATGTTGGTATTTTACTAAATCCAGCTCATCTAAGTTTTTGCGGATATACAAGATTATCAAGAATGTATTGGGAGGGCAGAGTTAAGATACCGAATACCTGAAACTTAATCTTTAACGATTGGCGAGGCCCCATATTATAAACTAGCTGCGCCTGCGACTTCGACCGCGTGAAACCTTATGTAAAAAACCGCAATTAATAAAGTCACCTGAATATATTACGACTATTTACTTTTCTCTAATCAAATCAAATCAAAAATACTTTATTCAGTTTAGGCCCTAATAAGGCGCTTATGAACGTCAAAACTACCACCGGCTCGGACAAACAATCCAGTCATCGAGAAGAACCGGCAAGAAACTCGATCGGGTACTTCTTTTTTTTACAATACCGTTTTTAGTGGATTCACAGAGAGGAGTCAATTCCAGACATCACCATCGTTCACGTATTGATCCACTCTATAATAGCCTTTTGACACCAAAACCCGCTTGACATGGCGCTTAAATTTACAGTTCGGCAAACCGGTAATATGTTTTGGGACTTTATTGTATAACCTAACGCTATTACCTAAGAAACTATTACTGGTTTTGCTAAGTCTGAAAACATGGGACGACCAGTTTGTTACAGTTTCTAGTATTTAGATCATGGCGGTCCTTTACAAAATGCAGGTTTTCAAAGTTCAAAGTTTTCAAAGTTCTCGTACTTAAGTCGCTTGGTCATTGAAATTACAATAACTTTTGACACAGTGAACCGATTTTAATGAAACAAAGACTAAATGTTACTCGAGGATACGCTTTATGATTTTCTTGGTGAGGTTGTATCATGAACGCGACATTTTGGCAGTGGTACGTGTTCAAACAGACAGACAGACATTTCTAAAAATGATTGAAATATATTCTATTCCTTATTCCTAGACACCTGCGACAATCTTTTTGACAAAAATCGAATAAGTACACACTTTAATTTTACATTCTTATTATATGTATAGATTGCTCTTACAAGGTATAAGTTCATCTTGTTTGCGAATTGTAACGTACATTAGTTACTATAACAGTTGGACTCGGCAAAGACAATTACATCATATGTGTGTTTCAAATGAAATCAATTATCGCGGAAACTCATAAAGGCACGTACCGACGCTGATTACTACTCATTGTATGTGTGTTTGTTCTGGCACTTTGTTTAATATTCCGTTGGGCGCTCACCGCTACTCCCTTTACGCCGTTCAAATGACGTTACGTTTGTAGCGCTGTACAATGAACGTGTCTAGTAAGTACTGCTTGCTTACAAGCCAATTTGCGACTAACAATAATGATTGTTGTTTTACAGTTAGACAAGTCCTTTATTAGGCGTGTATATGCGACTATGTATGCGTTTTTAAATTTACTTCAAAATGGAGGAATTTATCAATTTTGTTATATCGTTTTTTGAAGTGAAAACTTGTTTAGGCGTGTTGAGTGGTATTTTTGGCAGGAGATAAATTTATAATTTCGCGTCATGACACGCCAGTAAATGTGATCGGTCGTATTACGCTCTGCTTGCGTCGGATTAGCGACGCGTAGCGTAGGGGTTTATCGTACACTAGCGGCCCGCTCCGGCTTCGCACGGGTTATAAAATATATAGCCTATGTCATTCACTGAAAAAATGATTAAAATCGATCCAGTAGTTTTGATTTATTCATTACTGCCCGTGGCCCGCCTGCGTTTGTTGCAATGTGAGCGGAAAAAATGTAATTATTTACAACATCACATTGGAAACCTCAAAAATAACAGTATTTCTCCACTATTTAATGGATGTTATTATAGATATAAACCTTCCTCTTCAATCACTCTATCTATTAAAAAAACCGCATCAAAATCCGTTGCGTAGTTTTAAAGATTTAAGCATACATAGGGATATAGGGACAGAGAAAGCGACTTTGTTTTATACTATGTAGTGATGTAACATTGATATTTACAACTCATTATACGTTTGGTTGACTATCTTCTTTATATATAAATTTCTTCTGTACGTGTGTATGTCACTGAACTCCTCCTAAACGGCTGGACCGATTTTGATGAGATTTTGTGTGCGTATTCCAGTGGATCCGAGTATAGTTTAGTTAGATTCACAATTGGACCCGGTAGGTGGCGCTGTGGTTGGTTTTTAGGATTTTCTCTAAATTATCAAAGCAGGACAACGCCAGCAGGGACCGCTAGTAGATTTTATAAAAAGTATTTATTGCTCCGAGTGGCAATAGACACGAAAACCAGCCTCGACTTATTTTTTATTGGAAAGGCCATCAATTGCGTATTGACATTCACTTCCAGTGAATTCCAATCCGTCAACGGACGTCGTTGTCATGCCGACCTGCAAGCCTTCTTGTTCGCTCGATATTCCCCGGACTGATTCGGAAACTCGACAAAACTTAAAAAGAGTCCACTGTAATGAGTTTTGTACCATGTGTATGAAGGCAGCGATCCGGTCGAGTACTGTCACCTTGTTTGCAGAATGTATGTATGTATGTATGTAAAAACGCATTACTACAGAACGGCTGCTCGTATTTTGATTATGATTTTGCAAATTCAACCTTACCTGAATGATTTGAAGTTGTTTCTACAAGGACGCAAGACTATTTGAAAAGACTGCATAATCCAAAATTATTCACTTATTCTTGTGTGCCGGCTGTGAGACGTTAAGTGTGCATCTTGGGTTTTTGTATACCAATTATTGACAGTCAATTGCTTAGTTATTTTATTTCATTCCATAGTCGTAGTGTAAAGGTAAGATTTAGTCTGATTTCTTCGGTCGTTCAAGAACTGTGACTTCAAATCAGATCCAGTTAGAGACATTTCTCTTATAGCCAGAGAGTACATTGATCCACGGACGTCGCAGACACCCTTTCAAGTTTCGACTGATACACTTGATTAAATTGTGCAAGTTCCGCATTGAACTGAAGTCTCGAGGTCCAAATGGAACTGATTAGTTTAGACCCCGAGACATGTGTTGCAAGATAAATGTGCCGTTAGCGTGTGTACACACGCGGCAATCTTATGACGGACGGTTTTCTTTCGTTCTATAAAATTTACAATATTTTTTCGAGTGAAACTTCTTGGGCTTCAAAATGCTGACCCGCAATCCATTTGTTTGGTAGGGTAAATGCTGTGCCGGGTAGAGTGTTGAAAACATCAGTTCTCGTCAAATCACTGATGTTAGCAACGTCGGGCGCGGTCAGTACTTGGATGGGTGACCGCTTGGCATCACCGCGTCTCGTTGGCTTTTTGTTGTATTTCTGTAATTAAAATCTTTTCCTGTAATGTAAAAGTTTCACTTCTATAGTGTACCTTTACAAAAAAGACTGTTTTTAATTTTCAATTTTGTTTTTTTTTCCATAAATATATACAGAATTAACAATATACTGGGTGAAAGAGGTGACAGCGATTTGATATAAATCTTTTACCTTCCCCTTGACACGTTGCTGGAGCAAAGACCAAAATCGATTACACGTGTTGCGTTCCTTCACGGAACATTATCGGTATTATGTAAATATTATTTCATTATATCATTAAAAAAAACATATCTAATTAAAATATGTATATAGGTACAATTAAAACGTTCGACAAAAACGAACAATTAAGTCACGAAGAAATCACTAGAAATATTTAAAATCACATACATAAATTTATCGCAGCGTTTTGCACGGAGCGGTATAGAAGGGCCTTTATAGCGAATGAGGCATCGATACGTGGCCGCTCCATCGAAACCGCACCGAAGCGACCGACCGCCAGTACGTACAAGTCTGAAAGCTATCTGAGAACGTATGGTTTTATATGAAATCTGCAATGTGTCGCAAAGTGGAACGACATTAGTGTATTTTCACGTGTATTACATAGAGGTCATTTAGTTAGAAATATACTGACCATCCAGCTTTTAAATTCAAAAGGACAATTAAACACATTTTTTTTTATATATGACTATTTAAACAACCTTCAAGTAAGGGGTTTTTGTCGAGATCTTGGAATGTAATGTAGTGGATTAGTAATGTAATGTAGTAGATTGTACTAGCTGTGGCCGCGACTCCGTCCGCGTGGAACCTAATACAAAAACACTGATTAATAAAATCATATGAATGTATTAAGTTCATTTACTTGTCTCCTTTACTCTCGTACTGACGTCGCGTCGTCATTAAAATTACAATAACTTTTGATAGAGTGAACCGTTTATAATGTAACCAAGACTAAATGTTACTCAAGGATTATTAACTGTTACTAAATGTTACTTAAGGATTAAGGAGGCCTTATGATTATGTCGGTAAGGTTTTATTGTGAACGCAATACTTCAGCAGTGATGCGTGTTTATACAAACAGAAAGACAGACATTTCTAAAAATGATTGAAATGTATTCTTTTACATATTCCAAGACACGTGCAACAATTTTTTTCATGAAAATCTAAAAAGTACAGACACGTTAGATTTACATTGTTATTATATGTATAAATTCGTAGTCTTGTGTTATTTGACTCAATATTTTGTAATATTGGTTGCGTAATATAGATTGATTATTGCGTACAAGTCAAGTGGATGGAAAGTAATACCACGGAGTATGGATCCTGACTCGCCATATAAACTTCCTGGAGAGTTCTAACCAGATTCCAGAAGTTCATGGCCCCCCTCGGCAGCAGCTCAAGCCTAGGTCCGTTCCCTCTGCATGGAGCCCTTGAGTGCGCTGCTCGCGCGATACAGTCACACAAATTTACATCACTGCAACAAGATTACACATATCATCTCCACACACGTGCACGCATACACGCTTACACATGCAAGTGGAAGGGTTTTATTTTTTTTCCCTTATCAAACTGAAATAGTTTAAAAAATTATCCGATACGAAATATATATAAGGGTTGTTGAGGTATGTATGCTTGGTACACATATATGTTGCAACAACTCATATATGTATGAATAGGTAGCTTAGCTTAGGTTAGCTCAGATAGGTCGCGAATTCCCTCCTCCCATGCCCCCTGCTCAGGTGGCAGAGGAGGCGCCGGTCATCCCTCCTCCGGTTACGGAGGAGGAGATGGGGAGGGCGATTGAGCGCCTCCGCGCCACCGGGCGCAAAGCACCCGGCCCCGACGGGGTCCCGGGCCGGGTGCTAGCCACAGCGTTGGACCATCTGGGAGGGTGGCTTCGGGAGCTGTTTGACCGCTGTCTTGCGGTCGGGCAGTTCCCGAAGCCCTGGAAGACGGGGCGGCTTTGCCTCATAGGAAAGGAAGGCCGCCCCCCGGACTGCGCGTCCGCGTTCCGGCCCCTAGTTTTGCTGGACGACACCGGGAAGGTGCTCGAGAGGATCGTTGCCTCCCGGGTCGTCCGGCATCTTGAGGAAGTAGGGCCGAACGTGTCGGACGCGCAGTTCGGCTTCCGGTCAGGGCGTTCCACGTTGGACGCCCTGACCCTCCTTAAACAGGTCTCCACGGAGGCGACCTCTCACGGCGAAAGAGTATTGGCGGTGTCCTTGGACATCGCCAACGCCTTCAACAGTCTGCCACATGGTGTCATACGGGAGGCGCTCCGCTTTTTCGGAGTGCCCCCGTACCTGCGGCGGCTGTTGGAGGCGTACCTGGACGGGAGAGAGGTCGCCTTCGTAGACGCCAGAGGGCAGATGGTCCGGCGCCATACGGCGTGCGGGGTTCCACATGGGTCGGTCCTGGGCCCGCTCCTGTGGAACATGGGCTACGACTGGGTGCTCCGCGGCGCGCTCCCTTCTGGAGCGCGCCTCATTTGCTACGCGGACGACACCCTAGTCGTAGCCCGGGGGGGAGAATTAAGTGAATTGATGCGCCTGACCACGAAAGCCGTCACGCTCGTGGTCGGGCGCATCAGAAGACTGGGCCTCGAGGTGGCCCTCGATAAGACCGAGGCCCTAATGTTCCATGGGCCTCGGCGAGGGCCGCCTCCAGGGGCCCACATCTATGTAGAGGGCGTCCGTGTCAGGGTGGGGGCCCAGATGAAGTATCTGGGCCTCACCCTGGACGGACGCTGGCGGTTCGAGCCCCACTTTAAGGGGCTCGGACCGCGCTTAGTCAAGGCGGCAGCGGCGCTCGGACGACTCCTCCCCAACACGGGGGGGCCGGGTGCCGCCTGCCGCCGCCTCTATATGGGGGTCATCAGGTCCATGGCCGCCTACGGGGCACCGTTATGGGTCGACGCCCTCAGCGCCACCAACATCCGCGCGCTGCGAGCCGCGCAGCGTACCGTGGCGTTGAGGGCGATACGAGGATACCGCACTGTGTCCTCAGCGGCGGCCATGGTGCTGGCCGGCTCTCTTCCCTGGGAGCTGGAGGCGGAGGTGCTTGCCGCCGTATATCTATATACGGCGGTTAAGAAACGGTCGGGGGAGCCTCCAGCTCCCAGAGAAATAGAGGAAATGAGAAGAGCAATGAGGGAGGAAGTTGTGGAAAGGTGGAGGCGGGACCTGGCGGACGAGCAGTACGGTCGATACACGATCGACGCCGTCCGCCCGGTCCTGCCGGAATGGTACCAGAGGAGATGGGGCTCCCTGACGTTCCGTCTGGTGCAGGTGCTGACCGGGCACGGGTGCTTCGGTTGGTACCTGCACCGCATAGCACGCAGGGAGCCGACCGCCGTGTGCCATCAGTGCGGCGCTGACCCGGACACCGCGCAGCATACTCTATCTGAGTGTGCTGCGTGGGAGGAGCAGCGTCGCACGTTGGCTGCGGCGGTGGGACAGGATTTCTCGCTGCCGAGCGTAGTTGCGGCCATGCTCGGTAGCGAGGATGTGTGGAATGTTGTGGCCTCCTTCTGCGAGGAGGTCGTCTCGCAGAAGGAGGCGGCGGAGAGGGTCCGTGAGCGAGACCCTCAAAGTGGCCGTCTCCGCCAACGGAGGACGGGCAGGAGGAGGCGTCAGTTTGACCGCCTCCTCCCTTTGTAACCGGACCAGGGAAGATGGGTCGGGGGGCCCATCTTCCCATTGCACAGGTCCGGTAGACGGAGGAGATGGCCGGTGTGTACACGGCTGTCTCCCAACAGGACGAGGCCCGGCGGTGGCGCTTTTACTGCTGGGCCAACCGCTGGGGCGGCACGATGAAGTCTATAGAGATCTCGTGCCGCCCCAACTATAGCGGAAGACGTAAACCGTGGGGTTTTAGTCCGTGCGAGTCGGACATAACCCACTCTCTCCCCCGAGAGGGTGGTGTATCCATAAGGGATTTCCCCACGTTAAAAAAAAAAAAAAAAAGATAGGTCGCGAATTGCATGTATCAGGCAACAGCCAAAGCCGAGGTGTGCCGCGCACCCTTGAGCTAATTGTCAAAATAAATTCGGCTGAGTGCCTTAAGCGCTCGCCTTAGTAGTCCGGTGAAGCTGTTAAGACCTTGCTTGGTCAATAGCGTAAACAGTTCGAAAAAAAAAAATCCCGAAGTTCATCTTGTTAGTTCATTGAAATATGATCGCAAGAAACTTGTAATATCATTATCTACTTGACAATGGTAGTAATAATCGTATTAGAAGATTCGAACCGGTGTTTTCTACACTCTACTCGATACGGAAGTTTAACTACAATAAAAAAAAATTCAAAAATAATAAACCGCCTTCGATGTGAAAAACTAATAAGGCACTAAAAAGCGAAAAATAACTGAATTATTAAATTAATCAAATTAAATAAAAAATATTGATATTAAATATTGAAGTCAATGCCAACCTAAATTCATATCATCTACATACAAAGTTTTGGTCCACTCTCGTGTCCCATGATGTATATCTGTATAGTATACATATTTTATTACCTGCAACAAATTTGAAATGTAGGTTGGCATCGACTTCAAATATATTATTAGGTAGCGCGAATATCAATATTTTTTATTTAATTTGGTTAATTTAATAATTCAGTTATTTTTCGCTTTTTAGTGCCTTATTAGTTTTTCACATCGAAGGCGGTTTATTTTTATTTTTTTTATTATTTCTCCATTTTTAGTGTCCATAAATATATCTGGTTTCTAGTGGGTATAATAAATCGGCTCCAATTTCACGAAAATACGTAGATACGAAGTGGGTGAAAATCAAATAAACGATATTTCACCTCATTAGGGGTTGAATATTTTCTTCAAATTTATATGGGACTACCTCTGAATATAACCAATCCAAATAAAAAAAGAATCATTAAAATCGGTTCATAATTGACGGAGATATCGATTAATATACATAAAAAAAGAATACATACAACCGAACGTAGTAACCTCCTCCTTTTTCGAAGTCGGTTAAAAAAGATAATTGCCTCAATCTCAAATATCACCAAAATCATCAACACATGATTTCCTGAGTTATGATAATCTGAAAGCCGCAGAATAATAAAATGGATACGGCGCGTTTCGTTTAATCGGAAGTAATCATTTTTATAATTTGAATTTTGTTGTTCGCGTGTTTTGAACATCTACCTATATATTAATACGTGAAACGAACGCTTTGTACCTCTTTTTAAGCGAATTGCGCGAACGGATGGACGTGAAATTTGGGGTAGTTAAAGTTTATATGGAGTAGAAGTGCACAAAGCTATTTTTTTTTAAATATAAAATGCATTAAAAACACATTAAATTAATTCGAATATACATTACTCACACTACTGCTTGAATGACACACAACATATACACACATGTAAATGAAAAAGACATTTCGACATCCTTCATTTTACTCTTACGGTCCAATTACCTTTTTTCATCCTACATTCAATATTTTTAACATGACTTACGTTTCATACCTTACACGCCCTTTGAAATAAACTGGTCGAATTGTAGGTTAATTTTATAATAATATAATATGTAAATACATAATATTCATTAATAAATAATTTATCTTTAGTAAATTTGTTTAGTAAATAATTATTATTCTCTTTGGTCTTATTGAATGTCAAAATAAATTATGGTCGATTTCGAACACTAGGCGACCACTAGTTATTTTAATTAGCACCGTATGGTCATCTCTACCTACCCCTTGAGGGGGGGCGGGTGAGGGAACTGGTCAAGGCGCTCTGCCTTCTTCAGTGGCCATTCCACGAGACCTGTGAATACAGGTCTGTCCTTGGGTAGCACTATAAGTGCTTTTTTTTTAGGTATCGAATGTGGTGATTTGGGTCGGGCTTCCACATGGGTTGAGCCAGGGCATCTGCCGTACCATAATGGCCATCAATCTTGCTGGTAATCCCTCATGATGGTCCGGCATAGTTCTTCAGCATCAGGATTTCCTTGGCTTCGCATTAGGATGTCTTTTAGGACATCCAGGAATCTTGTGTTCGTTCCAGACGGGGTAGACGGCTGGGTCGCCTTCCTTCCGGTTCGTAGTTCACTCGTATTCGGTGGACGCTGTCTTGGAGCCTGTGTCGGTTTGCTCGTCTTAAGCTCGGTATCACCGAACCGAGCGACGGTCCCCGCACGGCGGTTTCACATCTCTCTACGATACACCGGGCATCGCAAAGCGTCGTTCGCTGGGTGTGCGCCTTTGCAGTTCGCACAGGTTGCTGGTTCGTCGCGTGGGCGTTCACAGAGGTGCGCCGGGTGCTCTCCGCCGCACCTAACGCAGGCAATCTTTCGATGGCAGTGATGTGACGAGTGCCGAAATAATTGGCACCGATGGCACTGTGCCGGGCCTCGTTTGCCACGCCATCCCTCTATCCTGACGTCCATCAGGAGTATCTTGGTGGTGTTGTAAATGGCCGGAATCAGGCCAGGCATCCTCTTGAGTGCGCAGTGATAGATGCACCCTTGTCTTCCACGGCGCGCTAGAATCGCTCGGACATACTCCGGGTGAAATCCCATCTCTCGGAGGGCCGCGGAGATGTCTTCAGGGCGGGTATCAGCAGGTAGGCCACGTATCGCGACCTTCACGAAGCGTTCTGTAGGGGGTGAGTAGGCGAACCAACTCACCCCTTGCTCTTCTAGCGAGGAGAGGTAGTCGCGTGTTATGCGGTCTTCTTGTTGGTCCTTCGGAATGAAGCGCACGCCGTTTCCAAACGGACGTGCGTTCGGCACGTGCCCCAGCATGTCCTCCAATCGTCGAAAATGCTCTATCCAGTTGGATAGGCGTTCGACGACGATCGGCGGATAGCGCTGCCGAGGTGCCGGATTGGTCGTCGCGGCGGGTTCCGTAGGTGGCTGCGTTTCGGTATAGCTTGACGCTGATTGGTCGATTTTCATGGGCAGTGGTGCAGTAGATGGCGCCACTGGGCATTCGATGGCGAGCTGCGGCGCTGACGTCACGATTGACGCGTACGTGGGCTGCTCGCGGGCAGCCCCTCGCGACGGAGCTAGTGCTGACGCGGGTGCGAGCGTCTGCACTGCTGAGCGATCGATACTGGGCGCGCGCGATGTATCGTGTCGCGCGGGGTCTTCAACTCGAAGCTTCTTCGGTAGCGGCGTCTTGATGGTACCCGGAGGGGTCGGCTGCGGCGATATTGACGTCGCGGCGGGTGTCGCGGGAGCCTCCGCCTCGAGCTCGCAGCGCTTCCGGCGAAGCGCGCGACCGAGTGGGCTGTATTGATCGTCCGGGATCATCGGGGGCGCGAGTGAACCGCGGGCGGCGCATTCGAGCGCCTTCGCGTCCTCGGCGGAGATCTTCTTGCCTTCCGTCGCAGCCTCTTGGACGCGCAAGTACAGCGCCATCCACCGGGTCATCCCCACCAACAGAGCCCCATCTGAAATCGGCTGGGTGAGAGTGAGAATATCACCCTCGTACGCTTCTGTCGTTGTTGACGGCCCGGCGGACGGCCTCTGTCGCGGGTCTCTGGGCACGGCGTCAGGCGTAGGCACGCGTGTGCGGGGGTCCGTGGGCGGAGCGGTGGTTTTCATTCGGGACGCGGCGGAGTCCGTAGGTGAGCTTGCAGTTGTTCGTCTTACTGACGTAGCAGCGTCTGGTTGGCCCTGAAAAGGGCCTTTTTTGCTTCTGCTCGGAGCCGTCGCCGGTCGAGAAGAGGAGGCGCTAGTGCGGCGCATCGTCGCGCAAGACAAGCGAAGTCGTAGGACTCGCGGAACTCCGAAACGTCTTCGCGCGCGTACGACGATGGAGCGAGTCCTTTAATTAGCAATTATTAAAGTGAAACTTTTATTACATCGTCTCAAACTTTTTCGTCTGTGTTGTATGTCGCGTGATGGTCGGCCGCGGAATCGTTTTCAAAAGTAAGTGTATTTAATGAGTTTCCTTGATAGTATTTGTGGAGAGTTTTTGTAGGTGGAAGAGCCACGCTGAAGGTATTTCTGGTCACAGCATGAATGGGTCGGCTCGTCCGGGGTAGTACCACCCTTTCACAGAAAACCGAAGTGAAGTAACAGTGCTTGCATTGTTGCGTTTCGTTCGGTTCAGTGAGAGCGCCGGAGGCCCACCTCACCTTTCCCTTCCTCCCTCCCCAACACAGGCTGGCAACGCACTTGCAAGTGTGTATGGACGGCGGTGATCACTTAACATCAGGTGACCCACCTGTTCGTTTGTCTATTATTACATAGTATAAAACAAAGTCCACTACCGCGTCTGTCTGTCTGTCTGTTCGCGATAAACTCAAAAACTACTGAACGGACTTTCATGCGGTTTTCACCAGTGGATATAGTGATTCGTGAGGAAGGTCTTGGTATATAATTTGTCAAGGATTTTTTTTATAATCGGGGTGGCACAACGTCTGCCGGGCCCGCTAGTGATCTATAAAAAAAAGAACACGAAGAAGGATCTAGGCTGCATTTTATAGAATTTGTTTTTGCGACGAAGAAACGGCGTAATATAAGAAATATTTGCTCGTGAATCATGTTGTGGATAATAGCTTTTTCTATACAAAAAAAAACAATTACTAAGGTCTTGCTTAATCTTTACCTTTTGCTTTGTTAGAGAGATTATAGTCACCAATAAAAATACTCTATATTATGGTTTCTGCACACCCAACAACTTGCTTCACAGCCGTCCTTTCGAATTTCTGACAAAGTTTTTATCCCCAAGTACTAGTTTAGTGAAAACAGAGATGCCATCGTCTGT
Source organism: Antheraea yamamai (assembly GCA_036509395.1). Taxonomy (NCBI): domain Eukaryota; kingdom Metazoa; phylum Arthropoda; class Insecta; order Lepidoptera; family Saturniidae; genus Antheraea; species Antheraea yamamai. The sequence goes on along the minus strand of AP028453.1, from coordinate 9,630,497 downwards.
TCCATTAGAAAAGCGAAAGCCCTTCGCGAGGGACCGAGCGCCTCGCAACACGGCGACACTACGAACAAAGGTGAGCTATGACCGAGTCGGTACAAAGAGTAAACTCGCCCGGTATTATTGTTTGAAAGGTTTCTCTTGTAACGTTTTAAACTTTACCTCGTCTACCTGGTCACACAAACCATAGTGTATACAGCAGGTGCACTCGATGTCAATTTAAATAACAAGGAGACAGTGGTGTCGATATATTCAGAAGAAACGTTGGTCAAAATTGATTTAGTAATCACACTACACAATGCTTATAATGTCCAATCTATCGTCTATACTTTCTCTATACATATAATAAAAGGGTAAAGTGACAAAATCTGGACATTAAATATATTTATACAAAAATAATCTGGGAAGGCTTAGAGTCAATGACAGAATACATTTTTTTATTAATTTTTGTCTGCCTGTTTGACTGACTGTCTGTCGTTTGTACGGGATTCTCGCAAAAACTACTGGACGGATTTTGACCAAATTTGGTATGGTAATAGTTTACACACCGGTCTAACATACAGGATACGTTTTACATATATGTCACAATCATACATACGTATATCTTACTTATAAGAAACCACTCATAAAAAATCGTTCACAAATGTTGAAGCCAATTAAATAGTCGATGTCTAGTTTTAATACACAATGCAATCCTATGATTTTATTAATCACCGTGTTGATAATTGAAATTTCACGCGGACATAGTCGCAGGCACAGCTAGTATATTATCTATACAATGAGATTACAATTCGTTTGAAACTCAATCAGGTCAAAACTAATAAACGTATCAGCACACGACTACGACCGTTCGATCCGGAATTCTTCGTTCATAGATCTATGTTAGGTACTTATTATTTAGATTCGATTGACATTTACTATATTTTTAATAGCCAACGAAGCGGGCGGGTTTAGTCTAGTTCTATTATAAAACTCAAACAATCATAGCAAGGGACTGTTCTTTTCAAATATCAGTAAATATATATTAAACCGAACCAAAGTTATCAACACAGCCCTCAGAATTACAAGTCTGGCAATATTCGAGGCGATATACAGGTACTTACAGTAGATTAACGGATTAACATAACCTATAATTAAAAATGTCATCCACGTATTTTCTTCTCACTATAAATAGTTTTTTATTGTCTATTAAGTAACACTACCAATGTTTACAATTTACACATATGCATCCAATATGATAAATCATTTTAAAACGCTAACCTACCATGTTACCCTGGCAATGATTACCATATTAATGGTTAGGTACTATTACAACGGTAAGGCATAAGTAGAAAAATGTTTCCTCTACGATGCCGTAAGAATTTTCACTAAATAAAGAATGAGCGACGGGGTCAAAAGCTTCTCATAAATTTACCACGCACCGAAAGACGGAGCGTGGACAGTCCCGCCACAATATATACCGAGGAACTGGTGATGTTTGTTAGAAGCCACTGCATGCAAGCGACGTAAAACTGGGCTTTGATATGTTTTTCAGAGAGGCTTATCTATGTCCAGCTGTGGACGTTTTTCCTGGTTAGATTGATGGACTTATATCGTAAAATTAATGCGAACGGTTTGACCTTACAGTCTTAACTATAGTTTTTAATTTTGCAACACTTGCGTTTGTCATTAAGTGAACTATCTGGTGTTACTTCACTATGGTATTTGTTACTTCGCAGCAGGTATATAAACAAAGCGACGTTATAACTTCGCGTACGAATACATTTTATTATTGGCAATATAGTCCCGCTTTGGCGCTTGCATGTACCCAGTTAAGTATCTCCTTTACAGTTCGCTTCCAGATCGTTCGTTGCGAACGTAGACATAATATAACGAATGATATTATAACTACAAAGCTGTATATACGTTACCTACATGATAATTTTAATTTGTTTAAACAAATGGCACGATAACCCACACATACGTAAAGTTATATTGTAACGCGACACTGTCTTAGATAAAATGTTGAAGTAAGATGGCATATTCTCAATATTCGTGGTGAAAAAGAAATAGTTATATGTTGCTTAGATACGGGCAGATTGACGGGGCAGCCGTCAAAAATGAGCTAACTAGCCAAGTTTTAACATGACGCTGTCGCAGCGCTTATGACGTATATACAGCTTTTTAGTTATAATTTAATTGCATATAATATAATCTCGTGAAGAAGTGGAGCAGACGGTGTGGTGTTTATGTTTTCTCTTCTATACATAAACAAACTGTTAACATAATAAACAACACAGAAAAAGTCGCGGGTATGGTGCCGATTCAAATATTATGTAAGCACTGATTGGGGGAAGGGGGTTCTTGATTTGCTTACTTTTGAAGACATAAGGGATGGAGAGGTATTGGTTGTGATTACGTCAGTAATGTTTATTTATTTACATAAGCATGAGATTGGGGGGGGGGGGGGAAGAGCATTGCTTACTTTTGCTGACGTGGGAGAGAGGGCAAATCAAATCAAAATAAAAAATTCTTTATTTAATTTAGGCCCTGAGTAGGCCATTAATGAACGTCTAAACTACCACCGGTTCAGAAAACAACTCTGTCATCGAGAAGAACCGACAAGAAACTCGATCTGGTTCATCTTTTCATTATACATAACATAGCACAACATATTTTTATAGGCATACTAGCTGGCCCGGCAGACGTTGTGTCACTCTGATAAAAAAAACCTACTATCCGACCGCATTGCAACCTACTGGGGTCAATAATGAATCAAAGGTATTGTTGAGTCCAATGGAACACACAAAAAAATTCATCATAATCCGTCCAACCGTCATGTACTTATAACTAACGTGTTTCATTACATAGTATAAAACAAAGTCCCCTACCGCGTCTGTCTGTCTGTCTGTTCGCGATAAACTCAAAAATTACTGAACGGATCTTTATGCGGTTTTCACCAGTGGATAAAGTGATTCACGAGGAACGTTTTGGTATATAGTTTGTCCAAGATTTTTTTTATAATCAGGCCGAGACAACGTCTGCCGGGCCCGCTAGTTAATTGATAATTATTAATATTGTATCTGTCTAAATTGCTTTCGAATTGTACGTCTCCTTTTTTTAAAACATGTTATGAGTATAGTGGACTATCCTTAAAATATAAATATATGCCCTCACAGACTTCTTTGTGGATCTGTAAAGGGGGAATATTACAAAATACATTGTTTTGCTATATCTCAAAAGTATTAGGCATCGTTTTTGATGAAATCTCTCAGGCGGTTCGAGTTTTTCCGACATTACCAACGATTAGCGTTTTTCAACCAATTTACACAAAACCTTGACAACTTATATAGCCAAAGCCTTCCTCATGAATCACTTTATGGACTAGTGAAAACAGCATAAAAATTCGTTCAGTCGTTTTTGAGCTGATCGCGAACAGACAAACCGATAGACGTGGCAGAGGACTTTGTTTTGTACTATGTAATAATACAGTTACATTCATTTTTGGTGGATGCACAGAGAGGGCAATCAGAAATTACAAAAAATCTGCTTTCGTAATACTCGAAAGGCCTCTATCGACTAATTATTGATATATCGGTATAAGCAAAGAAATTCGTCCAAAGTAAACAACGCGAAATAAAATCGCAAGCTCACATCGCTGCCTGTCGTGTTACGGGTGAACCGTGATGAACAACCCGTTCGCGATGAAATGCTTGTCCGTTTGGGCTGTGGCTCCCGCGGGGTCTACATACAGGGACTTTCCATTTGGACGGTGAGTCGGTGCGCTCCCGCGGGATCGAACCCGTTTACCTTGTCACAACAGTGCTCACGACGGCACAGTAATAAAACACTCGAATGGTATTATATTTTATAAATAAATAAAAGAACTTTTATATTACTTTACTAACGGGCCCGGCTTACGCTGTCCCGCCTGGATAATAAAAAAAAAGTCGAGGAGGTCATAAGGTACTGCCGATAGAAGTGAAAACTCAAAACAATAAAATAAATGTGTTCTCTTTTGAATTTTCATACTAATTATAGTGTAATGACAATATTTAAATGTCAGAATTTGTTTATGGAAACTATTAATATTAGTGTGGTTTCCATATCTATCGGCACTCGGAGCGATAATTATATAATTTTTTATAAAATCTATTAATTAATCAAACGTATGATGAACTGCAAAATATCAATATTACATGTACACAGGCTCCTATACTTCGCGTCGCTAGCATGACGTCAGTCAGCTTACTACCATATCATGACGTGAAATTATAAATTTAGCTCCTGTCCAAGAATACCGCTCAACGCGCCTAAAGAACTTTTCACTTCAAAAATCATTTCAATCCCAAAAGTCAACCGCAGCGCCACCTACCGGGTCTAATTGTGAATGTAAACCGCGCTCGAATTCACTGGAACACAAAAAGAATTTCATCGGACTCGGTCCAACCGTTTAGGAGGAGTGCAGTCACTTACACACCGACAGAAGTATAATATACATTAGGGTGATTCAAAAAAAAAGAATATTTTTTTTTTCGTTTGGTACTCTGAAAAATAGGTTCCTAGACACCTCTAAGAAAGCCTCTCCAAACATGAGTTCTTAATTGTAACGGGAAGGTCCTCCTTCTTACAGTTTTCTATTTTTTCTTATTATCAGATAGAAAAATTTATATCTCGCTTCCAACTACTTGAAAAAATATCTTGTTCCTTAGATTTTGTAGGAAATTGAATGCTCTACAAAAAAGGTCTCTTACGATTTTTTCGTAAACCCAACCGTTTAAAAGATATTAACGGTTAAAGTTTGATTATTTTTGGGAATTTTTTTTATTTCTTATGAATTTTATAACTCAATGAAAAAAAATCATTATGAATGATGAAACTCATAGTTTTGTAGGAAATTTACTGCTCTATAAAAATGGTCTCTTATGATTTTTCGATCAAGTTGAGCGTTTACGAGATATTCATCGTCAAACATCAATGCATATCAATTTTTCTAGTTTTTGATCAATAATTCGAAAAATTTCAATTTATTCTGTGAGTTTCAAGGAAATTTAGACAAATTTGAGTTTTTATTATAAAAGCAACTCCTATAGATGTTTTCTGTTCAAAAATTCATTTGAAAGTTTTTATTCTAATAATATTTTTTTTTAATTTTATCTTTAATAATTTAAAATCTTAATCGCGTTGTCATTTATTATTATGAAATTTGTTCAGTGCGTATTTTTAAATTGTTTTTCACAAAATATACATAAAATAAGAGACCATTTTTATAGAGCAGTAAATTTCCTACAAAACTATGAGTTTCATCATTCATTATGATTTTTTTTCATTGAGTTATAAAATTCATAAGAAATAAAAAAAATTCCCAAAAATAATCAAACTTTAACCGTTAATATCTTTTAAACGGTTGGGTTTACGAAAAAATCGTAAGAAACCTTTTTTGTAGAACATTCAATTTCCTACAAAATCTAAGGAACAAGATATTTTTTCAAGTAGTTGGAAGCGAGATATAAATTTTTCTATCTGATAATAAGAAAAAATAGAAAACTGTATGAAGGAGGACCTTCCCGTTACAATTAAGAACTCATGCTTGGAGAGGCTTTCTTAGAGGTGTCTAGGAACCTATTTTTCAGAGTACCAAACGAAAAAAAAAAATTCTTTTTTTTTGAATCACCCTAATATACATATAAAGATAGTGGCCCTAAAAATGGCTATATATATTTTGACCGTATTCATCTTTACAATGAAAACATGCGTTTACCAGTACGTGTGTAAAGGGTCTCTTATTATTCATTGAAAATAACAACGATATATCCGTATTTTTGATGGTAATAAAACGCACTTCCAACTGCGAGCATAGCGATACGAAAATAATTCGGTCCGCCTGTCCATTGGGCACAAGAGCCAATCACTTAACCATGCGTAATGACGATCAAAACTTGTTGTCGTCTGCGATGTATACTACGGACATGAGGTTTTGATGTTTGTGTGTTAAATTTTATCGCAATAAAATCAAAAAAAGAAATACTTTATTGTTGGAACAACCATACAATAAAATTAAATTACACAAATAAATTAGAACGATTTTTTTTATACATTTGAAAAATGAAAAGAGAAAAAGAAATGTCAAACAACTGGCGAACCCATCCAGCAAAATGTGCAGTACAGTAATACTGCAGCGCTGATTTTCATTGGGAGTCCATATATATGATGATAAACGGACGTCCAGTCGATCACATTTATACAAAATTAAAAGGACAAACAAATAACACGTCACAGGTGATCACACTAAATTGATATATCTACTGTAATTACAATATCAAGACTAAATAAAACATATATAAATTTAGAAGAAATAATACAGAGCAATGAACAGGGCTTGTCATATAGCTGCGCAAGTACATGATGAGCTTAAACAAGTGATAAGTCAAAATTTTAAATTTTATGATTGATAACTCATAGCTCGCCGACTGTAACAAAGGACGCTGTTTCGCAAATTTTGTTTTCCTAATTTTTATCTAACTAGTTCGGAGTTAAACAACCGAATTGCTCTTTAGGTGTTATATATTATTTTAGGCACTGGTTTACTTTTATATTTTATTGGAAAAGCAATATATGTTCTCTTTTGTTTGCAACAAACAAGCGAATCCACAACACAACTCGCTATCAACCATTAGCGGCTAATTATTGTAACCATTTTTGGTGATAAATAAATTAAATTGAAGTTAAAGTGAAAAATTAATCTCTTACTAATACCGACTCTTTCTTGAGCCAACGATCTACGTATTTTTAAGAATCTTCGATTTATGTGTATCAGTTATTTAAATATGTAACTGAAAAAAATTTTATTAAAAAAACATTTAGTTTAAGATTTCATGGAACAAATCTCTGTGACGAACAACACGATGCGGCATTTTTAGAGCACATCCTACTCTGTGGACACATAATGAAATACAAGTTTAATATTCAATGTCAAGTATCAAACACGTTTATCTGGAGTATCTCGTTGGTTATTGACAAATCGCTTTACCGGCCGCTCGAGAGCTCCTCCATTCGCGCGATTTCGGTCACTTCCGCTTCCGGCGTCCGCTTACTCAAAAAATAAGTAAAATAATATACTGTTGTGAAAAAGGACTTATTATATATTACATTTATATGCAATTGTAATTAAGGTAATCTTTTCACTTAGCTCTATAGGAGCACCTATACTTTTCGAAATATATTCATCTGGTGGTGTAATAATTCGAGTTCTTTTAAAGTTGCTTTTGCGCGAAAATTCGCTTGCTTTAGTGTGGATCTTGAAAAAATATAATACAGTTTATTCATTAAGAATGTAATTTTCTATAGTTGACATAATGTTTAAAATCGGTTAGTTTTTTGAGTCGGATATACAAAAGATCGAGTGTTTTCTCTTTGTGATAGTCATAATTCAGGTGTGTTTTTTTTTTTTTTTATTGTAGCTCGGCAAAGTGACTGTACTGTGCCTGATGGTAAGCACAGTACAATCCAAAAACAATGGCGACCACCGAAAGACATACTATCCATCGCCGGTCGCCGCTGTCATGCCGGACTGAAAGCCCCAGTCAGGGATAGGGGCCCCCCCCCCCCCCCCATGGCGGGTGTTCCACCTGGTGTACGGTGGTCGCGATCCAGTCGGGTACAGACACCCTACCACCCCGCAAGGCAGGGCAGGGCAAACTCTTCTTATCGGGTCCGCAAGTTTTGATATTAAAGTATAGATAGAATTATTAAAAATAAGTTCAGGAGACAAAAAAAAGTCACATCTGTGCATGTGATCTGTTAGTTGGTTTGTTCTCTTACACATAATGAAAAGCCACTCTGCCCCGTAGTCTGAGAGTACTCATAGTCCCGTAAAGGAAGCGGTTAGATGCGCAGAATCTATTAAGGTGCACAAGTGTACGCGCAAGACGAACGTGCACATACCCGTCCTTGTTCTTCTGGACCCAGTTGATCGGATCCGTTACGACCGGAGAAGGACTCGGACAGATGGTACAGTATCACGGTGAGAATGTTACAAGGGATTAGTACTATCTCGCACTCCCTTAATCGCCGTTTCCGATACCCACGGGAAGATATGGGGTGGTGCTATTCTACTCTCCCGGCACCACACGGCGAGAACAATGTAACTGTTCATACAGTAGGTGGAGTGGTAACATCGCAACATCGCGGTATCGTGCATGAACCGTATATAAGACCATCGAGCCCGCGTCTCCATATAAACGACTGCGTGTATACGAGACTTAGTTTTACCACGCTAATGATAGGTTTACAACAGTCATGCACTAGAAAGGTTCGTATGTTTGTAGATTATTATGTATTATTGTCGGTTGTGGCATGGCACGGCACGATCCGGCCACCGCATTGTTATTACATGTAGCGGGCTTGATATGACTTTAATACTTCTTTCTATAAAAGCGACATAGAACAATGTTGACATTTATTTCTGACTAGCTGTGCCCGCGATTCCGTCCGTGTGGAACTTAATGTAAAAAAACAGTGACTAGTAAAGTCATCTGAATGTATTAAGTCCTTTTACTTATCTACTTTCGTAATTAAGTCGCGTCGTCATTAAAATTACAATAACTTTTGATAGTGAACCAATTTTAATGAAACCAACACTAAACATTGCTCGAGGATATGCTTTATGATTTTCTTGGTGAGGTTTTAACGTGAACGCAGTACTTTAGCAGTGGTGCGTGTCCAAACAAACAAGCAGATAGACAGACGTTTTTAAAAGTGATTGAAATGTATTTTATTACTTATTCCAACACACCTGCAACGATTTTTTTCACAAAAATCTAAAAAATATAGATACGTTAGATTTACATTCTTACTATATGTATAGATGAAATGGATTACTGTATGCAGTCACTTTATCGTACTGGCTAAAAAGATATCTGGGCTAAGTTTATTTTGGATGTTTTCAACGGATCGTCACGGTTACGATGGCATGTTATGTGTTTTCACAAAAGCGTCCACTATCTCTCGACATAATCTTCAGACAGTCGACTCTATAACTGTCTACTCATGTTTTCTGTTATTTTATTTTTGGTAACCAATTTTCTAGTAGATTATAACTGCCATTGTCGAGTCGAGTTTCTTGCGATCATTTCAATGAACTAACAAGATGGTGGCCGTCTTGTTAGAAGTTTCTAGGGAGTTTTTGTAACAACTCGAAATCCATGCTCCGTCTTAACCGAACTTATATTACGTTAAATACCACCAGCGTTACAAAATATAAAGTCAAATAACACAAGATTATAAACTATTACTATTACTATTTATCACTAGTTGGTAGCCGCGACTTGGTCCTTATAAAAATACTCTTACTGTGTCATCGGAAATAAGTATTTTAAGTATTTTGTCTGGATTCATTGTGGATCGTTTTTTTTTATTTTTTAATCGACTTAAAAAAGAAGTTTCAGTATTCCACCCGTATGTATTTTTGCGATTTTTTTTTTAAATATTACAATTATTAGACGGAGTTTTCATTTTTTTTTATATATATAATAGGTAGTATTTTTTTTTACTATTACTATTGGTTTACACTTTTCAGTTCGTGCTTTTTAAATGCGGTTCATTATTCTTTTGATTTTTTTTTCCGTCGCCGAAAATTTTTTCGTTCATCTATCGCATGTCGCATTACAGCCGGCAAAGGAGTAAGGGTAAGGTGAAACACGCTCGAGAGAACAGCCAACGCCAATATGGCGGCGCCCATGGCTCAATTCAAAATGATTGCAATGATTTAAATAAATATCGTGCTTAGCGTTTAGAATGCGTCTATCATCTGAATGATTGTATATATTATGTATTTTGTACTATAACACGCAGGTTGAAATTAAAATGTATAGTTGGATATCTCGTCTACTATTGATTTCCCATTATCATTCCCATTTTCCAATTATTAAATTAATATTAAAAACGCGATTTAAATACCCTAAATCGAATAATTGTCCGACACTTTTCAGATAAATGTTAACGATCCGATAAAAAGTTACACTTGTATCATGGTTACATAAAACCGCACAGTTTTTTACTATTATCACTTAACAATTAAAACCCTTATATCGATTTTAGGATACGGCCGTTAAATTTTATCATCCCTACTTAATCCCTATAGAATAACGCAATGATATGTATACTAGAAAATACCTTGAAAAGTCCTTTATCAGGAAAAGTTTGATCAAAATCGGTTCAGTCTCTTCGAATTTTAATGTAGGTAGACAATAGATATTTTAATGTAATGATTCTTTTTTTATCATAGGAGGCAAACGAACTCGCGGATCACCTGATTGTAAGTGATCACCGCCGTCCATAAATACTAGCAACACCAGGGGAGTCGCAAGTGCGTTGCTATACTGTGATTGGGGAAGGAGGGTTAGGGAGGGGAGGTGGGCCTCCGGCGCTCTCACTGACTGAACGAAACGCAACAATGCAAGCACTGTTACTTTACGTTGTGTATCGGGTGGTAGTACCCCGGGCGAACCGACCCATTCAAGCTGAAACCAGTAATAGCTTCAGCGTGGCTCTACCACCTACAAACGTACAATTATTCTTCAGAATGTTCTAGATTTTCCATATGTTCTGTAAAGTTATATAGGTTAAAGGTCAATGACAGCTTCGTTTTAGATCGATTAAAAGTATGCGGAAATCCCCATATACGACATAATGTAGACGAACCAATAAATATTGACTGTTTTTTTTTATTATGTAGGCAAAATATTACTACGATTTTATGACTCATAGAATATAGGTATTCGCACAGACAAAATAGATCAAGCTCGTTCACTCAGTTCCGATCTGCGAACGAGATGCGAGATTGTGGTGAGTTTTGTTGACTCCACCAATCAATTTTTACTCATTATCAGCATATTTACAGTCTGATTGGAAAGCTCATGTTTTTTTCTCTTTATTTTATGTGCAAGCTGTGTCCACGTCTAGAAGAGTGCAAGTATCGCACGGTTTTTCGATACTTTTCATTATTATGTATGTAACTAGATTTTATTCAGTTTTGTGGACCAATAAATGTATATAAAAAATGCTTTGAACCGATTACCACGATTACCACAATCTCGCATCTCGTTCGCAGATCGTAACTGAGTGAACGAGCTTGATCTATATTGTCTGTGCGAATACCTATATTCTATGAGTCATAAAACCGTAGTAATATTTTGCCTACATAATAAAAAAAAACAGTCAATATTTATTGGTTCGTCTACATTATGTCGTATATGGGGATTTCCGCTTACTTTTAATCGATCTAAAACGAAGCTGTCATTGACCTTTAACCTATATAACTTTACAGAACATATGGAAAATCTAGAACATTCTGAAGAATACTTGTACATTTGTAGGTGGTAGAGCCACGCTGAAGCTATTACTAGTTCCAGCATGAATGGGTCGGCTCGCCCGCGGTACTACCACCCTGTCATAGAAAACCGACGTGAAGTAACAGTGCTCGCATTGTGCGTTTCGTTCGGTCAGTGAGAGCGCCGGAGGCCCACCTCCCTCTTTCCCTCCTTCCCTCTCTTCCCCCAAACACAGGCTGGCAACGCACTTGCGACTCCTCTGGTGCTGCAAGTGTCTATTGACGGTGGTGATCATTTAACATCACGTGACCCGCCAGTTCGTTTGCCTCTTATGATATAAAAACAAAAAAGGACTGCCGGAAGAAATGAAAAGTAAAAAAAAATGGAATTTAAACTTGTTTGTTTTCTTTTGTGAATTATTTAAATTTCATAATTTGTAAATGAATTTTTTTATCATTGGTGCTCTTTCACATCTATTGGCACTCTCAATAATTATTGTATACGTTTTTTATACAGTTTTAACAGTTTTTTATTAATTCATCAAACATATGATGGACTTCATAATCTCAATACAAAATACCCATATTAGACGTACACAGGCCGCTATACTAAGCAAGCCGCGCAAGCGCAATACGATCAGTCATGCTTAGTACAATGTCATGACGCGAAATTATAAATTTATCTCCTGCCAAATATACCCCTCAACGCGCCCAAAGAAATTTTCACTTAAATAAAATACGTTATTAGTGGTTCTAATATGAATATATTAAATTTATAATAATTAAAAAAAAAAGTTGGGTGCTTCGATTGAACTATCTGATGTTTCGTTTCTGCGGTACTTCTAAGTCCCCCGGTCGTGTTTGATCATTTCTGTGTCCTCTATAAATAAATAATGTCTTTCGTGTATACTGAACGGTTGTCTGTCACGCCATGTCGCATAATGGTGGGACCATTACAGTACAACGTCGCGTCGTCCGGCTTTGCTTGTCTCCAATAGGAATGTATATGTTATTGACGTGTTTTTGAAGAGAAAATTACTTTAGCCACGTTGTGCGAATTCTGGTAGCAGAGAAACTTATGGGTTCACGTGACCGATGACCTCGACATGCTCGTGACGTAACGCGCTTGCGTCAGACTAGCGACGCGTAGTACAATGGCCTATGTATATGTAATATCGATATATTTTGTATTGAGCTTCTGCAGCCACTCATATGTTTGATTTATTAGTACACTGTTATACTAATGTTAATAATTTATTGATTGTGAAATTTAAATAATTCAGAATGGTTGATTTAAAGATTTAAAAAAATTACATAGTTATTCCATTGCTTTGTTTTCACTTTTTTTTTAATTCTCGTATATTTATTAATTTAAATTGCTAATACTAACGGTTGTCTGCGTAGGAAGGTATCTTAAGGAAATTAGAACCGTTCAAATATTTTTTACGCCGGTTTCAGCGATTTGGTCTTTACCCTCTTTTCACTCATCGGTCACATCACATCGGTTTCTTTAATTAAAAAATAATTTTAGAAATTACGTGTAAATAAAATTTTGCTGTTTAAAGGAGAGAGTTTAAATCGTGAATATTTTAAAACTCATAAGAAAAAACGAAAAAAAATCGAGGCATTCCTAAGGACTACCCACAGAAGTGAAAACTCAAAACAATGGGATAATCGTGTACTTTTTTAAACTGTGAAACCAATATAACAAAAAATAAACTAAAAAAGTCAACTTGACGCGTTGTGTTCCCGGGCGGTCACTCACAAGTACTGACCGCGCTCGACGTCGCTTGTGTTTTCAACACTCTACCCGACACAGTGTTTAACCTCACCGCTGCATCGTCAAGCGAAAGTTTGCCGATCAGAATTTCGAATAAGTTTCTTTTCAACAAATCGGCTAAATATCAGACGATGCAAACAGACGACGGACCAATATCTTTTTTTATATATAAGTACGACTAAAAATTATGACCTCCCGCTCGGCGAAACTTCGAGAAGTTATTGACGCAACCCTTACGTAACTTAGGCCTCTAAGGGAAATGACTCCTTAAGTCTTACTGTCTAAAGCTGATATCAGTTTGTACGATGGCGAGAGATTAATGGCTGGCTGAAAGTTGAAATAGTGACGTCATAATGTAGTGTTTCGCGTGGATGTATCACTGGGTCGGGTTGTTTAGCTTCACGCTTACTGTATCAAGGGGTGAGTAGTGTTCTTCTATTATTCATATATAGGTATCGCTCTTGTTTCTATTTCCTTTAACTGGTTTCGTAGCAGGACATGATAGGTTTGTTGGGTAATTTCATGATTAACATTCGGGGTTAACCAGTGTATTTATGCTCAGTAATCCAGCGGAGTTGTAAGCTGCTTAGTCATCTATACATATAATTATAAAGAGGTAAAGTTTGTGACGTTGTGAGTTTGTGGGTTTGTGAGTTTGTGACGTTGTAAGGGGTAATCTCAGGAACTACTGGTCCGATTTGAATAATTCTTTCAGTGTTATATAGCTCATTCATCGAGAATGGTTATAGGCTATATATCATCACGCTAAGGCAAGTAGGAGCGGAGCACAGATGAAAAATGTTTCAAAATCGAGATGTTTTTTTTTTAGAGTGTTTATTTCCGCCACTGCATCGTCACACAAAAGCGTTGCCGATCAGAATTTCAAAGACACTTCCATAAGAAGTTTCATTTCATTGCATTCATATTTCGGCCAAAATCATTGGCTCTTCTATAGTAGATGCAGATGAAGGTAAATAATCTATACTAATATTATAAAGAGGTAAAGTTTGTGAGTTTGTGACGTTGTAGGGGGTAATCTCAGGAAGTACTAAACCGGTTGGCTTTCTATTGGTAAAATTATTTTACCAATAGAAAGCCACGTTATTTGTAAACGTCATAGGCTATATATCATCAGCTAAGATCAATAGGAGCGGAGCTACAATGAAAAATGTTTTAAAATCGGGCTTTTTTTCCTTTTGAGAGCTTCCGCTGCGTCTTAGCCCAAAATAACTATTCCACGCGTGCGAAATCGCGGGCAGAAGCTATTAACTAATTATATTATCTATAATAATATTATAAAGAGGTAAAGTTTGTGAGGTTGTAGGGGGTAATATCTGGGGAGTCGGAGAAAAATGGTCGAACGAAAACGTTTCTTATGAACGCTGCCTTAATTATGAGATATATATGATTGAGTTCTAGAGAAAAGTTGTAGCTTGATAATGCCTATTACCGCCCAACGAAGTGGGCACGGGTCGGCTAGTCTATACATATAATTAGAATGTAAATCTAACGTGGCTGTATCGTTATCATTTATACAATAGAACCTTTTTGTATAAGTCGATTGTTGACGTTCAGATCTCAGTTAATTACTAATATCGAGACGCCAACTTTTTGTTGTGACATCTTATTCGGCTGTTTTTCATCGAAGGATCGAGACGGACATGTTATAATCAGCAGCTGAATCATCAAATTAATCTATATCTAAAATTCGTGGAAGCTCAGCGGCCAGCTACGACACGGCGATCACAAGTGTAATAAACAAACGTATAATCGGTCTGTCAGGAAATCCAATTAACACTCTGAGAGCACTGTGACTATTTATCCGAGCAGACCTTCGCCCTACAATAACTACGACGTAGAAATTAATGTCCGATTAACGACGTCTTGTCTTTTATAGGCCGAACTCTCTAATAGGGTGGCGCTAGTGTTAAAGTTCCGGTCGCGTATCGGACGTGTTGTAGCGGTACCGGAAGTAGATGTTTAAATCATTTGAATATCATTTTGCCTATAAAAATATTAAAGGCCATATTAAATCATTAAAAATAATTATAAATATAGAAGTCATTATACGAGGTACGTGCATTGTATCTTTACTATTGTTAGCTGGATTTGAAGGGGTCGGGGTCCCCCATATTAGCAGAAAGCCACCTTAAGCTATTTCGGAGGTGCAAATGCTACAGTACTCTGTACATTTTTGATTTTCTTGAAAAAAATTGTTGCCGGTGTCTAGGAATAAGTAATAGAATACATTTCAATCATTTTTAGAAATGTCTGTCTGTCTGTCCGTTTGTATGAACACGCATCACTGCTAAAGTATTGAGTTCACAATAAAACGTCACAAAGAAAATCATAAAGCATATCCACGAGAGTAACTTAGTCGTTTGTTTCAATAGATTATGATTTATGGTCAGTTTTAGAGAGTACGGCTTGCTCTAAACGCCATGATAATTTGGAGTCCCTGAAACAATCCGTACGATTGGCAGTGAAGAAATTTCCCATGGAAAAAGTGCGTGCTTCTATTGATAACTGGCCTCAACGTTTAAAGGACTGTATTGCAGCTAATGGAGACCACTTCGAATAAGCTTTTTATATTTTAATTTGTTTTATATTTGTGTATTAAATTAACACACTGCAAAAGTAATAAATGTTATTTGCAATGGATAATATTTTTTCTCTTTGTTTCAGTATTTATGGCAAGACTGGGTATATCTTAAAAAATAAAGTTGGTTGTTTGTCCAAATCGGTGGTAGTTTTGACGCTCATAAGCGCATTGTCAGGGTCTTAATTACACAAAGTATTTAGGATTCTGATTTTCAAGGAGTGAAAGAACCGCGGTTTGATGTCCACTGGCGTAGTTGATGAATGGTTTTGTCAATTTTAACGTTTGATATTGGTTTAGTCTTGCTGACGTCATTCTTCAGACGACAAAGCGCCATCAGCTCCCCTCGTTGGCGAGGAAAAAGCTAAAAAATAAAATAAAATAGATAATTAAAGTCGCATTAGTATCTAATCGTTTTAATGCTCACGAAGAGGACACGCTACATAAAAGTTTTATTAAAAATGATAAAACAGGATTCTAATTTCGTTTTAATGCGTCGATTTGTACGTACGTGCGTACATTCAAAGGCAATGGCTACATACTATATATCCCTATCCGATATCTGATTGACCCTCCATTGAAATTACACTCCTAATGACAATAACCGTTATTATCGGTTTGAAATCGGTGTTATTTCCATTTGAAAACCGGTCCCGAACGATAATTACAAGTTCTCTTATATTCCGAACTCTATAACGATTAGTGTCGAGAATTTTTTGGCGGGATTTTAATTATATAAACATTTAAATTAAAAAAAATACAACAAAAAGCCAAGTTGGTGGTGTTCCCAGGCGGTCACCCATCAAAATACTGACCGCGCCCGACGTTGCCTAACTTCGCTGATCGGACGAGAACCGGTGTTTCCAACACAACGACACAGTGTTTATTTCCGCCACTGCATCGTCACACAAAAGCGTTGCCGATCAGAATTTCAAAGACACTTCCATAAGAAGTTTCATTTCATTGCATTGATATTTCGGCCAAAATCATTGGCTCTTCTATAGTAGATGCAGATGAAGGGAAATAATCTATACTAATATACTAATATTATAAAGAGGTAAAGTTTGTGAGTTTGTGACGTTGTAGGGGGTAATGTCAGGAAGTACTAAACCGGTTGGCTTTCTGTTGGTAAAATTATTTTACCAATAGAAAGCCACGTTATTTGTAAACGTCATAGGCTATGTATCATCAGCTAAGAGCAATAGGAATGGAGCAACAATGAAGAATGTTTTAAAAGCGGGTTTTTTTTCCCTTTTGAAAGCTTCCGCTGCGTGTTAGTCCAAAATAACTATTCCACGCGTACGAAGTTGTGGGCAGAAGCTATTAATTAATTATATTATTAAGAGGTAACGTTTGTGAGGTAGGGGGTAATATCTGGGGAGTTGGGAAAAAATGGTCGAATGAAAACGTATTTTAGGAACGCTGCCTTAACGATGAGAGGTATATAATTGAGTTCTAGAAAAAGTTGTAGCTTGATAATGCCTATTACCGCCTAACGAAGTGGGCATGGGTCAGCTAGTTTCTTATATTTTTGTTTATAGCGTTTTTAAATTTATAGCCACAGACCGACTGTCCGTATATCATACGAGCTCTCATGGAAAATGAGTGCTGCAGTATTGTAGCATATTTGTTGAATGCTGCTACCAGTTGTTAGACATATTTTTATTCATCTGTAATCTATACTATAATAAAACTGTAGCAAGGTCAAATCTGTACATTAAATATTTTTTGAAAATTTTGATCGGGGCAGTCTTTGTTATCGATATAGAAGCCAAAAATAATCTTTTTACAATTTTTGTCTGTCTGTCTGTCTGTCTTTCTGTCCCTGTGAACACGCATCACGCTGAAAGTACTGAACCGATTTTAACGAAACTTGACACAATAATAACTAATATTCCAAGGTTACATTTAGGATACTTTTTGTCCCATAAAACGCAAGGGGTTCTCCAGGATAATGAAAGACAAAAAATTGTAGTTAATGTAACTAGATTGTTTTACGACACCTTAGTACAAGAGCCAGCAATGTTGGAAGAACGAGAATTTTAGAAAAGCTGGTTCTTTAAAATGAAGATATATTATGCCCTTCCAAACAGAATTCAGAATACCTGGTAGCCGGTTAACTTTGTTTTTTAATGCGCATCACACCTTTACAGGTTAAAATTTTGGGTTATAAATAATTTAAGGAACATTTTTTTTCAGTAACTTTTAAACGCTATTAAAAACATGAATTTATCACTGCCAGACAATTTTGTTATTGACAATAATGTGCCCGATGATATTCTTTATAAATAAAATAATTCATTTCAAACCATTTTATTTTTTCCATTGCAAAGAACATATTTCATTTTATTAACCATTATGATATTGAGATTTCACCGTAAACACCGTAAACGAAAAACAACAATAAACGTAGACATATGACTTGAGACTGACGTCGTCTTGAATACATGCGTCTATAACAGGCGCTTCTACAATTATCGCTATCTTTATCATACATAAAATGGGGTAAACATATCAATGCAGTTGCAGTATCTAGCTCTAAGTTTCTAAACGTTTTCAAAGCACTAGCCGGTTTTAATTGGGGTATTCATCCATAAGATTTAGTTCGTTTATACTTCAATATTACACGCAGTCGAATTGACTATGCCAGCTTTCTTTATGATAGTAGTGCTCAGGTTAACCTCTATAAACTTGAAAAATTCCAAAACCAGGCCATGATAATTATCGGGGGTTTCATTAAAAGTACTCCAATCCATGTTATGGAAAGCGAATTGAGCATATGTCCGTTTCATCTTAGGAGACAATATTAAACTGGCAAAATTCTATTTAAATTTAAGTCATTCGAAAAGAACGAACTAACTAATGTATCAGAAGAACTATCCACCTCTTTCCAATCACTCTATTGGCGTAAAAGAAAAAGACCACTATTTTTTCTCAATATAAAAATACTCCGGGTCAAACAAGTATAAAACATGAAATGTTCACTTTACACACCTGGGTCGATAACATTGATTTGCACAATATAATTAAAATAAATGTAGATGGTATTTGGAAGCCAAAGCGTCAATATGATGTTGTTAAAATAAAAGATATTTGTCTTCAATATATAAATAAACATTATCAAAATTTTCTTAAAATATACACTGACGGATCTAAAGCTGGTAATTATTTAGGAGCCGCATTTTTTGAGTCAAATTCCAAAACTTTTATGAAATTTCAAATTGATGAAAATATTTCAATTATCCACACTGAATTAATAGCAATTGCAGAGGCCTTATCATTTGCACAATCAACTGAGTCCATTAAGATTGTTATTTTATCCGATTCAAAAAGTGTTCTTCAACACGTAGCGCGATGTACCTCGACTTTTCGAGGAATACCGATTGCCTACAAACACTATTTTGAAGCAATTACTAGATTTCAAAGCAAAGAACAAAGTAATTGTTTTACAATGGATCTCTTCTCATATAGGTATAACTGGGAATGAAAGAGCTGATCTTTTAGCTAGAGAAGGATCCTCCGAAGGTGCTCCTATTAATATTTTACCAACTTACTTGGATGTATGCTCAGTATTTAAAAATAGCTGTTACTCGCATTGGAAGGAATACTTTGATGAGCGTTCTAAAACAAAACGAATATGGTACAGAACGATTCAGCCACGCCCCTTAAGGTCACCATGGATTGATGACAGTACGATTTGCCGTCGGGAAGCAATCACAGGAATAAGATTACGCTCAGAACACATCCCATGTAAAAAGTTCGCCTACCTGATGCGTAAAGTACTATCACCACTCTGCCAGAGTTGTGAGCTCATCGATGATGTACACCACATCCTGGCAGAATGTGTTCGAAACGAAGATATTAGATCTCGGCTTAATGCTTCTGGTTCGTTCCACACTGGTTTGTACAATTCGTTATTGTCTGACCCCACTTCGAAAGATACTAAAGAATTGTACAAAATTAATATAAGCTATTATATATAGTTAAGTTTATTGTCATTCTTATTGTTATATAGTTGTATGTCACTTAGGCGATATAGCCGAGAAAGCGACTAAGCCTTCATTAAAAAATAAATAATAATAATATTAAAATTACAGCTATCTTAACATGGTTTGGACATACTTTATTTTATTTACAAAAAAAGATAGCATCGGGCACATTATTGTTAATAACAAAAATGTCTGGCAATGATAATTTCATGTTTTAGTAGCGTTTCAAAGTTAGTAAAAAACAAAACATTCAAAAATTATATAAAAATTAATATTTTTGCCTGTAAAGGTGCGATATGCACTAATAAACGCAACGTTTACGGGCAGCCAGGTAGCCCGCACTCTGTTCGGAAGAACATAAAGATATATAAAAACTGGCTTATTTTCTTTTTCGAAACCGTTGCTAGCTCTTAGACAAATAGTTACAGGCAAGTGACATTTGACGCGTCGTGCTCATATCTTTTTAATATTTATATTTTTCTTCAATACAATGGAGTGTGAAAAAGTTTTAATACAAGTTGAAAATAATTATGATATTATTGAGTGTTTCATTTATCGTTATTTTATTTTATGAATACATTTTATCGTTTAATTTACAATTTAACTCTATCAACTTGATATTTTATAATGTAAACTCTACTGACTGTATAGTAAACGTCTACAAAAAAGGGAAGGGAACTTCGTTAGAAACTGGGGGGTCCATAGACCTTTAAAGCTTTTTTGCACAATACCACCAATATATGTTGGTTGCTACGAACGGGTTGTAGGCTTATTTTAAAAGATTTCTCACATACCATCTGGGTATATGTTTGATTGAGTCCCTTGATAGTTTGGATTCACAATTGGAAACCGATGGTGTGGCTGCAATAAGGTTTTAGTTACCTATATTAAAATTTTTCGCGTTTAAAAATACAATTGGCACCAGTGATAACCGATTTGGTGCAGACGAAGTTGCACGGGTCAGCTAGTATATTATAAAATACTTGAAGTAAATCGAATAAAAAATAAATCCCACTTCTGGTATCAGATAAAAAACGTGGATTTATTTTCAAAAATAACAAATACAAATCTGTACACGAAAACTCACATCAACAATTAAATAACTCAAGTAAATCATAAAATCCCAGAGAAATAGAAATAACAATGTAAACTGGACAGAACTCGCTCAATACAACAACAATCACGCAATACAACCTTCCAGAGAGACGACCGACCAAGAATGTTTCCAATGATTCGACAGACACGCCTTTTATTGCATTCAGTTAAGTTACGACCGGCCGACAACTTTCGACCAATGGCGTGGCAGGTCTTTAGTAACGTCCCCGATGTAGTCAATAGTAAGTCAATAGCAGTACGGTGAGTGCCAACAATATAATTCAATCGTTTTGGTAGTTCTAGCAATAAACTATTTCTTTCTTTCTTATATCTGTGTTTTTCGTACGATTTAATTGGAAGCTGACTAATTCTCAGAATCATAATATAGTTTCTCCAACAGCTGTCAACCCTAACTTAGTTTAAGCGAATGAATCCTTCGAATTTGATATCTTGAGAGACAATACCGTCTCTGAGTATTTACAAGGCGCAAACTAACTCAATGTAATGAAGGTAAATTGTAAAGGGGATACCTTCCGAGTGTTTTAAAGTTAAATTAACCGGTTATTTATTTAAAACGAGGCCGTTTGTGAGTCCTTTAATGTTCCTCGAAGTCGCTCGGAATTATACCGAGTAGGTACTAGAATTTGTATCAGATTTTATGGTGTTTTTTATGTTTGTCTTCTTTGAACGGTGTAGTGGTGACTTAAAAAAGAGTTAGTTGCATGTTTCAACTTTTGACGTGCACCGCCGTATAAAGTCAGGGCGTCTTTATTGTTAAATATTTAAAACTAGCGGGCACGGCGGACGTTGTCTTGCCTTAATAATAAAAAAAAAAAACAAAAAGTCAACCGCAGCGTCACATACCGGAACCAGTTGTGAATATAAACCGTCTTGTATCCGTCTAAACACTCACAAAAAATTTCATCAAAATCTGTCCAACCGTTTAGAAGGAGTTCAGGCACATACACACGGACAGAAGAATATATATAACCTCAGGAACTACTGGTCCGATTTGAAAAACTCTTTCAGTATAACATATCTCATTTATCGAGGAAGGCTTTAGGCTATATATCATCACGTTAATGCCAACAGGAGCGGAGAACCAATGAACAATGTTCCAAAATCGGGGTTAACGCAGGAATTATTTAAAAATATTTTCACCTTCTACGTAAACGAAGTCGCGAGTTAAAGTTAGTGTTAGTCCAAAGTAACTATTCCACGCGGACGAAGTCGCGGGCAGAAGCTAGTGTATACATATATGAACATAAGAAACGGTTTATGATTAAATTACAGTTTACCCGTTATAAAATGCGACATCCACCTGCTAAGGGTATTTCATAAAATATGATTTAAATCCTTGCCTCACGTAGAGTCTACATTCTTAGTAAATCTTAGGAACGCGCCCCGGACAAAGTAAAAACAATATTTGTCATACTTTGATAGATACTTCGACTTCTAGAGATGTGGAGTTATCGGCTATCGACATGTATAATAACGTTGTTTCTATCTTTTACTAGCTGTTCGCCCCGGCTTCGTTCCCGTGTACTAGCAAGGAAAATATATATAATATAATTATATAATCTTTCCTTTATAGTATAGTCTGGTAATTAGCTCCGGGAAGTTGATCTACCATTTTCCGCGTAATTTGAGAGATCGAGAATATTTTTAATGATGCATATGAATCTATTCCCTTTGCCCACGTCTGCCCATATTTTACTTTTTTGAAATGCTAAATTCCAATTAAAATTCTCACATCTCTCAATTTTTTTTCCACCCCTTATCAATGGATGAGCAACTAACTTCAAGAATCCGCCTTGAGATTTTCACTTTATCAAATTTTATTCCGACGCTGATTAACGAATCCTAAAACTTTTAATAACTTTTTTCTATAGAAGCTGATAATCAAATTGTAATGACGGGCAAAAATGGGCAATCATTGGATATACTCTCTAAGAATTTTCAAATTCTTGCCTGAAAAATGGGGCGCCGACTTCCTAGAACTCATGTATTTAACTAAAACGTCATCTGAACGTCAATCTATCAGTTCTATCAATATTTTTCTAGGTATCTCTACTGTCTTTTGTCCCTCACTCATTCACTTTTGTATATGATATTTTTTTTACCGCTTTCACTTTGTATATTTGAAACATTTTCTTCATATAAATTTTGCACAATTTTGCTTCAAGCACGAATTTACAGTTATATGGAGAGTGGTTAAAAAGATTGGCGAGGACTGTACATTAAGTTGTCCAATGTCTTTCTATGTAATAAATACAGGTTGGTATTATTATAACGATGTTTCTTAGGCATATTACTTATTTATTTCCATAACAAAATAATTGAGGGAATTCTGATCGTACCAATATAAAAAAATAGACGAGTAAAATACCATCGATGTAAGCGGACAACACTAGCGTGCAATGTGACAGCGCGGCGCGGTGCGGTTGCGCTGCAGGACTCTGGGGACAAGAAAAGCGTCTTTATAAAACACCTGAGCTCGGTTACCGCGTACCGATGCGAACCCGCTACGACGATCGCTCATTTTGATACTTGAATGATTTTTTTTTTTAATATTGATTCTGTATACCCAGTCCCTATTCAAGATTCGTATCATTGTTATGACTTATTGCCAATATGAAATTGAATATTAGCATACAGATGTTGTTCAAAGTTTGGATTTTGTTGAAGTGAAAACTTTTTTAGTTGCGTTGAACGATTTTTCACCTCGACATGTTCTTGCTCTCGAATTGCACATGCGTCAGACTAGCGACGCATAGTATAGCGGTCTGTGTACGTCTAATTTAACTAGATTAATTAAAAACTATATAAAAATATATATAATTATTATTCGGAGTGCTAATAGATGTGGAACTCTATACTCAGACTAATGTTAATAATTTCAAATTACATATTAGAAAATTTAAATAATTCAGACTGTAAGTGGTGCTAAAATTCAAAAAAGAACAGTAATTCAATTGTTCTAAGCTTTCACTTCTGTCGGCAGTCCTTGCGTCTGCCTCAATTTTTTTATACAATTTTATTATATACTAATGATGTTTTGAGTCTAAGATTCCAATTCGGAGTTATATTTTCGAAAATAGATTCGATTATTTAAAGGTATATTTTTGCAGTTGTAAGCGACAATAAGTCTATATTAAAATTAACATTAACAATGGTTTATGTTAAAATTAAATTAACTTTAGTCGAACAAATCACCGTGGATTGTTCTATTCCCGTTAAATCAAATCAAAGTGTTTAAATATTTGTTGTTTATTCGGGTTAATGTCCCGCACGGTCGAATAACTTTTAAAGACGATTTTATTGGCCAATAGAGACCTTCGGAGCTTCATAAAGACTAGGATATCATTACGATTTACCATAAAGGCTAAACAGTGATGATAAAGTTTAACAGAGGTAATTTAAAATCGGTAACCAACGAAACCATTTTCGTGAGGAAGATTTCACGAACACCCGCTAATTTATATTATACAAATATGTTTTTAATTGATTTCGGATTGATAAAAGGTAGTATAAGGACGCAAGATGAAGTTCACTTTCAAATTATACATTCACTTTTTTTTAAAGTGAAACTTTTCATGAGAGCGCTTTGAAATTCTGATTCGCAACCTTTTTGTGTTACGATGCAGTGCTGGGGGTAAACACTGTGTCGATTAGAGTGGGAGCAGTGTCTCGTTTGTCTTCGGGTATTGGAGAGAATAGTAAGACATATGCCCAGCTGGCTTTCTTTTTGAAGGTTTTACTTAAACCGCGTGTTAACTAAAATTTTTTTTTTTGTTTTTGTTATTAGAATAATAACAATGTAATATTTTAACTTTTTAGCAGTTCTTTTTCAATAGTGGCAATTTTCAATGCCATTATCATTGTTACAAATCAAAATACGATAGAACAGCAAATTACTGAACAGCAGAATAACGTGACAACATTTTATAATAATATAGCAGCGTAATTCATTATTGATATAATAACTGTCGTTAGTTATATTTATTAGTAACTTCATTAAAAATATTAGTTATTAAATTATGTTATTATTAGATCTTTAGTAAGCTATTATTTATATATATACTAGCTGTGCCCTCGACTACGTACGCGTGAAATTTCAATTATAAACACAGTGATTAATGAAATAGTAGGATTGTAGTATGTATTAAAACTCGACATCGGCGATTTAATTGGCCTCACCCTTTGTGAACGATTTTGTTATCCGAGATGCAGCATGACTCTACAGCATCTAGTTGTACATCGTACCTATATCTATTTGAAAAACATTATAGCTACGTTCATTTTTGATGAATTAACAGTGAGAGGTGTTAGTTCCAGACATCAAAATTGTTCACATATCGAACCACCCCATAATAAGCCTTCTCTTTTGTGTTTTCTTATAAGTAAGATAAACTTTATAGCAATGTGTTATATATGTAAAATGTATGTATGTCCTAAATGTCATACCGGTGTGTAAACTATTACTATAACAGATTTCGTCAAGATCCGTCCAATAGTTTTTGTGTGAATCCCGTACAAACAACAGACAGAGAGACAGACCGATAGACAGACAGATAAATTTTTTAAAAACCATGGAATTGTGTTCTGTCGTTGATTCTAAGCCCAGAGTATTTTTTAGTTAAAATATTAAATGTACAGATTTCGTCCCGTTAGTCTTTATTATATGTATAGATAATTAGATATATATATATAAAACCATGTGAGTATTTCAATACCCGAAGGCAAGCAAGACATTGCTCCCACTCTACCCGACATAGTGCTTAACCCCGCTATTACATCGTTCACAAAAAGGTTGCAGATCAAAATTTCAAAGCCCTCACATAAGAAGTTTGTCACATCAAAAAGGAAATACTGTAAAAGTATCAAGAAATGCGAATCCGAGTTCTCGAGACAGGTGTCCCTATCTGTTGTAAGTTCTTGGAAATAATAGTAGGATTATTAATTTTATATTTATATTGTATACTAGCTGTGCCCGTGACTCCGTCTGCGTGGAACCCAATATAATAAAACAGTGACATCTGAATGTATTACTTCCATTTACTTATCTCTCGTACTTTAGTCACGTCGTCATTAAAATTACAATAACTTTTAATAGAGTGGACGGATTTTAATGAAACTAACACTAAATTTTACTCGAGGATATGCTTTATGATTTTCTTAGTGGGGTTTTATCATGAACGCAGGCAGACATTTCTAAAAATGATTGAATAACCGACGAAAAATTACAAACATTAAATTTACATTCTTATTATATGTATAAGATGGTTATATTTTCTACAACGAATAAATAGCAATATAATTACGTGTCCCTACTTTTAGAACCGATTTAAAACGCTTCGGTTTAATTTTAAGATAAATTTAAATCGAACGTGTAAACATGGCACCAAACTTTAAGGGCGTTTTCCAACAAAATTGAGTCTCTGAGTTACTTCGTTTTTTTTTTATTAGAGGTGCGATTTGTATTCTCTCATGACATACGCGAGTAATCTTAAAGCGAAAGGGTCCGTGTGTCACACGAGCTTGTCAAGTATGGGGGCTAATTCACGACAATTGTTATTTGACATTCACAATTAAATAATTGGATCCCACGTCTTGGGTCCCGCTTCGTAATAGCTAATGCCGGAGCGTCCGTGATGTACTGTTGTCTCACAAATCTACGAACGCTCGTAGTAAACGACGTCTCGTTATATTGGACTAGAGAAAGACATCATTTTAAGTGATAATTTAGTTAAAGATGGTACGGTAATCTTACTTTTTAAATATGTAAAAATCGAGTGGCCTGATGTTTGTCCACGATGAACTCGGAAGCTAGTCAACCGATCTTCACGAAACGTTGGCATTTATATATAATTTAGTCCAACTTGAGAGATAGGATAACTCATATTTTCGATTAATGGCTTCAATATTTTTCATTTAGAGATTAACTAATTGTCAATGTTGATTATTGTTATTAATTGTAAGTTTCATCAGTCTCGAATAGATGACGCTTTAAATTAGTTTGTTGACAGAAAACTGCAGAACCGCCTGTTGTAGATATCTCATAGATGGCGCCACGTTTAAATTTTGAATTTATTTTTCAATTCCAGTTTATTTTACGGTACACGTGTTTTACTCAATTCAACGTGTAATTAGATTATACTTACATTCTTATTAAATGTATAGAAGATGGCCGAATATTTTCGAAGAATTTTATAAGAGACAATGTATATACGTATCTGTACAAAGGCCAATTCGGTCCGATAACTGATGCAACATGACCCATTGTCATTGCGTACAGAACAAAAAAAAAAAACAACCTATCAATTTTAATTAAAAACAAAGCACTCGATGTTTTCGCGGCAATTTCATAAGCCAATATGGCGGTTGTTTACGTCACTTTCGGCAAATGGCGCCCCAGTTTTTTGCCGGGTCTGTTTATTTAGTTAATGAATGCAAGGGCTCGCGGGCCGGAACGATTTTCAACGATGTTTGCGGTAAATTTGATTCCGGACCGCTTAACTATCGTAACGTTTCTGGAAGGGACATTTTAATTTATTAATCACTAAGTTCTATTATTCGATGTTCCACTTTGAAAACCTGGATTTCGTATAAGACCATCATGATGTAAACACTAGAAACTTTGACAAACTGGTCTTCAAGTTATATGAATTTGACCGAAGGTTTAAAAAAAAATCTTAGTTAATAAAATTAATTGTTTACTAAAACATTTAAACTGTAGGTGGTAGAGCCACGCTGAAGCTATTACTGGTTTCAGCATGAATGGGTCGGCTCGCCCGGGGTAGTACCACCCGACCCACAGAAACACCTCCCCCTCCTACCCAAACACAGGCTGGCAACGCACTTGCGACTCCCCTGGTGTTGCAAGTGTCTATGGACGGTGGTGGTCACTTAACATGAGGTGACCCACCTGTTCGTTTGCTTCCTATGATATATTAATAAAAAATTAAAACTAATTAAACAAAGTAATAACTGAAAGTAGGCTCGTTTTAGGGCAAATGCCACGCGCGTCGATGATGGGTTAGAATTGAGTCATTTGTCTGAATAGTTGTAGCGAAAGCTCAAAAACGCTGAATTAGAATAGAGTTCCTCCGCTCTTTTATGTAGAGGAACCCTTTATAACAGTCCCGTGTTTCGGACTAGTAAAATCAGTAACAGTTTTTGTAGGTAATAGTGTTAGGTTTTACAGCAACGTCCTAAAGCGTATCTATTTGCCGGACTGTCAGTTTAAGCGCCATGTCAAGCGGGTTTTGATGTCAAAAGGCTATTATAGAGTCGATCAATATGTGAACGATGGTGATGTCTGGAATTAACTCCTCTTTCTGTGCATTCATTAGAAACGATTGTAACGTGTAATGTATTTTAAGTATATGTATGTTAAAATGATAAACCCGGGTTGTTTGTCCGAACCGGGGATAGTTTTAACGTTCATAAGCGCCCTTCTTAGGACCTAAATTGAATAAAGTATTATTGATTTTGATTTTGTTCGTCTTTAATTGTAATTTCTCTATATTACATACTGTTTCGCATAGCTGTTATGTACTAATGTACATTATTAACGCGGTCATATTTACAGTTCATCAGTTATAGAAGTTTCATAAAAATCTTCACAATAACAATTTTTACAAGGAGCGAACCACCAATGAATAATGTTTCAAAATCGTTTTCTTGTAGCGTTAGCCCAAAATAACTATTCCACGCGAAGGAAGTCTCGGGCAGAAGCTAGTAAAATATAAAAGGCACTACATGACAGAATAAGATCTCTCTAGAAACTATAACAACTATAGATAACTGAGAGAATTGCATTTGTAGTCTGTCGCAAACAAATCCTTCGATAGCTAACTAATGGGTAACGCCAGAGTACGAAATTATCAATACAAAATTAATTAATACCCTTGTTCGAGAAAATGGCTTCTATGTGAAATTGGTTGCACGTAGCGCCCCCCATAGTACGCAGGTGAGGTGACTAACAAACATCGGCCGTCTCGGTCTCACGCACCGCCAAGGGTGAGGCGTAAACGAGACGGAGTCACCGTCGCAAATGAGCGGAGTTCATTAAGCATTCAGAAAATGAAACTGAATCATATTATTATTTCTCGGCGGCCGTGTTTAGTTTGGACCGGTTTATGCCTTAACGGAGTGATTTTAATTTTTGAAGTAAAAACTTTTTTAGACACGCGTTGAGCGATTTTTGCTAGGGGAAAAATTTATGGGTTCACGTCACCGATGACGTCAACATGCTCGTGACGGATTCCGCTTGCGTCAGACTAGCGACGCGTAGTATAGCGCCCTTTATACATATAGTATTGGTATTTTGTGTTGAGCTCGTGTAGCCCACCATATGTGTCGTTTAGAATCAGAAGTGGTCAACTCCACTTTGCAATTTTTATGGGTATAGCCAATTTTCCATTTCGAGCTTAATGCAGAGACTATGAAACATTTAGGTATCTGTAGAGTTTTAATACAATTAGTATAGAAAGCTAAAAAAATAAAAATGTATGCTATAGTACAATAGTTTAAAGTTATGAGACTTAGAAAATTGCAAAGTGGAGTTGACCACTTCTGATTCTAAACGATACATATGTTTGATTAATTAATAAATTGTATAAAAATTGTATACAATTATTGCTCGTAGTGCCAATAGATGTGAAAACCAGCCTACAGCTAATAATTTCCATTTACAAATTATGAAATTTAAATAATTCGAATTGTAATTGATTTAAAAATACAAAAGAGAATACAGTTATTCCATTGTTTCGAGTTTTCACTTCTGTCGGCAGTCCTTATGACTGCCTTGATTTTTTTTTTATTTAAAAGTCTGTTTCATACTTCCGTTTTAAGTGTTTCAATACGAAATTTATTTACACAATAAACATTACGTTGTAACTCGACTGTTTGTTAACGCGTGTGTACCTACACACACACGCCGCGGGTATATCTCTAGTATTGATTATAGATTAACCTTGTAAGACCTAATGTACAAATCCATTTAGTAGTCCGGTGAAGCTGTTAAGATCTTGCTAGGTCAATAGCATAGTCAGTTCGAAAAAAAAAATCCATTTTACAAAATAACACTAATTTGAACACTCAGACACAAGGTTGAAAAAAAATCATCAACTAGCATCTCACTTTACAATATGCTGTACATTCAAGTTTTAAGGATTTTGCTTTTAAAGTTTCGGAAGAATTTGCGGGCTCTGACAACTCTGTATTCTATTCTATTTTCTCCCAACACTCCCTCTTACTTAACTCCACATTTGCAGTTCTTATGCTCTAATTATGACCTTAACCTTCGCTCTTCTAATAATCTTATTCTTTGCTGTCCTGTCCATACTTCCGGTCTAGTACATTCATCTTTCTATATCCAATCTATTCTCCTATGGAACGCGCTTCCTTATGAAATCAGGATGTCATCTAACCGTTTCAGTTTTAAAGTCAGGGTACGTCGGCTTTACCAGTGTCATTTAGCAGAATTATCTGGTTAATGCTGTATTTAGTACTTGATGTTGACTAACTATACTTTTATTTATTGTATTGATATTTATGTATGATGTTGTTATGTGTATGTATTGTATATGTGTAGTATATATGTAGTATATTGGTGTTGATATTTTATTTATATATTGTAATATTAAATAGGCTAAACATAATTTCATAAAAACCTCACCTTTTACACCTACCAACATTTATCTCTGCACCACCTAATGGTTGACTGGTAGAGAATGCCTTAGGCATTAAGTCCGCCATTGCGTATTTAACGCATAAAGTGTAAATAAATAAATAAATATTGTCACCTAATATTGTGATTAATGTTATATTATTCAATTAACAGATCGTCTAATAATGTTCTTTCATTTAATACTCAAGATCATCTAAACGCCCAACGTCCACTTAAATGAACAAGTGATAAATTAACATTGGTTGAGTTTTCGTTTATAAAAAAAATACTCAAATGAACAAGGAATAAAATTGCGATGAAAAAATGAGAATGTGCATCACTTGATGATGGAGTGTGCTAAGAACCGAATCGAAAACGACTCGTTGATGAGTAGTATGGGAAGTAGTTGGCAGAACGTAGGTATTCGTCACAGCATCTTCGCTGAACCCTGTTCGGGTGAAGCTAAGATGCTGTACGACCCGGTAATGATAACTAATCAGCGACTCTCATGGTACAGCTAGATGGATTGGATAACAATGGGGCCGATATGTTCTGTAGAATAAAAGCCCCTTAATTAATTTAAAAAGAAACATTGATGAAAAATTGCATAGTTTTATGAACTGAATTGAACTATTCTATATATAGGTAGATGCTATACAGGCCGATCGCGCCTCTCTATCGCTTGTTCCTCGCTGTCGCTTGCACGCTCGGCTCAGGCTGAACGTGACTGTGAGTCATATTTTGAGTGCGTGCAGCCGGCGTTCATCGATTTGTAACACGTTATCACGTCAAACGTGTAAAACACGTGAGCCGGAACGTGTCAAAACTTATTGCACAAAATAATGAACACTGGGTTTTTTTTAACTCATCTCGACCATTATAGCTTGGGCCTAGTTAACTTGAATTGTTCATTCTTGTGAGAAGCGACCACGCTTGAAGTCAATTTTTAATACGATTAAGAAAAGCTTTGACGAGGAGTGCAGTCGCAACTAATATTACCATCATTGATGTATGAATGTGTGAGGAATTGTATATATGGAGAGGTCTTGACATGAAGTCATCCTTGTGTATTCGAGTCTTTGAAGTGAACTTCTTATGGGAGAGCTTTGTAATTCTGATCGGTAACCATTGTGTTGTGGTGGGGTAAACACTGTGCCGGATAGAGTGTTGGAAACACCGGTTCTCGTCCGATCACCGAGGCTAAGCAACGTCGGGCGCGGTCAGTACTTGTATGGATGACCGAATGAGAACACAACGCATCACGTTTGCTTTTTGTTGTTTTTTTTTTTAAGTCAAAATGTTTCCATGCTATACAAAAGTTTCACTTCTATCGTCAATCGTAAAACACACCCTGTTTTTTGTTTAACAATCTAAATAAACATCATCTTTGGAGTTGTTTACAGCACATTTTATACATTGAGGTACCTTGATTTAGGTAATGAGTATTGTCGGATCTAGGGAAGATGGGTCGGGGGGCCCATCTTCCCAGTGCACAGATCCGGCGAACGGAGGAGACGGTCGGTGTGTACCCGGCTGTCTCCTAACAGGACGGGGCCCGGCGGCGGCGCTTTCGCTGCTGGGCCAACCGCTGGGGTGGCACGATGAAGTCTATAGAGATCTCGTGCCGCCCCAACTATAGCGGCAGACGTACACCGTGGGGTTTTAGTCCGTGCGAGTCGGACATAACCCACCCTCTCCCCCGAGAGGGTGGTGTATCCATAAGGGATTTCCCCACGCTAAAAAAAAAAAAAAAAGGTAATGAGTATTGTGTACCTAAATACCCAGAAACAAATTTTTACATGTAAAGTAATGTATGCCAAAGTATGTAAAGTATGCGCCATTGTGAGTTTATTAAGTTACTAGCCTCTGCCCGCGACTTCGTCCGCATGGAATAGCTACTTTGGACTAACGCTAACACGCAGCGGAAGCTCTCAAGAGAGAAAAAAAACCCGATTTTGAAACATTATTCATGGGTGCTCCGCTCCTATTGGTCTTAGCGTGACGATATATAGCCTATAACCTTCCTCGATAAATAAGCTATATAACACTGAAATAATTTTTCAAATCGGACCAGTGTTCCTTAGATTACCCCCTAAAACGTCGCAAACTCACAAACTTTACCTCTTTATAATATATATAAGTATAGACGAACATTCATGGTGGTATCTGTATTAATGCAACCATTGTGCAGTAGATAGAGTGCGTACCGCATCATGCCTCTACATGTAAGCTATCAATAGTTTGTGACATTATATTTAAAAAAAAACGCTAGAGAAACCGAAAACAATAGCTTGCTTATACATAGAATATTAATGCCAAATAAATTTCCAGCTACCCTCGAAAACGACGGCTGCTAAATGTCGTTATATCAAAACAGGTGAACCGGGGGCGTTTCAATTATTTAAAACGCCGCCTCAATTAGTATCCGAGATCTGGCGCTGTCAGTCTGACTGACAGACAAATGAATTATTAATTTGTATTGCGCGCTCGCTTATTCAATAGGTCCGCTCATCTTTGTCGTTTATTGCTCTCTGGTTATTTATACGTGATTCAAAGGATTAACGCGTTAAAAAAAAGAACAGGGCGTATCGTAAAGACACACGATAGAAGTGAAACTTTTGTTTTACAGAGAAACGCACCCGAGGCTGCTTAACTTCGGTGATCGAACTAGAACCGGTGTTTTCAACACTCTACTCGACATAGTTTTTACCCCCATCACTTTTCGTCACACAAAATGGTTGCCGATCAGAATTGCAAAGTCCTCCCATAAGATATGTCATTTCAAAAATTGATATTATTAAATTATACATTTTACTAAACAGCGGTTGATGTCTGTTACAATAATTAAGACAAAGCTCTTAAAAAATCACTGTGATACGTAGCAAATCCTACATCATAGCACATACTGTTTGGAATTAGGGGCTATAAGTTAAAGACGGACCGCTACAAAATAAAATGTGTAAAAAGAGTTTTAATAAAATTATAAATTTATATTGATTAGTTCCGTGTGTAAACTTGCCGCGCACGTCGTCGATACTTTTATTTTTCGCTATTCCACGGGCAGAATGAGGTTCACAGGCCGCAATCTGTATACTCCTGCTCAAAATTATGTCTTGGTGTGATTAATCTGTGACATTACATACACGGACGTATTACGCGCTCGAATAAATGATTGGAACAATCACTCTGTAACAGGCTACAATCGCGGATGATAAATCACGACCAGTTATATCTATCGTCAGTTACATTTGACGATAAACTATAATTATAAAATTATTTCTAGGTTATATTAAACTTCATTTAAAATCACAATTCAACCAACGTTGACAAATAATATATGATTTCAGTCAAACTATAATAACCTTTTAGGCCCTGGCACGCGTCGCTAAAATGTTATCTCGTTATCACTTTGTCACGCTTTATTTTAACGTCTGACAATGGAATCTCGCTAAAATAATATAGCTAAACACTCGTGAATGTAATTTACGGTGGTGCATAATGTAACGTGTATTTTCGACGTATGTAACTTACGTGACACGTGATTTATCGTATCACTGGTTATAAAACCAGTGATAAGTGAAATGATGTATACCTAAGTTGGAACGTTACATTTTTAGTTAGAAACTGTTGAATTATATACGAGTACATAACCAGCCAGTGATTAAATTTGAATAATAGTTTTATTGTTAAAGTGTGATATCTAAAAAACAAACTTTTTTTTCCTTCTGTTCTGCAGACTCTTGGTCCGCACCTTTTTACTTTGTTTTTTTTTATTATTGTGTACGTCAAAAATCGTATCTGTAAGCAATTATTGGGTATTTTTTATTCATATATTTATTTTTAATGACGTTATTGCCTTTATGGCAGTTTCATTTTGGTCCTTTATGGCCATCTTTAGGTTATAGTCCACAATGTCCCACGTCGGAGCGTCCACGGCCCGATGGATGAACCTACTAACCGCGACGTCAGTCACGTCGGTATAGTAGACACAGGTGTCAGTGTGTCAAAAAACAAACGTTACAAATAACAGTAATGCTATCTCATTCTGTAACATAACGAAATGATATATGTTGAAGGCAATTTTACGAGACGCCACTTACTTTTTATTTTTTTTCTGCAGCCTCTTGGTCCGCACCTTTTTTTGCTTTTGTTTAATTTGTTATATACGTTAAAAATCGTATTTGGTTTTTTTATTATTATTATTATTTTACTTAACTATTAGCTATTTTGGGACGGATTTTTAATGAGATTATTTATTTTAGCATTACGTAAATTACTATATTTTTACTTACATTTAGCATTACGTTTTTATTTCGATAGTTATTGTTGTGTGTATTTTATTTATTCGAATATTGTTCGTTATATCATGTTGGGCACAATTTAAACCCCTACCTGTTTTCGTAACCATGGACCGTGTAACCTCCGATCCTGCCGTGCGTTTAGCATCGCAGCGGAACGACCGAACACCTGGCCTGAAACAAAAGGGCTGTAGGAACAATGGTGAATTAATATTTTGTGGGTTAAGTTAATACGAGGAGCGATTTTTGGTATATAAATAAAATTAATTTAACCGTTTATTAATCTTTGTGACGTGATAACGTCTTATAAATCGACGAACGCCAAAAAAAAAAGCACGACTCATTGTCACGTTCCGCCTGATCCGAGCGTGCAAGCGAGAGCGCGGAACAAGCGATAGAGAGGCGCGATCAGCCTAAGCGTTCGGCTTGTATATCATCTGTCTCTCTTCCGCTCCATCGGTCGATGCGTTCGACTCGTTATCACGTTAAATTATCGTCCGTAAACCGACTACACAGACAACCAAATTTTATAGTTTTATTTTCGGCAACCAATCTTATTACTGCCATTATTGATTATTATCATGACATTCCAAGATCCCGCCAAAAAGTCCATTCTTAAAATCTTAAACAGTTTTTTACTAAACAGATATGACAGTATAATATATAGGTATAATAATGAAAAACCATTCAACTTCAAACCAACTCCAGTCTAAAGGTTATAAGGTGTATCTTAGGGTAATTTATTTTACCCGGTTACCCGCGACTCTGGCCGTGTGGAATTGAGTACGAATCGTGAAGAAACCATAACGTGGTGGTAGGGCTTTTTCGCCAAGTATATGTTGATGTGTTCCGGCACACGCACTTCAGAGCCAGTCGCCTTTAGCCTTAACATTGTCATCTAAAACAAGTGAAAAATCCTATAAACTATAAAAAATATAGTTAAGTTTCAATAAGTTCATAGTGTTGTTACACCAGCGCGTGCAACTTCCATCATTACATAGTATAAAACAAAGTCCCCTACCGCGTCTGTCTGTCTGTCTGTTCGCGATAAACTCAAAAACTACTGAACGGATTTTCAAGCGGTTTTCGCCAGTGGATAAAGTGATTTATGAGGAACGTTTTGGTATATAATATGTCACGGATTTTTTTTATAATCAGGGCGGGACAACGTCTGCCAGGCCCGCTAGTTTTAAAATAAAAATTCACTCTCAGTAATTTCTCGTGACGTGACAAAGGAAATATAACTTAAAAAATTTGCTCATAAAAACGCTTGCAACTTATAACATGAATGTAAAATACACACACACACACACACGGCCATAAAAAAAAGTATATATAGGGGAACAAAACTATAATTGAAAACCTAAGACGTCTATAAATTTTACACTGGAACAACAATAGCTTAGGACTTCAGAGGTTTTGTTTCGTACGTCTATTGTTAGTCTGAAAACGCTTTATGTGTATGTTAAATCGCTTTTCAATTCACACTATTCGGGTTCATTCAACCCTGTTTTTTTTATTATTATTTATATATTTCACTGGGAATTTCAAATAATTCATCGCATTCACTTAACGAATGTTTGAATGAATTCTGGATGTTGCTGGATTTTGTACTTGAAACTATTGTTAGAGTAGCTTTTACCCGCGGCTTTGCTCGAGTTAAGTATATACTTCTATTATACTAGTAATATTATAAAACTGAAGACCGCTAAAACCAATAGGAGCGGAGCACCAATGAAGAACGTTTCAAAATCGTTTTTTTTTTTCCCTTTTGCTTCCGCTGCGTGCTCTGCGTAAACGGTGACTATTCAACGCGAACGAAGTCGCGGGCAGAAGCTGTATGTATATATATATTGATAATTTAATGTATGTCGGCAAAAACTTTGAAAAGCTGGATTTCGTAAAATACCGGCATGATCTACATACTAGAAACTGTGGGGAACTTGTCGCGTATTTCAGAATCAGTAAAACCAGTAATAGTTTTTTTAGGTAATAGTGTTAGGTTTTACAACAAAGTCCCATAGCATATTACCGACTTGCCGGGCTGTGAGTTTAAGCGCCATGTCAAGCGGGTTTTGATGTCAAAAGGCTATTACAGAGTGGATCAATATGTGAACGATGGTGATGTCTGGAATTTACTCCTCTCTGTGCATCCACTAAAAACGATTGTGACGTGTAATGTATACTAAATATTATATGTAAACTAGCGGGCTCGGCAGACGTTATCCCGCCCTGATTATAAACAAATCTTTGACAAATTATATACCAAAACGTTCCTCATGAATCACTTTATCTACTGGTGAAAACCGCTTGAAAATCCGTTCAGTAGTTTTTGAGTT
This sequence comes from Antheraea yamamai, assembly GCA_036509395.1. Taxonomy (NCBI): domain Eukaryota; kingdom Metazoa; phylum Arthropoda; class Insecta; order Lepidoptera; family Saturniidae; genus Antheraea; species Antheraea yamamai. The sequence goes on along the minus strand of AP028453.1, from coordinate 9,593,419 downwards.
TATCGCGAACAGACAGACAGACGCGGTAGGGGACTTTGTTTTATACTATGTAATGATAGTATATACGTGTTAAGGAGATAAACGAGATCGAGTTTTTTGCCGGTTCTTCTCGATGAGTGAGCTGTTTGTCCGAACCGGGGGTAGTTTTGACGTTCATAAGCGCCTTATTAGGGCCTAAACTGAATAAAGTATTTTTGATTTGACTGCATCAGCCTGTAAGAGACCCACTGCAGGCCTTTTTCCGAAAGAAGGTATGGGCATAATCAAATCAAATCAAAAACACTTTATTCAATTTAGGCCCTAAGAAGGCACTTATGAACGTCAAAACTACCACCTGTTCGAAAAACAACCCAGCCATCGAGAATAACCGGCAAGAAACTTGATCTGGTTTATCTTTTTAACAAATATATATACTATATTAGGTAATGTCACAAACGTTTTTAATGGATGCAGAGAGATGAGTTAATTCCAGACATCACCATCGTTCACATATTGATCCACTCTATAATAGCCTTTTGACACCAAAACCCGCTTGACATGGCGCTTAAATTCGCAATCCGGCAAATCGGTAATATCCTTTGGGACTTTGTTGTATAGTCTAACACTATTTCCCAAAAAACTGTTACTGGTTTTACTAAGTCTAAAACGTGGGACAACCAGTTTGTTACAGTTTCTAGTATTTAGATTGTGCCGGTTTTTTACGAAATCTAGCTTTTCAAGGTTCTTACGGACATACATTAAATTGTCAAGAATGTATTGGGAAGGCAGAGTTAAGATACCGTACTCCTTGAACTTGGTCTTTAAGGATTCGCGAGGTCTCATATTGTAAATTGCTCGAACTGCCCGTTTTTGTAATAAAAATATGGTGTCTGCTGTCCCCCACAACAGAATGCCATAAGACATTAAGCTATGGAAGTAGGCGAAGAAGACTAATCACCACGCCAGCCCACGACGGATTGGCGATTTCAAACTTTGAGAAATCTTAAATTCTATATTGTTCCCACAAGTTACGGTACCTACTACAAGAACATTCCTTAGGTAGACGGTTTCCTCAAAATGTTTTTTCCTTCACCGTCAGCCGATAGTGTTACCAATTTAAATTAGTAGGTAAATGTACGCGAATTTAGAAAAATTCGTTCGTACATACCGGGATTTGAACCTGCGGACGTCGGGTTGATATTCCACCGGTAAAACCACAACGACGACCACAATAACTTTAAATAAATATACTAGCAGTGGCCGCGACTTCGTCCACGTGGAACATGATGCACAAAACAGTGACTAATAAAGTCATCTCAATGTGTCAGCTCTAATTACATATCTACTTCTCTCTCGTACTTAAGTCGCGTGGTCATTAAAATTACGATAGCTTTTGATACAGTGAACCGATTTTAATGAAACAAAGACTAACTGCTACTCGAGGATATGCTTTATGAGTTTCTTGGTTTCATTGTGAACGCAGTACATCAGCAGTGATGCGTATTCATAAAAACGGAGAGACAGAAAGACATTACTAAAAATACATTTCTATTACGCGTTCGAAGTCACCAGCAACGTTTTTTTTTTTCACAAAAATCTAAAAAGCACAAACACGTTAGATTTACACTCTTATTATATGTATATAAGACTTATTTGTTGATTCAGGAAATGATATTATGAAATCAAACAGTATTGAGTTTCTGAAATATAATTAGTTAAACATTTATCAAATATTTGTTTTACTATAACTAAAATTTATAAGTAACATCCTAATCCTACCTGAAATATTAGGTCTTTACCTATGAAATTGCCGTTTTGTATGAAAAAATTTAAACAAATTTTTTTCATGTACTTTTTATTTGTATTAATCGAAGTAATCACCCATGCAATCAATGCATCTTTGCCAACGCAGTGGCAGTTTATTGATGCCCTTCTTAAAGAAATCAGCTGGACGGGAGGCAACAAATTCTTCAAAGGCATTTTGTACTGCCTCTCGGGTATTGAATTTTTTTCCCGCCAAGGAGTTATCCAAATTCTGGAAAAAGTAGTAGTCTGTAGGCGCAAGGTCTGGTGAGTAGGGCGGATGACGGAGAACTTCCAACCCCAGTTCTTGTAACTTGGAGACCGTCTGCTGTGCAGTATGAGGTCGCGCGTTGTGGTGAAGGAGCAGCGGAGACGAGCGATTGACCAATGCTGGTTGGAGATGTGCCAGCTTCTCCATCATTGTGTTCAGTTCTTCACAGTACACATCTGCAGTAATGCTCACCCCGTTTGGTAAGAAGCTGTGATGAATCACACCGCGCCAGACCACCAAACAGTGACCATCACTTTTCTAGGGGTAAGTTTTCGTTTAGGGCATTGTTTAGGTGCTGAACCAGGATCCAACCAAGTTGCTGAGCGCTTGCGGTTATCAAACAGAATCCATTTTTCATCGCAGGTTCAATGCGGTTCAAAATTCCTTCATTTGTGTGTCTGTTGAGCAGTGCAAGGCACGTCTCGGCGCGTACTTCGCGCTGGCTATCATTGAGTTCGTGGGGCACCCATTTGTCAAGCTTTTTTACCTTGCCAATTTGACGCAAATGGACCAATATTGTTTTGACGCTAACGTCGAAAGCTGCTGCTAATTCAGCCGTAGATTATGTATCATCAGCTTCCACAATCGCTTTTAATTCGTCATTGTCGACCAAAGTCTTTGGACGACCGCGAGGTTCACTTTTCAGGTCGAAATTCCCAGAACGGAAGCGAGCAAACCAATAACAGTTGGTGCGTTGGTTTGTAGTGTTAGCTCCATAAACGTCGTTGATGTTGCGTGCCGCTTGTGCCGCGTTGCTGCCACGACGGTACTCATATTCCATAATTACTCGAATTTTTAACGTATCCATGATGACAAAAAAGATTGAAATGCGATGAAAATGTAACACTAATCAATAAACAAATGACTACTTTTGGAAAAGAATTCCATGTTTTTAAAATAAAATTAATTTCAAATTAGAATGTGATTGTTGTGTTATTTTGATGTGTTATTTTGATATGAAATGACCAGTACTGCAGAACGGCAACTTCATAGGTAAAGACCTATTATAATTAGAAACAATATTAAAGCTGATTTTCTATAGATATCACTCCCTTTTTACGACTTATTTAACATCAAATCTGAACACTTTTCTAAAAACGTCTTTTCATCATAAACACCACAGATTATACAATATTATGTCATAGACTTCTTTATAGATAACACAGATAAATAAAGAAAAGGATCTATTTTCTTTACATGTATAGATGTTACTCTATGTGTTATCTTATTGTTGTTATTATATTTTTTATTTATAATTATATTATTCATCGGACTGTTGACTGTTACATTATCTACATTAATAAATAAATAAATACATGTTGTGTATATGATTCCTTCTAGAAAAATCTATAGCGTTGTTTCCTTCTCATTTGCAGGTGGCGGATGCACTTTCCCCGACAGCTGGGCGGGCAAATGGTTCCAGTCGGGGAACCTCGGCTTGATCGCTATCAATTCAACCCACATACAAATGAAGGGCGAGTGCTACGAGAGCGACTCGAAGGACAAATTCCTTCTCTATGATAGGTCAGTATTGAACTGAAACAAAAAAACAGTGCATTTATCTGTGTGTACGCGCGGAGGAAGTGAAACTTCTTTGGCTTATATGTATTAAATTATATATATATACTAGCTGTGCGCGCGATTCCGTCCGCGTGGAACTTAATGTAAAAAATCAGTGACTAATAAAAACATCTGAATGTATTAAGTCCATTTACTTATCTACTTTTCTCTCGTACTTACGCCGCGTCGTCATTAAAATTGCAATAACTTTTGATAGAGTGAACCGAATTTAATGAAACAAAGACTAATTTATTCTCGAGGATATGTTTTATGATTTTCTCGCTTGTCTTTTTGTATGAACACGCATCACTGATAAAGTACATGGTTCACCATAAAACTTCACTAAGAAAATCATAAAGCATATCTTCGGGTGTAACTTAGTCTTTGTTTCATTGAAATCGGTCAACTCTATCAAAAGTTATTGTAATTTGAATGACGGCTCGAGGTAACTACGAGAGAAGAGTAGTAATCTATACTAATACTAGCGGACCGGGCGGACGTTGTCCTGCCTTGAAAACAAAAAAATCCTAAAAGTCGACCGCAGCGCCACCTACCGGGTCCAATTGTGAATCTAAACCATTCTCGGATCCACTCGAACACGCACACAAAATTTCATCAAAATCGGTCCAGTCGTTTAGGAGGAGTTCAGTCACATACACACGCACACAAGAAATATATATATTAAGATTATGAAGCTGGAGGGTCTGTTTGTTTGGTTTAACGCGCTAATCTCAGAAACTACTGGTCAGATTTGAAAAATTGTTTCGGTGTTAGATAGCTCATTTATCGAGGAAGGCAATAGGCTATATATCATCATGCTAAGACTAACATGAGCGGAGCAACAATGTAGAAAGTTTCCAAAGTTTAGCTTCCACTACGTGTTAGCGTTAGCCCAAAGTAACTAAACCACGCGGACGAAGTCGCGGGCAGAAGCTAGTATTATATATGCGAATGTGAGTTAATCTGTTTGTTACGCTTTCACGCGTTTATTACTGAACCGATTGTCATCAAATTTTGCATAAACGTCGTAAGATGTAAAGAAAATGAGATAGAATACCTTCCATAAAATATATTTTAAAAATAAGCGAAGATGCGAGCAGAGGCTTGTAGCTATTTATAGTGAATTTATCTATTTTTCTATCTGCGAGTAAAGACAATGATGAATAATATAAAGTCTATATATATAATAAGAGTGTAAACCTAATGTGTCTGTACTTTTTAGATTTTAGTGAAAAAAATTGTTTCATGTGTCTAGGATAGGAATAAGTAATAAAACACATCATTTTCGGAAATGTCTGTCAGTCTGTCTGTCCGTTTGTTTGAACACGTATCGCTGCTAAAGTATTGGGTACACGATAAAATATATATATTTCGTTTTTTCCAGGAGCGAAGACTGCTACAGATGTTTGGTCATACACGAGAAGCACAAATATGTCTTACAATATAAAGAAAGTTAGTGTTTATCGTTTACTTTTATTACTATTTTATGCGAGGGAACCGGAAAACTTAAAATCAAATACTTATGTAACCAACTAAATATAAACCAGTAACCAACTTAGAATAGGTCCACTTTTACCCCAAAGAAAGGCGATTATGGGTAGACATTTGAGAGAACTGACCTTGCACCGTTTCTTACCAAGCATTTATTACTTCGCTTTCTTGTATATCTAAGGAATTTTATAATAACATATCTTACTCCCAATGACGCTTGCAATGTCGAATACAGACGAAGACTGTATGACAATGTATGAAAACAAAGAAGATTACAAAGAATATTCTGTTTCTAATATGGTCAGTTTAAAAGTAACTGGATTGTAAACCTATTTGCTATGAAATCTCATCAACAAACGTTTGACCAAGAGTGGTAGCAGTGCTGTCACACTTATTTCTGCTGCAAAACGAGAGTACGCGTACTTCTATGTTCTGCTTGAAAAAAAATGCAATTTCAAATGTTCCACCATAGTTCATAACCTTTTTTTTTTTTTTTTTTTTTTAACGTGTAGAGAAAATCCATCATGGACTGTCAGGCCCCCGGGGGAGGGCCTGAGCTGAGTCGACCGCCAACTGCGTGCTGGGACGCAGCTGCCGGTGCCTTACGGCGACTTTAACCGACTAAAACTCCACGGCAAACCGTACGCCGCACTATGGGAGTGTCGCGGGGGAGCGCGAGCAAGCTCCGCGACACCCCCGGCGGCAGGCGCTTTCACGCCACACCTGGCTGAGGCAGCCCGGATGCGAGACTGCCTCCCAGCCCGCCGAACCAGTGCACCATAGTTCATAACCTACCTTGACAGGTCTCATCACTGCAGCACTATTGAGATTGGTTGCACATAACCACATGCTGTTTGTTATAGGTGGTCTTTTACCGTCATGTGAACTGTATTGCTGTTTGCTACATAATTAAATAATAGGAAAAAGCAACCGCAGTCGAACCTTTGCACTAGTCTCTTTCATTAGTTGGGGCACTAATAAATAATTAATTTTCCTTTATGTGCCTGTTTCAGCGTACTGTACAGCGAAAGACACGTTGTCTTCGATATGCGAGTTCATAACGGGCGATGCCGCGTTGAACTCTATGTTCAGGAAGGAGCCGAGGCCAGTGCCTCAGCCGTGCCCCTTCCACCCAGCGCCGTTCACATTTACTTATAGTCGGTAAGAAGACACATTACCATAGGATGACCTACAGGCAAAATTCTTACATAATTAGAGTAGGAAACCGTACGAATAAATTGGTTAACGATGTGAATGTAGATTGACCACGAGACAAGCTTACAGATGCTCAAATGCCTTCTAATTTTAGTTTCTCCCGCACTTGCCTGTATACAACACCAGGTGCTTGGCGATAGATTTATAGATTTTCAACTGGAAAGGCCAGCCAGGTGGACTTAAAAAAAGCCCCTTTTTACGCGGGGAAATCCTAAATGGACACACCACCCTCCCGGGGGAGAGAGTTGGTAGTTTAGTTTGACTTACTCACGCCATGTGTATCCTCTACCGCTGTGACGGGGGTGACGAGGGATAGCGTTCGCAAACGCCAAGTCGCCCAAGCGAACTTGGGGACGAGCCCTAGAATCATGTTATGCTTTCATCACGTTATATTTCCTCACCGATCGATACGGTGTCCGAACACGCTATCTACTGAGGCATCATCGCTTCATTCATTGTGGCATGGTTGTAGGGCCTCTGCTAAAATCTGTCCAAGCATCAAGCGTCCATGAGTGTCTTCCGACAGCTGCACTTGAGAGACAGTCTCTCTCTAAGTTTAGCCTGTTTACCATATTGAATTACATCCTCGTGTAAAATGAGGTCAGATTGTGGTCATACGCTAAAACCTATAGGGTACATAAGCCGTGGTGGTCTAGTGCATTGACCGGTGGAATATCAATCCGATGTCCGCAGGTTTAAACGTCCCGGCATACACCGACGAATTTGTCGGAATTACTAATTAAAATTGGTAACACTATCGGGTGACGGTGAAAGAAAACATCGTAAGCTTTTATTTCATAGAAGGCAAACGAACAGGCGGGTCACCTGATGTTAAGTGATCAGCGCCGTCCATAGACACTAGCAACACCAGGGGAGTCACAAGTGCGTTGCCAGCCTGTGTTCGAGGGCCGGGAAGGGTATATAAGGGTATAAGGAAGGTTATAGGGTATCACTGACCGAACGAAACGCAACAATGCATGCACTGTTACTTCACGTGGGTGTTTCTGTGTGTCGGGTGGTAGTATCGCGGGCGAGCCGACCCAATCATGCTGAAACCAGTAATAGCTTCAGCGTGGCTCTACCACCATAATAAAATGATTTGTCGTAGCTTGAATTCGCGAATAGGTTGTGGGCTGGCAACGGTGATTTATGCCCATACCTTCTTTCGGGAAGACGTCTACGGCCCTGCAGTGGGTCTTTTACAAGGTGATGATGATAATACCGTACTAATCGATAATAAAACCGACTTCATCAAAATGTTCCTTCACCGAGTTGTCCGAATACGGTATCGACTAAGCCGGCATCGTTCCAAGTGTCATAAAATAGTGTATATTTGGACTTTCCAGAGGTACTGACGACTGTCTGTACCCGCCGTCGCGTGCCGAGTCATGTACGGACGACTCGAGACTCTTGCTCCGGTACATGGCTTGCCCGGATCTACCCAGTTCAGAGAGTAACGGTATGTTCCACAGACATCTCTATACTATCTGTTCTATACATATATTATAATAACAATGTAAATCTAACGTGTCTGTACTTGAATTTTGTGAAAAAATTTGTTCCAGGTGTCTTGGAATAAGTAATTAGATACATTCCAATCATTTTTAGAAATGTCTTCCAGTCTATCTGTCAGTTTTTTTGAACGCGCATCACTGCTAAAGTTTATTGTAATTTTAATGACGACGCGACTTAAGTACGAGAGACAAGTAGATAAGTATATAGACTACATTCAGATGATTTTATTAGTCAGTGCCTTTTTACATTAGGTTCCACGCCAACAGAGTCGCTGCACAAAAATAATGTACTATTTTCAACCACTGAGATAGAATAATCTAGAATTTGCTACGAACGTCACGAATTAACCGACGAGATACCGTGGTGACTCGTCGATGCGTGGGACCACGCACATATTAAAGTCTTGTCGCTTCGAGTATTGTAAACATGCAAAAAAAATTGCATGATTTCAAATTTAACCCTTCAATCAAATGTTATCTGCGTCACAAATGGATATAATGATAAGTATTCATGATAAATGTGTTTTTTTATTGGGTTTATAAATTCGAGTTTAACTGTCATGTCGGTAGATATTCATTTTATTTGTTAACATTATAAATTATTATTATTATTATTGGTTTATATTCTACTTCTTTTTGCTATCTTACTTGATTCTGTATACACATATATAGAGAAATAATTTTAAAGCAATTTAAAGTCGATTATATTTTTCTTTTTATTGAAACGTTATCAATTACATTTCATTTTAGTCCATTGAAATGTTACATGAGCTTTACATTTTTTAGGACGTATAGTTACCGAGATATCGCGAAAAAGGTGTTCGCACCCCATTTTCCAAGATGGCGGCCGGGGGACAAGGGCGGCAACCCCACAAACTTGGGGTTAAGCTTCTATTGACCCCCCACACATGTCCCAAAAATAAAATTGCGTACTCTAAAAAATGCAATATTAGGTCCATAAATTGTAACATTTCAATCGACAATTTCTTTGTTAATGTAAAGAGAAATAACTTCTCAAGTGCGTCATAAGTAAGTACACACATACGTTTTATTTACTTGTATATTATACACATACCTGAAATCCTATAAATGTCGGTGTGGAAAAAAATCCCAGTTTTGGGGTTTTCCTTTACCTGATACTTGTAATCGCTTACAATTTTTTTTTTGTTTCTTTTTTTTTCAGTCGAAGAGCTGGTATGTCTCGCCACGTGGAAGGAGGGTTCGACGCGTTACCTGGTGGGTCAGATCTCTCAGGTGCAGCTCAGGAACTCCATAGTCTCAGACGAAGCCACGTTCAGGTAAGATTATCGCTGTAACGAAACCAATTTCGATTGTTAATCAGTGGGTTGGTTGTAAAGACTTAGAGTAAATGACGATCCCATCAAAAAGATAAATGTGAAATGAGAGCCATGTTAAATATTATGATATATGCCGTGGTTGTTGACTTCAACGACAAAGGAAGCGAGATCTAAATGGGTGGTAAGTTCAATGGTCAGTCCTGAAATTTATTTATAACAACATAAAATATGTTATAACAAGTTAAGTTATAATTACTGATTATTTGAACTTTCTAGGTCATCTGGAACTGGATTACAATTTTGGTCTATAGGTTAATCAGTGATAAAAATGACGATTTTTGGACGTCAATATCTAAATAATAAACGAGCCAAATTTGACATGTTTATGTGAAATAGTTTTTAAGATATGGGGGGGTGAAAGGTGGCTCGAAATGGTTCGTGTAATATTGCACACGGTAGCGGGCGTTCGCTATTCTGTTATCTTGAACTTGGCTTGATATTTCAAATTTTCAAATGACAATCTTTTATGTTAGAGCGATTGCGTTATAAAAAACTAATGATTCGCCCTGGTTTCATTCGGGTGAAATATACTGATTTGTCGTTATTAGGTACTGTAAATACTGTTCGTTGGCTTTTTTACCGTTTTGATGTTTACATTTAATTTAAATTCCGAAAGACTTTATAATATACTTCACAGCAGTATTTTTTTTTTGTTCCGCGTAAATTTAGATCTGTAATATTTTCTAAGTATATACTCGCTATCTATCTACTCATAGTGGATTATAATTCTGATCCGCAACATTTTCGTGTGACGATGCTGTGGTGTGGGTAAACACTGTGTCGGATAAAGCGTTGAAAACACCGGTTCGCGTCCGATCGCGATGTGTTAAACAAAGTCGGTCGCGGTCAGTACTCGGATGGGTAACCGCATGGGATCACAGAGTGACATTGTCTTTTTTAAATTAAAATATTTCCTTATAGTACAAAAGTCTCAGTTCTACCGTGTGTCTTTACGACACAGCCTGTATTATTTTTTTCTTTTAATAATATGCATATATATGGGTATGAAATGTTAAATGTCCATTGCAGCCTATTTATATATATATACAGTCAATCTTCCGAGAGACTTGATATCAATGATATTATAACTAAAGATACGTTACCTACATGGTATTTTGACAAACAAATGGCACAATAACGCACACATACGTAAAGTAATATTGTAACGTCACACTGTCTTAGATAAAATGTGGAAGTAAGATGACATATTTTCAATATCGGTGGTGAAAAAGAAACAGTTATATGTTGCTTAGATACGGGCGGATTGACGTGGTATCCGTCGAAAATAAGCTAACTAGCCAAGTTTTAACAAGACGCCGCCGAAGCGCTTATGTCGTATCTATATAGTTATAATATCATTGGTTCTTATAGCATGTATGTCGATATCAAAATTTACTATATTATTCTTGAAATATTAAAAAAAAAATGCATAATTTTCAGATGTTTCGTTTACAAAGGTCAGCGAACTGACAAGACAATGACTTACACGATAGCGCAGTCCGGTGACGCGACCTGCAACGGCCTCTCATCGCCGACCGACGGCAGCCGGACCATGACCCTCACGAACAGTATGACAAACATATTATTTATTGCAGTGAATAGCTTCATAGAGACATTCTTCCATATCTTTGCCCTTGGTCAAATTTACCCAAAATATTTTCAGGGACGATCTCATTGCAGGAGTTTTTGGGGGGATCTTGGAATGTCATGTAGTGGGCTTTATATTTTATTCATAATTTTGTGTTATTTGGATCTACATTTTGTAATATTGGTGGTGCTTTACGTAATATAGTTCGGTTATTGTGCACAAGTGAAGTGGATCGGAAATAATACCACGAAGTATGGATTCCGACTTGCCACAAACAAAGCCTGGAAAGTTTTAACAAGGGGGTCACCATCTTGGTAGACCATTGAAATGATCGCAAGAAACTCGTTAATGTCGGTACCAACTCGACAATGGCAGTAATAATGTACTAGAAGATTGGTTGCCATAAAAAAATCTCAAAGTATGCAGGAATAACGCTGTTTAAGGATCATCATTGTCACAAAATTCTATAGTAAACTATTTACTGATATCATTATTGGCTGTTAATACGTCAGATTGAATGTCTACAAGCGTCTACTAACGTCTCCTGACAGTTCTCTCTCTCTCTCTCTCTCCACGATCTCTCTTGATTTTAAATGACGATACGGTCTAAGACGGTAGACACGCTAAACCTGGGAGGGACTTGCTTTCAAGTGCAGCTGTCAGAACAACTTGATGAGAGAATTTCGTATCGGAGGTGGTAGACTTGGAAAAAGCCCCATCACATGGCATCTCGATGTTTTTTTTTTTCGCCGAATTCTCTGGCTTATTCCCAAAAACTACTATCCAGGTTTTAATTTGTCCTAATTTTGGATTGTACCATAATCATTACTAATATATAAAGCTGGAAAGTTTGTTTGTTTGGTTGAACGCGCTAATCTCAGCAACTACTGGTCCGATGTGACAAATTCTTTCAGTGTTAGATAGCTCATTTATTAAAGAAGGCCATCACACAAAGATCAATAGGAACGGAGCACCAATGAAGAATGTTTCAAAATCGTTTTTTTTTTCCTGTTGAGAGCTTCCTCTGCGCGTTAGTTAGCCCTAAATAACTATTTCACGCGGATGAAGTCGCGAGCAGAAGCTAGTATATATACATGTTTAAATCGTATTTCCCTTGCACTGTTAATGCATTCGAGAAGGTCCAATCAAGCCGGTCCAAATGCTTTAGACCTGGTGCTGGAAAATCTATTAATACTATTCAGTCATAGAGGTTATTCAGCGACGACATTGAAGTAATGGTGTTTTTGAGAGAAGACCTAGTCTTTCACTAGAGCTATCTATTCCAGGTGATGATGAGCACAACCGCTGCCACTTCCCGAGCTGGATAGTCCAGCACCACAAGTGGTTCAGCCTGGACCACACGCACCAGTACCACTTCACGACGAAGAACGCGACGCTCAAGGTGAGTGCTAGTTAGAGGTGGTATCAGCAGGTTAATTACCTCAACACTGTCTTTTTTCGACTATGGATTAAAAACAATTAAATAGTGTTAACATTTGTGGATAATAAAAGGCCATTGTGTCAAAATAAATTTATTCGTAAGAGCCAAAATGAAACAGACTTACTGTTCCAGAGAAAACATTGTATATAGTTACTCTATGCCATGACAGTTCTTAAATCTTATATTATCACTAGCTGACCCGTGCAACTTCGTCTGCACCAAATCGGTTATTACCTATGGCTATTAAAAAATAAGGGTTGATCGTAGAAGGGTAAAAATTGAGGATTGTATGTATTTTTGTATGTTGTATCATAAAAAAATAGAAATTAAAAATTTTGTCTAAAAAATAAAAAATAAAATTTAGGGGTGGACTACCCCTAACATTTAGGGGGATGAAAAATAGATGTTGGCCGATTCTCATAGATACCGGATAAGCACAAAAAATTTCATCAAAATCGGTCAAGCCATTTCGGAGGAGTATAGCAACGAAAACTGTGTTTTTGATGAACCATTAAAGAGTTATAAAATGCTAAACTCAAAATAACAAGCTTTTCCGATGTTAATCATACGGCAAATTGAAATTTACCAAGCGGCATATTCTAATATCAAGGGCTGTGACTCTCACAGGATTTTTTTAAATCAGTCTACGATACATTACACGTTTTTACATACAATCGTTTCTAATGGATGCACAGAGAGGAGCCAATTCTAGACATCACCATCCAATTCTAGACATCACCATCGTTCACATATTGATCAACTCTATAATAGCCTTTTGACTCTAAAACTCGCTTGACATGGCGCTTGAACTTACAGTCAGGCAAATCGGTAATATGCTCTGGAACTTTGTTGTAAAACCTAACACTATTACCTAGAAACTATTACTGGTTTTACCGAGTCCGAATCATGTGACGACCAGTTTGTTAGAGTGTCCAGTATTTGGATCATGAAGGTCTTTTCCAAAAGCCAGCTTTTCAAAGTTTTTTACGGACATATATTAAATTATCAAGAATATATCGGTAGGATAGAGTTAAGGTACCGAATTCCTGAAACTTAGTACATAATGCTTCGACGAGGTTCCATATTATATATATATATATATTGCTCGAACTGTCCGTTTGTGTAATAAAAACATGGTGTCTACCTCAGCTTCCGTCCCCTGCAGACAAATGCAATGTAAATGTGGCATAATATTTAAAAAAAATGTCCAGATAATGAACGAGGACGGTTCATTTGAAGAGAAGCGCGTGGTCTGCCACTCCATTCTGGAACAGAAAGAGAACAAACACATCAAACTGGTCGCACACGTCACCAAGGGATGGTAAGTTTTTTTTTTGTATATTCCTTACAGCATCCTGCATGAGACCTATTGTAAGGTCATAGGCCTCTTCCCAAAGGAAGGTATGGGCATAATCACCTCACATCACCCTACGAGGTATTGGCGATTTCAGATTCCAAGAAAACCATAGCTCTATACTGTTCCCGCAGACTGTGGTACTGCAAGAATATTTCTCAGGTTCAGGTTTCCTCACGATCCCTTCACCGTCAGCCGTCAGCAGTGTTACTAATTTGAATATATAATGTACGCCAATTACTAGAAATTCATTGGTATTTGCCGGGGTTAGAACGATATATCGATGTCAATCGATACATCGTTATCATTCGTGACGCGGTATGGCCTCGGGTTGGTCGTAGAATGTGTGACGTAGCGTGACGTATTGTAGGAGCTATTCAAATAGTACTGTAGGAGCTTCGGGCTCACTACTATGAGATTCTAGACTGACTCGTACAGCGTAATAATAATACTCGGAGTGCGTGAAATAGACTCTTTATTAATATGACCATATAAGGTTTTTTTTTAACTTTATTTTTGGCGACCAATCTTTTAGATTATCACTGCCATTGTCGAGTAGTTAATAGTATTACAAGTTCTTCTTCTATTCCATTTTTCGCAACCAGTCTTCTAGTAGACTATTACTGCCATTGTCAAGTGAGTATCGATATTACAAGTTTCTTGATATAATTACAATGAACTAACAAGATGGTGGCCATCTTGTTGGAACTTTCCATGGAGTTTTTGTGGCATCTCAGAATTCATCGTCCGTGGTATTATTTTCCATTCACTTCACTTATGCACAATAAACAAACTATATTACATAAAACACCACCAATTTTACACAATATAGAGTCAAGTAACACAAGATTATGAATAAAATATAAAACCCACTACATGACAGACCAAGATCACGCCAAAAACTCCTATAAGGTATTTATAGAGACGCGATCGTTCATTTGTTTGAACGACGTTCTATTTACAATATATACAAAAGTTGTCTGCCAGAGAGCATGACTCGGTAGCTACAGTACGTAAAGGGGGGGGGGGGGGGGATTTTATTTGTTTATTTTTGATGACATAAGGGTGCAGGGGGGTCTGAATGTGAAACACGCTATCTTATCAACGGAGCTACCATCGCCCTAGAATTATTTCTAGACTTGTTAACTTAACTTAAAGAAAAGTATATTGAAATTAGAAATGTATATTTAATTATATATACTAGTAAGATAACAAATAAAAAATTATATTTAAGTTCATAAAATTTGATACATAGTAATTGAAACATTTTAAAATGGCGTATTTAATTTTGGTTAATCGCAAAGTAATTAACACTACATTAGTCACACTAATGGGAAGTGAGGAAGGAAAACATACTTAAACGCCCGATCGCTGAAAATGTGCTAACATATACATATGTACGTAGCAAGTAGATATGGTACGTTAGAGTCCTTCGACGTTTAAAACCTTAAAAAAATATATATTACTAGCGGACCGGGCGGACGTTGTCCTGCCTTGAAAACAAAAAAATCCTAAAAGTCGACCGCAGCGCCACTTACCGGGTCCAATTGTGAATCTAAACCATTCTCGGATCCACTCGAACACGCACACAAAATTTCATCAAAATCGGTCCAGTCGTTTAGGAGGAGTTCAGTCACATACACACGCACACAAGAAATATATATATTAAGATGAACTATATGACTTGGTGCCCATGGATCAGTAAGGAAACTAGAGCAGAGGGGGGAAAGTATTGCTTACTTTTGCCGAATAGGGGGGCGGACGGTGAGAAATTACAAAAATTCTGCTTACGTGATAGTTACGTGATTACGTCTTTAAATATAAATGTTTAATCTAAATATAATTCTTCTTTCAGTTAACAAGTCTAGAATTAAGAAATTTATAGTCTATAGAGGAATTGACTTACAGTGGTTCACTACTAAGAGCGATGGCAGTTCAGTGGATAAGACCACGCGACTCGCATCCAGACCCCCCAGACAAATCAAAGACCCCCCCATCCCCCCCATTAGTGCTTACGTATACATGAACGGTGCCTTATGGACCGCTTCTAGTAATAAAAAAATGTATATTATGTTATCCAATAGTATACTCGACTTTTGAGCATAGTATAGAGGGATTGATGAGGCGGTTTGTGTGACAGTGAGTCGGGGCACGTGTGCCTGTCGTTCTACCGGCGCGAGGGGAACGTGCTCGAGGTGGGGGAGGGCGAGGGGCTGTGGGAGGCGCCGCAGGACGCGTGCACGGACGCCCCGCACCAGTACGTCACGCTCATCAGTGAGTATATACACGAACCCCCATAGATCAACCCCTCACTAGACATAACATATCCACCCTCATCACCTCCTTACCCTTATCCCACCTAAGTAGTGTCGGCACAACATATTTTCTTCTGTCACATGTCATTTCAGTATTCCTCTGCTCCTATATCCATCATACTCAAAACTTTCCTAGTTACATGGTTTTCATCTCTCCTCGTGACATGCCCATACCATGCTAACCTATTACTCCTCAACTTCACTGTCACGGGTGCCGTTTTCAAATTGCCTCTGACATACTGATTCTAGTCACACCACACATCCACCTTAACATTCGCATCTCTGTCACATGTAATTTTCTCTCATCCGTCTCTTTCGTAGCCCAGATGCATACAGCATGACTTTTTTTTTTAATATCATAGGAGGTAAACGAACAGGCGGGTCACCTGATGGTAAGTGATCACCGCCGTCCGTAGACACTTGCAACACCAGGGGAGTCGCAAGTGCATTGCCAGCCTGTGTTTGTGGGAAGGAAAAGTGGGAGGGGGAGGGGAGGCGGGCCTCCGGCGCTCTCACTGACCGAATGAAACGCAACAATGCGTGCACTGTTAGTTGAGGTCGGTGTTTCTGTGCATGGGGTGGTAGTACCGCGGGCGAGCCGACACATTCATGCTGAAACCAGTAATAGCTTCAGCGTGGCTCTACCACCTACACTGGTCTTATAATAGTTTTTTACACCTTCCCCTTGAGTTTTAAGGCCATTCGTGGGTCACAAACTACCCCAGACGCCTTGCACCATTTCATCCGTTCTGCATTTATCGAGTTTTTAAATACAAAACGACAAACTTTTAATTTAAATTAGTTTTTTTTTGTCTCAAATGCTCAATATTTAGTATTGTAAAATTTATAAATGTGCTCTTATATTTGTATTTAATGGGATCAAGTGAAATAAAGGATTAGTCGCGTAATGAATGGTACGGAGTCGCGGACACAACTAGTGTTTGTCTGTACCAGAGAGATTTGCAGATTTTTATTCTAGCCTAGCATAGAGCCTTTTTAAATTTAGCTGGTTCCCTCGGACCCCTTGTATGTATATTTCTACCATATTCCAAGTTTTTACAAGTAACAGTCGCTGAACTTCTTAAAATATTATCTGCCTACATTGATAGGTGAAGTCAAGCCAACATTTTAGTTCTTCACTATCGAAAGCAGATATATTTTCGTGGACCCCACCTACGAATTGTGAACCCCTATGTTTTTGTTACGCTAGTGTAGAACCCCATTGAGTCTCCCGTGGACCCCCGGAAGTCCACCTGGACCACTTTGGGAACTAATATGTATATTAATGGTTTTATTTACAGCGACGAATTTAACGCCAATGCGCTGTCCTATATTCGGACGGTACTCTGTGGTGAGCTCTCTGGCCGACAGGAGGAGACGCCGACAACAGATCTCCACAGGTATGGTATATTACCCTATCCTTAAATACCATACACTGATAATTACATATTATAAAACAAAGTCCTCTACCACGTCTGTCTGTCTGTTCGCGATAAACTCAAAAACTACTCAACGGATTTTCATGCGATTTTCACAAGTAGATAGAGGGATTCATGAGAAAGGGTTAGGTATATAATTTGTCAAGGTTTTTTTTTTATTATCAGGGTGCCGAGTGAATGTGTGTGAATGTGAATGGTGAGTAAGTGAGTGTGTGTGTGTTTGTTTGTATGACAAAGTTTAATGATTGAATCGTTTTTTTTTATTATTAGGGCGGGACAACGTCCGCCGCGCCCGCTAGTATACACTAAATACCACATGTAAATAGTATGCTGAGTGAATGTATGTGATTGAATGGTGAGTGAGTGAGCGCGTGTGTTTGTGTGTAAGACACAATTTAATGAATGAATCGTGCGTGTATGCCTCCAGGTGATCACGATGCAGATGAGCAGCCTCAAGAATGCGTGATGGGGGAGTACCAGAGCGCGAGTGTCGGCTGCGGCCCCTCGCAGGACACTCTGGAGTTCAAATCCAGTTGCACCAGCGCTGGTAACTTATATTAGACAATTATTCAACAGATTTGGTAACCTTTCCGGAATGTTCCATCGCGATGTCTATTAGAAATGTATCTAAATCAAAATTTATTCGCTTTTTTTTTTGTGTTTGTCAATCATTTTGAGATGATGTTTGAACTCTCTTGTCAGGAAATACTCACAAATTACAAATATTTTTATTGATGTTAACGAGTCTAAGAGAGATCTCGCTTGAAAACTCACCCGTTGTTTCATGAAATCAATAGAATTTACAGTTTGTTTTTGGGATTGTTAAGCCACTTAAAAAAAATGTACGGTAATTGATATACTGGTAGGGTAGGGTCTGTAGGGATATTTTTGCGGGGTGGTAGGGTGTCTGTACCCGACTGGATCGCGACCACCGTACACCACGTGGAACACCCGCCATAGTGGCACGTTTGGGCGTGTCGCGTTCCGGGATCAGCCGGTGTATATCCAGCAACCGGGGGGGGGGGGCTGTATCTGACTGGGTCGAAGGCCGGCATGACAGCGGCGACCGGCGATGGATAGTATGTCTTTCGGTGGTCGCCATTGTTTTTGGATTGTACTGTGCTTACCATCAGGCACAGTACAGTCACTTTGCCGAGCTACAATAAAAAAAAAAAAAAAAAATAGCTTTGACATTCAAAAGGCTAGATACCTATCTAGTCTTAGAGTATCAGATACTTATCTAACTATGGTTAACATTTTTGGACATCTCTTCTATCTTATCTTAGTGCATGTTTTTAGAGATATTTTTTTTTAATTGTTGTTTTATTCTCTGTTATAATTAAAAGTTGTCTATTATATTTTTCTATCATCATTGTACTAGGTAGTCCCTTTGAAAAAATTGTAATTGTATGTAATCTAAATTATGCCGTAGAAAAATCTCTTATCGACCAATGGCAATCTCGATAAAATTTCAATTAAATAATAATAATAATAATATTAATATATATATAATTAATATGTATATAAATATAATATAAATAATAATAAAATGTCATATATGTGTGGATAAAAGTCAGGTCCGTTGTATATAAAACTGAACTATACTAAGCCTGTGTGAATGTGTTTGCAGTATACAACTGCTACGGTAGTTGGAGGTCCGGGGGCCGCAATTACCTGGTGGCAGGTCTCGTACCCTCGTCCCAGGGTCACCAGCACTCGCCGCACCAGCGCGCCCTCTGCTTTGTCTACACGACTCACGCAAATAATGGTAAGTGTGTTTAATTCGAGGAATCGCATAGCTGTTTTACTTGGGTGATGTCACAATTGTACCACTTTAATGATGCGACAATAATCCCATTTATATGATACCACAATTGTCTCATTAGAGTGACGTCACAATTGTCCTATTAGAGTGTCACCACAATTGTCCCATTTGAGTTACGTCAAAATTGTCCTATCGGACTGATGTTATAATTTCCCAGTTTTGAGTGACATTACACAGTGATCCCATTATGAATAACACTACACTTGTCCCATTTGAACGACATTGTAATTGTCCCAGTTAAGTGACGTTACAATTGTTCTGTTTTAATTACGCCACAATTTGAGCGACGTCATGAGTATTATGTCATATTAGGTGACTTTATTAATTTTTTTAAAATCGTTCTCACTCTTTATTCTCACCCTACCCCCCATTCCAGAAGTAATATCAATTATAATTTGTTGATGCGAACAGATACCCGCGGCGGCAGCGCGCAGCAGCTCGCGCTGAGCGCCGTGGGTCACACATGCGACAGATCCGTGCAACCGGGAGTGGCCGGCGATAAGGCCTACAACCTCACACTCAACGGTAACCTTTTTTTTTTTTTTACATGGGGAAATCCCTACGGATATCCACTCTAGCCGGGCAGCTAGGGTGGGATATGTCCGACTTGCACGGACTAAAACTCTATGGTGCCTCCTTACACCTATTTGGCCGGGGAGCAGGAACTGCCTACGGCACTGCGTCTGCTCATCTGGCAGGTGTCGGCCCCTCATAAGGGGCCTCTTTTGCAGCCTGAGCGGGTCAAGATAGTAGACCCCTCAGGGAGGAGCGGGTTTTACATCCCCCCCCCCGACGAACTGTGGGAGTCGCGCGGCACGATGCGCCTCCACCACGTGGGCCTGCTATAGTGCAGGGCGACGGACGTGCACTCAACTACTCAACGGTAACCTACCACAACTCACTGCCCGTTCGTCTCTTCCTATTTTCAGGAACTCCTCCGATCTCCCGAAACCGTTAATCATGTTCAGGTTCAAACCAGGAGAATAACTGATGGAATAACACTTCCAGGCCGTACAACATCTTCTCATTTGAACAGAATTCGGCTAAAAGCTGTTTTTTTTATCGCTTTCCAAAATCATTTGTCACCTAAGTGCATTGTACTTATCGGTGACGCATTTTCGGTCACGTTCTTGGCACACTCCACCAGCGGATGCTGTGCATCATCAGATTTTCCGCGTAAATCACTACGGGAAACTCCGATTTTCCTCATGAGACGTGTGTAACTTCTGATGGATGTTACACCCTGAAAGAATTCTCCAGCGATGTCCTGACAAAAACACTGTATTCTCATTGGGATGGGCCAAAAAAATCTACTTTTTTTTTTACTTTATACCCTGAAAATAGGTCGGTAGACACCTCAAAAAAAAATTATCTCCAAGTATGAGCTCTTAATGTTAATAGGAAAGTCTTCCGCCTGTCAGTATATTTTTTTTTTTTTTTGGAAAATTAATTTTATACAAAATAAAGGTCTCATAATTTTTTTTTTTAAGTGATAATTATGCATAGTTCATTTGATACTTCCAGGAACGTGCGAGCAAAGCAGCAAGTACAGTTCGGGAGATCGCGTGACGCCGGCCGCCATGTTGCTGACGTCACTGTTCGCGTTCGCACTCAGATGATACGCGCGCGCGTGCTAGTCTAACAACGCGACCGGGTTCGGACACTGATCGCATCTATATCGGCTTAGCCGGATGTTTTTTTTTTCTTTTTCTATTTCCTACAAGGCCGTCATCGTTTCGCTTTTTATATTGAAAAAAAATTATAATTTTCCGCTCCTTTTTTCTGCTTTGGTTTTTTTTTTAGTTATGTCAAAAACCAGCTATTGTTATTATTTTAAACCCTTAACTATATTGGATTTTTGATTATGATTATTACCTTGTGAAATTTTCTCGACTAATTTTCTTTTGAGTATATAATAATCAAAAATTTTTTTTTTAATTTTATTTTTTAACTTCTACATACCTGGCAGCATTTTTGGGGGTTAAACAAAAAAAAATGGGATGTATAGCCAAGTTCCAGTTATTTATAGGGGTTTTTGTGATTTATATTCTTGCAACACTGTCCAAACCCGGCTACCATACACCGATAGTGTATTTTCTAATGATAATAACGATAAGATGAAGAATAAATAGTGTTGCTTTTTCATTGTGATACTCTGTGCATTTGTAAGCGGACAGACTTTAGTGAATAAAATTTCGTGAAGAGATGACAAAACCACCAGTGATTTACTGATTGACGTTTGGAAACAGAGACAGTTCCGTTTCGATGGCTTTTTAAAGTTTTAAATTAATAAAAAAATTGGTGTATTTATATTTTATTAGTGTGGTAACACTGCCGTCTATCTGTCAGAAGCGAGAGTGTTGCCATACGGATAATGTTTTTGAACCGTTTCTTGGGACCATATCGTGAACTTTTACCCCATTTTTTTTATAGTTGACAGCATTTTCATAGTTATTAGTCAAATTGTATTCAGGAATACAGTAATTCGAGAAAACGATGCGCAGTGTTTTTTTTTTACCAATATCAAGTAACTAAGTAACACGAACAAAGTGTGAGCGAAATCTGAACACAGTCTTGGCAGAAATTACGATACAAGTTACTGTCGCTTCCGGCGACAATTTTAAAGTATGCTCTATATTTACCGACGAAAAGATTCGACAATACATTTGAATATATCTCCCGAATGTGAGGGTAAAATATTTAAGCTGGCAACACAAGCGGATTATGCACCAATCGTCTCGCTGTGTTTTAACCGTTCCGTCTGCCGTCTCTCTTTGTTTTCGTATGACTGTATAGTCGAACTACGATTCTTTCCCTATCTCTTTCACGCACAATATGTATTCCAATAAACGGTTTTTAACTAAATAATCATTAGGTTAAGTTGAAACTAAACAATGTTTTAAAGAAACGAAATGACACGTGATCGAAATGTATTGTATTATATACGTGAATAGTGGCATAAATAATATTATTTATATTTATCTATGATCATTTGAGTTACGTGTTTATTACATATTATTAGGACGAAACTTTACGGTGTAATTTTTAATCTGTGGACTGGAGTTTTTGTCGTAGTTTCGTCGGTTGTATAAGATTTGATCGGTTTGAATTTTTGATTGAATTTTATATTAGTTTTTACACTGTTTTAACAGTGTAACTTATTTTGATTTGCAAATCCGTTCAATGGAAATACGGAGCTGTAGCTAGAGTCGAATTTGAGGCAGGGCAATTGGTTACAGGTAGGACGGAGGTAAAAAAAATTATCATAATCGATCTGCCCACGAATGTCACAAACTGTTGTATGTTCGGAAAAGTACCTATACCTATCACTACATTGTTTTTTTTTATCTCAAACTATGAACAAACAATTTAATTATGTAATTTATCTTAATTTTTCGTATTTTAAGGGTAAATCATCGCCCCCACAATGCCCCCCCCCCCCTAGCTAGGGCCGTGTGAAAATTAGTGGAATAATAATTATTATAACAAGAATTCGTTTTTATATAATATATACAAAAGTAAAAATCAATCATTAGGAAAAATTAGATGATTTATTAAGTGAAAATTCAATCGTCCAATTGGAATATAATTGTTCTCTATACACATTCAAAAATATATATTTTGTTTTTAATCAAATGAAGACATTATTATGATCACACTTCACGACAAATTAACAATTTTTGTTCGATGTAGACGAACGCTTGAAAATTTCTTTTTTTTTTCTGAAATCATATTGATTTTGCCATATTTTTTTTATTAAAAATATAATAATAACATATAATCCAGTGCTACTTTGTGGCGAGTTACAGTTAAGCGGAAAGCTAAGAAAAAAAAATTAGTAGGTGTCTCAATTTTCATGAGTTGCTCAATTGGTGTTGAAATCTGTCAATCTCAGTTATAAAAACATTCAATTTTATATAAAAGATTGATTAATTTGAAATATATTAATTCGGTTACATCGACGCTGTGTTATGAAGAGTAGTAAGTTTGAAACGAATTAATATGCGTAGTCTGACGCGACGTCCGCTCTCCACGAGCGCTCACAGCTTAATGCCGTAATCACCTCCATTATAATTTTCTATACTTATAAATTTCAATCTACCTCCACTATTATTTATATACGAAACTATGACAAAGGCTCTGTACAGTCGACATCATATATTATTTCCACGTAATATTCTCACTGATACGTGATAATTTGATTACGACTGTAATTTATAAATAATTGTAATAATTATATAAATATAAATAAATGAACGCTTTTGAAAAGTATACATTTCTACTGTATGCAAAAAAATTATATATATATATATAAACAATAAAAATTAAGACTAACTTAGATAGATATAAAAATTTAGGCGAATTGTGCTCAGCATTTTTAGTTCTCAATCTTACCGGTTTTTTCGTGTTAGAATACGTCCATTTTTTAAATGATTGCGGTTTTTATTTTATATTTATTTTAGCTCGATATTTAATTTTAAATCACAAATTGCATGGTAAATGAGGAAAGCCGTGAATAACCGGTATCGAAAGTCCATTTACGGTTTATCGGTAAATACCGATTCGAGAACTATCGGTAATGTAAATAAATGATAAACTGATGGGTTAGCTGTTAGGTTTTATATTCAATCATGCCAATAATTACATACTGTATGTAAAGAACGTATTTTCTCCGTGCATATATACAAGTATGTCCGTTTGTTTATCACATATTGTAGCTTAAACGGGTTGTAGAGAACGGTAACACATGAAAAATCGTTGATATTTATCTGGGAATAAAAAAATGTGGAGGGTATACATTGAAAAGTCGTTCATTAGTCTCTAGTAATTCTATTTGTTTATCTAATTTTATCAATCGCTAGTAAACAACAACTATATGCCTTAAAAGTTTTCCTGCTACAGCCAACTCTATAACATTCGAATGCAACACGTTTTCTTCATTTACTGTGTTTTTATGCGTATTTTTTTGTTATTAATTTTTTTTTAAAGATGCATTTTGATAAAACTTTACAGGGCATGTTTTTTTTTAATTATACAAGAAAAAAAATTACAATAAAATCTGCGATAAAATCGGGGATGCGTTTGCGCTGGCAACATTGTTCTCGGTTGTCAAATTATATATTTATTGTACCGATTTTTGTAATTCATTAGTAGTTAATATGTTTGTAGAAAACGAATGGATCAAAGTGCATCTTAATTATATTTTTATGTGAATATATTCCGTATGGCTTTTAATTAGGGTTACCAACTCTGAAATTTCGGGATTAGCGGCTAAAGTGATAATTATTATCGCCATTGTGAGGTCCTGAACATTTCTATCACTGAAAAGTCCTACAATTTGCTAAGATTGGATGACAACAGTTTTATTTTTAAACTAAGTTTCCGATTCTATATTTAGAATTAGCGGGCCCGGCGGACGTTGTTCTGCGTTGATAAAAAATAATCATAAAAGTCAACCGCAGCGTCACCTACCGGGTCCAAATATGAATCTAAATCATTCTTGAATTCACCTGAACACACACAAAAAATGCAATCAAAATCTGTCGAGCCGTTTAAGAGGAGTTCAGTCACATACACAGGGACAGAAAAACTATATATAGGCGGAAAGTTTAGACAATAGCAATAGTTATGGAGGGTACTCTACACTCGCTTCTCGTACTAAATTAATTTAAAAAAGTGTTGCTTAATATTTGACCTAATTATCTAGAAAAATACAAAAAATATACACAATGCTCTACTCGTCTATGTTAAAGCACAGTGTCAATAACCGACGGGTGAATTGAAAGTGAACGTGGAAACGGCATAAACAAAACAAAAGGCTTTATTGTACGTTTTATTATCGAAGGTT
The DNA here is from genome assembly GCA_036509395.1 of Antheraea yamamai. NCBI lineage: Eukaryota > Metazoa > Arthropoda > Insecta > Lepidoptera > Saturniidae > Antheraea > Antheraea yamamai. The sequence continues at coordinate 9,568,418 of AP028453.1, read as the reverse complement.
ATTAACTCCGGGTCGCTCCTTACAGCTTTCGGCACCGGTCATTGCACCTAGGTTTATTTAAGTTATTATCCGTACTTTTGAAAGTCTTAGAACGAACTTTATCTTAGGTTCTCTTTGTTGTTTATTAGTTTTTGTTTTGATATTATTATTTTATATGTTACATGTGACCATGAACTATCATCTTTTAGAATATTGTAAGCGACTAACCTAACACCTGGTATATATAAAGATAGAGTTATTAGGGTCCCGTTAACTCACTCGTGAATCCCCTTTTCCAGAACCCAAAAACGGGACGTCCCGACTTAATCGGGCCGGTTGGTAACCCTACTACACCTATAGACAACGCTGTAACGAAACTTGACCAACAGTAGATAAAAGATAACAATTATTGCTCATAACGAAAAAAAAAATAATAATTTGGAATTTTATTTGTGATATACTTTAAGACGAAAAAAAAAATTAAATTGTACATAACTTAACTCTAGACTCATGTTCCTGCGTTTTTGTTTTGTTTATAATTATTTTTTTAGCTTTTTAAGAGACATGTCAATGCTTGCCTACACTCGACTGAACGGCCTGTTGTATCCCATAATTTCCGTCTTAAAAACGCGATATTTTCAATTATTGTTAATTCCCGGCTTGTCTACAAACAGTGGGGTTGTCGTGAAACGAAAAAAAGGATTGTGTGGTTTTATGAAACCACGGTAAAAGTGAAACTTTTTTTCACACTATAGACATTTAACTAATAATAGTGTATACACTACACGGTCAGCTGGTGCGAACTATAGGCGCCGCCATATTGGCCCTGGCTGCTCTGACGAGCGCCTTTCACTTTATCCCTACTCCGCGGTCGACTATCACGCGACATGCAACACACAGACGAAAAAGTTTGAGACGATGTAATAAAAGTTTCACTTTAAAATATTAATAAAATTTACTCAATACGAAAATTTGAAATTCTGATCCGCAAAGTTTTTGTGTGACGTTGCGTTGGTAGGGTTGGACACTGTGTCGGTTAGTGTGAGAGCAGCGTCTCGCTTGCTGTCGGGTATTGGAGAACAGTGAACATACGCTCTTCTCGATTTCTTTTTAAGTTTCACTTTACCCGTGAGAATTACACTCAATATTTTTTTTTCACGATAAACCCGCCAGTCCGTTATGATATATTAAAATTTACCCCAAAAGAGACTATGTAAATAAACTGACCGGTTAATTTATACGAACATATATATATATTTGAATAAAAAAACATATTTTGTAAGTATAAGCGCATTTTTTGAATACAGGTCGAGAGTATTAATTGGATAAATTAAAAATATATATGTTTATCACCGAAGATAATAAATAGCTATAGATTATAATGGATTTATATTAAAAAAAATAAATTATAGTAAATGTTTTTTCGGTAATTTTTCAAAATTTTATACTTTTAAAGTGGGTTTTTGAACTTTGCTACTGTTTTTCTTTTTATGACAATATAATTAAAAAAATATCCGCAATATTGTAAATTAATTCCCTCGGACATCATTTTATATATAAACTAGCTGTGCCCGCGACTCCGTCCGCGTGGAACCTTAGGTAAAAAAAAAACAGTGATCAATAAAGACATCAGAATGTATTAAGCCCATTTACTTATCTACTTTTCTGTCGTACTTAAGTCGCGTCGTCATTAAAATTGCAATAACTTCTGATAGAGTGGACCGATTTTAATGAAAGAAAGACTAAGTTATTCTCGAAGATATGCTTTATCGTGTGGTTGTGAAGCCAGTACTTTAGCAATGATGCGTGTTAATACCAACAGACAGACATTTTTAAAAATGATTGAAATATATTTTATTACTTACTAGCGGGCCTGACAGACGTTGTCCCGCCCTGATTATGAAAAATCCTTGACAAATTATATACTATTAGTCGTTCCTCATCAATCACTCTATCCACCGGTGAAAACCGCATGAAAATCCGTTCGGTAGTTTCTGAGTTTATCGCGAACAGACAGACAGACAGACGCGGTAGGGGACTTTGTTTTATGCTATGTAATGATTCCTAGAACGTGCAACATTTTTTCTCGAAATTCGAAAAAGTACAGACACATTACATTTATATTATTATTATATGTTTAGATAGAAGAAGATAACGTAAAATAACAATATTATTTTGTTAATATATTGACGCCTTTAATGTTGACATTGTTAACATTAATTGTGACGTCATCGGTGACCAGAAAAAAGTATGTCCAACACTTTACAGTGGCTCAGTTCAAACAACTACTTTACGTTGGTTTACAAAAATGTGTTACCTGCACTAAATGTTATAAAGTTACACACTTAGCGCTTAAGGCAGCTTTTTGTTTTCGAGGTGTTTTTTTTTTAATTTTGTAATTTTTAAGGATAATAATATTTTTTACACGATGTGAATAAAGTGCACTAAATTATGTAAAAATATATATTTATTGTAAAAAAAATACTCTCCAGGAATTGTATTTTTATGGCTTGTAAATAAGGTTTGATTATATTTTACGGCGGTAGGAAGGTTTGTGATAACATCGCATCGTTTTAAATTTTTAGGTCTTTTTTAGTTCTATGTAATTTAATTTTGTAAAACAACTGTTCACGCCACGAGATACGATTTGTAACTATTAATATGTAAGCCTATTATTATATTTTCATTACTGAAATATATTTAAAAATTAAACTTCTTGTTTTCTTTGATTTCATATTGAAATAGCGGGTCTGGCGGACCTTATCCCGCTCTGATAATTAAAAGACCTTGACAGATTATATACCTAAACCTACCTTCCTCATGAATCACTTTATCCACTGGTAAAAACCGCATGAAGATCCGTTCAGTAGTTTTTGAGTTTATCGCGAACAGCAGACGCGATAGGGGACTTTGTTTTATGTTATGATACCTATATAACGTTAATGTAAATCCGAAAATATCAAAAATATCTAGTGTCGAAAATCTGATTAACGTTACAGATAGTTTGCTTTTTGTTTTTAATTTATTTATCCGAGTTACCGCGAAATGGCAGACAAAGTAATAGAGAAAAGTTTATATGCTTCGATCAACAATAACTAGATAAAGGGTCACGTACAAAATCGAAGCTAAAAGCTGTCCGCGTAAATATATACTTATGTATAGCTATTTGTTTACTAAGAAAGGGAGAAAAAAGTTTTATAACAGTTTTAAGTTCAATCTAATTACAACCATGACATATAGTAATAAAGTCACAAATGTTCAAAATATTATCTAATACTTACGATAAAACGAGCAAAGCAATAAATTACTCCCGTCACTTAAAAATGAAAAGACAACATAAACAACATTTAGTGTGAATTCAACCTTAACGACGCAATGAATAAAGTCCCGTTATTGTGCGTGTTTGTGCGTGGTTGGCTAGTCTGGGCCAAACATTTGTACTACAGGTTTAAAATCGGTAATTTTCTTCAAATTTGGTATTATTTGTTAGTTTAAAGCTTAAAATATAACTTACTCAACATGTATTTAGCGAAAGTAAGATACTCCGGCCGTTAAATTGCTTTTTCGGGTATTATTTTTGCATTTTTTGAATACATGCATTGCGTGCTTACGTTGACTGTGTTTCAACCAAACTAAACAAAATAAAAGCTCACATTTCAAGTGAGCTGTTATTTACCGAGACATATTTTTCGCGCCGACCCGATATCTAGTTATTGTTGATCGAAGTTTATATGCATATTAAATATGCCCGCGACTTCATCCGGGTGGTACCTAACGTAAAAAAACAATGAATAATAAAAACCATCTGAATGTATTAAGTCCCTTTACTTGTCTACTTTTCTCTCGTACTTAAGTCGCGTCCTCATTGAAAGTATAATAACTTGATAGACTCGACCAATTTTAATGAAACAGACTAAATGTTGCTCGAGGATATTCTTTATCATCATATTAGTGAGATTCTATCGTGAATACAGTACTTTAGCAGAGATGCGTGTCCAAATAAACCGACAGACAGACAATACTAGAAATGATTGAAATATTACTTATTCCTAGAGAAAGGAAGAAAGAAATATATTTATTGCCATAGTATAAGTGTACAAAAAAAGCCTTAACCATAAAAAAATAAAACTATGACAAAGAGACCTGGCGTCAGCGTTGCCGCCTTTGAAAACGGCGCTGGTTTTCAGCTAGGCCTCAAAATTTCCCGGCTGAAATACAAGTAAACATAACTTATTTCGCGCCCAAGTCGTAAACATAAACTTAAAATATTTATCTATTGCTATACATATAAATAAATTAAGAGACTCAAACAAATATAATTTTAATAAGAGAGAAAAGATAAAAAAAACGTTGCAATATTGTTAATGATATTGTGAATTATGCGTCAAATCTTTTAATGAAATTATAATTATAAACGCCCTAATCTTTGTTGCTCAAGAATTTCTTGTTTAATTTATTTTTTAAATATAAATTTGCTTTTCGCCTGTAATGGAGGAGGTATATTATTCTAAATTTTTGACGCCGCATATTTGAAACTACCTTCATTGCCTACTGATTTATGTTTAGGAAGGGATACAGTGTTCCTTATTTTAGATCTTGTGTTAATATTATGAATGCTCTTATACCAGTCAAATTTAGTATACAGGTATTCCGGTTTTTTACTGCGAATATTAGTGTGGGTAAGACACGCTAAATGTAAGTATCTCCTTGAATACATATTTAAGATATTTTTGCCATTAATGATCGGAGATATATGCGACCATTTAGGCACGTCAGTTTTCAAAAATCAGTTTAATATACTGCTCGCGCGATGCGAGAACTTTCAGATATTAAGCTGAAAAGAACAGATTTATTAAGAGCCATCTGCCCCCTAGCGGAGGGTAACATCTTTCTTAGCCAAAAGGCCGATAAGCGACACCTAGACACCTGCAACAATTGTTTTTACAAAAATCGAAAAAGTACAGACACGTTAGATTTACATTCTTATTATATGTGTAGATCAGTCCCTTTCTTACCCTTCGGTAATGAAATCCGGCCTAGAATCATTAAGTTGAGAAGATATCTCTAACATGTTTAGTAGATACTTTAAATCTATTTTTCTTCAAGAAAGGTAATGACGAGTTAAAAATTGTTTCCTGTGAGCCACTGATTGTAACTCCATGTGATACAGAATACATTGAGATAAATGAAAAAGAAGTCTATAGACTATTATTATCACTAGATTTGAGTAAACCTGAAGGTCCAGATGATGTTCCTTATTTCATTGTTAATTGTGCTGAAAGCTCTACCATTGGGATATCACTGTTACAAAAATAAAGAATTACTTTAGAAAATAAAAGTTTGTTGTCATTTCTTGTTAACCTGAAAGTCATTAGCATGTATCCATTAGTAATGACTGTAATAAATACCTACAGAATTCGCTACCGGTTTGTTATTTGTATATGATTAAAGGTAATTAAGTAATGTATGATTGTTAATAATTGCAAATATACCTTTTGATTGAGTAGAGAAATCACAAAACCGATGACAGCAATAGATCGGGCGTGGTCGAAAACCCCCATTTTGAAGCCAAACTGTTTTTTTAGTTTCGATCTTCCCTTGCGACAAAAAATTCGTATGAGGAAAAAAGGGGATGAGCCACAACAGAAAATAAGCGTTGAGTCGGAACTTACATGAATGCAAATTTCCATAGTGTTAGATCTAATCTTCTCATTTTTGTCGAGTTGGAAATATGGTAGAAATGTAGAGACAGGGACCCCACCAGAACCAACTAAATTTTGAAAGTGCTCTATGGGATAGAAAGTCTGGAAGCCTCTGCTTTAGGCAATAATCTAAATTTATTGGCAACTAGCGTATCATACCTTAGACAATGTTTGTCTAGTGCATTTTTTCATTAATGCTATTTTGTGTATGTAGTTAACTTCGGGAGCACTTGGGTTGACTTTTTAAAAACTACAGTCGATATTAGACAATTTATTAATAGTTATGTCGATTTTAGACATTGATTATAATATAACTTAAAAACTATTATAGTCAATTTTAGACTTCCTAACCTAACGAGTACATTCTACGAGAGTCGATTCTAGACTGACTATCCTAATTTCTTATTCTAATCATTCCTTATTTTAACAATGTTATAAATGCTGACCTAGCGTCTACCTCACATCCCGTACGGGGAACGCTAGGCAAGCTTAAAGTAATTTAGGCACGTGTAGAGGATCTATGGGAATATAAGTATGTGCTCATTGTTTTTTTCTTTGTTTATTTGTATTCATAACTGTCATTTGTTTATTTATATGATTGAAAACTTGTAATTAGCCTGCCCCGCACCATTTTAACACTCCAGTAAAGACGGTTCTGTATCTTAACTACATTTTCACTATAAGCCTTTATAAATTCAGATAATTTGAAGACTCTTTGGCGAATCGCACACGAAGATAGAACCTTCATCATCCTGTAAGAAACCCACTGCAGGGTTATAGGTCTCTTCCCGAAGGAAGATATGGACATAATCACCACGCCAGCCCACGCCGTATCGACGATTTCAAACAGAATAATCCACTGTTTTAAGTTCTCCCACATATAGTGGTACTTACTACAAGAACATTTCTCAGGTTCCGGTTTCCTCGCGATGTTTTCCATCACCGTCAGCCGATACTGTTACCAATTTAAATTAGTAAACATACGCGAATTCCGCAAAATTCGTTGGTACATGCCAGTCAAGCCACTGAGCCACCACGACTTTTGACAACACACCTTCAGGTATAAATAAAACAAACCTTATTTTTCAATGTATTCTTTCATTATTAACCAATAGAGTACCTTAAGCGATTATTAATAAATGGCGTAGCAGTTAATCAGTACAATTTACAGGTTCTGGTCTCGCGAACAACACGAAGCTTATGCGTTATGGACATTTAAAACTTATCGCGTAGACCGTATTTAACTACATATGGTACAATAATTATTAACATATTAAGAATATCAGGTGTGCTTATTACATACAAACTTATCGAGTGTCAATTTAATTACAAAGCGAATAAATTTAATATAAATATTTTTTTAAATAAATTACAAGCGACGCCCTTAGAATGGCTCGAAGGACCGAAATTTCTTACAACACAACCGTACCCGTCTTCTAATTTAACCTCCCAATTACGAACATCCAAGATATTTAAGTTATTTATGAAGTGAAACTTCTTATGACATGGTAAAAAAAATGCGTTATGCATTAAACGTAAAGTAGGTATGTATGTGTAAGTATGTATAAGTGTCTTATTATATACAAACTTATCGAGTGTCAATTTGATTACAAAGCCAATACATTTAATATAAATATTCATTAAAATAAATTAGAAGCAAAATGCCTTTAAAATCGGCTCGAAGGACCGAAATATACAACATAACCGTACACTTCTTACAATGTAACCTCCCAATTACGAACATCCTAGTTATTTAAGTTATTTTCGAAGTGAAATTTCTTTCGGCGTGGTAAAAAAATGTACGTTACGCGTTAAACGTAAGGTAGGTAGGTATTTGTGTATATGTAAGTATGTATAAGTGTCTGTTTGGATCTAGTCGTATACGAAAATGAGTAAATGTATGGTTAAGTATTTATACGACGGGACTTCGTATAGTATATAGTTTATAAGCCTTTTCATATATAACTAGCTTCTGCCCATGACTTCGTCCGTGCTTTGGGCTAACGCTAACACGCAGCGGAAGCTCTCAAAAGGGAAAGAAACCCCGATTTTGAAAGATTCTTCACTTGTGCTGCAATCCTATTGGTCTTGGCGTGATGATATATATGCTTTCTCAATAAATGAGCTATTTAACACTGAAAGAATTTTTCAAATCGCACCAGTAGTTTCTGAGATTAGCGCATTCGAGCAAACAAACAAACAAACTTTATAATATTAATAATATAGAAGTATAAATTTAACACGTATAAACCAAAGAGTTTTCCACATCTACCCACAGACACACGCAAATCTTTTTCAATTATTTCGTAGATTACTTGTAACTTTTCAATAAATGTAATCTCCATTCTGTACGAATCACTTACTTCTACATGCGTTTTATTTAAGTTGAAAACACTCTACGCGTCTCCTAAAACATTACAAACGTAAAAAAAAAATGCTGTGCGTTCTTAAAAAGTTTATAAACACTAATTTAAATTATTTATTTCTTATCGAATACAAGTTTGGAGACATTAATTTTCATTCTACCCACACTTCTCCGGTACATTGTGATAGGTAATAAAATTGACACCCGGTATTCAGTTATATAGATAAAAATATCACGGTCGGTCGGAACTACAGTATGTATGAATATTAACGTAGGAGTCAATTTCTTAAAGCGTCGCTGACACCTTTTAACCAATGATATTATAATCAAAAAACCGTAAATACGTCATAAGCGTTTCGACAGCGCCTTGTTAAAACTACATAGCTTATTTTTAACGGCTGCTCCGTCAGTCCGCTCGTTTCTACGCAACATATGACTATTTCTTTTTATATAAATAAATAAAATAAATGTTTATTTATATACCTGTATTATATATATGCACCATATAACTATTTCTTTATATAACCTCCGGCGCGGCATATTGTGGATTATAATTTAAAGATGGCGATAGAGGACCGGAATGAAACTGCCATAAAGGCAATAACGTCTTTATATAAATAAAAAAAAAAAACAATAATAATAAAAATAAATATATAAAAAAAAACACCCAATAGATGCTCACAGATACGATTTTTAACTTAACTTACACTTAAAAAGCGATAGCAAAAAAATGGTGCGGACCGAGAGTCTGCAGAAAAAAAAAAACTATTTCTTTTTCACCACCGCTATTGAGAATATGCCATCTTACTTCCACATTTTATCTAAGACAGTGTGGCGTTACAGTATTACTTTACGTATGTGTGCGTTATCGTGCCGTTCGTTTTGTCAAAATATCATGTAGGCAATGTGTCTATATACCTTTTTTCTTATAATATCATTGAATTTAACCCTAATCTCACGAATGATCTATCAAACATTTTATTTTGAGTACCTAAAAATGTGTTGAATTTATTAAAAAAAAAAACAATTTACTTTATTATTTTTTATTATTATTAAATTTGGTTAATTTATTAAAATTAGTAACCAATTTTGACTACGAAAACATGTAAATTTTTAAATTACCTAAACTTATTTAAGTAAAAACTTTAAACAACAACAGGCAGAAAAAAACTATAACAAAATAACCTAAAAATCATATATATCAGTGACCACTTAACTTTCGACATTATAACTTAACATGAACGTACAATCGTTTAAGTATGTATTTAACTTATTATTTATGCTTGTTAGTAACGCGACTTTGTCCCTAACACACGTATTGGTCAATACATAGTCCCTTCTCGTTCCCACGTCGCGTTAATCACCAACCGACCGTTGTTCTCAATAACGATAACGGATAATCGACAGCAGAATAATGCGTTATATTATTAGTTATATTTATAACACGTGTACGGATTTCGCGAACACTGACTCCGTGAAAAATATAATAAAAAAAAAATACTTAACAAAAAACGAGTGTGCTTTATACCACACGATTGAAGTAAAACTCTTTCAGCTCCATCTATATGTATATATATTAATTTTCTACATATATTTAAATTTATTATGCGTTTTCTTTGATAATACGAAACATAACTCTCTATTTTCACTAACGTTATATCTCGCTCTCAACGATCCGTTCGCGTCGTCCGATCACACGTTTTCGTAACGTTCTCGTGACGCATTCACCAGCTCACTCCCGAAACCAATTAGCGTACACAAGTTTCACTTCAGAAATCATTTTCGAAACAAGATTCGAGGAAATATTATACGATATATAATTATATATATGGGTTTTTTTTAATGTTTTGCAAAAATACAGCGATGTACAAACAATTCTTATACACGTTTTTTTTATATATTTAAAACTGAATCTTACAGACTAAGTTATACGCGGTAAGCTATTTTAAAATATATGGCCGGTTTCATTATTAATTATTTTTTATTTTTTTATTATATTTTTTTTAATTAACACATATACAAAGCTTAATATAAATACAGCTATATATATAAAAAAAAGGATGTATGTTCATTTAATATCCTTAACATTTTGATCTTAATAGACGCGATGTTTTTATGAATAACGTATTTTTTTGTTTTAGTCAAATCGGGTCATTTTTTTTTAATTAACTAAAATGTTGAATGGTTTATCTATTTTGCCGAATAATTTTGTTTACCTAATTCACTATAATAACTTTAATTTTTGGTTATCTTTTTTTCTATATCGGTGAATTAATTCTAAATATTTAGATGATATTTTTACCCACACTTGAATTTTTTTTCCGCCCGTCTTTATGACCCCTTTTTTTCGTATTCCTCTATAGCTTTTCTATTCTTCTATATTTCTAATTCCGGGAGAATTCGCGCGCTTGACTCTCGACCAGAATTCTCGCGATTGACTCTCGATTCTCGCGATTGACTCTCGACCAGAATTCTCGCGATCGACTCTCGACCAGAATTCTCGCGATTGACTCTTGATTCTCGCGATTGACTCTCGACCAGAATTCTCGCGATTGACTCTCGATTCTCGCGATTGACTCTCGACCAGAATTCTCGCGATTGACTCTCGATTCTCGCGATTGACTCTTGATTCTCGCGATTGACTCTCGACCAGAATTCTCGCGATTGACTCTCGATTCTCGCGATTGACTATCGGCCAGAATTCTTGCGATTGACTTTCGGCGAGAATTCTCGCGATTGACTTTCGGCCAAAATTCTCACGATTGCCTTTCTGCCAGAATTCTAACGATTGACTTCCTGCCAGAATTCTCGCGATTGGCTTTCGGCAGAATTGTCGCGATTGACTCTCGGCGAGAATTCTCGCGGTTGATTTTCGGCAAGAATTCTCGCAATTGACTTTCAGCTAGAATTCTCGCGATTGTCTTTTTTGGACATAAATCGGTGTTTTTGATTTAACTACTATGTAATGAAAGTCCTTATTTTGACTGTGTAGATAATATCAAATCAAAAAGAGACTATATTACACTTAGTTTCGAAATCTGAACACAGTCTTGGCAGAAATTACGATACAAGTTACTGTCGCTTCTGGCGACAATTTTAAAGTATGCTCTATATTTACCGACGAAAAGATTCGACAATACATTTGAATATATCTCCCGAATGTGAGGGTAAAATGTTTAAGCTGGCAACACAAGCGGATTATGCACCAATCGTCTCGCTGTGTTTTAACCGTTCCGTCTGCCGTCTCTCTTTGTTCTCATACAGTCGAACTACGATTCTTTCCCTATCTCTTTCACGCACAATATGTATTCCAATAAACGGTTTTTAATTAAATAATCATTAGGTTAAGTTGAAACTAAACAATGTTTTAAAGAAACGAAATGACACGTGATCGAAATGTATTGTATTATATACGTGAATAGTGGCATAAATAATATTATTTATATTTATCTATGATCATTTGAGTTCCGCGTTTATTACATATTATTACGACGAAACTTTACGGTGTAATTTTTAATCTGTGGACTGGAGTTTTTGTCGTAGTTTCGTCGGTTGTATAAGATTTGATCGGTTTGAATTTTTGATTGAATTTTATATTGGTTTTTACACTGTTTTAACAGTGTAACTTAGTTTGATTTGCAGATCCGTTCAACGAAAATTAATGTATATATTCGAATCTTGTACAAAACATTCGTATGAAAATACGGTGCTGTAGCTAGAGTCGAATTCGAGGCAGGGCAATTGGTTACAGGTAGGACCGAGGTAAAAAAAATTATCATAATCGATCTGCCCACGAATGTCACAAACTGTTGTGTGTTCGGAAAAGTAACTATGCCTATCACTACATTGTTTTTTTTTTTATCTCAAACTATGAACAAACAATTTAGTTATGTAATTTATCTTAATTTTTCGTATTTTTAAGGGTAAATCATCGCCCCCACAATGTCCCCCCCCTAGCTACGGCCGTGTGAAAATTAGTGGGATAATAATTATTATAACAAGAATTCGCTTTTATATAATATATACAAAAGTAAAAATCAATCATTAGGAAAAATTAGATGATTTATTAAGTGAAAATTCAATCGTCCAATTGAAATATAATTGTTCTCTATACACATTCAAAAATATATATATATATATTTTGTTTTTAATCAAATGAAGACATTATTATGATCACACTTCACAACAAATTAACAATTTTTGTTCGATGTAGACGAACGCTTGAAAATTTCTTTTCTTTTTCTAAAATCATATTGATTTTGCCATATTTTTTTTATTAAAAATATAATAATAACATATAATCCAGTGCTACTTTGTGGCGAGTTACAGTTAAGCGGAAAGCTAAGGAAAAAAAATTAGTAGGTGTCTCAATTTTCATGAGTTGCTCAATTGGTGTTGAAATCTGTCAATCTCAGTTATAAAAACATTCAATTTTATATAAAAGATTGATTAATTTGAAATATATTAATTCGGTTACATCGACGCTGTGTTATGAAGAGTAGTAAGTGGTAAATAAAATTGAAACGAATTAATATGCGTATTCTGACGCGACGTCCGCTCTCCACGAGCGCTCACAGCTTAATGCCGTAATCACCTCCATTATAATTTTTTATACTTATAAATTTCAATCTACCTCCACTATTATTTATATACGAAACTATGACAAAGGCTCTGTACAGTCGACATCATATATTATTTCCACGTAATATTCTCACTGATACGTGATAATTTGATTACGACTGTAATTTATAAATAATTGTAATAATTATATAAATATAAATAAATGAACGCTTTTGAAAAGTATACATTTGTACTGTATGCAAAAAAATTATATATATATAAACAATAAAAATTAAGACTAACTTAGATAGATATAAAAATTTAGGCGAATTGTGCTCAGCATTTTTAGTTCTCAATCTTACCGGTTTTTTCGTGTTAGAATACGTCCATTTTTTAAATGATTGCGGTTTTTATTTTATATTTATTTTAGCTCGATATTTAATTTTAAATCACAAATTGCATGGTAAATGAGGAAAGCTGTGAATAACCGGTATCGAAAGTCCATTAACGGTTTATCGGTAAATACCGATTCGAGAACTATCGGTAATGTAAATAAATGATAAACTGATGGGTTAGCTGTTAGGTTTTATATTGAATCATGCCAATAATTACATACTGTATGTAAAGAACGTATTTTCTCCGTGCATATATACAAGTATGTCCGTTTGTTTATCACATATTGTAGCTTAAACGGGTTGTAGAGAACAGTAACACATGGGAAATCGTTGATATTTATCTGGGAATAAAAAAATGTGGAGGGTAGACATTGAAAAGTCGTTCATTAGTTTCTAGTAATTCTATTTGTTTATCTAATTTTATTAATCGCTAGTAAACAACAACTATATGCCTTAAAAGTTTTCCTGCTACAGCCAACTCTATAACATTCGAATGCAACACGTTTTCTTCATTTACTGTGTTCTTATGCGTATTTTTTTTGTTATTATTTTTTTTAAAGATGCATTTTGATAAAACTTTACATGGCATGTTTTTTTTTAAATTATACAAGAAAAAAAAATTACAATAAAATCTGCGATAAAATCGGGGATGCGTTTGCGCTGGCAACATTGTTCTCGGTTGTCAAATTATATATTTATTGTACCCATTTTTGTAATTCATTAGTGGTAATATGTTTGTAGAAAACGAATGGATCAAAGTGCATCTTAATTATATTTTTATGTGAATATATTCCGTATGGCTTTTAATTAGGGTTACCAACTCTGAAATTTCGGGATTAGCGGCTAAAGTGATAATTATTATCGCCATTGGGAGGCCCTGAGCGTTTCTATCACTGAAAAGTCCTATAATTTGCTAAGATTGGATGAAAACAGTTTTATTTTTAATATAAGTTTCCGATCTATATTTAGAATTAGCGGGCCCGGGGGACGTTATCCTGCCTTGATAAAAAAAAATCATAAAAGTCAACCGCAGCGTCACCTACCGGGTCCAAATATGAATCTAAATCGTTCTTGAATTCACCTGAACACACACAAAATATGTCATCAAAATCTATTGATCCGTTTAAGAGGAGTTCAGTCACATACACACGGGCAGAAAAACTATATATAGGCGGAAAGTTTAGACAGTAGCAACATTTATGGAGGATACTCTGCACTCGAGTCTCGTTCTAAATTAATTTAAAAAATAGGTGCTTAATATTTGACTTTATCTTAGGTTCTCTTTGTTGTTTATTAGTTTTTGTTTTGATATTATTATTTATATGTTAGATGTGACCATGAACTATCATCTTTTAGAATATTGTAAGCGACTAACCTAACACCTGGTATATATAAAGATAGAGTTATTAGGGTCCCGTTAACTCACTCGTGTATCCCCTTTTCCAGAACCCAGAAACGGGACGTCCCGACTTACTCGGGCCGGTTGGTAACCCTAGTACACCTATAGACAACGCTGTAACGAAACTTGACCAACAGTAGATAAAAGATAACAATTATTGCTCATAACGAAAAAAAAAATAATAATTTGGAATTTTATTTGTGATATACTTTAAGACGAAAAAAAAATTAAATTGTACATAACTTAACTCTAGACTCATGTTCCTGCGTTTTTGTTTTGTTTATAATATTTTTTTTAGCTTTTTAAGAGACATGTCAATGCTTGCCTACACTCGACTGAACGGCCTGTTGTATCCCATAATTTCCGTCTTTAAAATCGCGATATTTTCAATTATTATTAATTCCCGGCTTGTCTACAAACAGTGGGGTTGTCGTGAAACGAAAAAAAGGATTGTGTGGTTTTATGAAACCACGGTAAAAGTGAAACTTTTTTTCACACTATAGACATTTAACTAATAATAGTCTATACACTACACGGTCAGCTGCTGCGAACTATAGGCGCCGCCATATTGGCCCTGGCTGCTCTGACGAGCGCCTTTCACTTTATCCGACCATCACGCGACATGCAACACACAGACGAAAAAGTTTGAGACGATGTAATAAAAGTTTCACTTTAAAATATTATGATTATAAATAAAATGTACTCAATACGAAAATTTGAAATTCTGATCCGCAAAGTTTTTGTGTGACGTTGCGTTGGTAGGGTTGGACACTGTGTCGGTTAGTGTGAGAGCAGCGTCTCGCTTGCTGTCGGGTATTGGAGAACAGTGAACATACGATCTTCTCGCTCTCTTTTTTACATTCAATTTTTTTTTTCACGATAAACCCACCAGCCCGTTATGATATATTAAAATTTACCCCAAAAAAGACTATGTAAATAAACTGACCGGTTAATTTATACGAATATATATATATTTGAATAAAAAAAACATATTTTGTAAGTATAAGCGCATTTTTTGAATACAGGTCGAGAGTATTAATTGGATAAATTAAATATATATATATATGTTTATCACCGAAGATAATAAATAGCTATAGATTATAATGGATTTATATTAAAAAAAATAAATTATAGTAAATGTTTTTTCGGTCATTTTTCAAAATTTTATACTTTTAAAGTGGGTTTTTGAACTTTGCTACTGTTTTTCTTTTTATGACAATATAATTAAAAAAATATCAGCAATATTGTAAATTAATTCCCTCGGACATCATTTTATATATAAACTAGCTGTGCCCGCGACTCCGTCCGCGTGGAACCTTAGGTAAAAAAAAACAGTGGTCAATAAAGACATCAGAATG